>JAQPPZ010008665.1:1270000-1891267 GCA_028583015.1 Wollemia nobilis
TTATTTGATAAAAAACAAATTGAGAACCACCAAAGATTCAATTACACTTGATTCCCATGGCCATGGTTGCTCGAAGTCCTAGTATTAAGACCTCATATTCTATATTGTGGTCTATGGGAAGTTGAATTTGAATGATGAAGGGATGGGCATACCTTGTGGTGTTTGAAACACAACTCTTGCACATTGTTCTTTCTCACACTTAAACCTATTAAAGAATAGAGTTATATCAACACTATCTTCAGGGGCAATATATTCTTCTTGTTTAGTTATATTAAAGATAAAATTATTTGGTAATTTGATAAATAATATTTGATAATTATGAAGCAGAGCTTCTACGAGTTGATTGACTATCATCTGATATTTTATGGATTTTTGACAGCTAAATTTGAGGTCAATTTACAGTAAAAGCATTATCCATTTTGTAGTATAGGTATTATTGTGTTGATTCATCATTTAAATTAGGGGGTTTTCATGAGCTGTGACATAAGTGGTGTGATTTAGCATATAATTTCTAAGTCTCATAGAGGAAAAAACCACTGCTATAAATAACTTTTCCATATATGCATATATTGTTTCATAGTCCACAAATACTCGATTAATGTAGTAAATTGCTTGCTCTCTATTGTTTTCATTATTTTGCACAAGCATTATCCCTAATGCAAAATATGTGGCTAAAATATATAGGTAAAATGGGATGCCAGGGTGAGGTGGAGTTAGAACCAATGGGGAGGCTAAATATTGCTTTATTTAATCAATAACCTCCTAACACTCCTTTTTCCATGAGAAAGTTACCCCCTTTTGTAGTAGATGATTGAATGTCTTGCATTTTTTAGAGATTTACATGATGAAGTGATGAATCGCTTGAATATTCCCTTGTAAGGTGTGTACCATTTTAAGGTTCTTTAGGGGTGGTATTTAAACAATAGTATTTACCTTATTAGGGTCCACTTCAATGCCATGCTTGGAGATAATGAACCCTAGAATTTTACCAGATGTAACTCCAAAGACATATTTCTTAGGGTTCAATCTCATCTTGTGTTTAAGAAGTCAATAAAATACTTTACATAATACCCTGATGTGGTCATTATGTGCTTTAGATTTTTCTAGTAAATCATCCACATAGTCTTCCTTGATATTATGCATGTAATAATGGAAAACATATGTCATGGCACGTTGGTACATAGCTCCTACATTTTTAAGACTGAATGACATTACTTTGTAACAAAAAGTCCACCAAGGTAAAAGATATTTTATGTTGGTCATCAAAATTAACTCCTATTTGATAGTATCTTGAAAAAGCATCCATTAAAAATAGCATTTCATGGCTACCAATATAGTATACTAAAATATCGATGTTTGGTAGTGAAAAATCATCCTTAGGACACACTTTGTTTAAATATAAAAAAATTGGGCATATGTGAATCCCCCCATTTGGTTTGAAAATGGGTATCATATTGGAAAGCCACTTAAGATAGTCAATGGGTTGAATAAAGCCCGCATATAATAACTTTTGGAGTTCTTTAACCATAAGGCCAATGGTACAATGAAGTTTTTCCAACTTTTGTTTGATCATTTTTGCACTAGGACTCAAGGTGAGATTGTGGACTACCAAGTTGAGTTCAAGGCTAGGCATATCCTTGTAGGACTATGCAAATACACCCTTTTTATCAGTTATAAGCATTATGAATTGCTCTTTCTCTTTTACAAACAATATTTTTACAAGTTTAATGATTTGTGGGTTATCCAAGTCTATTCTCAGATTCACATTGATAGTTTTCTCAATGAGCTTATGGGAACCCCCATCCAACTAGTGGGGAGTGGTAATAAGATGAATATCATCAATAATATTATCATGCATATCAAGCATGGCTTCTCCCCACTAAATGTGGTAAACAAAGGAAGGAGAATGTGGTGAAGGTAGATTGATTTAAGTGCTAGAGGCTCTTAAAAAAAAATCAAAGAAGAAATTGGGAAATGGATGGGGGTGATGAAATTTGGTCCGTGTCAATAAGACTAATGTCGATTAGAATTGGTTTTATCAAATCAT
The DNA here is from genome assembly GCA_028583015.1 of Wollemia nobilis. Lineage (NCBI taxonomy): Eukaryota > Viridiplantae > Streptophyta > Pinopsida > Araucariales > Araucariaceae > Wollemia > Wollemia nobilis. The sequence continues at coordinate 1,272,048 of JAQPPZ010008665.1, forward strand.
ATAAATTATGTATGGGTGAAAACAAGTCAACATAGATCATATTAACATGGTGGTGATGTGGTTGTAGTGTGGAGGTTAGATTCCCTTGTGAATGATTTTGAGGAAGAAACTGATTTAAAATTGATTGAATAATATGTTGTGGAGGTGGCCAATATGGAGGTGGTTGATCAATGGGTTTGTATGGGCACTTGAGTGGAAGGAGTTAACAAAATATGGGCTACAATATAGGAATTTTCCAAAGGTAGAAGTCATCTTCATTAACGATGGGCATGATGGGGACTGAATCTTATTCAGAGCTATTAGAGGTAATCAAAATTGCTTCAAATACCTCATCAAAATCCTCCTCAAATTCATCATAAAAAATGGTATCTATCATGGATATTTGTCGAAATATTTTAGAAAAAACCTCATTCAATAGAGGCATAAATTTAGGATCTATCTATTCATCCTTGCTATCCTCACTATCCTCATACTCCTCTTCAAGATCCATGGTGAGTCATTGAAATTTTTTTTCAAGTGGAGTTCTAGAGGGTTGTGGTCTATAAACTAAGCTAGTGTGATCATGCGTATCTTGATATAAAGGTAAAAAATATTATGTATTTTGTAATCTTATTTCACTAGACCATATATTTACCAGTTAACACATCAAAAAGTAGCATATGAGGAAGTATGGATTGGATAAACATTCAATATTGATATAAAATAATGTATAGGTATTAGTAGGAGGGGTTGGGTTGGATGAGGAATCAATTCCCCTATACATAAAATTAATTTGATTTGGTGTTGAACCCATATTGTACACTGCATTGTTTGCTAAATATGGATTACATGGATGACCAAAATCTCTAACAGTCTCAATAATTGGTGGGGTAACTATGATATTTTGAATAATATAATCAGCAATACTTGGATTGATAAGGTGAATTGCTACTTGTGTAGGTATGATTGTGGATGTGATGGATGTAGAGGTTGAGGCCACAAGAGTGTATTATGGCTTAGATGGAGGAAATGGTGTATGTTGCAAGGGTGTGTTGTGAACAACCAAATATATTTGTGATACATATGGTGGTAGAGGTGGGTCTATTTGAGTGGAGAATATGATATTTTATTGCTCAAGCAATATATTAGATGTGGTGGAGGGGGTAGGAGGAATAGTAGTAGCTTGTATAGCTATTAAGGCTAATGGTTGGAAGTAAGGGGCTATGAGTATGGATTTTTAGGTGGAAGGATGAGTTGACCTATTTAGGATAGGTGTGGAAAATGGATGATATTGGAGGATAATGGATGTAGGTAAAATTGGAGAAGTGTATGATGAAGGGTGATGGATGGTTATGGATGTCTATAAAGGGTTATGTTGTTGGATTTGAGAAGTGGAGGCTTATCCCCTTGCATGAAGGTTGGATGAGTGGAAAACAAATTATTAAGATGATATTATTGAACACACCCCAATGAATATGAATAAGGATACGATGAATGATGTGGTATGAAAGGAATGTAATAGGATTTTTAGGAAGAAATATGGTTTGGATTGATAATTTACAATGTACAAGCATGATCAAATATTGGTAGGGCCCCATGGATTGGTGCTTTGGAAGATGTATTTTGGTGTAAAGTTGATAGGGTGGTGACTAGAGTGATGGATAAATGACTCATACGGGTTTGAAACCAGGTTCCATAATTTAAATGGTTCTGCATATGTCAATATACAATGAACTTGGCCCTCATGTACATATTTAAGGTAGTGATGCAATATCAAGGGGACACATATCATGTCTCTGATCCAAGATCACCCAATAAGTACATTATATCACATTGTATCCTCTAAGATATGAAATAATGTATGAATTATTTTGACCCCCATCCACACAGGTAAAATAATAATTCCTAATGTGGAGCATAAGGTATTATTAAATACTTTCAAGGTATATATAGAGAAAGTGATATGAGAAGATGGTAGGTTAGATGTTGTACTACAATGGATATGATGATGTTGATTGAGGAGCCAATATCAACTAACACTCATTTAAAATACTTTTGATCAAGAGACATTATGTGTAATGGAGGTTGAGGTAACTCTACTAGCATGGTTTTTATTTTAAAATCATAGAATGTGATAGAAGGTTCCATGCATGTTTTAATATTCCCTAAAAATTTTGCAAAGGAATTAGGATCTTGAGTTTGAAAGTCAATGCATTTAATAATTTCCATTAGTGTCGTGCAATGTGGAGGGGATTGTTGTATTAGCTCATAGATTGATAATTTAGTGAAAGCTAATTTTAATCTATGTATTAACCAACTTATCAAGGTGATTATTGGTCATGGTGGAGGATTTATGAGATGTATTTAAGGGGTTAGGTTGGATTGATAAGGTTGAGGTGGCACAACATGATTTGTTGTAGTTAGATTATGTTTAGTATGTGTTAGTATGTTTGGACCATTTGATTATTATGATCTATTCACACCTCTATGGAATTAGGTAACTATGTGAATAGCGCCTACAAAACCTTGGTATATTATAAAATTGTTGATGTGATTGATTTTATTGGAGGGATCTATAGAAGTTTATGCCCAATTATTGGTTGTGTTGCCTTGCATTGAGGTAGAGATTGTTGATAGATCCTAAGGTTTTGGTTTTGTGGTGCTAAAGGATTATTAACCTTAATGGTTCTATTGTTGATGAAATCTTGTATGATGTCTTTGAAATAATAGTAATCATAAATATCATGGCCCTTATAATGATGCAAGGTATAATAACGGTACTTGTAATTCCTACCATAAGGTTTATTAAGATCTTTAGGTTTGATTTGTGGTAGGAAAATCATTTGTGCCTCATAGAACCTTTATAATATGGTGGATAGTGGTTTAGGAAGTGGATTTTAGTTGCAATGTGGTCTATTGCACTGATGACACACTCAATTATCTAATGTGGTAGTGGGATTTTGCAATTGTACTAAGGGTGGTATGGCTTGGTATTCTTGTTGTTTTGGTAATTTTTGAGTCAAGGGTTATTGATATTGGACTTGAGTTTGCTTATTTTGAGGTTGAGTTACACTCAATACCACTTGATTTACCTAGCCTATTTTGTATTGGTCATGGTTGCTCCCCCTATATTTTATACCTTACCATTATTTCTTTTTAAGTTTGAGTTTTCCCTCCTAGATTTTGATTTCATTAATGAATCTAGCTTGGTCAAGGGCTTATTATAATTTTTGATATTGTTGAAGTTATAATAGCAAGGAGATAGTTTTATAATAACTCCTTGTGAACATTCAGGTAAGTTTTACCATGAGAAGGGTGAATCTCAATTTTGTGATAACTGCCCTTCATTGGTTTCCATAACCATAGATCGATTCATCTTTAGTTTTTTGTAGGTTAAACAAGTTGGTCAAAGTAGTATTTTTTGTGATATTACGAGAAAAAACTCTATAAATTGGTCTAAATTTTTTTAAATATGTATATGATGTGATGTGGTAAATGTATGTACCATTCTAGAGCATCACCTCCAAAACTTTAAGGAAATATTCAGAGTATCAATGGATTATTGTTCTAAATTCTAAAAAAAAAAATTATGAATGCACTTACATGATCTCAAGGATCCTCTTCCCCTCTAGATTTATCAAGCTTTGGTACATCAAAATCAATAGGATATGGTGGCAAAGGCAACAAAGGATGAATGGGATGATTGAGTAGCCAACACAAATTGGGTTTTTGATATGTCACTCTAGGTATTTGCATGACAAAAATATCAATCTAATTTTGTAAAAATTAAAATTTTGAGTCATCTAATAGTGGTTGAAAACTTGGATTTGTGATTGGCACGTATGTCGGATGTGCTTTCTATGTGATGAATTGAGGGAATAAAATCAAGTTTTGATTTGTGAGTGGATTGATGTTGGTTAGAATTTTATGGTATGTGATGTTTTACTAGTATTGATAATAAAATGATGGTTATTGGTAAGGTGGGGGTTGCTAGTGAGGGGATTGAGGAATGGGGGTATGTTGTGTCGATGCAACAACATATACATTTTGAAGTGGTGGTGTAGGTATGTTGATGGCGGGTGGATTTGATACTCTTGATTAATATTGTATGAAGAAGGTTGTCGATGTTGGGAGGTGGTCGAAATATTCCACTTATGATTGGATTTGTGAGATGGGATGAACATATTGTTTAATGCTACCAACAAGCATTTGTTGCAAGTTTTGTAATATTTTTTGTATGAATATTATTTATGTAGGTGGGATAGTTGAATGAGGTGCAAAAAATTAATTATTTATGTGGTGGTAATATTTGGTTCATTATATTGCAACTTCATTATATTTGATCCTATGATTATTTTCCTATGAGTTTTACATTAGTATTAAAGCTTCAAAAGCTAACATGGTATTAAAGCCATGGTAATATTGCTTGCATAAAATTTTTTAAGCTACAAAAATTAGTAAGGTTAGAGTCTTTGCATAGTTGTAGGAATAGCTAGTGAAGACTAAGAATCATCTAGAATTCTTCCACTAGGTTGAAGAATAACCAATGAAGAATATAGAATATTTCCACTAGGTTGAAGAATAACCAGTGAAGAATAGGATTCATATTTTGAATAACAAACTCATAAAGAAATTTGGCCATTTAGAAAAATAGCTAACCTTGTTATTTATTTAAATATTGAGGATGTCACTGAATTGAGGGTCAGGAAGAGCATTAGTTTTGATAGCATGGAGGAACCTATTAGGAAGTCTACTCGGCTTCAAAACCTGGAAGCTAAGTGCAACATCATTGAGATCAAGAATGAGGAAGAAGAAAAAGAGGATGAAACCAAGCACCTGAAAGAGTTCATCATCTCTTCCACCACTAATATGATGAATGTGATGGTAAATTCTATTCTGGAAATCCATGAAGGTCTGCTAAAACTCTTCTTTGGTGGGCAAAGAAGCCAGGAGGTTAATGGGGGATTCGAAGTGGATAATTTTACTCTCAAATAAGAACCTAAGAATAACTAGCCCAAGGACACTGATAAGGAGGACACCAAGGATGAGGATAAAACCTTAGCTGACGACTAATTTCCTTTCATCCATATTTTTTTCTTCTAAGGCTACCTTGCATGGAGCCTGGTCTCTTTTGATGATAGGTCACTTTTTGATTTTATGTTTTTCCTAAGAATTTTAATTCTCTAGATGTAGTTTTTATTTTTTAGGATCAATATTGTTTCTCAGAGACTTCAAATATGAGGTTATGACCTAACTTTCATGTTTATTCTGTTCTTCGTGGGTCTACAATCCTAAGGCTACGTCCTCAGTGGTAAATCTTGCTACTCTAAGTTTTTAAGGGGTAAAAAGTGCATCCTTTATCGTGTCACAAATTGTCTTGCTGGTTTTATATCAAGGTTAAGGGATCCTTAAAACCTATTCATTAATATAATATATTAATTTACCAAAAAAATATTGAGGAAGAACCAAATCTAAAGAAAGTAGGTCATTCAAGAAATAACCATGCTGAAATTAATAGATATTTTAGGGATAGATAAATTCTTGGTAATTTATTTCTATCAAAATAGTTAAAGAAAATGGTACAATCAAGCTATCTTGTTTGGAGTATTAGGAATTTTATTATCACCTTGACAAAGAAATAGATTCAGGTTGCATCAACTTAAGATATTATTGTAGTTAATATTGATCTTCAAAAGTGATAAGATTCCTACAATAGATAGAGAAGATTTTCATATTCAAGTTCTAGGGTGTAGAAATATTTCCCCAAGAAAGGATTAATTAAAGTTGTAGTACATTATAGTTTTAGGTCTCAATGATATACCTTGATAAAAGTTGTAAGTCATTAATATATTGACCTTGATAAGATAGGTTGAGTCTACCTATTCCAAGAAACTATTAAGAATAGAAGGCATACTATAATATTTATTTTGATCATGAATTAAAATTCCTTGATAATAATCTTTATATTTGGTCCACTATAAGAGGTCAATATTGAAATGTAAAGACTATTCAAAGAAAGGATTATGTAGATTGAAGAATTAGAAAATTGATACCCTTAAGAGAAAGATATCCTTATACATATTTGTGACCCTTATTAGAGAAAAAAAGGTCATGTTTGATTGAGAATAAGAAGGATTTATAAGGAGAAGATTTATAGGAAAATAACCAAGAGATAAGAGACCAAAAAATAAGGTCCCATAGAAGAAAGATATAGATAACTCTTGAGGAAAGGAGGTTTCATCGAATATTAAAGATAATGAATGAGACCCATCTAGAAGAGGTCCATCATAAGCGGATATATTGGTCCTTAGTAAGAAGAGAGACCATTAATATAGTATATTTTGTAGAGATAGAAAAGCAATAAAAAATTAAGGTAGCATAATCTTGGTACAAGAAGATATGGCCAAGATAGCAAGAATACATGAATGTAGCAAGAATATTTAAAGGACAACAAGATTTAAAAATAGGGAAAGAGCATTGAGAAGACGTTAACCAAACAAAAAAATTATAGGTATCAAGCATGAAGGATATCAAACTTAAAGACAATATTTGGAGGGTAGTAAGATTAAAGCAAGGTTATGCATAGTGACGAATATTCACAAATTGGGTGAATATTAGGATTTCCAAAATTGGAAATTGGCAAATATGAGGACCCTCGACGTCAGCCCATTCACCTAAAATTTTTAGGACCAATTTTTTCTTAGGGTAAATTCACCATAATATATATCCAAACATAGGCATATTTGTACTGGTTGGAAAGATTTGTTCAAGCCTGATCTAATGGTGGTGTTTTTATGAAGTTATAAGATAATTTAATAGGTAAAAAGTGGTCCTAAATATGAATTTATATTTTAGCACTTCAAATATCCCAAATTTTGGTATGAAGATGCTCGATTTGAATTTCTTAAGATTCTCCATGATTCACCTTGATTTTGATGAGGATTCATCATTTTTTTACAAGTACAATTTGAGTCCAACCCCTTATGCATAACCTTGGATCAAAGAAAGCAAGCATTAGTTAAGTAGATTTTTTCTCATAATTGAACTAAGAATAGGTGGAGCAATCAAAGCACTTGAATAGACAACATTTGAATATAAATAGCAAAGAGTGTTAATATTTGGACAACAAGATTAAGGGTATTAATACTAAGGATGCAAGGACAACAACAAGGTTGAAGGTAAACCAATCTAAGTTTGATAATTACAAGGAATTTATAAGGAAAATAAAATATAGGTGAGAAATTAGTGATTAATATGTTATTAAAATATAGCCTTGCAAGGAGATAAATGTTTATTTGAAAATGTTTAAGTCTCCTGTACCATAGAGAGATCCAGACATCATAGTTGCACCTGCACCTTCAATAATAATAAGACGAATATTAGTACATAGAGCAAGCATTGATAACAAGTAATTCATATAACCAAATCATGAATGAATGTAGCATTAGAGAATAATGTATACCCTATAGGAGGATACAACACTGAGTAAAAGAGAGCATAGACCTCAAACATAGTGTAGTTCTACGTAGTCTAAATTAAACATAGTTGAGATTATGTGAAATCAATAATATTGTAGTCAATTATAGGCTTGAGTGCAAAAGAAGAAGATCCATCTCATAGCAATACATCATCATGAAAAATAGTCCATAAGAGAGGCACCATTACTAAGTACAGACTAGCTAGAAGTGTAAAACCATTACTAAGTTCAATATAGTTAAATAGAAGTACTATAAAGGCATCAAAGCATCACTATTCCAACCATAGAGAAAGGTATCAAAGCATCACTAATCTATCTAGAGAGGATCACAAATATTGAGTGTAATTCAAGCATCATCCAAACATTACAAATAGAAGCCAAAATTTGGTTAACCAAGTGTCATAACCAAACACTAGAACCAAGAAAATAGATTAAGCACCAAAGGAAGGTAAAGATACAAAAAACACCATGTTGAGGAGTCAAAAAAATTATAATGCTAGACTAGAATGTTACAAGCATATAAGACATTAGAACATTAGAAAAATATTTGAGTGCCAAATGAAAGAGTTGTGCAATCTACTCAAATGACATATTGAAATAGGGAATACAGAATGATAGAGATTGAAATGTTGCCCTTTTGTGTATGAGCTTCAATTCATTTGCAAGCTCATCCAATCTTAGATATAGATCAAGCACTAGGTGAATGGACATTATGCCAAGGAAAAGTGAAATGTTAAAAGTAATTAAAATGACAAAAATAATTGAGTGCAATGAAATTTCTAGTTAGACTCAGTTGAAACACCTTTTAATGTACTTCCAATAAAGCACTTGCATGGTGTACATTCCTCATTCAAGGTAAAAAAATATTCAGTGAAATGCCAAGCTAGTAAAGATATAGCTCACACAATAAAAAATTGCTATAGAGAATTAGCAGTGAATTTCAAGGAAGGTATTAGGATTTAATATTTAAGCTTGTAAAATAAATTGGAGTGATAAGTTTATTTTTAATATTTATAAGGTTTTAATGTTTAATATGGAAGGATAAGTTAATTAATTGAATAAGTTAAGATATTATTTGTTTTTAAAATTCATGGAATGATAAGTAGAGATAAATATTTAAAATAAAGTTTTTTGAAGTGATTTAATTTTTGAAATATTTTATTTCTTTTTAAGCTCAAGTATATATGGAATATTTATAAATTAATTAGTTTTGAGGGATAAGGTAGTCTACTTCAAATTTAAGAATATTAAATTTGCAATTTTCTTATATTATAGTTTTTAATAAATTAGGGAGGTATAAGGAATTCAACTTCAAATGTTTGAAAATATTAGAGATTATTATTAAAAACCCAAGGAGTTACAAGGTAGTCTACATTAAAGGAAATACATTCTTAACATTATTTTCCATATCATCGAAGAAAATATTAATAATGCATTTAATGAGGATAGTGAAGACATGTTGCATGCACTTAGGTTTTACTCTCAAAACTTAATAAATGACTTTGATGGAAAGAAAAAAATGTTTAATGATTTAAAAGAAAAATTGACTTTGTTTCTCAAAGAGGCAAAAAAAGTAAATTCCACGTCTCTTATAATCTATCTTCACAAAAAAATTTTAGAACATGATGAGATTATATTTTCTTCAGAAGAGTATTTAGTGATTTATCTATCATTAATTAGTTTTAAGATTTTTCAAAGAAAAGACAAGCTGAGAGAAATAATGAAATTTATGAGGAATCATTGAGATCAAAGTTATATAATTGTGATGACTTACTAACTGAATGCTTAGAAGGTATACCACAAATAGAGATGCAAAAAAAAAAAAAAGAGGAAGAGAAGAAATCAAAGCAAGAACATCAAGAAAAAGAAGTCTTACAAAGCATTGATCTTAAAGAGGTAGATTGGAAATTGCTCAAAGGATGAAGACCATGAAATAAAAAATGTAATACAGGGAGGTGTTGGATAATATTACATTAGTTGGTACATGTCAATGTACCACCTTAGTACATTATTGTAAATATTAGAATAGCGTTGTGACTTAAATTAGTGAGTGAGTAAATATATTATATAATGTAATAATGTACAAGAAATACACAAGTGTCATGTAAATATGTGTTCAAGTATTATGAGTGTAAATGTGCTCAAGTGTGTAATATGTAAGTGCACACATGTGTCCTTATAATAAAAAAGTGAAAAGCTATAAAGAATAGTGAAGGTCAAGAGTGCATATGAAGAGTCACATACAATTATATGTTTGTGACAAAGCATTGTAATTATCTATCAAACATACATACCTTTATGCTTGCACTAGTAAACCTTTATTCAATGGTATTTTTATGTAGAGTATTGTAAGCAATGTTTATGTTATTATTATGTGAATATTGTTATTTATGAGTTATTATATTTGATTCATTATATTCGATCCTATGATAATTTTTCTGTAAATTGAATTTTACGAAACTAAAAATATATATAATCTATTTTTAAATTTTTTTATCATTAATTATATTAATATATATTATAAAAGATATCAACAAGAAAAATGCATTCTTCCTCTATACTTTGCCAAAATCCTTGGAGATGCCTTATGAGAGGATGAGCTTAATATTGTTTACCATATTTATATAGAATTGAGTGGCAAAAGGCAATCACTATCCAAATCCCTTATTAAAGGATGAGCTTAATATTGCATACCATATTTATACGTGGTTGAGTGACAAAAAGCCATTCACTTTCCAAATCCTCGGAGAATACCTTACCAAAAGGATGAGCTTAATATAGTTTACCATATTTATATATATAATTGAATGACAAAAGTCAATCGCTTTAATTTTACTAAACTTCACGGCATATCTCGTATAAGACCAATTCTTGTTGTCTTTGGACTAAAATAAAGGTAAACGATTTTTGAAATAACACTAACAATTGAACAGCACGATCATCTATATCCAGTCTATGTCTGCTTGACCACGCTGCTTACTTTTGGAGGCCATTTCCGCTTCTTGTATCTACTTTCCTCCGACTCAAGGATTCGAAAATATACCAAACCCACTATTTGTGAACGCATCAATTTTAGACGTTTTACTTTGTTTGACAAACAGAAAACTGACCCTTCTTTTTCTCTACTGTCTATTCTCGGATTACATTTTGATCCATCCTCTTTTACCGGTGTTTTTTACAAACAAAAACTTAAAATCACGCAATAACTCCTTCGTTTCGCGATTCTTCGTTGATTGACGGAACTTGAACTTTCGAAATTTTCGGATGGTCGTAATCGATAAACGCTGAAAATAATAAACAGAACATGACCTTCATCTATATTGTATCTCTTTCAAATCTTACATGTTTTATTTAAAATAGGTAGGACTTCACTAATAGACTAATTCAAATTATTTTGAAGACAATTTTTTTGTTTTTTAATAAATTTATAATTAATAGTTTTTAATATAATTTAAGAACTATTTAAAATGTTAAAATTTTGATATATCTTTTTTTTTTTTTTGCTTTTTTTTACTATTAAAAAGGGAGAGGGTTTTAAAGGAATCTCACAACCTTTACAATCAAGATGTCGAACAGATGACAAAAAACAGAATAAAACCTCCCCAAACATTTAGGGGCAGAACAGAAAAAGACTGCACCAAACCAACCCAAGAAAGCAAAAGAAGATGAAAACTGAGATAGTTCTACAGGAGCTTGTTTATATCTTGAGCAATTGAAGCAGCCAACGAGCAAAATATTCAGAGAAATCCATCGTTAACTTCAATGAGCTCCAGGTTTTTCTTTGGATAATATAAATGAGTTTCAGATTATGAAGGACTCACTATTTTTCCTCTGAAACCGTCGGGATATAAACTTCATCAACCGGCTTATCCCTATGGCAATCACGGGGAAGAACATTGAATTTATGAGAGGGAGAGAGATGGGAGGATCCATATTCCTCACAGTACGCAGACGCTTAGATTTACATGTGCCAAGAAAGGGCCTAGGACGACGAAGGAGGGGCCAAAAAATCAGAATAAAGAAACCAGGGATGACCACCGCCAAAAAAACCAGATGTCAGCCACCCGAAAAAGCCTCTAACAGGTGTACAGATAGGAAAAAGGGACTGCACCAGGAAAGAGTCACGATGACACACACTCAATGAGAGGGAGATGACACAACACCCTCGGGACAATAAGAGATAAAACGCTGCCAGACCTTGAGAGGAGGAATAAACGACATCCCAAGGGAACGCAGAGAGAAAATGCAGAGGTGAGAGCAAACTGACATAAGTGTACCAAGATAATGTTCGAGAAATAGACACCCCACCAGAGAGGCCAACCAAATGGACACATGAGGGAAATTCAAAAATTGAAAAGAAGAAAATCAGACTTCCTGACACTAGCAAGATAAAACATCAAGCCACAGACGCCCAATAGGACAACACGAAGGCCTGGAGTAAATGCTCACCACCATCAAGACAACCAAAATTAAACTCCACCACCAACCGAAGACAAGGAGAGGTGACCATTGGCAAGGTGGCACCTGACAAACATTAAACAATGTATTCATCAACTAGGCATATGATATTGGGCAAAAAATGTGTACACCAAATTGCCAAGTTTTGATGAGATACGCTTAGATTTACAAGGGGGTCTGCAACTATATTCCCTTCCCTATACTCATGCTTGATTTGCTTATCTTCCAATGATAATAAATGAACCCTGGATTCTTCGATAAGATTTGAAATACTCTAGCTAGGACAACATTCTCCCTTAAGCATTTTAATAATATTCAACGAATCCCCCTCAATGACTACTTTAAGGATACCAAGGTCCTTCAACATTTCAATTACAAATAAGGAGGCATGGGCATGGACAAGGTGTGATGATTGGATGCCAAGATATTCTACGAAAGCTAGAATAGCATTACCATGACAGTTATGAATGATACCCCCTACATCGTTTGGGCTTGGATTTCTCTTCGATGCACCATTAAAATTAAGTTTGAACCAACCAGAATAGGGTGACATCCAACAAATAATCGCATGTATATTCGAAGCTATTGGGGGTCTTAACTCTAGGCAAAAACCACGTAACTATTCCACAACAAAATCAGGATGGCCCTGGGGCATAGAAGGGAGTGAGTCTTTCAAATCCGCCTAAACATTTTGGACCACATTCCAAATAATTCTCTAGCTTAAATCAAATAAGTCACCATTGGATTTTTTAAACACCCTTGCATTTCGCTTCTTCCACACCCCTCATAGAATATGGGGAAGCAAAAACTTCCAAAAACATTTGAAACGTGGATAAGAGAAAGGTGACGACCACTAATTGACCAACTCATATATAGAATTTGATAAAATCCAGGAGATCCCAATCTATTGAAGGGAATAATAATTTTTTTATGAAAGATATTACACTTAAGAAACAAATGAGAGGAATATTATCGGTCATGTTTGCAAAGAAAGCAATGATTGATCAAATTAAAACCCCTCTTCGACACATTATCAATAGTAAGAACTTTATTTTATTAAACCCCCTCTTCAGCACATTATCAATAGTAAGGACTTTATTTTACACCGCCAGCCAAAGAAAAATGTTAATATTTGGAGTTAAAATTCTAAACCAAATCTTGGAGCAAGGGAAATCACCAACTCCCCAAGGGCAAAGAAGATAATAGGCCATATTTATCCTAAAGGAGCCATCGCTATCACCATCCCAAACCAGTCGGTCTGTCATCTCCTCCTGGTGCACCATATATCACAACATCTCCAAAAGAAGATACTCCCATGTCAAGTGATATTGATCACTTTTGAGGAAGGGAGGGGAAGGAGACCAAATTTTACATCCATAATAAAGAGAAACAAAATCCACCATCCTGAGAAAACCTACCACCTTGGAAAGAAAACACATTTGTCTAAAATGGAGGTCTTCAGCCAGGAGGTGATCCCTAAGCAATGGGTCATCCCAGAAGAAAACAGATCTACCATTTCCAATAATCCAACAACAATTTTCTTTGATAAAATCCCTGGATTTGATTAAATTGTTCCAAAAATCTAAGCCTTTGATAGGGAGTTGATATGAGAGAAATTGATTAAAATTGTATTTGGCTTTGATTATATGGCATCAAAGGTGATCTTAATTGGAGGTAACCTTCCAGGCTAGCTTAGACACCAGTGCCTTATTCGTGATAGCCACTTTCTTGAGATTTAGACCCTTTCTTGAGATTTAGACCCCCATCATGCTTCTTAGAACAAATATGCTCCCAAGAAATAAGATGGAATTTGCCCTTGAGCTCAGGACCGGCCCATAGAAAAGCTTTGCAAATTCTATCAAACTTAGATGCAACCTTAGCCGGAATATTGAAAAGAGAAATAAAATATATAGAAATACTTTTAAGGGTTCTTTTAACTAAAATAGCCTTCTATGCTTGGCTGAGGAGAGCCCCTTTCTAGGAAGAAAGTTTCCTTTGAACTCTTTCAACAATTGGAGTCCATAGCGAATCCTTAAGCCTACCAACAAACAACGAAAGGCCAAGAGAGGTGGTCGAAGATAAACAACCCTACATCCCAGAATAGAAGTGATCCTCTGTTTTTAAAATAATTAATTTTGAAGATAATTTTTTTTAATAATTTTATAATTAATAGTTTTTAATATAATTTAAAAACTAATTAAAATGTTAAAATTTTGATCTATCGTTTTATTATTTTTTATTTTTTGGTACTATTAAAAATGGAGAGGGGTTTAAAGGAATCTCACAACCTTTATAATCAAGATGTCGAAGAGATGAAAAAAAATAACAAAGACCCCACAAACACTTAAGGGCAGAACAAAAAAAGACTACACCAAACCAACCCAAGAAAGCAAAAGGAGAGGAGAATTGAGATAGTTCTACCCTAGCTTGTGTATATATTGATAAATTGAAGAAGCAAAAAGAGCAAAATATTTAGATAAATCTAATGCCAACTTCAGTGAGCTCCAAGTTTTTCTTTGGTTAATATCAATGAGTTTCAGATTATGAAGGACTCACTTTTTCTCCTTTGAAACCATCTGGATATAAACTTCATCAACCATCTTCTCCCTATGGCAATCACATGGGATAACGTCAAAGTCAGGAGAGGGAGATATATGGGAAGAGCCATCTTCCTCATAGAATTTTTTATGCAGATGCTTAGATTTATGGGTTCCAAGAAAGGGCCTAGGACGATGAAGGAGGGGCAAGAAAATTAGAAACAAGAACAAGCGATGACCATTACCAAAAAAACTAGATGTTAGCCACCTGACAGAGCCTCTAATAGGTGAACATATAGGAAAAAAGGAGTGCACTAGGAAAGATCCATGATGACACACGCTTAACGAGAGGGGGATGACAAAATCAACATCCTCAAGAAAATAAGAGATAAAATGCTTCCAGGCCTTTAGAGGAGGAACAGACGATATCCCAAGAGAATGTAGAGAGAAAATGTAGAGGTAAAAACAAACTGACATAAGCATACCAAGAGAATGTTCGAGATACAACCACCCCACCAGATAGGCCCACCAAATGGACACACCAAGGAAACTCAAAAATTGAAAAGAAGAAAACCAGACTTCCTGACACCACCAAGATAAAACATTGAGCCATAGACAACCAATAGGACAATGTGAAGGCCCAGAGTAAATGCTCACCATTGTCAGGATAGCCAAAATTAAACTCCACCACCAACCGAAGGCAAGGAGAGGTGACCATTGGAAAGGTGCCACCTGACAAGCATTAAACACTATCCTCATTAACTAGGCAGATGATATTGGGCAAAAAATCGATATGCCAAATCATCAAGTTTGACGAGATACACTCAGATTTGCAAGGGAGTCTGCAACAATATTCCCTTCCATATACTTATCCTTGATCTACATCTCTTCCAATTATAATAAATGAGCCCTGGATTTTTTGATAAGGTTTGAAATACTCCAACAAGGTGAAATTCTCCTTTAAGCATTTTAATAACATTCAGCAAATTCCCCTTAATGACTGCTTTATGGATACCAAGGTCCTTTAGCATTTGAATTACAAATAAGGAGGTATGGGATTCGATAAAGTATGATGATTGGATGCCAAGGTCTTCTATGAAAGCTATAATAGCATTACCATAACATTCATGAATGATACCCCCTGCATAGGTTGGGCCTGGATTTCCCTTCGATGCACCATAAAAATTAAGTTTGAACCATCTAGAAGAGGGTGTGATCCAATGAATAGTTGCACATATATTCAGAGTTGGTGGGGGTCTTAATTCCAGGTAGTAACCAACTGAACATTTTCAACCACCTTCCAAAGAATTCTATGGCTTAAATGAAAGAAGTCACCCCCAAGGTTTTTAAATACCCTTGCATTTCGCTCCTTCCACACTCCCAAAGAATATGGGGAAGAAAAAACTTCCAAAAACATTTTAAACATGGAGAAGAGAAGGGTGACGACCACTGATTGACCAACTCATATATTGAATCTGATAAAATCCAGGAGATCCCAATATATTGGAGGGAATAATAATTTTTTTTTGAAAGATATTACACTTAAGAAACAAATGAGAGGAATATTCCTAGTCATGTTTGCAAAAGAAGCATGATTGATCAAATTAAACCCCCCTTCAGAACATTATCAATATTAAGGACTTTATTTTGCATCGCCATCCAAAAAAAAATGTTAATATTTGGAGTCAAAATTTTAAACCAAATCTTGGAGCAAGGGAAATAACCAACTCCCCAAGGGAAAAGAAGATAATAGGCCATATTTATCATAAAGGATCCCTCACTATCACCATCCCAAACCAAATGATCTACCACCTCCTCCTCGTGCACCACATACCACAACATCTCCAAAATAAGGGACTCCCATGTCAAATGATATTGATCACTTCTGAGGAAGGGAGGGTAAAGAGACCATATTTTACATCCATCATACAGAGAAAAACATCTGCCATCATGAGAAAACCTGCCACCTTGGAAAGTAAACACATTTTTCTAAAATGGAGGTCTTCAGTCAGGGGGCGATCCCTAAGCCACAGGTCATTCTAAAAGGAAACATATATACCATTGCCAATAATCCAACAACAATTGTCTTTGATAACATCCTTGGATTAAATAAAAATATTGTTCCAAAATGCTTAGCCTTCGACAGGGAGTTGATATGAGAGAAACTAATTAAAATTGTATTTGGCTTTGAGTATATGGTACAAAAGATGATTGGAATTGGAGGTAACCTTCCAGGCTAGCTTAGACACCAATGCCTTACTCATGATAGCCACTTTCTTGACATTTATACCACCATCACGCTTCCTAGAACAAATATTCTCCCAAGAAATAATATGGAATTTTCCCTTTAGCTTAGGACCGGCCCATAGAAAAGCTTTGCAAATGCTATAAAACATAGATGCTACCTTAGCCTGAATATTGAAAAGAGACAAAATATATAGGAATACTTTGAAGGGTGCTTTGATCTAAAATAGCTTTCTCAACTTGGATGAGGAGAGCCCCTTTTCAGGAAGAAATTTTCCTTTGAACTCTTTCAACAACTGGAGTCCATAGTGAATCCTTAAGCCTACCAACAAAAAACGAAAGGTCAATATAGGTGGTCGGAAGAAAAACAACCCTACATCCTAGAATAGAAGTGATCCTCTATTGACGAATCTTTAGAGTATTAAGAAATAAAATACTACTTTTGAGATAGTTAATTAACTAACACACAACTTTCCCATAACAATCCAAGATAGATTTAACATCACGAGCATGAAATATTGATGCCACACAACAAATAAGAGTGTCAACGATAAACTTCTGGTGAGATATCAGGCATATATGTTGGGTCTATCTAAGACCAAAATTGGAACTATGATGTTTAATAGAGTGTCTAAGAGCTTCAGCATTGAGGATAAAGAGGAAGGGGGATATGGGATCTCCCTGATGAATCCCACAACAAGAATTAAAAAAGCCAATAGAATATCCATTGATCAACACAGAGAACCATGTCGAAGATATTGAAGCCTGTAACAAATTCACCCAAGGATCAGAGAAATCCAATTTCCTCAGCACTCTAAATAAAAATGGCCACGAAACTTGGTCATAAGCCTTATTAACTTTTAATTTGAGAAAAAAGGCCGTCGTGCCACTCTTCTGCACTAAATATAAAATTTCATGGATAACAATGGCACCATCCAATAATTTTCTCCTTGGCACAAAACCATTATGTGTTGAATCAACCAAAATTGGAAGAAGGGTCTTCAATCTATTAGCCATTTCTTTGGAGAATATTTTATACACCGTATTGCATAAAATAATCGGTCTAAAATCATTGAATTAATCCACTGAGTCCTTTTTTGGGATGAGTGTAAGAAAGGTTGAATTTAGAGCCCTAGAAAAAACCTTCAACTTCTAAGAATGACGAATGGTATTGCACACATCCACCACACGAATATGCCAAAATTTTTGGAAGAATACAAGGGGAAATCCTTCTAGACCATGGATTTAAGATGGCCCATAGAATTCAGTACAGAAAGGATCTCATCATCAGATAAAGCGACCATAAGGGCAAAATTCATATCCTTAGAAACTAGGATTGGAATATCCTCCAACATTCTCTATTATGCTTCCCAATAATTAATAGGAGAAGATGATAAGAGAGAGCTGAATAACACCATTGCCTCTTACCTAATTACCATGATATCTAAAGAATGAGAGTCATTATATTTAATAATTTCATGAATTCTATTATGTCCTAGATGAAACAAAGTGGAGGACTGAAAAAAAGTGAGAGTTATGGTCACCTTCCTTCAGCCAAAGCTCCCTAGATTTTTATTTCTATAACAATTCTTCCTTGGCCTAAATATCATGGAGGGCACATAGGGTAGACTTCTCTTCTAAAATTAAATGATCATAATAACCATGAGAATCAATCAATCCTTCGATAAAAACTAGAACAAATTTCAATCGCTCCTTTTCCCAAACTATATTCCTAAAAGTATACTTATTCCAACACTTAAGGTGTAGTCTGAGTTTATTCAACTTACTTAACAACAAAAATATTCATTCCATTGGAACTAGAGCCTACCACCACTCAACAATTTTAGGCTCAAAATATGGGTGAGAGCACCACATAACTTCAAAGCGAAAGGGTTGAGAGAGGAAAGGGAGACCTTCAAGAATTTATAACCATAACGAGTTATGATCAGAACTGATTCTGGGAAGGAAAGATAAGTCAAAATCACCAAATAGGTCACAAGAGAAATTCAATTCAAATACCCTATCAATATTACAAATAATAAGGTTATTACCTCCTCTATGGTTGCTCCAGGTAAACTTAGACCCATTGAGATCAATGTCATGAAGCTCTGCCTCGTTAACAAACTCATGGAAATAAATAAGACTTTGCTCATATACAACATTACCACCATGATTCTCAAAAGGAAATAAGGGGGAGTTAAAATCACCAACCACCATCCAAGACTCATGTATAAAAGTTACTCTCATTTCTAACAATAGCTTCCAAAATTTGTGTCTACCAGTATATGCATTCGGAGCATATATATTTGACAAGATCCATCGCCTGTGAGTGGATTTACACCAAAAAAGTATATTAATGACCCTTCTAGAGAAGGAAATAACATGGCCATCAAAATTTTATGAGTCCCAAAGGAAAAGGAGACCGCCAGTAGAACCAGAGGCTTCAGAATCCATAAAATCTGAATCTTTCCAAACAACTTTGCGGGTTTTCTCCCAAGTGGAAGCATCAAGTTTAGATTCCTAATTGCACAAAAAATTAGGGTAATTTTCCTTTTGTAAATAAGCAAGTAAGAATTTTTTGGAGGTACTATGAAGTCCTCTAGTATTCCAAGAACACAACTGCATTACAAAATAAAAAATAAAGCTTTTTTTCAATCCCCCCTGTAGTGAGGATTTAAAACCATTAAGCTTAAGTTGTTTGTCATAATTTTCTTACTTGATATTCAGACGAGCTTGACTACTAATAGCAATATCATCCTCCATGGCCTTTTTCCTACCCACTTTCATAGAAGGCATACCAACTCTCTTTACCAAACCAAAATCCATAGGTTTTTTATGTTGGATTCGAGTCTTGGGGCTAGGATAACCTTTCTCCATGATGCACTTAGGAGAGTCCCCTAAACTAGAGATACAACCAACAAGAGAAGTCATTGATTCTTTGTGAGGGGAAGCCAATTTCAATGGAGATGGCTCCTGATCATGAACCTCCATATTCTCCTCAGAACCAATCAAGTCAAGGCCTTGGAAAGCATTTGAAAGAGGAATATATGATCACACTATAGTATCCTCTGCTGGTAGAACAACTTCTAAATATGAGAAGATGAGTCCATAGGTGGGGGAGGAGAATTAAAAGCACCCTTGGGTGGATACTTAGAAACACCATTGGGAGGAGGTATGGAAGCTTCATTGGGAAGAGCAGACTTAGAAGCACCATTTAGAGAGGCACCCAAAGAGCCACCTCCAGGAAGATGAGACAGATGATAGGAGGGGACACCTTTTCCCTTAAAAGCCATAGGAGTTCATTTATGCCAAATCCATTTCTTCTTGGAAGGGGTTCTCCATTCATTCATCTTATCTTAATTAGAACTAACAATCTTTTGAGAAGGATGATTCACCTATTTCTTCTGGGGACATAGGCTTTGGTGATGCCCACCCATACCACGGGATTGACAGGCCATGGACTTGTTTTTATAGATTACTAATTGAGACGAGGTGCCCAAATGGGAAATGAGTTCCACCACATTAGGGAGTTCCTTATCAATGTCAACCATTAACATATTATAAGAAACTAAAAATGAGAGTGAGATAGCAAGACTCTATCAAAGTTGTTGATTGTGGAGCCTGATTAATTTGGAGGTATTTATTTCAGCCACACTTGGACCCACTACACGAAATATGGGGGCTGTAGGGGGCATTAGTCCCCTCTACTACTGTCTTCTAGGAGGTCCAAGGGAGGCAGCTCCTTCGAAGCCAAAAATAGATGCTTTTTCTTATATTTAAATATGGACCGTTTGATATTAGGTCACAAATCGGACGATATATTTTAGGTGAGTTTTTACCTTGAAATAGTAATACACTTTTATAACAGGATGTTGTATGGCAATTGATTCTAATGTTCGGTGTGTGGCTATGTAATAGAGAGATTTTCTAGATGGAATATAAGACCTGGTTATTTTCTTTGTGGA
Organism: Wollemia nobilis; assembly: GCA_028583015.1. NCBI lineage: Eukaryota > Viridiplantae > Streptophyta > Pinopsida > Araucariales > Araucariaceae > Wollemia > Wollemia nobilis. Next base: position 1,292,708 of record JAQPPZ010008665.1, read on the forward strand.
CGTAGCCCACATTGGGTGAACCACATAAATCTGTGTCTATTGTGTATTGCATTATTTTATTTTGTGTTTTATTTTTGCATTTTATTGTTCTTATTTTATGCTTTTATCCTAAAAAAGGAAATAAAATCCCCAAAAGAAGATGCAACCACTCAAAAGATACTCTCATGCCATAGATAAGTTGAGAACTCAGGTAGGCGAACCAAAACTAGAACCACATTAATACGCTAAAGCGTTGAGTTAAAGTCATGATCTCAACATCTAAGGAAAATACCACACTTGTCGAAGAACCACGAGCCACCTTCCATGATCTTCATTGTGTTCTCCTCACAAGAAAAACTAATAAGAAAAAAGTTGTGAGGAAGTGAGGCAAGGTCAAGGGAACCTTTTGGATGCCACTTGGACAAGGCCCAATGCCTTAGAGAGTCTAGCTCTGGATGACCGCCCGCCAACTTACCCACCAAATCCCAAGACCCCTTCCTTAGCAAAGAATTAACTATGAATTCTAAGACATGGACCTTAAAGGAATTACCATCCAAATTACACGGTAGAAACACATCCCCCAAGGAATATCCATAAACCTCCTGAGCATAGGAGGAGAAGGAAGGCACCTCCGATGGGCAACTCTCATTGACGAACCCAACCCGACACTTCCCAGGGTCCCACCAAGGGCAACCAACAAATTGAATAGACTTACCTGACCAGAAAGGGTCATAAAAATTGATTTCATCCACATCCATAACATCATCTGTGCTTGAAACACTACCGTACCACATCGCTTCAAATCTAGTATCCTACTTTTTTAAAACAATTGATATGATAGTTGTTATTATTTTACTCCTTTAATGTGGCATCTTGATTATGATAAATTATATTGTGTCTCAAAATTTAAGTTTTATCAAATGTTTGGGTCTTTCACATTATCATTTTCTTTTTACATGGTGGAAAAAGTTAATGAATGTAGGACAAGTGGTGGAAGGAATAAAGTCTTGAGGAAAAATCATATTCAAACTAGTGTGATTAGAAGAAATGTTGAAGAAAGCATGGAATATTGAAGCACAAAGAGATGAATTCAAGTTAGGGATGTAAGCCATGCTTCATTGTTGTTGCAATGCACGATAACTTACATTGACCCTTAATAATTCCTCAAGAGGAGGTAAAGTGGATGGCATCCTCAAGGTGATGGAATATTCAATGTCCCACCACCTAAGGATGTAATGATGATAGGAGGAGTGGAATTAGTTATTGACGCATTAATTTTTGTATTTACTTGATTAATAGATGAGATATTAGGGTTAGGTTGAAAGGGATGATTCATGAAGGTTGTGTTCCTTAAATAAGTCCTTTGCTTATTTTTATCATATCTAGGGATGATAAGGACAACATCCTTATACTTTTTCAAAGAGGATATCCGAAGGACCAATTTCTTTTGTCTATCAAACAAGGGAATTAGAGAACCCAAGTGTGTAGCACCCTCATTTACTTCCTCAAGGGTGGAATGATCTTCGTGATCCTTCACTAGAGGTTTAGGGTGAGTGGTCAATTGATGGACAACCTTACAAGTCATAAAACAACTTTCAACCACTAGGAAGATTTGAAATAAGAGGAGGATTAATTTCAATTAATTTTTAAAGTTTAGAAAGTTTTCCATTCGATAAGGACAAGGAAAAATTTATTAATTAGATTTTTTTTAAAGAGTTGATTAAAGTGGAAGAATAAAATACTTTTGAATTCTTATCTCTCCTTCCTTCGATATACCAATTTGATTGATATAACTTATGGGCCCTCTATACACCAAAATATTCGTTATACCTATTAGTAGTGGAAGAATCTAGTCCCTTGAAACTGTATGTGAGAGTGACTTTAAGGTACATGAAAGAGAATAATATGTGGAAGTGACCTTCCTAGGTATGTGACTAAAGATAGTACATCAGATGTAGTGAAAATCCGCCTTATGACTCCCACTAGCCCACCTCCCTAGGTGGTTTAAAGTACAAATGGGACCCTATATGGGAGGTTGGCATCCTAGGACCATAATATACCAAATATAGCTTTAATGTTTATACAATGGTTGCTCAAATGGTTGTATACAACCTCTAATAGGATTAAAATTTGGTTATTTCTTTATTAATCTTGATTAGTGTTATCTACCTAAGCACAAAAAATTGAGTGGTCTTAATTAACAATGTGATTTATTTTTATCTTTAATTTTTGGTAAATGTTTAAAGAAACTTGGGACCCATTAGGTGTGCACATGGGCTTCACCACAATTTAAGAGGGGAGATCTAATATTTCCATCAACAACATGGGGAGATCCTAAATCGCTCATATTCTTCTCTCAAATACTAAAGGGATGTTATGTGTGTTATGGGTCCTAATCTATGTTTTATGGATTAATTAACAAACACCTAGGATTTTTTCAAGGAAACCAAAAGATACTTCTTTTTAATTTCTAAGACCTATATAAAACCTAATCTATGATAATATGCAAGAGAACAATATAAAAACAAAAATACAAGATTGTAACATATATGGTATTTTGATTTTGAATTAGTACCTAAAAAATAGATTTTCCTTTTCTTTAGAGATAAGGGTCAAGAAAATAATGTAGCAAATTGTAAGCAACAAAAATTCTACCCTAACAAATAAGACAACAAAGCAATCATAGACACAATGAAAGGAATATATATTATGTATTGATATATGTGCCACATTCTCTTTCACAACAAATACCCCAAATGTGTAGGGGTGATATTACAAATACAACTTACTTGAAATACAATGACAAGAGGAAGAATTCCTTTTTACAAATCAACGAATCTGGGTGCCAATGTCTTCGTGCTATAATACAAAATGTAAATGGGTTTGTGTGTCCTTGTAGGACACCCTAGATTTAGCAACCTTCAAACTATAACCTATGTCAAAGCTAAAAAAAAAAATTAAGTTAATAACATGGGTAGAGCCTCACAATGTGAGGCCCAAAATCATGGAAGATACACAAAATCCTAATTCTATTGAATACAAAAATTGTAGAAAGCATGAAATTATTTGTAGAGCTTGAACATGAACAAAATATACCTTATGGACTATTTTTACCTATGTTGATCTAGAGTTGGAGTTTGTCATATAGAATTGTGCAAATGTAGAATACATTTGGGAAATGCAAGTTGTGTTTGGTGACTGTGCAAATGTATGTTGAAGTGTTTTGGAAATGTGGGATACATTTGGGACTGTGGAAATGTATAGGGTTACATTTAGAACTCCATAAATAGAAAGGCTCAATGGGTCTTCTTGGGATTACTCCTTAGGTTGTGCAAATCAAACCTCAATCAGGATGTGATTGTGTGATAATATCTATTTTCCTTCTCCTTGGTGGATGCAATGGTGGGTCTGCTTTTAGGATTATGGGAGGTAAGGGATGTGAGGATATGTGGCAAGATAGGGCAGCCAAGTGGCCAAGGTAATTAGGTGGGTCACTTGGGGTGTATCACTTAGGGAAGAGAGGTGGATAATGAGATATTAATTAGGGTGAGAGATGTGGCAAGGGGAGGGGTTGTGGTAGCTAGGACACATGGCAAAGGAAGGGATAAGGGATCCTAGGGGATATTTTCTACATTTTGTTAAATCTAGAAAATAAAATAATGTGCACAAAAAATAACCTAAGTGAGACCTTAGGCCTAATTTTATTGTGTATATGTGGTATAAATGGACTTTGTGAAGGTTTAGGATATGGTGTCTACAGATGTACCTTTTTCTATCATGTTACATAAAATACAATGTGGTGCAAAAATGAGAGACACCTGACTTATTGGGCAAAGGATTTTTATTTGTTGTCCCAGTATGAGGATTCAATGACCAATAAAAATTTTGGTTTTGGATTACCCCCTCAACCAGCGAATGGGTGAGAGATAAAATAAATGAGACCCAAAAGATAATTGAACAATGTGGATAATGGAGAGATATTTTTTTTGTTTTTTAATAAATATCAATGTTAATTACCCCATGTTTTAAGTGGGCATGTGTCATCGAAAAGCTTACCTTTGGAAAACTAATGAGGACCTGTGATGTGGTGGATGAACCAACCAATTAGAGTATGTGTGATACTAAAATTGTTCAGAGCTGGAGGTCTAGTTTTACCACCTTGATTGTAGTCGTTGGATGTAAACGTATATTGGAAGTGGTATGATGCATACCAATTGTGAATTTTGTAAGATGTTCTACTTTTTTCAACCTAGCATAAAGGGTTTGATGATGACCTTGGAAAAAATTTCTTAAGCATATTTGACCTTAAAAAATGGGTTATAAAATTGATATGATTTAAGATAAGATGAAATGGTGTGATATGAAGGATAAAATAATATGATGTTTTTTTAGGCTAAATGCAACCCATGATTATTATTCTACGAATGTGACCTGCATTTGGGAGTGCTTTTCGAATGAAACCTACAATATAACGCACACTACAAATTTAACATACATTAGCCACACCTTACAAATGTAGTCTATGTTTGGTCATGCCTTGCAAATGCAACCTATATTTGGATGTGCCTAGATAGGCATTTTTTGTGCCTATAAATAGGCAAAGAGAGCTCATTTTTATTTCACTATTGCATTGATCAGTTTCTCATTCACATTTGAGAGGGAAGGAGAGTGAAGGATATTGTTGTGATGGTGAGAGCAAGTGCTATAGATGAAGCAAGAGGTCGTGCAGGAGAGGTAAGTTCCTATAGAGCCTTCTCATAGTATAGGCCTTTGATTTATGCTTCTTTATTTTTATTTTTATTTTCTTTTTTTCATTTTTTCAAAACAAGAATGGGGTTGGGGAAAAAAAATTGAATGAAAGAAAGGGATGGGCGATTCTTTTTTTGTGTGAATGAAATAAGGGTATGGCTGATTTTTTTTAATGAAATAAGGGAATGGGTGAATTATGTTTTTTTTAAATCGAAAAACCCCTTGCGGGGCCGCCTTGGACTGAGAGACCATGAACAGGGGGTTCTGCACCATCAAAGTCACCCAGGAGTTGCACCTGACCCTGCCCGCACCAACATTATCAATTGGATTTTGGATACCCAATTCAGCTTTTGGTATGGTGGATATTTGAACCTAGGACCTCTCTTGGAGGATTTCCCTCTCCTCTCCATCTCACCTACAACACCTAGGTGGGTGAATTATGTTATTTGAATGAAATAAAGGGATGGGTAATTTTGTTTTTTTGAAATTTGAAATATGGAATGAATAATTAATGGATGTGTTTTATTTTTTATTTTTTTGATGTAGTTGAAGATTTTGATTGTATGATATCATTTTTCTCCAATATTGCTCTGGATTATGAGGATCCTAACAAATGATGATTGGGAGTTGCTAGATAGGTTTGGGTTCATGGGGGTTGCATGAGAAAAATTTATGAGGGTAGATGAGGTATATATATCGATGCTAGTTAAGAGGTGGGATCTAGCTATGGAGAATTTTTAGTGTGCTATAGGGGAATTTTCAGTGTGATATGGAGAATTTTTTGAGTGCTAGTGGAGGGTTTCCCATCCAAGTAAGATGGGATAGGGAGTATGATATGAGGTACATTTATGGATACTGATGAGATGATATGGATGTTAGCTATAGAGGCATATAGTACCTATATATGTATCAAAATAGAGAGCAAGTAGAACTGCCAACTTATATGATGTTCACATTGTCCAACATGTTATCAAACAACACAGGAGCTAGGTTACCTTGGAATTAGATTAAGTTAGTTTTTGATATGATTGATGATCCTTGGGTCATCCTTGGGCAACAAAACTACTAGCTCATACCTACTTTGAGCTATATAAGGTTAAGATGTGAAGGTAACATGGTTTGGATTGTGATATTTTGCTATAGATATTTAGTTGAGAGTACTTCAATGTGGGTTACCCTTTCAGATTGTCCTACAAGAGGGATATTTCACATCATTATGTGCTCAGGTGGTACATGGATTAGGATAGATGAAACACATATCCTCATCATGGTGGACAACATTATTCGAATATGTGGGTAGGGTTGAAATTTGATGATGTGATATGATGACCATGGAGAGGGGTTTATGGGTGGGCTAAGTATGGAGTGCAACTATGGCAAGTGAGAGAGGCTCAATGGGTAGCTCGTCACAATGGTAGAAATAAGGAGCTATTCTATTTCTTGTGTGTTCTATGATTATCTAGGTTATGACAAAGTATTCTAGATGACCCTACCATATATATGCATCAAGGTGATCAGCTTAATTTGTTGTATCCTAAGCATTGGTTTATGAAGGAGGAGTTTGACAAGGTGATAGATATCCCAAATATGGATGACATTGGTATGATCCCAAAGTAATATGATTGATGGGTTGTATAGTAGCCTTGAGCACTGAGTCATGTGGTTGAGGATGTGATTGGGGATTATGTGGATATAGATGTTGCAATGGAGGAGCCCTTATATCAATAAATATGTCATCAATAAAGATAGAGGATATACCTCAAGGATTAATGAGGAGAGAGATACATAGGGTACCAATGGAGGTGGTGAGAGGGATGTGGGTGGTATGGATGTGGTTGTATACTTTGGGGAGTGGGTGAGGAGGAGTAATAAATATTACAAGTAAAGCATGATAGACTAGTAGAGCATCTAGGTAGCATGAAGATTGAGAAGGAGGATATACATAGGTGATTAATCCATCTCTAATGGGATAAGTATGTGCTTATGGTAGAGATGGAGTCCATAGAGGTAAATATTATGAAGATATAAGGGTATGTGGAGAGGTTGTAGGGTACACAGGGTGTCAGTGGTGATGCAACTACAATAGATACCTTCCAAGCATAGGTGGTGGCATGAGATTGATGATAGCGATAAGAGGTAGCGTATGTTTGATCACTAGAGGATCTGTTGATGGAGAATGACATTGTCTTACCAACATATTTTGAAATTTTGAGATTTGAATCTAGTTGATGTAGTGATTCAAGGTATAGTTTCATGGTCAAGGATCCCATAGTTTTGAGATTTGTCAATATAATAGGGATCTATTTTTGGCCCTTCTATCGGATTACCTAGAGGCCCTAATGATGCAGATTAGAAACCCCAACATGAGTGTAGTCAGGATGCACTATTGATTATATGCATTTTGATTCCTCTCTTTTTCTCTTTGTATGTTTAAGGATGAGCTTAAGAGATTTATTGTACACATCCTAAGGGTAAAAAGTGTACTTTGTGATATTTATATTATTTACAAACATAACATCACTCAATGGATTTATTGTGGCTTGTATTTATTTATTTATTTATTTTGTTTGAATGGATGGAATAATGGTATATGCATTTTATGAAATGAATATACTTTGAATGGATTCATATTATATGGTAATTATGTATGTAAATGAATGAATGGTTTTGCCTCATTAACTGTCATTCAAACAATTTATGGGCTATTACATAGTAGAATTTTGTCTTTATTACCTAATAAGGCACACCAACACAATAATATAGGTTTGCCTATATTATGGAAAATGGAAATAGAATTTGTTTTTCAAAAAATGTGATGGTAGTATGAAATCTAAGATCACTTATCAATTTTTTTTATCTTAGGGATAAAGAATCCGGAGTTTTTTTCCAAAAACTCAAACATCCTGGTGATCTCAAAAAAACTCATATAGTAATCCCACAAATACAAAAGATACTAAGGGTGTCCTAATGGAGTCAAGTATCTTAAAAAACAACTATGTTTGCAGTGAATGTTCATTTTAATTTTTTATCAAGTGTAGAATAATAAATTATAACATATAACAATAAGCTAGCTCATCCACAAGCATACATAGGTCTATACAAAAGAATATCGATGATGTGATAGACATATCATCAAGTAGGGTGTACTCCACTACCAATAAAGTGTCTATAGACTTGTTGTGGATGCTACACAACGTACCCAAAAATTGGGGACCCACCTTTTTATTTTTGGTATTTGGGTGTTTGCATGTTGGTTTCGAGTGTCTAATGATCGGTTTGTTTTGAATTTGCATTTATCTTTAGTTTTTGGTAGTAATATTTGGTTGTCGACGATATTTTATTGTCGATAACTTTTTCTTGTTGATGATATTTTATTGTCGATGACTTTGTTGTCGACAACTCTTTGTCGTCAATTTTACTGTTAGCTTTTTGTTATGGTTGCATTTTATGTTTTCTTCATTTGAGGGTTTCAAGTAAGCTTTTTGTGCATATAAATGTTTAAAATAAAAATGAAGTTCAATCTCACGACGGATATGTATATGTATAAGAAGTATTTACTCAATATAAAAATAATAATAAATAAATAAAAAATAAAGAAAAAACAAATAAATAAGAAAAATAAAAAATGAAAAATAATAATAATTATAAAAAGGGGTTAAAGCATAATGTTTTTAATATATGTTTTTTTTGTGTGTTTTGCAGGTTGTTCGACCAAGCATGGTCGTGGTTCGGAGGACGTCAGCGACACGGTGGTGGATAACCGGTACATGAGATAAGCGACGAGTGTCCAAGCTATCCAGCGCGGATTAGGCCAACACATGGATCTTCCATATCGACAAAGGGAAGACCTCGCGACAATTTCGTAATGGCTTCGCGGTAGTTTTATGATAGTTGTAAGACATGACAAAGGGAGGTCTGATGTCTTCAAAATACGTGGGGTCACCACGAAGGTTAGATGCCCCAAAAGTTAATGGCAAACATGGATAGCTTTGTTGGATAGAAAAATGACAATGGATATCCATAGTGGCATCATAGACCCATCAAAGAAACAAATCCATACCGAGAGATAAGTTCAATAGGCCCCATGATGATATAGAGAGTGAAGACATTCGATATATTTGATATGGCACTTATGAAAGCTAGCAACGATAGCAAACGTAGACACTATGGAGCCCACAGACGTGAATTTCATCAACGACCCTATGGGGATTGCATAGCAGTGGAATGCATTGTGGATAAAGCGTGTTGCAATGACTAAGCGAGCACAAGGAGCGATGGGGCCCACATTATGGTAGATGACATGCAATGTAAAAGTGATAGACCAGCATCGAATATGGGACGGTTGTTTCACATGAGTGGTTTATTGGTAGGTGTAGGTGGTTTTCAAAGAAGCAAATGATGGTTTTATGGACTGGGAAGGTGAGAGCTAATTAGACACACAAGCATTAAGGGTCAGTCCAATTTAGAAGCGAATAAACCAAATCATAAAGGAACTAATGATGATGTGGCAATGATCGATGGGAGGATGGCATTATTTTCCCAATATCGAGCGATGATTCAAATTGTTCACAGCTCAAAATCGATGATGATGCCACGACTATCAAACAGTGATAGGTAGTAGGGTGGTGTGTTTTGATGTAGTAGCGAGCACTTCAATAGAGAAAATGGTGACATCAACGACAACAGAGAATAGGAGAAACCAACATGGCTAATGGATGACGAGGACACCACTGATGGAGATTTGCATGATAATGTTAGTGACCAGCAATAAAGATAGGGTAGTTGCGAAGTCTATCATGGTAGCGATAGTAACCACATAGGTAAAAGGATGTGAATCCTATGGCATGGCAATAAATTGTTATTGGATATTTAAGGGAACGACGTTTGCAAATTTTTGTGTTGCACGACTTGGTAGTATTGCTACACTGGAAGGATAGTGCAGACATGTCATTCCCAAAAACAAGTACAAGGACAAAGGACAAACATTCATCTGCTCTTAACGCCTAACACAGGTGAATGAATGATAATATTTTACAGGGCTTATAGAGGAAAATAATACCTAATATCAAACCTTTAGTTCGTTTGGTATTATTAATCATCTCGGTTGGTTGGTGGGTGTTAGTTTAATAGTCATATCCATGACCGTGGAAGGCCATTATATAATCCAATAAACAAATGTCTTATTGGGAAATAAGATACTGTACTAAAAGCCAAAATAGGTTGAACAAAGGCCATTTGGTGTCTTATTTACGTTGCCACATAAGGAAAGGCATTGGAGCCTATAATGTACATAAATGCATGCAACATCGCGACGGTTATAACATATAAGGACAAAAGACAAGTTGTAAATGTGTAAGGGGAGGTTAAAATTACCAAATAAAAATAATGAAATGGAAGTTGCATGAATCCAAATGAAATGAGCAAAGAGATTCCCAATATTGGAAAGCGAAGACCAAAAGGGCAAGAATTGAAATGCAGGAAAATAGAAGATGGAAAGCCAAGAAACTAGAAACAAAAGGATTTTAATGGAAAACCTTAAAAGGGGATAGAGATGTATAAAATAGAGGTTGGCAACTTCTACAAGAAGAGTTGCAGATTTGAAGGCAAGAGGGCCATTCTGGACCTTTTTGGGCTGTTTTTCTTCCATGGACTGGTTTGGGAAAACCAGAAATTTTTGTTATTGTAAAATGACAAATTTTTAATACAGAAAATTTTAGAAAGTTGCATTTTATGGACAATAAATGAGGAGTCATTTTCTGCATGCAATATTAAATGTTTATGTTTTCCCCTTTTCAGATTTTAGTCTTGTAAATGGAGTTTATGCAAGTTTTTTGGTTTCTTCATGCGAATGTTTAAAACTGAAAACCTCATTTAAAACCCTAGGAGCCAACACTTAGCTTATCCAGATTGTGCTTGTTTTGCAAGTCCAATAGGTTAGGTTGCATGCATGAAAACCTCATATCTTAAGTTTTGCCGAAATAGGATAGCATCAAACTAAATGTATCATGTGTTTCATTTTCTGCATTTCAATTTTCATTTTTCTGCATTTTATTTTTCTAGAAATTTTAATTTTTTTTAATTTTCAGGCATTAAAATAAACATTAAAAAAAATTCAAAAACCAAAAACAATTTCACCATTGCATAGGTTATACTTCATACTTCCAATACGCACTTTGAAATTTTATTTTTGGAGTTGTTTAGTATTTTTAAAAATTCATTGAAGTTGTTTTATTACAAATTTTGAAAATTCTGAAAATAGAAAGTTTCCATTTTTGGACCCAATTTCATTTTTTCAGTTTCATGTTTCATTCATGAGCCTATGATGGCATTCCCTTCATGAAAATTTCAGTTCCATTGAAGGTTTTATGTTTTATGGCATTTTACAAATTTCCATTTTTGGAGCCTTAAATTGCCCTCTCTTCATAAAAATTCTGATTTTACGAAAGAGGGGTAATTTGAGCATCACATTGAAGGTCATTGATTCAAAGCACTTAATTGTTCATCTTTATGAAAATTTGATTTCATTTAAGAGGGATAAGTTGAGGTGACATTTAAAGCCCTTACTTTAAGGCCATAAATTATTGCTTCTTTGTGAAAACTAATTTCACCAAAGAGGGATAGTTTATCTATCACATTGAAAGCTATCTTCATATTCATGATAAGAAGCCATATTTGGACTTAATAAAAAAGATAAAATCTATTTTAAAACCCTCAAGATAAAAGTAATTAAGGCACTACATCGTGGTCATATGAGGGCCAACTCACATTTGCTTTGTTTTGGTTCAATGAACAATCACTAAAGTTTCATGGTAAAATAAACCAACATTGCCCCTTGTTTACAGTTACTTGCAATCACTAAGGTGTTCCAAGCATTTAAATTGAATATATTTATTTGATATTACTAATACACATATGCAAATGCTAATATAGCGGAGACCTTGGAGAAGTTATTTGTTTAACTTCTTTGCAAGAGGGGATTTGGAACCCAAATCCTAAGGGAGAGTGTACTTTCACAATTGGGTGAAAATACCACTCAACAAATTTGGCACTAGAATTAGGGCCTGAATTGGTTTATTTCAGTGTGATTTAAATGCGATAGGGATTTAAATTTTAAATATTTCATGCCCTACTGATTATTATCTTTAGCCCTCTTTTAACAATACAACCTTGAAGTGTTAAAAGAAGGACATGAATTGCTACGCATTGTTCTAACACTTTTGATTGTTCATATAGGAATAATGTGTTTTGGTTTGATTTTGAAAAAAATTGGTCTTGACTAACGAGGTTGTCTCCATGCAATTACTTTCATTTTATTTTAATGGATACATATCTTGGTTGATGCTAATTTAGACACCAAAATAGCACCAATCCAATTATCTGACTGCAAACACTGATCGTAGTGACACACACAGCCCCCAGGGTAGCCCCCAGAGGTTAAACAATGGTCCTAACCACTCTCATAATAGTTTTGGAAGGTCAAGAGTCAATTTGGCACCTTCAGGCACTCTGCTTTCTACTATTTCCACCAAAAAATGATTACAAACTTCCATTCACCCTACCCAAGGACGATTAACAATATTCGCTCCATGGTGGGGTGAATAGCAGGTTTGACAGGCAAAAAGTCAAATCTTGAAAAATGGTAGCTCAGATCCGCCACTTAACTCTTCCTTCCTTGCATGGGAGTGTGAGTGAGTATTTTTGAGCATTGGAGGTAGTTACATGGGCAGTCATGAAGCCCCTAATCAGGGAGTAATCTTCTCCCCCTAGGAAGGCATGATTGGCAAGTGGCGCCTCTGCATGCTCAATCACATGAGACCTCTAGGTCTATAAATTGGTGAGTTTTCTCACCACAATATATACAAAGAAGGAGCATTTTGAGCAATGAAGTGCTCCCATTTTACTTCTACACACACACCTTTTGAATTGTGCCTTTCGCATCCTTGATCTCTTTTGGAAGAGAGGTCATAGGGTGGTTATTGGAAGCGCAAATCCGGAACCAAAATCAGACATTTTGCCACAACATCCTACAAATTTTTTCAAAAACACCCCACAAGATATTTTGGACCCATCCCAAGTGTATTGGTGCCAAAATCAGGCCCCAAATGATGGGCGTCCTGCCCCCGGGTGCCCCCCACAATGTTGTAGTTCTAATCGCCCTGCCCCAGAGTGATTAGAAATATATGGTAGATTTCCCTTATATTATTTTTGCATTTGATTCTATGCTTCTTAGATAGGTTTTCATTTAAATTTCACATTGTTTTGATCAATTTTGATCATGTTTCTATCATTTCTCGCCTTTACTAACATGCAGGTAGCATCATCAAATTCCTGGTTATAGAGCCAAATTGGGAAAATTTGACCTTCTGGGTCTTCCCAAAATGCCCCCAATTAGCTAACCCCAACTTTGCAAGTGATTTTGAGCTTCCTGGATGTGACATTTGGGACAGTGATTTTTGACATTTTATTGCAAGTTTATTCGTCTTGCCCCGGAGCGAATACGGATCTGTGGAAAATTTTCTGATTGGTCCATTTGTAGTGCCCTCCTAGTAATTTCCTCAGGCCCCTATCATTTTTTAGTTCATTGGGATCTATTTCAGTTACCGTTTTATTCATTTTTCACACTCACTAATCGTAGGCTTGGGGATTGCATGTTTTATTTTATCTACAGGTGCTATTGACTATTTTTGGTTTCCTTGAATGTAGGGTATTAAAATCAGAGGAGAAGAAAGGATTCAAGACTCATCAACGTAAGTGACAGTGACATTTGGTCTTCCCACTTTACATGTGGGCACGCGGAAGAAGGATCACATCCATGGGTGTGATAAGAACACATTTAACGCTCCTAGCCCCTAAAAAGGGAGGAGACGGATTGTAACTAAGTTCTAAAGCACATTAATAAAAAGGTCTATCTTTCATATTGGCTTTCTATTTGGTTTTGATTCATTTATGTGTATTTCCTTGCATGCACTTTCAATTCATAGGATTTAGCGTTGTTTTGTGTTTTCGTTTACATCACATCTTGAATTTTCCTTTTTTTTTTCGTATCCTTGTGATTTTAGCTAATATGATTATTCATACATTACATTTTAGATATTTTCTAGTCATTTCATACTTTATAAGGAATTATTTTATCTAAAATTTATTTGTTGTCGGTATTATGCTCTTCACTTGCGTGTAATGTGATCTTGTGAATCAGAAAGCCTAAAACACTAGGAGTATGCTCTTCACTTGCGCATATGCGATCTGGTGAATTAGAAACTAATTTACATTTTTAGAATATTGCTTTGTCATGGTTCCTTATTTTATTCATGACTAACAAATTGGTTTTGAAGTTATTCTTTGAGTTTCACTAATGGCAATATTTGAGGAGCAAATTGTATCCATAAGAGAAGAAATGATGTCCCTAAGATAAATGATGGTATCTGCATTAGGAAAGTATTATGAATATCATCATACCTTTGGAACGCCTTATCAAATTCATGAAATGTTATTAGAGTTTCTACGACTTTTTAATCAAGAGGTGGCATCAGGATACCTACATAATCTACATATCTATAAGTTCACGTTATGTCAATTTCAAATATTTTGTGAGCCTATTGCTTGTAGGTTCTTCCCATACATTGTGGGTGATAGATCATTCTCGTGGTATTGTATTTTACCCATGGAGGTTAAGAATTCTTGGAGCCAATTAGAAGAAGCCTATATTTATCACTTTGGTAATCAAGTTGACTTAGATAGGTTGCAAAATAAATTCACCTCTATGTGTAAAGAGACTAATAAGTCCATGAGTCAATTCAATGTGAGGTTTCTTGAAGTGTACTCTCAAATGTGGTAAATTTTGGGTACATTGGAAGAGGAAGCTATTGAAGTATACATGAGATCCATACCCCCCACACTAGCTACACTCGTTAAGGAAAACTTGGATGACTTGTCTCTAGAGATGATCTATGAGGTCTTAGAAATGGTAGAATAGCATGCTCCCATGAAATATTGTTCTTTTGGGGTTAGTGATACCAAACTACATCAACCATTGAATATATAACCCTCCAATCCAACAATACCTAAGGTGAATGATCAAGGGGATGAATTTGAGTGTCCAAATGTTACAACTTCCTTAGATGTAGTCCAAGAGGAGGTGCAAGTTACCAATCCAACATCCACTAATGAGGATAATGCTGATAGGATTTCATTCATAGAGATACACAATTATTGACATAATGGTGTCCTAAATTCAACTCGATCTGAGATATGTGATAGGACAAAAACTGCCATAGAATTGAATGAAGTGGTTGAATGTGAAATCAAAAGAAAATCAATAAATTAATTTGAAGATATGATAGAATTTCACCACTTGTTCTTGGAAGACACACTCGATGAAATGATTGAACATAATGATCAAGAAATTCTTCACCCTCAAAATTGTGATAAAATTGAATAATGGGTTACTAATTTGTACTATGATAGCCTTGCCAATTTGAATTCAAGAAATAGCCCACTTTTGGAAATAATTGAACCATCTAAGGAAGGTGAAGGTGAATTTGATGAGATGCACTTTGATCAATCAGAAGATGTTGAAGAAATAGTTGAGCGTCACAACTTGAAATTGGAAGATGATTACTATAATTCGTGGAAGAAATGGGAATAATATTATCAATCTAAATATTATAATAAACTTGTTGTGTCAATTAATATGTAGGATAACTCAATTGCTTCCTCACATTAGGATACTATAAATCCTGTACAATTTGAGAATGTTTTGGAAGAGGGTTTCAAATATCATCAAATTTTGGAAGATTATAATGATCCTACTACCAAGGACAAAGAAGAAAAAGAATTGACAAATGAATCAAAAGATCATCACAAATACCATGGATTTTCATTCCACGAATTTGGATGACAATTTTTACAATGGTTGGGGGAGATATGATGATGTGTTATTTTATCACACCCCTATTGATAAAATTCCTATTCCACGGGACATACAAGTTGTTGAAACTTCTATCTCACATGAAGAGATGCCATGGATGTTGAAAAATGAATTGGAACCAAATGAAAAAGAGATTGATCAATTGGAATCAACTCAAATGAGTGATCATCAATATAGATTACTTGACATACACTTTGACCAACAAAATTTGAGGATTGAAAAATATGAACATGTTTTCAATTAGGTGTCATATTTTGGTATGTTTGATGAACATGTAATAAATGAAGAAATTGCAATTTCTCACCAAGTTTTGGTAAATGAAAATGTGCAAAAGGTAGAATCTAACCTTTTTTGTTGAAACACCCAAACTATAGGTGAAGATTTGCATGAACAAAATTTGAAGGATGTTTATGGTGAAATTTCATTGAAGGTGAATAAAAAAAAAGGAGTGACTTCTAATCACACCTTTAATAAAATCACTTGCATGAATGAAAAATAGGCTGAGGCACATGAATTGTTAAATCAAATTCATCAACAATTGATAATGGAGTTTAGGGTAAAAACTTTTAATGATCCTTACTTAGTAAATATCCTAGATTATTGTAAATTGTTGCACAAGTTTGATTGGCCTAAGAACATGGAAAATTAAGTGGATTTAAATTTTTTTGGAAATAGGCTCTTTCTTACAAAGTTTCATTTTGGATAAAGAAATCCTAATTCTAAACTGTGAAGAAAAATATGAAATTTATACCTTAAATAATGGACGAGATAAAATTGAAGATCAAATATTGTCTAATCAATTTGATGATTTGAATCTCACCTATGAGAGTACTAATGACACTAAATCAAATTGGTGGGGTGAGCAAGGCAAGTTGATTTTTTTTGCATTGCTTGGTTTGATCTTATTGTTGTTGGATTCCTACAACATTTGGCATAAATATTGTGTCATATGTCTTTTGAAATGCTCTAATCATGTTTGGGATCTGAGAAAGTGATAGTCCAAGCTTTGCATCATCTTGTAGTATATTGTACATTTGTATATAATTTTTTGGTTTTGATGTTGGTTTTGCATTTCAGTTTTGGTTTTAAGTTGTGTGTTGGTCCTTTGGACACTTTTGGTTTGTCTTGAAAAAAAAAAAAAAAAAAAAAAAGCGAGATGTCAGCTTATGTCCTTATGAATGTTGACTAAGACTAGGAGAATATGAAACATTGGAATTGTATTGTAGAAATCTCCACAAGTAATGCAAACACATTAAATAATATCGTTTGAAACTTGTGATGCATGAAGTTGTCATTTTTTGCAAATTATGGCAAAGTGTGGTATACTCCATCTGCATTTCAAGAGAACAATGCATTCATCCATAGTTCATGTTACATTCCACATTACATAAACATTGCATTTCAATAGCATCTATATTTCAAGTACAATCATTGAAAAGGTGTCGAATCCTCTTAGGGTTATTGCATAACATACATTAAAAGGATCCTAAGGTTGGGAACTTATGCCTGAACTATCTTGAACCAAGCACGTTCTACACATATTAAAGAGGATCTTGATCAAAATGGTCAAAACCATACTTGGAAGAAAAGGTGAGGCGAAAGGATTATTTTGTGTTTGTCCTATCATACAACATAATATTTAAAATAGTGGTTTTTACCACTCCCATAGTGCTTAAAGCCTAAAATCAGAGTAGTAAGGATAGGGTTAAATCCCCATCAAACTTAGGCTGAGGATCTAACTCCCCAAAGCTCTGATTTGACCTTCAGGTAGTATTAAGGATAGGGTCTAATTCTCATCTCGCTTAGGTTGAGAATCCGATTCTCCAAAGCTTTTATTTTGCCTCCATCATGCTTTAAGAAATTAAAAGCATGATCTACACTCAAGAAACTTGAAATTCCAAAGAAAATATTTTTCATTCTACTTTCATTTCATCATTAATATTGGATTGGAAGGATCGTACTACATGTCCCTTGCAAGGATGGGTAGTCATCCCCAAGGTTCAAGAAATTAAAAGCAAAGCCAAATCCTGGATTATGGGGTTAATCTCCATCGAGGCTATAGATGCCTGACTAGAAGTGGAGTATGCTCATGTGTGGCAACATGTCTTTTCTAAAAGCAAGACCACTGACTGCTCAAACGGATAGGCTATCCTGACAGTTTCATCCATAATAGGTTAAATCATTTTGTTCAAGTTGAGGTAATGAACTCCAGATCAGAGTAGTAAGGATAGGTTTAAATTCCCACATTGCTTAGGTTGGGAATACTATTCCCAAAGCTCTTATTTAACTTACACTTGCACATGGGTTCAAGATGGTAGTGACACATAACCAACTTTGGGATCTAATAAATTAATTCAATATACACATTTGATCCTAAGATGGTTTGATAGTTTTAATATGTTTGTTCATGGTACTAGAAAGTTTGAGCCTTTGCAGAACAGGTTGTTATATCTCTAGCATCTTCACCATGCATTAAATCCTATAGGAATCATTCATAACTTCTCATAAGCATGAATCATAAGTGAAACAGACGGTGGAATGTTGATCAATTTCAAACGATAAGGAACGAATCACATCGCACACATTGAGTTCACACTGAATAATTCTAATGCTTCATGTATTTCTCATCTAGTTTCATTCTTTGGATATATGCTAATGCTTGTTTTTGAGTTTTGAAGGTTTCCAGGTTGGGTTCTCACCGAAATGCTCAGGAGCATTTCCCAATGAGTCGCCATTTGTTGTGGTTGCTCCACAATGTACCCCAAAATTTGGGACCCACATTTTTATTTTTGGTATTTGGGTGTTTGCATGTTGGTTTCAAGTGACTAATGATCGGTTTGTTTTGAATTTACATTTATGTTTAGTTTTTGGCAGTAATATTTGGTTGTCGATGATAGTTTATTGTCAACAACTTTTTCTTGTCGACGACTTTGCTATCAACAACTCTTTGTTGTCAATTTTACTGTTAGCTTTTTTTTATGGTTGCATTTTATGTTTTCTTCATTTGAGGGTTTCAAGTAAGCTTTTTGTGCATATAAATGTTTTAAATAAAAATGAAGTTCAATCCCATGACGAATATGTATATGTATAAGAAGTATTTACTCAATATAAAAAAAATAAAAAATAAAGAAAAAACAAATAAATAAGAAAAAATATATATATAAAAAGGGGTTAAAGCATAATGTTTTTAATATATGTTTTTTTTATGTGTTTTACAGGTTGTTCGACCAAGCATGGTCGTGGTTTGTAGGACGTCAGCCACATGGTGGTGGATAACCAGTACATGAGATAAGCGACGAGTGTCCAAGCTGTCCAACACAGATTAGGCCAACACATGGATTTTCCATATCGACAAAGGGAAGACCTCGCGATGATTTCATAATGGCTTCTCGACAATTTTATGATAGTTTTAAGACATGACAAAGGGATGTCTAACGTCTTCAAAATACGTGGGGTCACCACGAAGGTTAGATGCCCCAAAAGTTAATGGCAAACACGGATGGCTTTTTTGGATAGAAAAATGATAATGGATATCCACAGTGGCATCATAGACCCTTCAAAGAAATAGATCCATATCGAGAGATAAGTTCAATAGACCCCATGATGATATAGAGAGTGAAGACATTTGGGATGTTTGGCATGGCACTTATGAAAGCTAGCAACGATAGCAAACATAGACACTATGGAGCCCATAGACGTGAATTTCACTGACAACCCCATGGGGATTGCGTAGCAGTGGAAGGTATTATGGACAAAGCATGTCACATTGACTGAGTGAGCACAAGGAGCGACGGGGCCCACATTACGGTAGATGACATGCAAGGTACAAGTGATAGACCAACGCCAGAGATGGGATGGCTATTTCATAGGAGTGGTTTATCGACAGGTGTAGGTGGTTTTCAAAGAAGCAAACGATGGTTTTATGGCCTGGGAAGGCATGAGCCAATTAGACACGCAGGCATTAAGGGTCGGCCCAATTTAGCAATGAATAAACCAAATCATAAAGGTGCTAATGATGAGGCATAAGTTATCGATGGGAGGATGGCATTGTTTTCCCAATACCGAGCGATGATTCGAATTGTTCATAGCTCAAAATCGATGATGATGCCACAGGTATCGAGCAGCAATAGGCGGTAGGGTGGTGTGTTTTGACGTAGTAGTGAGTATTTCAACAAAGAAAATTGCGACATCAACAACATCAGAGAATGGGAGAAACCAACATGGCTAATGGATGACGGGGACACCACTGATGGAGATTTGCATGATAATGTTAGTGACCAGCAGTAAAGATAGGGCAGTTACGAAGTCTGTCATGGTAGCGATAGTAACCGCACAGGTAAACAGATGTGAATCCTATGGCATGGCAATGAATTGTTATTGGATATTGAAGGGAATGATGTTTGTGAATTTTGGCATTTCATGACTTGGCAGTATTGCTACACCGAAAGGATAGTGCAGACATGGCATTCCCGACAACAAGAAGTACAAGGACAAAGGACAGACATTCATCTGCTCTTAATGCCTGACATAGGTGAATGAATGATAAGATTTTGTAGGGCTTATAGAGGAAAATAATACCTAATATCAAACCTTTAGTCCGTTTGGTATTATTAATCATCCCGGTTGGTTGGTGGGTGTCAGTTTAATAGTCATATCCATGATCGTGGAAGGCCATTATATAATCCAAAATAGGTTGAACAAAGGCCGTTTGGTGTCTTATTGGGAAATAAGATACTGTACTAAAAGCTAAAATAGGTTCAACAAAGGCCATTTGGTGTCTTATTTAAGTTGCCACATAAGGAAAGGCATTGGAGCCTATAATGTCCATAAATGCAGGCAGCATCGTGATGGTTATAACATATAAGGACAAAAGACAAGTTGTAAATGTGTAAGGGGAGGTTAAACTTACCAAACAAAAATAATGAAATGGAAGTTGCATGAAGCCAAATGAAAGGAACAGAGAGATTCTCAATATTGGAAAGCGAAGACCAAAAGGGCAAGAATTGAAATGCAGGAAAACAGAAGATGGAAAGCCAAGAAACCAGAAACAAAAGGATTTACATGGAAAACCTTAAAAGGGGATGAAGATGCATAAAATAGAGGTTGGAAACTTATGCAATTAGAGTTGCAGATTTGAAGGCAAGAGGGCCATTTTGGACCCGTTTGGGCTATTTTTCTTCCATGGACTGGTTTGGGAAAACCAGAACTTTTTGTTATTGTAAAATGACAAATTTTTAATACAGAAAATTTCAGAAAGTTGCATTTTATGGGCAATAAGGGAGGAGTCATTTTCTGCATGCAATATTAAATGTTTATGTTTTACCCTTTTCATATTTTAGGCTTGTAAATGGATTTTATGCAAGTTTCTTGGTTGCTTCATGTGAATGTTTAAAGTTGAAAACCTCATTTAAAACCCTAGGAGCCAGCACTTAGCTTATTTGGATTGTGCTTGTTTTGCAAGTCCAATAGGTTAGGTTGCATGCATGAAAACCTCATATCTTCAGTTATTACGGAATAGGATAGCATAAAACTAAATGTATCATGTGTTTCATTTTCTGCATTTCAATTTTCATTTTTCTGCAGTTTATTTTTCTATAAATTTTAATTTTTAGGCATTAAAATAAACATTAAAAATTTTCAAAAACCAAAAACAATTTCACCATTGCGTAGGTTATACTTCATACTTCCAATACGCAATTTGAAATTTTATTTTTGGAGTTGTTTAGTATTTTTAAAAATTCATTGAAGTTGTTGTTTTATTACAGATTTTGAAAATTCCAAAAATAGAAAATTTCTATTT
The DNA here is from genome assembly GCA_028583015.1 of Wollemia nobilis. Taxonomy (NCBI): domain Eukaryota; kingdom Viridiplantae; phylum Streptophyta; class Pinopsida; order Araucariales; family Araucariaceae; genus Wollemia; species Wollemia nobilis. The sequence goes on from JAQPPZ010008665.1 coordinate 1,314,163, forward strand.
TTGGACCGAATTTCATTTTTTCAGTTTCATGTTTCATTCATGAGCTTATGATGACATTCCCTTCATGAAAATTCCAATTTCATTGAAGGTTTTATGTTTTATGGCATTTTACAAATTTCCATTTTTGGAGCCTAAAATTGCCCTCTCTTCATAAAAATTCTGATTTTACGAAAGAGGGGTAATTTGAGCATCACATTGAAGGTCATTGATTCAAAGCACTTAATTGTTCATATTTATGAAAATTTGATTTCATTTAAGAGGGATAAGTTGAGGTGACATTTAAAGCCCTTACTTTAAGGCCATAAATTATTGCTTCTTTGTGAAAACTAATTTCACCAAAGAGGGATAGTTTATCTATCACGTTGAAAGATATCTTCATATTCATGATAAGAAGCCATATTTGGACTTAATAAACAAGATAATATCTATTTTAAAACCCTCAATATAAAAGGAATTAAGGCACTACATCGTGGTCATATGAGGGCCAACTCACATTTGCTTTATTTTGGTTCAATTAACAATCACTAAAGTTTCATGGTAAAATAAACCAACATTGCCCCTTGTTTACAGTTACTTACAATCACTAAGGTGTTCCAAGCATTTAAATTTAATATCTTTATTTGAGATTACTAATACACATGCAAATGCTAATATAGCAGAGACCTTGGAGAAGTTGTTTAACTTATTTGCAAGAGGGGATTTGGAAACCAAATCCTAAGGGAGAGTGTACTTTCACAATTGGGTGAAAATACCACTCAACAAGACCAAATGGAGGTTAACCCCATGATCTAAGAACCTAATAATACTAGGGATTCAAGCTTTTATTTTTTTATTTTTTTAGACTTTTGTATTTTTCTTTGCACTTGTCCTTTTCCAATTCTCAAAGTTAGACCATGTGCATGATAGTATGAGAAATGGAAACCATTCACTTTATTGTGCATGAGTTTGTTGTTTTGAGACATCACAATATGATTAAAGTGTGATAGATGTGTTTGGTCCTAGTGGAAATGTGATTTAACTAGGAATAACTTGTAGCACTTAAGGGTTGTATGATGTTTAATGGAGGTTGTATAAAATAATAGGAGTGCCTAAGTGACTGAAAGTACCTAGAGATTCCTCAAACCAGAGACTACCAAAGAAATAATATGTTATGCAAAGAGGAAATATTTATATGGTAAGGATGGGGATTATTTTTAGAGGATGGTCTTGAGTAGTGGAATAAAACCAATACTAAATTGAAGGTGCCCCTGATTAAGACAACAAGACTCAACAAAATAACAAACATATAAACTAACCGAATGATAACCAATGCGATAAATGAAGTATATGAATGCATATCATAGTGATTCATGAAATAAAATGTGGAGGAATATGAAAGTGTAATATATACGAATGAATGCATGAAAACATTCTTTATATTTGCCATGTATATATATATGTTGCATTAGGTGTAGAAATCTCTCAATTTTATGATGTTCAATGGTTTAGACTCTTCTATTCCATTGAGGGTAGAAAGCTTATATGTTTTAGGTCCCAATTTTTTTTTAATAATGAATGGAATAAGCCAATTAGCCTTGAATTTGTTACACAATCACGATAAGAGATTGTTATTTTGATGATTCTCTTTAAGGATGAGTTCTCCTACTTGTAATTCATTTGGATGAAATTTTACATTATAAGCACACTTGATGCAGTCTCGGTATTCACATATATGCTCAAAGGAATTAATTCATATTTAATAAAGGATCATAAACTAATCAAGATATGATTTTTGGGTAGTATTATCATCCATGAATTATTGTAAATAAATGCATAGTGAGGGGATCTCAATCTCAAGAGGTATAGTTGCCTTGACCCCATAGACAAGATAGAAATAAGTTACCCCTATAGGCATACAAATACTTGTTTGATAAGCACATAATACTAAGGGTATTTTAAGATTCCAATATTTGTGGTTGTCTTTAACAAGTTTATTCAGAATGGCTATCAATGTCTTATTGGTGGCCTTAGATTATCCATTGGTTTGTGGGTAGTAAGGATTTGAGAAACTATGTTGAATGTGATACTTTTCACAAAGCGCTTGAACATACTTATTATTAAAATAATTTTCATTATTAGAAATTATTTTTTAAGGGATACCAAAATTTTAGATAATATGTTGGAGTATAAACTCTGTAATTCGAGGTCCTATCATGCTAGTCATAGGATTTTCTCAACCCATTTTGTAAATTACTTAGTGGCAGAGATGATGAATGTATGTTGTGCTGAGGAAGGAGGTAATATTTTTCAATCAATTCAAGACCCCATTGTGAAAAGAGCCAAAGAGCCTAAGTTTGTTGCAAGGCCTATGATGGAACATGGGTTAAATTGGCATGTTGTTGGTATTTTGATACTTCTTGACATATGCACAACAATCACTTTCCATGGTGGTACAATAGTATTCCATGCACTAAATACACTTTGCAATGGCCATCCCACTAAAATCACCACCACAACTATCATTATGAGCCTCAAATATTGTCCATTGTGTCTCAACAAGCTCTAGATAATGAAGTAGAATTCCATCATAGCCACGTTAGTGTAGCACATCTCCAAAAATTCCGTAATGAGCTACCTTCTATTTGAAATTATATTTTTTAGCCCATATCAAATCTGTAGGTAGGATTCCAATCTTGAGAAAATCATTGACCTAATTAAGCCATGGTTCATATGGTTGCACTTAAATAAAATAAACATCTCTTTCATCTTTAGATTATACCTATGAAATTATGAATTTTTATAATGTTGTGACAATGACCAATGTGACATCTCCAATAGGGATTTGCAATAATTAAGGAATCGAGAGTAGCCATTGTATCTAAAAAATGATAAGTCAAAGGAGGCAAGTTATTGATCTCGTACCAATCAAAACTCAGAAGCAACTAAATTGCTATGTATTTATAGGTTTTTAATACTATACATTTATATTTGTAAGTTCTCTTTATTTGATAAACAAGTTAAAAATCACCAAATATTTGAACGCACTTGATGCCCGTGGTCATGGTTGATCGAAGTCCTACTATTAAGGCCTTATATTCTATGTTGTTGTTTGTGCATGGGAAGTTGAATTTGAATGATGAAGAGATGGGCATCCCTTGTGGTGTATAAAATACAACTATTGCACCTTGTCCTTTCTCACACTTAGACCTGTCAAAGAAAAGGGTTATGTCAGCATTGTCTTCAAGGAAAATATATTCTTCTTATTTAGTGATATTAAAGATGGAATCATCTAGTAGCTCGATAAATAAAGTTTGATAATTGGGAAGTGGAGCTTCTGTGAGCTGATTGACTATTACTTGACCTTTGATGGATTTTTGAAAAATGAATTTGAGGTCAAATTCCATTAAATGCATTATCTATTTCATATTACAGGTGTTATCATATGTGCGAGTCATCATTTAACATAAGGGGTTTTCATGAGCAATGACATAAGTGGTTTGATTTAGCATATAATTTCTACGTTTCATAGTGGAAAAAACCATTACTAAAAATAAATTTTTCATATATGCATATATTATTTCATAGCCCACAAGTGATTGATTAATGTAGTAAATTACTTGCTCTCAATAGTTTTATTTCATTTGCACAAGCATTGTCCCTAATGCAAAATATGAGGCTAAAATATATAGGTGAAATGGGATGCCATGGCAAGGTGGAGTTGGAACTAGTTGGGAGGCTAAATATTACTTGATGTCATCAAAAGCATCCTGACACTCCTTTGTCCATGAGAAAGTTACCCCCATTATAGAAAATTATCAATTTGCTTACATTTATTATAGGGTTACATGATGAAGTGATGAATTGCTTAATTCTTCCCTTGTAAGCTATGCAACTCTTTAAGATTCATTGGGGATGGAATTTCAACAGTAGCCTTAACCTTGTTAGATTCTACTTCAATGCCATGATTAAAGATGATTGACCTATAATTTTACTAGATGTAAATCCAAAGATATATTTCTTAGGGTTCAATCTCACCTTGTGTTTAATAAGTTGATCAAAGACTTTATATAATAACTCGATGTACTCATTATGTGTTTTATATTTTTCTAGTAAATCATCCATATAGTCTTCAATGACCTTATGCATGTAATAATTGAAAATATATTTCATGGCACGTTGGTATATAGCTCCTACATTTTTAAGAACGAATGGCATTACTATGTAACAAAAAGTATCCAAATATATTGTAAAATATGTTTTAAGTTGGTCATCAAAATTAACTCAAATTTTATTGTATCCTGAAAAAGCATCCATTAAAGAGAGCATTTTGTGGCCATCAATAGAGTCTACTAAAATATCAATGTTTGGTATGTTCATATGTAAATCCTATTAGCTTTTTATGAGTAAATAGTCAACATAATATTGCCTCAAGATCAATAATATAATTATAATATGAAATATAATAATTTTTATCAATCAAGCATATAAAATCAAAATCTATTATATAATAACTCAAATAATTCTAATGACAAATTCTCAAAAATACTAAGAAATATTTATTGAATGAAGAGCTTAAAATACATCATACTACATCACCTTCCATTGCTTACATAGGTGACTCTTTCTCCTTCACCATATCTCTTTTACATCAATGCATCCATATATATAGAATGTAATATGACTTTTCATATGGAGGTTTCTTGAACCTTACTCTTCCTAAAACTCTTCATCTTCCTACTCTATTGACACATGTACATAGGGATAACTATGCAAATTTACATTGCCAAAATATCATTACACACTTGTGCATTATATTCCATAAAGTAAATACTAATCTAAGACACTATTTCCTAATCTATATATGTACCCATGATGGTATGTTGGCATGTACCAAATAATGTAATATATTACAACACCCCCCTGTATCACATTATTTGGTTATTGTAGACTTTATTATTCGATATGGTATTCATCAATCTATCTGAATGAGATCATTCCTTGGATTTGCATAGAATGATTCCAATTTGACTTTTCTGGTGTGTCCTCTTCTGCTCCTATTCTTTTGTTTTTGTATCTTCATTGATGATTTTCCTTCTAGATATTGTGTTGGTGTATCATTAGAGTGATATCATTCCGATACTCGCCTTGACTACCTAAAATATTCTTATTCTTCTATTTTCATATAATTTCTTTTCTTTCTCTGTTCTTGCACTTCTATTTGTGATGTTCCTTCAATGAGATGAGTTAGTAGATCATCACAGTAATATTGACTTGAAGTCAATGATTCTTCATTGGGATAATCATATGAATTATTTCTTTTATTTTTCACCTTTTCTTGAAAGAGTTCAAATATGACTAATGAAAAATACATTATTAGACATTATTTTGTAGAAATAATAATGTCTTGAGATTCCCATGAGGACCTAAAAAGTTTTCCATGAATAAATTCCATAAAAGTAGTAAATCTTCCTTAGCTTCTTTGAAGAACATAGTCAATTTATCTTTTAGAATGTCAAATACTTGATCTTCATCAATATTTGATATTAAGTTATGAGAATAGAACTTAAGTGCTTGTAACATTTCTTCACCATTTTCATTGAATACTTCTTTTATAATTTATCCATATCTCTTTTGGAGTAGAATTCCTTATGACTCCCAAGTCTAATATTGTTCTTTTCACTTTTATGTTTTGTAGTAATCCTTTTATCTCCCTAATGTATGAAAGACAATGCAATATTCAATATCAATTTTATCAATCAATGTGTAATTTCAATCCTTTACAAATCTTCAAATCTCTAATAATTTTGAACTTAGAGATCAAATGCAATATTTCTATGTAGAATTCCTTTTATCTCCCAAATTTATGAATAAAATATTTTAACTCTAAATTTCATAAACTAGTTTTGAAGTAGGATTCCTTATTCCTCCAACTCTAGAAATTTAGAAAAATAATATTTGCAATATTTTTGTAGACCTAGTTTTATGTAGAATGCCTTATTTCTATGACATTAATAATTTTTCAAATATTAAATTTGTTTTGTAAATATAAATATGCAATTTTAAAAAACTCAAATGTAATGTTTCTTTTAAATATGTAATATACAGATTTTTCTAAGGTTCTATAATGCTTATCACTCCACTAAAAATATTCAAATATTTAACCTCATAATATATTTTCTTTATTCCTTATTCCTCTGACCAATATAAACTTTAATATGAAAATATTATGGTAAATTTTACCTTAATTACTTAGGCACTCCTCCTTGACTTCTTGGATGCTCCTCCTTCTGGTCAACTTTTGCTGGACTTGATAATTGGCACTTTGAATGTGCCTTCTATGCTATTTATTCACACTTGCTACGTATCTACCTTTACTCTCTTACACTTGCAGCTATATGAGTGCTTCTATCTTATTGTGCAATGTGCCACTTGTAGCATACATTATGGAAACTTCTTGACTCTCATTAGGTAGTGCTAAGATTCTTATAAGATGAATGGAAACTTGGCACTATATTCCTTGTGTTATTTGGGTGTTACTAATCCTTCCTTGAATTAAGTGATAATTTATAGCATTGAGTGCTCTTCTTTCTTGAAGATCTACGTTATGAATATGTACCAATTTTCACCCTTGTGTCAAATGGTACTATTTATCTTCCTCGATCAAGACAAGTATTATAGTCTTCTATGCATGTGTTCTCTTCTCCAATGTATGGAATTTCACCATATTTATTCCTTTTTATTCTTCCAATATAATATTACTTCCTTGTAACAATAATTGGTGTTGTTTCTTCTCTCTTTGACTGATGATGAATTTATGCACAACTCGTTCTAGATGTGACTACGTTAGAGCTATTCAATGGAGGCTCTATGATGATTTATCTTGATACATAATATACCTTTCTTTCTCCTTGATAATAAACCTTTTATTTCTATTTTTTTACCCCTATAATCTGCCTTTCTTTTGTAGATAAGATACTTTCTTATTGTTGGGCTATGTAGGATTTATGTAGGACTTTATTTTGTAGGATGCAGCTGATGTCTTCTAGCTCCTTGGCTGGCCTATTCTTGAGTCCTAATGGCTCTTACCTTAAGAATTCTCGTTAATGTTTTTTCTTGCTAATGGGTGGACGTTTGGTGAAGATATTACCCCCTATGTTCTGCTACTCAATAATATTGTATATGGTGGTTGTTCTCACCACTTATTTTATGGTTTTCTTTAATACTTTTCACTGCATGTCTAGTGTTTTTAAACACCTAGAATCTACCTCTAAATTTGGGAACTCTTTGCTTTCAATAATATTGTAAAATGAGGCATATTCTACCTCATAAATGTAGAGTAAATATGACCTAATATTTACTTTAAAAAATAACATAAATTATTCACTTATCACTCTATTTAAGAACTTAAATAATACTATTTATAACTTGCAGATCTTCTAAATATAATGGTATGTAATAGTGTCTCTTTGTTTGCTTAAAGACACTCTAAAAAACTTCTCTTTTTATAGTTCCTAATAGCTAAAAAAATTTATGCTAAAAAATATCTTAATAAGTACCTTAAAAAATATATGCAATAATACTTTATATGGCATCAAATTTAACACACATTTTTGTAGCTCCTTTATTTATATCTTGTTGTCTTGTATTTATTGTAATGCACCTTTCTTTTACTATTAGTAGACTCTTCAATTTGTAGCTATAGTTGCTGTTAGAATAAGTGAATATTCTCTCAAGATATACTAGGATAGACATACTTGAGTTTCCACTCCTCCATGTTTAATGAGTTTTTGTAATCCAACGGCTCTCAATGATCAACTTTTCTATTTATACAAAGTTGATCCTTGGAATAAATCAATCAGTTCTGCTCTTCTCTTCATATTTTATGTAATGCTTTGCATGTCTATTATTGGGAAATTCTAACATGGTACCAGAGCAAGATAGATTTTGCTAGCATTATCTCTTGAAGGTTCTAGGATCTAGTTCATTTAATTTGGATAATTTTTTTACTAGCTTTCTTGAAAGTAATGCAGTAGTAAGTTTTTATCCACTATTTTTTTTCTTTCAACAAAATCCTTATTGTTGAAAATATATGTGTTGCAATATTTAAAAAAAAATAGCTATGTTTGAATTCATGCTTGAGGGTGATTTTTTTTTTGAAAATATTATTGAGCTCTTCCTTTATATTCAATACAGGGTTTACACTTTGTGTTCTTGGAGTTGTTTTAGCCCATATTCTAAAATGAAAAGAGCATTTTTTTTTAAATATTCTCCCTCTCTTCGATTAAAATTTAGAGACCTCTCATTTTAATAGTAGGTGCTATGATCCTATTTAAATTTTGTGGCTCCACAGTTTTCTTTTTGGCCCACAATGTTTGGGAACAACATTTAAATTTTTTCTAACTAATTGCGTGAATACCATATTTATTTATTTCTAACCAAATCCAAATTGAAGGACATCTCTATGTGTGAGATAATTTTTGGATCTTAATATTTGGAACAAATGAAATCCTCACTCTCGTTGAAGCGCAGTGTGCATGACGTACCTCTCCAAACGTGATGTGGAACACTCACCTCATGGTGTCCTCAATGAATATCCACATGGAATTTGACATTGTTGTTGGTGACATATCTCCATATCTAGAAGAACTTGGTGTTCACTAGATGGTTTATGTCCTGTCAAACCCGGTGCTCTCTATCAATGATGGTCCATAAAATATCCTCACCCTATAGAGAAATTGATATTACGAATGTTCTACTGTTCTCAAGGATTCTGGTTTGAAATCATAGCTTGATTCATGTTAAAGTATAGCAAAAAAAAAATTAACTTGTTCTGCAAGGATAGCTAGTTTGTCAGGAGTCATAGTATCTATAAAGTGCTAAGAACAGTGACCTCTCTTGATCTCACATCTCAAAGAACCCCCATTCAAAATTTAAGGTATAGTTTTTTTTATTATTTATTTTGTACAAGTACTCTGGTTTGTTCAATCCTATCTGCATAGATAGAAAATTCTAGAAGCTATAAAGATATAACATCTTGGGAACCTCTTTTCTGCAATGTTTGAACTCTACAAGGTCGAAAAGAGTGCCACATATTTGAAGATGAAGGAACCAGATATTTTCAATCTTGTTGATTTGGTTACATGTTGTTCTAGTAGGCGTATCCTTATTTCTAAGTGTCAATCATTCTAAAAAATAGTCTCCACCCTCTACTTCGAGTAAGGTTGTTCCTTCAAGCATCTCCATTTATTCTGAGCACCACTCTTTGTCGAAGTCGTAAGCAATTTTACAAAAAAATATATTATCCTCCTTACTAATTCTTTTTGTATAGGTTATTCGATCCTTCCATTTTGAGGGTCATATATTTTGACTCCTTTTTCAAAGAGCATTTTATTTTTCACAAAAATATCTCTTCAAAATTCATGATTCAATATTGTAACCAATATAATAAAAGATTATTTGGGGGGGTTAGTGCAATTTATTGCACATTTGTGTTTCTTAAGGGGGGTTGTATAATTTTTTGTCTATCTTCTTCTAAGTTCATTTAGTTCCTTTTAATTAGAATATATTTAAAAGGTGTTTTTTTTTAAATATTCCATTCTATATTTCGTAAAGAAGATACTCACTATTTAAACTCTTCAAACACATTTTTGTTTATTAATTTTTTTTAAACAAAAAACACTTGAGTAATTAATTATTAGGGGGGTTGTATATTTTTTATCTATCTTCTTCTAAGTTCATTCAGTTCCTTTTAAATAGCATATATTTAAAAGGTGTTATTGTTGAAATATTCCATTATGTATTTCATAAATAAGATACTCACTATTTAACCTCTTCAAATACATATTTGTTTATTAATTTCTTTTAAACATATATTATTCTTACTCATATAAAATAAAACAAAAATAATATTTAAATTATTTTTTTAGAAAGGTGTTAATCTTCTTTATCCTTTCTCTTTTCTAAATATATCTCTTTTCATAGATAAAATCTTTTCAAAACTTAAAATTTTTCCCACAAAATATATTTGCCTATGTTTTGTGTATCATTACCTCTAACACGTATAGTTTACCTCACATAAGGGCGGGTTGTGGAGGCAATTGGTATAAAGTCTTGGCATATATTTTTCTCTATAAACCATTTTATAAAAAGGATATCTCTCTTACTTATAGTTTCCATATCATAAGGCCGAGTATTGAGATTATCCAAATTATAAATCTAGTTGATATCACTGCATTTCAAGCCAATAAACCTTTAAAAATTTGTCTCTATACTTAAATTTTCCCTCAAGTAAGGGAGGGTATTTAGAAAGAAAAAATATAAAAAACCTCAATACTTATAGTTTCCCTCTTGTTAGGGTGGGTATTTTGAGGATTAATATATAGAAAAGCTTCATAAAATTCTTTATAATCAATTGCATTAATCCAAATATTGAAGTTCTAAGGGGGGAAATATTGGTTAAAACATCAAATTTTATTTTGTGTTAAAAATGATTAATTCAATTGAACCTCTCACCCCTCATAACTTTCACACATGGAAACCTAAAATTTTAAATCTTACCTCTCAAAAAGGTCTTACTCATTTGTTGGAAGAAAAGCAACCAGAATTTGAGAAATAATATGAATTTTTTGTTCATAAAGGAAAGATGCACGAAAAAATGGGTATTATAATCTCTAATGTTTATGAAAGTTTATGGTTTCACATTACATATTGTAAAAATCCTCATGAAAGTTGGGAGAAACTAAAGACCTTGTTTTGGAAAGTAGATAAAATAAGATCAATGCAACTAGAAGCATAACTAACAACTTTGTCTCCTGAATATTTTAGCAAAATTGTTGACTTCCTCATCAAATTCAAAGAAGTCCTCACTCAATACAAAGGTAGTGGGAAGACTAATACTAAAGAAGAATGCATTTATCTAATCCTTTCTAATATAAATGGTGTTTTTCAAATCTTTGCTACCACATTTATATCTAACAAAGATGCTCTTGGTGCAATCTTTAAAATGCCCTCCTTAGAAGAGTTTTGTAATAGACTAACTAGGGAAGAAATAAAACTTTCTAGATATGAAATCTCTTATTATTCCTCTTCCTCAAAATCCTTAGTATCCTCCACCTCTTCTAAATAAAAATTCAAAAATAAGAAAAATAACCCCATAACTTGTGCTCATTACAAAAAAAATGGTCACTCTACAAACAAATGCTAGAAAAGATTAAAATAACTAGAGGTAACTATGAAGTATCAAAATATAGAAAATAAAAATAAAATAGGAAAAGCCCTTAATATTCAAGGGAAAACCTCCAATTATTCCTCTAATTAATGGGTCCTAGAATCTAGAGCTACTCATCACATGACTGCTTCAGACGAGTCATTCTCTTCTATCTCCTCAAGACCTACCTATAGCATAGAAGTGGATGACTCTTCCTTTATCCCTGCTAAAGGAAAGGGGGGCATAATATTTGATGATGGATCTATAAATAATGTTCTCTATGTTCCAAACATTGCCATAAATCTCCTCTCTGTCTATCATATTTATACTTCTGGAAAGGGAAAAATAGTTCTCTTCTCTCCAACAGGAGTTGAGATAAGATACATTCAATATCCCCATTATCTCATAGCAAAATGAAATATTTATCATAAAACTCACCTATTTCACTTCAAAGGATTCCAAAATCCAAAAGGGGCCTCCTGTTTTGTGGCTTATGGAGATCTTGAAAGCAAAATTTGGCATGAAAGGTTTGGTCATCTTAGTTACAACTATGTAAAGGATTTGAGAACCCATTATATGGTAATAGGTTTACCCCAAGTCTCTTATATTTATGGATTTTGTCCTGGATCTGCTCTTGGGAAGCAACATCAAGATCCTTTCCACTCAAGTAGTTCTCTAAAATCCTCATCCCCTCTAGAATTAATCCATAGTGACTTGATGTATTTTCTAGAACCGTATTTCAAAGGAGAAAAGTATGTTCTAACCTTTATTTATCACTCTTCTAGAATATCCTAGGTCTAATTCCTAAAATATAAAAGTGATGTTCTATCCCACTTTAAATTTTTTAAAGCCTTAGTTGAAAATTAGGTCTCTTGCAAAATCAAGTAAATTTGCACAAATAATGGGGGGGAATACTATAGTAATGAGTTCCCCATATTTCTATCAAGTCATGGCATAATTCATCAACATTTTTTCTCCCATAATCCTCAACAAAATGGCATTGCAGAAAGGAAAAACCAAACATTAACTGTGTCAATTATATTCAAAACCGCACACCTCATAAAGCTCTTGACCATTTAACTCTTGAAGAAGCATGGTATGGGTTAAAACTAGATGTTTCCTACTTTAAAAATTTTGGGTGTACTACTTGGGCTCACATCCCAAAGAATAAAAGGAAGTCTCTAGATAAGAAAAGCAAAAAGCTCATCTTTTTTTATTATTGTGAAGAATTGAAAGCATACAAGCTCCTTGATACCTCAAATCGTGAGGTTTTCTTTCATATTAATATCCATTTTGATGAAACATTCCCTTAAAAATATCCTCAAACCCCATATTCCTCCATTGAGCCTTCTCCTATAGTAGAAACTCAATATTATGAAGAGCCAACTCTTGAAGTTAACTTGGAAATTGATAATCAAGATGAGGAACCTGTAACTCCAACTCAATGTCTTTCAACTCCTACTCCTTCCACTATGCCAAAATGGGCCTGCACCATTGTTAAATAAGCTACTCCTTACATCCAAAATTTTCCATAAACTAGATCAACCAACCCCATAGGTATTGATATTGTATGTCAGTCTATTTCCTCTGATCCTCAATCCTTCAAAGAAGCAATAGAAATTAAAGAATGGGATGAGGCCATGGAAAAAAAAATTCTTCCTTAATCAAAAACAAAACTTGGGATTTAGTTCCCTTGCCTAAATGAAGGAAGTTAGTTAGTTGTAAATGGATCTACAAAATAAAATATGGGAATAATAGAGAAATAGACAAACACAAAGCTCGCCTAGTAGCCAAAGGTTTTTCTTAAATTGAAGGTATTGATTATACAAAAACATTTGCTCCAGTTGCTAAAATGGATTCTGTTAGACTGGTTCTTGCTCTGGTTGATTCCCAAAAGTGGTTTTTCTATCAAATGGATGTAAAAAGTGCTTTCTTACATGGGTACTTAAAATAATAAATAGTCATGGAACATCCTGCTAGTTTCACTCAAGACTCATCTCTTATTTGTAGGCTAAAAAAGTTTCTCATTATATTGGTTGGAGAATGGTTTTTTCCCTTGTATTTTTTGCATCATCTCTCCAAAAACATGTATTTTATGAGGACAATCTTTGCCATCTAAATAAATGCCTCTATCTTGGATATGCTCTATGACATATGGGTTTTCTCCAAAGGGGTTTTTTCACCATCTATATATTGTATATGAGTACCTAATCAGTCCAAGTTGTTGAGACTCATTATTTTTTTGTAATAAGAGGACAATGTTTGCCATTTGAATACAAGCCTATTTTCTTGTGATAGTTGGTTTTTCTCCAAGGAATTTTTTCACCAACTATATATTGCAAATGAGTACCTCATCAGGCCATGCTGCCAGGACTCATCTTTCTTATTGTATTAAGAGGACAATATTCGCCATACAAAGACAAGCCTCTTACTTCCTTTTTGATTAATGGTTTTTCCTTACCATATCTTCAAAAATAAGTCATTGGAAATGAGTAACTCATCAGACCTTATTGTCGAGACTCATTTGTACAACCCTCCCCTAGTATCACTTAAGGGGGGGTGTTAGAATAAGTGAATATTCTCTTAAGTTCTACTAGGATAGACACACTTGAGTTTCCACTCCTCCATGTTTCAGGAGAACTCTCAATGGTGTCTTCATCAGGTTTGATGAGTTTTTGTAATCCAACGACTCTCAATGATCAACTTTTCTATTTATACAAAGTTAATCCTTGGAATAAAGCAATCAGTTCCACTCTTCTCTTCATATTTGTGTAATGCCTTGCATGTCTATTATTGGGAAATTCTAACAAATACTACTTAAAATAAGCTTTCTTCTTCTTCAAATGTGTGCTAGCTGATTTTGAAATTTACAACTCCAAACACTGTTTTTTCACTATCCAATTTTGTAGTATGACTCATACTTAGATGCTACAAAAACATGCTTGAGCTTTGCTACTCAACTCTATTCAAATATTCTCTAATATTTTCTAAAATGTAACTTGCTTTCTTCTTTCAATGCTACCTAAAATTATAGCTTAGACTTATCTGATTGCTACTTATAGCCTATAATTAATCTTCAAACATGTTGCCCTCTTTACTGTCAAGCCTTCTCTTAGTTGGTTGTCCAAAACTTATTTGAAATATTCTCCAAATATATTTTTAAATTGTATATTTTTTCTTCTACTGTTTACTATCATTTGACCTTTCATTTTCTCTTCTGAAAATCAACAAATTATGCTTCTACAAATCAACTTTAAAAAATTATGTGGTTGTCTCCAAATTTCTCAAAAATATGGCTTTTACAATATTATTGCTTTATTATAACTTATTTCTGAATTTTGACTTCAAATATGACCTTGATATTTGTCTTTTCTCTCAAGAATTTGAACATCTTGAGTTCTCAAAATCTTCTCAAACTTTGACAAACTTCTTACCAAATCCTCTTTTCTTTTGGGCTTGTTTTCGGATGGTGACTTTAGTCCCAATTTCTTCTAGTTAAGTTCTCCTTCTACTTGAAATTTTCTACCATGAAATCTAATTTAAATATATTCCAATGATCATTGTTTCAAATTCTAAAATAAGGTTTTCATGGAGCCTTCTCTTCTTTCTTCAAAGTATTCTTTAAACATTTATTCTTTGGTTTTCTAATTTATGCTTTTTTTACCCTTATTTTATTTATTTAAGATATTATTTATACCTCTATTCTTGGGTCTTCTAATCCCACAACCTTCAATTATCTTAGTAAATAATTTAATGAAACCTTATTTTTGTTTCTTTAATTTTCCAAAATATAGAAAATTCTTCAATGATATCTCTTTCTTGGATATATATATTATATTGCTTCTATATGCAATAGGACCCTCTATAGTCCTTCTATATTCTATCTTCAGTACTCAATATTCCAATATTAAAAGTTCTTTAATAGGACCTCTTCTTGGATCTCTATCTTCATTCTTCAATATTCAATCTTACAAAATGTAGAAGTTCTTCAATGTGACCTCTTCTTGGGTCTTTATATTCGATTTGTAATCTTGCAATGAGAAAATTATTTTTGGTTCTTCTCAATATTCAATAAGATCTCTTTCTTGGACATTTTTCGATGTCTACTTTTCTACAACAAAAGACTTAATCCCTACATTAGGAAAGCACATAAAATTTTAGGCAATTGAAGACGAAATTATTCTCTATCTATTGTAGGAATATTATCAACTTCTAAGAACCAATATTATGCAACAAAACATAGACAATAATGTTCCAAAAATAATAATCTTCACTAGCTATCTTAAAAAACTAGTGGAATCAAATCTATACTGAATCCTAGTCTTCATAGATTTTTCTTTCAACCCTATGGAAATATTCTAGCCAAATAATAATCTAGGATATTTTCTTTCTTTATCAAGATTATCAATAGGATATCTTCTAAGGGTATCTTAATCTCTTCAATGATAATGTATGTCTTCAAGACCTTCCAATATTCTTCTATTTTGATTTTTCTCTTGGAATAGGTATATTCTTAAATATCACTGGTTTTTCTTCAACACAGTGAGAAATGCTATCTTCTCTGGTTTCTCTTTCCAAATGTAATTTATTTATCTTCTTTGATTTCCTTTTCTAGAGGTAATTCCTTTACATTCTCTAGTTCATTTTCCAAAGGTAATTCCTTCATCTACTCTAGTTCTTTTTCCAAAGGTAATTTCTTTATATTCTCTAGTTCTTCTTACAAAGGTAATTCTTTCATTGTTACTAGTCTATTAACTAATAGAAATATTCTTTTATTTTGATATATATTATTACTTCTATCAAACTATCCAAGACAATGATGTTTACATGCAACAATGCACAAAGGTTGATCTGGTTTGCAAAGACATAGTGGAATTCAGATTGATAATAGTAATGGTGATCCCTTGTGTCTCTAATAATACTGCTAGTTTTTGATGAGTCAATACTTAGAAAAATATTGTGTCAATATCAATAACATAATTGCAATATGAAAGATATAATAATTTTGATCAATAAAACATATAAACTCAAAATATACTATATAATAACTCAAATAATGCTAATGACAAATGCTAAAAAATATTATGAAAACTTTATTGAATGAAGAGCTCAAAATACATCATACTACATCACATTCCATTGCTTACAAAGGTGACTCTTTCTCCTTCGTCATATCTCTTTTATATCAATACATCCATATATATATAATGGAATGTGACTCTTCATATGGATGTTTCTTGATCCTCACTCATCCTATGACACTTCATATTCCTACTCTATTGACACATGTACATAGGGATAACTATACACATTTACATTGCCAAAATATCATTGCACACTTATGCATGATATTGCATAAAGTAAATCCTAATATAAGACACTCTTTCATAACCTGTAGATGTATCCATGATGGTACATTGGCATGTACAAAATAATGTAATATATTCCAATAAATCCCTCCATTCATTTTATAAATGGGTACCATAATGGAAATCCATTTAGGATATTCAATGGATTGAATAAAGTCCACATATAATAGCTTTTGGAGTTCTTTAACCATGAAGGCAATGGTAGGGTGAAGTTTTTGCAACTTTTATTTAATTGATTTTACTCTAGGACTCAAGGTAAGATTGTGGACCATCAATTTGAGGTTAAGGATAGGCATATCCTTGTAGGACCATGTAAATACACCATTTTTCTTAGTTAGAAGTATTTTGAACTACTACTACTCTTTTACAAACAACCCTTTTGTAATTTTAATGATTTATGGGTTATCCAAGTCTGTGCACATATTCACATCGATAGTTTCCTCAATGAGCATATGGGAACCCTCCTCCAACTAGTTGGGAGTGGAAATAAGGTGAATTTCATTACTAATATTATCAGGTATATCAAGCATGGCTTCTTCCAACATAGTGTGGTAAATTAAGGAAGGATAAAATGATGAAGGTAGATGGATTTAAGTTCTAGAGGCTCTTAATAATTTTTTAGAAAGAAGAAATTGTGAAATGGATGGGGGTGATGAAATATGATCCACGTCAATAAGCCTAATGTCGATTGGAATTATTTTTTACAGATCATATGGATTATCAATGGGTGTAAACAAGTTAATAGATATTATGTTAAATTGGTGGTGATATAGTGGTTGTGGTGTATAGGTTCGATTCCCTTGTGCATGATTTTGGGAAAAAATTTATTAAAAATTGACTGATTATTATGTTGTGTAGGTGGCCATGGTGGAGGTGGTGGATTGATGAATGTGTCGGGACACTCGTGTGGAATGAGTTGATAAAATATGGGTTGCAAGATGGAAAACATGTAGAGGTAGAACTTCTCTTCATAAGTAATGGGTACAATAGGATTTGACTCTTATTAAGAGCTATTAGAGGTAATCAAATGTGCTTGAAATGCCTCATCAAAATTCTCCTTAGATTCATCATCAAAAATGGTATCGATCATGGACATTTGTAGAAACATTTTTGGAAAAACCTCATGAAATAGAGGCATAAATTTAGGATCTATGTATTCATCCTTTCTATCCACACTATCATCATCATCTTCCTCAAGATCAATAGTGATTCATTGAAATTCCTCTTCAAGGAGAGTTGTAGAGGGTTGTGGTTTGTATCTTAGGCTAGCACGATCATGTGCATATTGATAGTGAGGTTTAAAAATATTATGAATTTCCTAATCATGTCACCTTACACCATATCCTTACTAATTAACACATCAAAAGTAACATATAGGGAAGTATGAGTTGGATAAATATTTAATATTGACATAAAACTATATCTAGGGATTAGTAGGAGGGACTTACTTATATGAGGAATCAATTCCATAATACATAAAATTAATTTGATTTAGTATTGAACCCATAATATACACTACATCGATTGATAAAGGTGAGATGCGTGGGTGATCGTAATCTCTAATAGTCTCAATAATTGGTGGGGTAGCTATGATATTTTAAATAATGTACATACAAATGCCTAGATTGGTAATGTTAAATACTACTTATGCAGGTACAGGTGTGGATGTGATGGAGGTAGAGGTGGAGGCATCAAGAGTATCCTATGGATTATATGGGGAAATGGTATATGTTGCAAGGATGTGTTGTGAACAACCAGATCTATTTGCGATACATATAGTGGTAGAGGTAGGTCTAGTTGATTGGATAAGATGATGTTTTATGTATCAAACAACATATTAGATGTGGTGGAGGGGGTATGAGGAACAATGGTAGATTGTCTAGTGATTGAGGCTAATGGTGGGAAGGGGCTATGATAGTGGATTGTGAGATGGAAGGATAAGTTGGCCTATTTGAGATAGGTGTGGTAGACAAATGAGATTAGGTGATAATGGATGTAGGTAAAATTGAATTAGTGTATGATGAAGTGTGATGGATATTTATGGATGTCTACGAGGGGTTATGTTGGATTTTAGAATTGGAGTCTTATCCCCCTGCATGAGGGTTGGATGAGTGGAAAGCAGATTAATTATATGATATAATGGAACATACCCCAATGAAGATGAAGAAGGATACAGTGAATGATGTCGTATGAAAGGAATGTGATAGGATGTCAAGGAAGAAGCATGGTTTGGATTGATGATTTGCAATGTGGAAGCATGATAAAATATGGGTAGGGCCTCCTAGATGGGTGCTTTGTAAGAGGTATTTTGGTGCAAAGTCGATGGGGTGATTACTGGAGTGATGGATAGATAGGTGGATGGTAGAAATGACTCATATGAGTTTAAAACTAGGTTGTAATATTCAAATGGTTGTTCATTTACTGGTATACAATAAACTTGGTCCTCATATACATATTTAAGGTAGTGATGTAATGTCAAGAGAACACATCTTATATCTCTAATCCAAGGGCACCCAAGAAGTATGTTATATTAAATTATACCCTGTAATATATAAAATAATGTATGGATCATTTTAACCTCCACCCACACAGGTAAAATAATAATTCCCAATGTGGAGAATAAGGCATAATTAAATGCCTATAAGGTATATATGGAGAAAGTGATATGAGAAATTTGTAGGATAATATATTATAGTGCAGTGGATGTGATGATGTTTATTGAGGATCCAGTGATAACTAGCACTCGTTTAAAAGGATTTTGATCAATATGAGCTATTATATGTAACAGGGGATCAATTTACTTTGCTATCATAGTTTTTATTTCAAAATAATAGAATTTGATAGAAGGTTCCATGCATGTTTTAATATTCTCTATAAATTTTACAAAGGCATTAGGATATTGAGTCTAAATATAAAAGGATTTAAGAATTTCCATTAGTGCCTTGCAATGCAGAGGAGATTATTGTATTATCTCATAGATTAAAATTTTTATGAAAGGCAATTTTAATCTATGCATTAATTGACTCCTCAAGGTGAATATTGGTTTTGGTGGAGGATTTAGAAGATGGATTTGAGGGGTTAGTTTGGGTTGAGAAGGTTGATGTGGCATAATAAGATTTATTTTAGTTGGAGTGTATTTAGTATATGTTAGTATGTTTGACCATTTGATTGTTGTGATCGATTCACACCTCTCTGACCTCAACTAACTATGTGAATAGAACCTATAAAATATTGGTATGTTAGATTATTGTTTATGATATTAACTTGATTAGAGGGACCTATAGAAGTCGATACCCTAGTTTTTGGTTGTGTTGCCTCACATTGAGATAGACGTTGTTGATAGATCCTAAGGTTTTGGGTTGGTGGTGCTAAAGGATTGTCAAAATTAAAAGTTATATTTTTGATGAAGTCTTTTATAATATCTTTGAAATGATAGCAATCATTAATATCATGGCCCTTATAATAATGGAAGGTACGATACTGATACTTCTTGTAATACCTATGATAAGGTCTATTAGGATATTTGAGTTTGATTTATGGTAGGTAAATTAGTTGTACCTCACACAACCTTTGGAATATGGTAGAGAGTGGTTTAGGAAGTGGAGTGTAGTTGTGGTGTGATCTATTGTACTAGTGATACACTCAGTTATCTAATATGTTAGTGGTATTTTGTAATTATGCCAAGCATGGTATGGCTTGGTATTCTTATTTTTGTGGCGGTTGTCGAGTCAAGGTTTATTGATATTCAATTTGATTTTATTAATTTAGAGGTTTAGGTGAATTCAAGACCACTTGATTTACCTGCACTAGATTGGATTGGCCATGATTGTTCCCCCTAGATTTTTTACCTTACCATTATTTTTTAAGTTTGATTTTGCCCTCCTAGATTTTGATTTCTTTGATAACTCTAGCTTGAACAGGGGCTTCTTCAAAAGTTTCATATTTTTTAAGTTGCAAAAAAATGATGATTGGTTTAAAACAAATCCTTATGAACATTTAGGTAAGTTTCACCATGATGAGGGTGAATGGAAATTTTGTGATAACTTCCCTCCAACGGTTTCCATAATCATAGACCAATTCATCTTCAAAATTTTATAGGTTAAACAAGTTGATCAAGGTAGTCTTTTTCCTGACATTAAGAGAAAAACACTCTAGAAATTGGTCTACCAATTGTTCAAATGTGTATATGTTGTGATGTGGTAAATGGTTGTACCATTCTAGAGCATCACCTCCAAAATTTTAAGGAAATATTCAAAGCATCAATGGATCATTGTTTTAAATTCTAAAATACATATTGATGAATGCACTTACATGCTCTCAAGGATCCTCTTTCCCTCTAAATTTATCAATATTTGGTACATAAAAATCAATAGGATATGGTGGTAAGGGTACTGAAGGATGAATGGGATGATCAACTAGCTAGCACAAAGTGGGCTTTTGATATGTCACTCCAGATATTTTCATGGCCAAACTATCAATCTAATTTTGCAAAATTTGAAATTTTGAGTCATATAACAGTGGTTGAAAATTTATATTTGTGCTTACCATGTATGTCGAATGTGCTTGATATGTGATGAACTGAGGGGATAAAATGTGCTTACTAACCCTATTATTGATTTGAATTTTGAGGTAGAACCAACTCTAGAGAAAGTTGGTCCTTCAAGAAATAACCATGATTACATTAATACATATTCTAGGGATAGATAAATTCTTGGCATTTGATTTCTATAAAAATATTTGAAGAAATTGGTACAATCAAGCTATCTTGTTTGTAGTATCAGGAAATTTTATTGTCACCTTGAAAAAGAAAAAGATTCAGGTTGAATCAAATTGGCATATTATTATAGTGAATATTAATGTTTAGAAGTGAGAAGCTTCGAACGATATATGGAGAAAAATATCATCTTCGAGTGCTAGAAGAAGGTAGAAATTTTTTTCCAAATAAGGATTGATAAAAGTTGTAGTCTACTATAGTTTTTGGTCTCAAAGATAGACCTTGATAAAATTTGTAAGTCATTAATATACTGACCTTAATAAGATAAATTGATTTTACCTATTCTAAGAAACTATTCATAATAGAAGGAAGACTATAATATTTATTTTAATCTTGAATGAAAATTCCTTGATAATAATATTGATAGTTGGTCCAAGAGAAGAGGTCAATATTGAACAATAACAACTCTTCAAAGAAAGGATTATATAGATTAGAGAATTAGAAAATTGATACCCTTAAGGGAAAGAGGTCCTTATATAGATTTGTAACCCTAATTAGAGAAAAATAGGTCATATTTTATTGAGAATAAGAAGGATTTATAAGGAGAAGAGTTCTAGAAAAAGAACCAAGGGATAAGAGACCCAAAAAAAAATGTCCCATAGAAGAAAAATATAGAGGAGACCCGAGGAAAGGAGGTTTCATTGAATATTAAAGATAGTGAATGAGACCCATCTAAAAGAGGCCCATAATAAGAATATATATTGGTCCTTAGTAAGAAAATAGACCATTCATTTAGTGTATTTTGTAGAGATAGAAAAACAATTAAAAAATATAAAGTAATATAATCTTGGTACAAGAATATTTGGCCAAGATAGTAAGAAGAATTCAATATAACTAGAAGACATGAAGGCAACAAAAAAAATTTAAGGAGAAAAATATTTGAAAATAGAAAGAGCATTAATAATGTGTCAACAAGACAATAATATTGTAGGTATCAAGATTGAAGATAATATTTAGAGGGCAGTGAGATTAAATAAAGCAAGAAATAGTTAAGTAGGTTAACGCTCATAATTGAACTAATAATAGGGAGAGCAATCAAAGCACTCCAATAGATAACATTTCAATAGAAATAACATAGAGTGCTAATATTTGAACAACAAGATTAAGGGTAGTAATACTAAGGATGCAAGGACAACAACAAGGTTAAAGGTAAACCAACTTAAGTCTGAGCATTAAAAGGAATGTCTAAGGGAAGCAATGAATAGGTAAAAATTAGTGATTAAGTTGTTATCAAAGTGTATCCTTTGCAAGAATATAAATGTTTATTTGAAAATATTTGAGTCTCCTGTACCATAGAGAGTGCTAGACATCATAGTTGCATATGCACCTACAATAATAATAAGATGAATATTAGTACAAAGAATAAGCATTGATAACAAATAATTCATATGACCAAATCATGGATGAATGTAGTATTAGTGAAGAATGTAGACCCTAGAGGAAGACACAACACCGAGTGAAAGAGAGCACAAACTTAATTCAAACATAGTGTAGTTCTACATTGTCTAAACCAAACATAGTTGAGGTTGAATGCAATCAAGAATAGTGCAGTCGATTATAGGCTTGAGTGCAAAATAAGAAGATTCATCGCATATAAAAGCATCATCATACAAACTAATCCATAAGAGAGGTGCCAATACTAAGTAAAGACCAACTATAAGTGCATTACTATTACTATGTTCAAAACAGTTAGATAGAAGCACTAGAAATTTATCAAAGCATCACTATTCAACCATAGATAAAGGTATTTAAGCATAACTAATCTATCTAGAGAGGATCACAAGCATTTAGTATAATCCAAGAATTATTCAAACAATTCAAGTAGAAGCCAAAAGTTGGTTAACAAAGTGTTATAATCAAACACTATAACCAAGCAAATAGATTAAGCACCAAGAAAGGTAAGGATAAAATAAACACTATGTTGAGGAGTCAAAAAAACTGGAACACTAGACTAGAATGTTACAAGCATGCAAGGCATTGGAATATAAAAATAATATCTGAGTGCCAAATAAAAGAGCCATGCAATCTACCCGAATGACACATTGAAATAGATAAGGATGAATAATAGAAATTGAAATGTTTGCCTTGTTAGTATAAATTTATGTATGAGCTTCAATTCATTTGGAAGCTCGTCCAAGCTTAGAGAATATAGATCAAGCAATAGGTGAATGGACATTATGCCAAGGAAAAGTGGAATGTTAAAAGAAATTAAAATGAGAAAAATAATTGAGTGCAATAAAATTTCTAGTTAGACTCAATTGAAACACACTTTAATTTACTTCAAATAAAGCACTTGCATGGTGTACACTCCTCATTAAAGGTAAAAAAAATAATTCTATGAAATGCCCAAGCTAGTAAAGATATAGCTCACACAATAAAATAATGCTACAAAGAATTAGCATTGACCTTCAAGGAAGACATTAGGTTTTAACATTTGATTTTGTAAAATAAATTGGAGTGATAAGGTTATTTTTAATTTTTATAAGGTTTTAAAGTTTAACATGGAGAGATAAGTTAAGATATTATTTATTTTTAGAATTCATGGAGTGATAAGTAGAGATAAATATTTAGAATAAATTTTTTGAAGTGATTTAATTTTTGAAATATTTTATTTTTTTAAGCTCATGTATATATGGAATATTTGCAAATTAATTAGTTTTGAGGAATAAGGTAGTCTATTTCAAATTTAGGAATATTAAATTTTCAAAGTTCTTATTTTCTAGTTTTTAATCAATTAGGGAGGTATAAGGAATTAAACTTCAAAGGTTTGAAAAAATTAGAGATTATTATTAAAAACATAGGGAGTTACAAGGTAGTCTACAATAAAGGAAATATATTCTTAACATTTTTTTGCATATCATGGAATAAATTGTTAAGAATGCATTTAATGAGGATAGTGAAGACATGTTGCATGCACTTAGGTTTTACTCTCAAAACTTAATAAATGACTTTTATGGAAAGAAACAAATGTTTAATGATTTAAAATAAAATTTGACTTTGTTTCTCAAAGAGTCAAAAGAAGTAAATATCACATCTCTTATAATATTTCTTCATAAAAAATATTTTATAACATGATGAGACTCTCAAAATACCATTATAGTTTCTTTAGAAGATTATTTAGTGATTTATCTATCATTAACTACTTTTGCGATTTTTCAAAGCAAGAGACAAGCTGAGAGAAATAATAAAACTTATGAGGAATCATTGAGATCAAAGCCATATTATTGTTATGACTTACTAATTGAATGCTTATAAGGTATATCACAAATGTAGATGAACAAAAAAAAGAAAGAGAAAGAAAAGAAATCATAGCAAGGACATCAAGAAAAAGAAGTCTTACAAAGCAACTTCAAATACTGATCTTAAAGAGGTAGATTGAAAATCGCTCAAAGGATGAAGACCATGAACTAAAAGATATAATACAGGAAGGTGTTGGAGAATATTACATTAGTTGGTACATTTCAATGTACCACCCACATTATTGTAAATATTAGAATATGGTTGTCTTAAATTGGTGAGAGGGTAAATATTTTATGTAATGTAATAGTGTACAAGAAATGCACAAGTGTCATATAAATATTTGTTAAGTGTTAGGAGTGTAAATTTGCACAAGTGTTAACTGTGCACATGTGTCCTTAGAATAAGAAAGTTAAGAGTTGTAAAGAAGAGTCACATACAATTATATATTTGTGACAAAGCATTGTAATTATCTATCAAACATGCACAGCTTTCTGCTTGCACTATTAGACCTTTATTCAATAATATTTTTATGTCCAATATTGTGAGCATTTTTTATATTATTATTATGTGAGTATTGCTATTTATGAGTTATTATATTTGGTTCATTGTATTTGATCCTACGAATATTTTTCTGTAAATTTTACATTAGTATTAAAATTTCAAAAGCTAATACTTTTTTAAACTAATTGCACTAGTAGACCTTTGCTCAATAGTATTTGTAGTATTTTTATGTGCAATATTGTGAGCATTGTTTATATTATTATTTTTATGTAACTATTTCTATTTATCAGTTACTATATTTGATTCATTATATTCCAACCTATAATTATTTTCCTATGAATTTTACATTAATATTAAAGCTTCATAACCTAACACTTTTTTAATGTAATTGCACAAGAATTTTACATTAATATTAATATTGACTATTATTATATTTGAACCTCACAATATTGCTTAATATTATTATTTTATTTTATTTTATTTTATTTTATTCTATTTTTTTGGTTACATAGATAAATTGGTTACAATCACAATTTTTAGTAATAGCTAATATTAACATTGTGAACATTGTTTATATTATTATTATGTGACTATTATTATATTTGGTTCATTATATCTGATCGTATAATTATTTTTCCTATGAACTTTACATTATTATTATTATTATTATTTTTCTTATACGGCATATCTCGTATAAGACCTATTCTTGTTGTCCTTGGACTAGAATAAAGGTAAACGATTTTTGAAATAACACTAACAATTGAACAACACTATCATCTATACCCGTCTATGTCTGCTTGACTACGCTGCTTATTTTTGGAGGCCATTTCCGCTTCTCGTATCTACTTTCTTCTGACTCAATGATTCAGAAATATACCAAACCCACTATTTGTGAACACATCTATTTTAGATGTTTTACTTTTGTTTGACAAACAGAAAACTGATCCTTCGTCGTTTCGGGAGTTCTTCGTTGATTGACGGAATTAATTAGTTTTGTAAAGGTTTTAATAAATTTTACAAACCTTTAAAAAATGATAATAATTCTAAATTTGACCCTTTTTTTCTATACTATTTCTTTTTCTCTACTGACTATTCTCGGATCACATTATTTGATCCATCATCTTTTGACCGGTGTTTTTCGCAAACAAAAACCTAAAATCACGCAATAACTTCGTCGTTTCGCTATTCTTCGCTGACTGACGGAACTTGAACTTCCGAAATTTTCGGATGGTCGTCATCGATACACGCCCAAAAAAATAAATAGAACTTGACCTTCATCTATATTGTATCTATTTAAATTTATGTATAACTTCATCCCTTTCAAATCTTACATATTTTATTTAAAATATGCATGAATTTACTAATAAATTAATTCAAATCATATATTTAAAATTAGTGAAAACTTCTTTTGATATGGATATTCTCTCATAGGATTTTCTTCGGGAAAAGTTTGTCTTTCTCTGAGAGAGTCGGAATCTTTTAAAGATGTAGTTCTCAGAGACTTATTGCTTATTGATGTTAATCAGTGTAAAATTTGGAGCACGCTGAAACTTTCAGCCAACGGAGAATGTTTCTAGTCGGGCGGCCAATGTCTCCCAATGTCTCTCAAGGTGTGCATAAGTTAGTATAGAACCTCCTCAATTCTCTCTTCTTTACCGCCTATTGATCTGATTTCCTCCTTTTTTTTTGGTTTGCCTTTTGTTTTTCTAGGCTTGTTGGGTTTTCACCCATTTGTTTTCTCCTTATAGTGGTTGTGGAATCCCATTAAAACCCTCTCTTTTAATAGTACAAAAATAAAAAACTTATTAGTTTTAAAGTAGTTTTTAATATAATTTAAAAATTAATTAAAAAGTTAAAATTTTGATTTATCCTTTTACTTTTTTAATGTGGCATCGAGATTATGATAAATTACTTTGTGTTTCAGACTTTAACTTTCATCAAATGTTTGATTCTTTCACATTATCATTTTCTTGTTTCATGGTGGAAGAAGTGAATGAATGTAGGACAAGTGGTGGAAGGAATAAAGTCTTGAGAAAAATCATATTCAAACTAAAGGGATTATAAGAAATATTGATGAAAGGATGGAATATTGAAGCACTAAGAGATGAATCCAAGTTAGGGATGTGAGTTAGGGATGTGAGTCATGCTTCGTTGTTGTTGTTGCAATGCATAATAACTTACATTGACCCTTAATAATTCCTCAAGAAGAGGTAAATATGGATTGCATCCTCAAGGTGATAGAACATTCAATGTCCCACCACCTAAGGATGTAATGATGACATGAGGAGTGGAATTAGTTACTGATGCATTAATGTTTGTATTTACTTAATTAATAGATGATATATTAGGTTTAGGTTGCAAGGGATCATGCATGAAGGATTTGTTCCTTAAAAAAGTCATTTGCTTATTTTTATCATATCTAGGGATGATAAGGACAAAATCTTTATGCTTTTGCAAAGAGGATACCCTGTGGACAAATCTATTTTATCTATCATACAAGGAAATCAAAGAACCCAAGTGTGTAGCACCCTCATTTACTTCCTCAAGGTGGAATGATCTTCATGATCCTTCACTAGAGGTTTACTATGAGTGGTCAATTGATGGACAATATTACAAGTCATATAACACCTTTCAATCAATAGGAAGATTTGAAAGGGGAAGATGATTAATTTTAATTAATTTTTGAAGTTTAGAAAGTTTTTCATTGGATAAGGATAAGGTAAATTTAATTAATTAAACTTTATTTAAAGATTTGATTAAAGTGGAAGAAGAAAATACTTTTGAATTATTATCTCTCTTTCCTTCAATATACCAATCTGATTGATACACTTTATGGGCCATCTCTATACACCAAAATATTAATTATACCTATTAGTAATGGAAGAATCTAGTCCCCTAAAATCGTATGTGAGAGAGACTTTAAGGTACATGAAAGAGAACAATAAGTGACCTTCCTAGGTATGTGACTCGGGATAGTCTATGAGAGGTAGTGAAAATCATCTTTATGACTTCCACTATCCCACCTCCCTAGGTGGCTTAAAGTATAAATGGGATCCTATATGGGAGTTTCGCATCCTAGGCCCATAATATACCCAATATAGCCTCAAGGTTTATATAATGGTTGCTCAAAGGGTTGTATACAACCTCTAATATGACTGAAAATTGGTTATTTATTTTTTAATCTTGATTAGCGTTATCTAACTAAGCACAAAAAATTAAGTGTTCTTAATTAACGGTGTGATTTATTTTTATCTTTAGTTTTTGGTAAAAGGTCAAAGAAACTTGGGACCCATTGGGTGTGCACATGGGCTTCACCACAATGTATGATGGGAGATCTAAGATTTCCCTCAACAACATGGGGAGGGCCTAAAATGCTCTTATTCTTCTCTCAAATATTAAAGGGATGTTATGTGTGTTATGGGTCTTAATCTATGTTTTATGGATTAATTAACAAACACTTAGGGTCTTTTAAGGAAACCAAAAGGTTCTTTTTAAATTTCTAAGACCTGTCTAAAATCTAACCTATGATAAGATGCAAGAGAACAATAGAAATACAAAAGTACAAGATTCTAACCTATATGGTATTTTGATTTTGAATGAATACAAAAAAAATATTTTCCTTTTCTTTAAAAATAAGGATCAATAAAATAATGTAGCAAACTATAAGCAACAAAAATGATACCCTAACAAATAAGATAACAATGCAAGCATAAACACAATGAAAGAAATATGAATTTTGTATTGAGATATGTGTCATGTTCACTTTTACAACAAATACCCCAAATGTGTAGGTGTGATATTACAAATACATCTTGCTTTAAATACAATGAAAGGAGGAAGAACTTCCTTCTATGAATCAATGTATTTGGGTGCTAATGTATTCATGTTATAATAAAAAATATGGGTGGGTTTGTGTGTCCTTACAGGCCACCCTAGATTCAACAACCTTAAACCTATAACCTATGTCAAATATTAGCAAAAACAAAGCCAATAACATGGGCAGAGCCTCACAAGGTGAGTCCTAAAATCATGGAAGATACATAAAATCCTAATGTTATTGAACACAAAAATCATAGAAAATATAGAATTATTTATAGAGATTGAACATGAATAAAATATGCCTTACGAACTATTTTTACCTATGTTGAGCTAGAGCTGGAGTTGATCACTTGAAACTGTGCAAACATAGACTACGTTTAGGAAATGCAGGTTGTGTTTGATGACTATGCAAATGTAGAGTAATGTGTTTGGGAAATGTGATCTACGTTTGGGACTATGTAAATATAGAGGACTATGTTTAGGACTCCACAGATAGAAAGGCTTGATGGGGCTTCATAGGATCACTCCATGGGTTATGCAACTCAAACCTTGATCAGGGTGTGAGATTTTTTTTGTAAATTTAGTAGTGTGATAGTAGCTATTCTCCTTATCCTTGGTGGATGCAATGGTGGGGGTACTTGTAGGATTATGGGAGGAGGGATGTTAGTATAGGTGGCAAGCTAGGGTAAACAAGTGGTCAAGGTAGTTAGGGTGGGTCACTTGGGGTGTCTCACATAGGAAGGAGAGGTGTCCAGTGAGATATTGATGAGGGTGAGAGAGGATGAAAGAATATGGTTAGTGGTAGCTAGGACACATGGTAAAGAAAGGGACGAGGGATCATAGGGGATATTTTCCAAATTTTGTTAAGTCTAGAAAATAAAATAATATGCACAAAAATAACCTAAGTGAGACCTTAGGCCTAATTTTATTGTGTTTATATGTGGTATAAATGGACTTTGTGAAGGGTTAGGATTTGGTGTCTATATATGCCTCTTTTTATATTGCATTACATAAAACACAATGCAATGCAAAAATGAGAGACACCTGACTTATTGGGTGAAGAAGTTAAATTTATTGTCCCAATATAAAGATTGAATGACCAACAAAAATTTTAGTTTTGACTTAAACCCTCAATCGGTGAATGGGTCAAAGATGAAACATATGAGACCCACAAGCTGATTGAACAATGTGGATGATGGAGAGATATATTTTTTTATTTTTATTTAATCAAGATCAATGTTAACTACCCCAATTTTTAAGTGATCATGTGTCATAAAAAAGCTTACCTTTGGAAAATTGATGAGTACCTATGGTGTTGTGGATGAACGAACCAATTAGGATATGTGTGTGATACTAAAATTGTTCAAAGGTGGAGGTATAGTTTTACCACCTTGATTGCAGTCACTAGATGCAAACTTGTATTAGAAGTGGCATGGTCCATACCAATTGTGAATTTTGTAAGATATTCTACTTTTTGTAACCTAGCAGAAAGGGTTTGATGATGACCATGGGAAAAATTTCTTAGGCACATTTGACCTTAAAAAATGGATTATCAAATTGATATGATTTAATACAAGGTGATTTGGGGTGATATGAAGGATAAAATGATATGATATTTTTTTAGACCAAATGCAGCATGTGCTTGTCATTTTGTAAATATGACCTGCATTTGAGAGTGCTTTTCAAATGGAACATACAATTGGATGTGCCCTACAAATGTTACATGTGTTAGGGTGCACCTGAAAAATGTAGTCTATGTTTGGGCATGCCCTGTAAATACAACCTGCATTTGGGTGTGCCTAGACAAGTATATTTTGTGCCTATAAATAGGTAAAGGGGGCTCATTTTTATTTCATTACTACATTGATCAATTGCTTATTCACATTTGAGAGGGAAGGAAAGTGGAGGATATTATTGTGATGGTGAGAGCAAGTTCTATAGATGAAGTAGGAGGTCATGCAAGAAAGGTAAGTGCATATAGAGACTTCTCATATTTTAGGCCTTTAATTTATGCTTCTTGTGTTATTTTTTTTTTCATTTTTTTTTTAAACAAGAAGGGGGTTAGGCAAAATTTTCTTTTTTGAATGAAATAAGGGAATGGGTGATATTTTTTTGTGAATGAAATGAGGGGATGGATGATTTTTTATTTTTTAATGAAATAAGAGGATGGGTGAATTTTTTTCTGAATGAAAGAACGGGATGGGCCAATTTTTTTTATTCAAAATTTGAAATATGGAATGAATAATTGATGGGTGTGTTTTATTTTTTCATTTTTGATGCAATTGAAGATTCTTATTGGATGACATTGTTTTTCTTCAATCCTACCCTAGATTATGAGGATCTAATAGATGATGATTGGAAGTTGCTAGAGAGGGTTAGATTAATAGGGCCTTCATGGGTGGAAGTTGTGAGGGTAGATGAGGCATATCTATCAATGCTAGTTGAGAGGTGGGATCCAGATAGTAGGAATTTATAGTGCACTACAAGGGATATGACTATTACTTTGGAGGATATCTACCGCATCTTCTGAGTGCCAATGGAGGGTTGCCCATCCAAGTAGGATGGGATAGGAAATAAGATATGAGTTACATTTATGGAGACTTATGCGATGATGTGGGTATTAGAAAGGGAGGCACACAATACCTAGAGATGTATCTAAATAGAGAGCTAACAAAACTACCAACTTATATGATGTTCAAGGTTTCCAACATGTTGTTATCAAACAACACAAAAGCTAGGTTCCCTTGGAACCAAATTATGTTGGTGTTTGATATGATTGATGATCCTTGTGTCATGCTTGATCACCAACACTACTAGCTCATACATACATTATACTATATAATATTAAGAGGTTAAGAAAATAAGGTTTGGGTTGTAATATTCTACTATAAATATGGGGTTAGGAACACTTTAGTATGGGTTGCCATTTTAAAATGTCCTACGAGAGGAATATTTAGCATCCTTATGTTCTTAGATGGTGGGTGGATGAGGAGAGGTGACACAACTACCCTCATCATGGTGGAAAAAATTATTAGGATATGTGGGTGGGGTTAAAAACTGGTGATGCCATATGACGACTATGGAGAGGTATTGAATGGTGGGCTAAGGATGGAGTGCAACTATGGAAAGCGGGATAGACTCGATGTGTAGTTGATCACCATGGTAGAAAGAGGGAGCTATTCTAGTTCTTGTGTGTTCTATCATAGTTTAGGTTATGAAAAAGGATTCTAGATGACCCTACCATATATATGTATTGATGTGATGATCTTAGTTTGGTACATCCTAAGTATTGGTTTGTGGAGGAGGAATTCGAAAAGGTGATAGATATCCCAATTTTGGATGATATTGGGATGAACCCTAAGTATGATGATTTACGGGTTGTATAGTAGCCTTAAGCATCGATTCATGTGGTTGATAATGTGAGTGGGGATGATGGAGATACAAATATTGCAATGGATGAGCCCTTATAGTGATAGAGACATCATCGATCAATCTAGAGGTGAGACCTACAAAGGGTAGCGATGGAGGTGGTGAGAGGGATATGGATGGTATGGATTTTCGTGGAGACTTGAAGGGAATGGGTGAAGAGGAGTGGGCAATGCTCTAAGTAGAGAATGATAACCTAGTAGAGCTTTTGGCTAGCATGGAGATTGAGTAGGAGGACATGTAGAGGTGATTAGTCCATCTTTAGTGGAAGAAGAATGTGGCAATGGTAGAGAGAGAGTCCCTAGAAGCAGATATTTTGAAGCTATAGGGCTAGGTGGAGAGGTTGTAGGGTACATGGGGTATCAATGATGATGCAGCTACAATATCTACCCTCCAAGCATAGGTGATGGCATTAGATCAATGATAGCGATAGGAGGTGGCTTATGTTTGATCATTGGAGGATTTGTTTATGGAGTATGAGATTGTGTTACCAACTCATTTCATATTTTTGAGATTTGAATCTAGTCGATGGAGCCAGTTGAAGTCTAGTGGTCCATCGTCAAGGGTCCATGATTATTAGAACTATCAGCATCATAGGGTTTTAGTTTTGGCCCTTATATCATATTACCTAGAGGCCTTGATGATGCAGGTTAGCAACCCCAACATGAGTGAGGTCATGTCACACTACTGATTATATATGTTTTTCTTCCTCTATTTTTTTCTTTGTATGTTTAAGGATGAGCTTAAGAGCTTGATTATACATAGCCTAAGGGAAAAAAATGTACTTTGTGACATTTATATTACTTATAAACATAGCTTCATTTGATAGATTTATTGTGGCTTGTATTTATTTATTTTATGATGAATGGATGGAATAATGATATATGCATGTGATGAGATTAATGCAATATGAATGGATGCATATTATATGGTAATGATGTATATAATTGAATGAATGGTGTTTCCTCGTTAATTATCATTCAAAAAAGTTATGGACATTGTTTAGAAAACTTTTATCTTTATTTCCTAATTAGTCACACCAACACAGTAATACAGGTTTGACTATATTATGGAAATTGAAGAAAGAATTTGTTTCAAGTAATGCGATGGTAGTATGAAATTTTAGCTCACTTATCAATTTTTTTTTCTTAGAGATCAATAATCTAGATTTGTTTTCCAAAGACTCAAACATCCTAGTGACCTCAAACAAACTCATCTAGTATTCCCACAAATCCATAAGATACTAAGGGTGTCCTAGTGGATTCAATTATCTCAATGATCAACTATGTGTGCAATGAATGTTCATTTCCAATTGTGAGCAAGTGCAGACTAATCAATTGTAACATATGACAATAAGCTAGATCATCATCATGCAGGGTGTACTCCACTACTAATCAATTGTATATAATTCCAATGGAGGTTAATACCATGATCTAAGGACCTGAGAATGCTAGGGATTCAATTTTTTTTAGACTTTTTTTTTTGCTTTGCACTTGTCCTTTTGCCAATTCTCAAGGTTAGACCATGTGTATTATAGGATGAGCAAGGGAAATCATTTGCTTTAAGGTGCATGATTTTATCATTTTGAGGTATCACAATGTGATTAATGTGTGATACATGTGTGTGGTTCTAGAGGAAACATGATTCAACCAGGAACAACCTCCAACACTTAAGGGTTGTTTGATGTTTAATGGAGGTTGTATGAAACACTAAGAGTGGTTGAGTGACAAAAAGCACCTAGAGATTCCTCAATCCAAAGACTACCACATAAATAAGATGTTATGCAAAGAAGAAATGTTTATATGGTAAGGATGGGACATTTTTTAGAGCATGATCCTGGGTGGTGTAACAAAACCAATACTAAACTGAAGGTACCCCTGATCAAGTGAACAAGACTCAGTGGGTTAACAAACATCCAAACTAAATGAATGATAACCAATGCGATAAATGAATTGTATGAATATATATGACAATAATGCATGAAATGCAATGTGGAGGAATATGAAAATGGAATATATACAAATGAATGCAACTGATTTAAATAAGTGAATGCATGAAAAAAATCTTTTTGTTGTATATATATATATATATATATATATATATATTCCATCATGAGTATAAAGCTCTCAAGTTTATGATGTTCAATAGTTTTAGCTCTTCTATTCCCTCAAGGGTAGCAAATCTTATATGTTGTAGGTCCTAAATTTTATTTAATAATGAATGGACCAAGCCAATTAGCAATGAATTTTTCACACAGGCATGAAAAGAGATTGGTATTTATTTATTCTCTTTAAGGATGAATTCTCCTACTTGGAATTAATGCGTATGAACTTCTCTATAATTAGAAAAATTGATGTGGTCTTGGTATACACACAGATGCTCCAAGAAATTGATTTATCTTTCATCAACGAGGATAAAATTATAAAGATACACTTGTTAGGTAGTATTATTATCCATGAATTATTGTAAATAAATGCATAGTGAGGGGATCTTGATCTCAAGAGGTATAATCACCTTGATTCCATAGACAAGAGAGATAGGAGTTACCCCTATAGGCGTAAAAATACTTGTTCAATAAGCCCATAATTCCAAGGGTATTTGAAGATGCCAATATTTGTGGTTGTCTTTAATGAGTTTCTTCAAAATGACTATCAATGTCTTATTGGTGGCCTTAGCTTGTCCATTGGTTTGTGGGTAGTAAGGAGTCGAGAAACTATGTTGAATGTGATACTTTTTGCAAAGTTCTTGAACATACTTATTCTTAAAATACTTGACATTATTAGAAGTGTTTTTTGAGTGGATACCAAAATTATAGATAATATGTTGAAGTATAAACTCCATAACTAAATGTCCTATCATGTTGATCGTAGGAATTTTATCGACCCACTTTGTAAAGTACTTAGTGGAAATGATGATGAATGTATGTTATCTTGAGGAATCAGACAAGATTTTTCCAATCAATTCAAGACCCAACTATGAAAAGGGCTAAAGAGCCTAGATTGGTTACAAGGACTATGATGGAACATGGGTTAAATTGGCATGTTGTTGGTATTTTTGATACTTCTTGACATATGCACAGCATTCCCTTTCCATGATGGGCCAATAGTAACCCATGCACAAAATACGTTTTGCAATAGTCATACCACTAAAATAACCATCACAAGTATCATCATGAGCCTCAGATATAGCCCACTTTATCTCGATGATTTCTACATAAAGAAATAGAATTCCATCATAGCCACATCGGTGTAGCACATCTCCCAAAAGAGTGTAATGAGCTACCTTCTATTTTTAATTATGTTTGTTAGCCTATGTTAAATCTATAGGGAGGATCTGAAACTTGAGGAAATCCTTGACCTAATTAAGCCATGGTTCATATGGTTGTGCTTGAATAAAATGAACATCCCTTTCATATTTAGATTCTACTCATGAAATTCTAGATTTTTATAATGTTGTCATGATGACTGATGTGACATATCCAATAGATCTCTATAAAGGTAGAACTGAGAGAGGTTATTGTATCTATAAATTCATAAGTCGAATGAGGTAGGTTATTGATCTTGTAATAATCAAAACTCACAAGCAAATTCATTGCTATGTCTTTATAGGTTTATAATACTAGACATTTACATTGGTAAGTTTCCTTTATTTGATAAACAACAAGTTGGGAATCACCAAAGCACTTTATGTCCATGGCCATAGCTACTTGAAGTCCTAGTATTAAGGTCTCATAATCTGCATTGTTGTTTGTGCATGGGAAGTTTAATTTGAATGGTGAAGGGATGGGCATCCCTTGTGGTGTATAAAACACAACTCTTGCACCTTCTCCCTTATCACACTTAGACTTGTCAAAGAATAGGGTGATGTCAAAATTGTATTTAGGGGTAACATATTTTTCTTGTTAAGTGCTATTAAATATGGAATCATCTAGTGGCTCGATAAATAAAGTGTGATCATTAGAAAATGGAGGTTCTACAAGCAAATTGACTATCACCTAAACTTTTATGGATTTTTGACAAATGAATTTGAGGTTTAATTTATTTTAAAGCATCATCCACTTTGTAGTAAAAGTATTATTTTATGTGTGAGTGATCATTTAATGTAAGGGGTTTTCATGAGCTATGACATAAGTGGTGTGATTTGGCATATAATATCTAAGTTTCACAGTGGTAAAAACCACTTCTAGACATAATTTTTACACATATGCATATATTATTTCATAGCCAATGAGCATTCGACTGATGTAGTAAATTTCTTGCTCTCAATTGTTTTCATTCTTTTGCACAAGCATTGTCCCTAATGCAAAATATATGGCTAAAATATACAAGTAAAACGGGATGCCAAGGTGAGGTGAAGTTTTAACCATTGGGGAGGCTAAATATTGCTTGATGTCATCAAAAGCCTCCTAAAAATCCTTTATCCATTATAAAGTTACCCCCTTTTGTAGCATATGATTAAGTGACTTGCATATGTTAGAGAGTTACACGATGAAGTGATGAATTGCTTGAATATTCCCTTGTAAGTTGTGCAACTCTTTAAGGTTATTTGGGGGTGGTATTTCAAAAATAGCCTTGACCTTGTTAGGGTCCACTTCAATTCCATGCTTGGAGATAATGAACCCTAGAATTTTACCAGATGTAACTCCAAAGACACATTTCTTAGGGTTCAATCTCACCTTATGTTCAAGAAGTCGATCAAAGACTTTACATAATACATTGATGTGGTCATGACATGTTTTAGATTTTTCTAGTAAATCATCCACATAATCTTCAATGATCTTATGCATGTAATCATGGAAAATATATGTCATGGCATGTTGGTACGTAGCTCCTAAATTTTTAAGACCGAATGGTATTACTTTGTAATGAAAATTCCCCTAAGGAATTGTAAAATATGTTTTATATTGGTCTTCAAAATTAACTCAAATTTGATTATATCCTCAAAAATCATCCGTTAAAGAGAGAATTTTGAGTCCAGCAATAGAGTCTACTAAAATATCAATTTTTGGTAGCAAAAAAACATCCTTAGGACACATTTTTTTAAAATCTTAAAAACCTATGCATATGTGAATCCCCCCATTCATTTTTTGAATGAGTACCCTATTGGAAAACCACTAAAGGTAGTCGAAGAGTTTAATAAAGCCCACAACTTATAGCTTTTGGAGTTCTTTAACCATGGGGGCAATGGTAGGGTGAATTTTTTGTAACTTTTATTTTATCATTTTTGTGCTAGGACTCAAGGTGATATTATGGACCACCAAGTTGAGGTCAAGGCCATGAATATCCTTATAGACCATGTAAATACACCATTTTTCTTTGTTAGAAGCATTGTGAACTGCTTTTGCTCTTACACAAATAATCCTTTTGAAAGTTTAATGATCTATTTATTATCCAAGTCTGTGATTAGATTCACGTTAATAGTTTTCTCAATGAGCATATGGGAATCCTCCTCCAACTAGTGTGGAGTGGGAATAATGTGAATATCATTAGTAATGTTATCAAGTATATCAAGCATATTTTCTTCCACCTCGATGTGGTAAATGAAGGAAGGAGAAGGTGATGAAGGTAGAGGGATTTAAGTGCTAGAAGCTCTTAACAACTTATTGGAAAGAAGGAATTTAGAAATGGATGGGGATAATGAAATTTGGTCCACGTAAATAAGGCTAATGTAAATTAGAATTATTTTTATTAAATCATATGGATTATGGATGGGTGCAAACAAGTCAACCAAGATCATGTTAACTTGGTAGTGATGTGGTTATCATGGTGCAGAGGTTGAATTCCCTTGTGCATGCTCTTGAGGAAGCAACTAATTTTAAATTCATTGATTATTATGTTGTGGAGGTGATCAAGGTTGAGGTGATGGATCGATATGTGTATCGAGTATTTCAGTGGAAGGATCTAATGAAATATGGGCTATGATATGGGGAAATTTAGAGGCAGAACCCATCTTAATCAATGATGGGCATGACGGGACTGAATCTTCTTCAAATCTATTAGAGGTAATAAAAAGTGCTTCAAATGCCTTGTAAAAATCCTCCTCAGAGTCATCATCAAAAATTGTATCGATCATGGAGATTTATGAAAACATTTCAGGAAAAACCTCATGTAATAGAGGCACAAATATAGGATCTATGTATTCATCCTTACTACCCACACTATTGTCATCATCCTTCTCAAGATCCATGGTGATTCATTGAAATTCCTTTTTTGGGGGAGTTTTATAGGGTTGTAGTCTATATCCTAGGCTAGTGTGATCATGCACATATTGATAACAAGGTTCAATTTTATTGTGAATAACCTACTCATGTAACCCTATACCATATCCTTGTCGATTAGCACATCAAAAGTAGTTTATGGGAAAATATGAGTTGGATCGATATTCAATATCAACACAAAAATATGTCTAGGCCTTAGTAGGAGGGGTTGGGTCGAATGAGGAATCAATTTACCCATACATAAGAATAATTTGATTTGGCATTGAACCTATATTTTACACTACATTGATTACTAAAGGCATAGTGGAGAAGATGACAATTTATGGCCTAGGTAATAGATTAGATGTGGTGGAGGGGGTAAGATAAAAAATGGTAGCTTGTCTAGTGATTGAGGCTTATGGTGGGAAGGAAGGGGCTATGATTATGGATTGTGAGGTGGAAGGATAAGTTGACCTATTTAGGACAGGTGTGGTTGATGGATGAGATTGGGGGATAATTGATGTAGGTAAAAATGGAGCAATGTATTATGAAGGTTGATGGATGATTATGGATGTTAATGAGGGGTTATGTGGTTGTCTTTGAGAAGTGGACGCTTGTCCCCCTGCATGAAGGTTGGATGAGTGGAAAGCAAATTATTCAAATGAATAAGGATGTGATGAGTGTTGTGGTATGAAATGAATGTGATAGGATGTCAAGGAAGAAGTATGGTTTGCATTGATTATTTGCAATGTGGAAGCATGATAAAAGATGTGTAGGGCCTCTTGGATGGTTGCTTTGGAAGAGGTGTTTTGGTATGAAGTCAATGGGGTGGTGAATGTAATAATTAATACATGGTTGGATGGTAGAAATGGCTCATATGTATTTGAAATCAGGTTGCAATAATCAAATGGTTCTTTTTATACCAATATATAATTAACTTGACCCTCATGTACATATTTAAGGTAGTGAAGTAATATCGAAGGGACACATATCATGTCTCTGATCCAAAAGTACCCAAGAAGTACGTTATATTACATTGTACCCTCTAAGACATGAAATAATGTATGGATCATTTTGACCCCCACCCACACAAGCAAAATAATAATTCCCAATATGGAGCATAAGTCATCATTAAATGCATGTAAGGTAAATGTGGATGAAGTGATATGAGAATGTGGTAGGTTAATATGTTGTACTGCAGTGGATGTGATGATGTTGATTGAGGATCCAGTGTCAACTAGTACTTGTTTAAAAGGATTCTGATCAATATGAGCTATTATGTGTAATGGAGGATCGGGTAACTCTTTTGGCATGGTTTTTATTTCAAAATCATAGAACATGATAGAAGGTTCCATGCATGTTTGAATATTCCCAAAAAAATCATAAAGGCATTAGGATATTTATTTTGAATGTCAATGGATTTAAGAATTTCTATTAGTGCCTTACAATATAGAGGGGATTGCTGTATTAGCTCATAGATTGATAATTTGGTGAAAGCCAATTTTAAGCTTTGCATCAACAAACTCCTCATGGTGATTATTGGTCTTGTGAAGGATTTGAGATGTATTTGAGGGGTTAGGTTGGCTTGAGCAGATTGAGGTGGCACAAAAGGGGTTCATGCTCTTGGAGTGTATTCAGTATGTGTTAGTATGTTTGGATCATTTTATTTATGTGATTGATTCACACTTCTCTAACCTCAGGTAACTATGTGAATAACACCTACAAAACCTTGGTATGTTATAATATTGTTGATATGATTGACTTGGTTGGGAGTAACTATAGAAGTTAACACCCTAGTTGTTGGTTGTGTTTGCTCACATTGAGGCAAAGGTTGTTGATAGATCCTAATATTTTCGTTTGGTGGTGCTAAAGGATTATCAACCTTAATAGTTCTATTTTTTTATGGAGTCTTGTATGATTTCTTTGAAATGATAACAATCATTAATATCGTGGCCCTTCTAATTATGGAAGGTACAATACTGCTACTCCTTGTAATTCCTACCATGAGGTTTATTAGGATATTTAGATTTGATTTATTGTAGAAAAATCAGTTGTGCCTCATACAACCTTTGGAATATGGTGGAGATTGGTTCAAGAAGTGGAGTGTAGTTGCAGTGTGGTTTATTATACTATAAATATGCTCAATAATTTGATGCGGTAGTGGGATTTTGCAATTGTGCAAAGGGTGGTATGGCTTGGTATCCTTGTTGTAGTGGTGCTTTTTGAGTCAAGGATTGTTGATATTGGACTTGAGTTTTCTGATTTGGAGGTTGAGGTGCACTCAAGGCCACTTGAATTACCTGGCCTACTTTTAATTGGTCATGGTTGTTCCCCCTATATTTTTTACCTTGTCATTCTTTCTTTTTATGTTTGATTTTACCCTCCTAGATTTTTATGTATTTGATGACTCTATCTTGAGCAAGGGATTCTTCAAATGTTTGATATTATTGAAGTTTTACTAATAAAGAGATTTGTTTAGAACAAATTCTTGTGAATATTTAGGTAAGTTTCACCATGGGGAGGGTGAATGGAAATTTTATGATACCCACCCTTCAGCAGTTTCCATAATCATAGACCAATTCATATTAAAAATTTTGTAGGTTAAACAAGTTGGTCAAGGTAGTTTTTTTTAACGTTAATAAAAAAACACACTATAAATTGGTCTACCAATTGTTCAAAGGTGTATATAATATGATGTATAAAATACCATTCTAGAGCATTATATTCAAAATTTTAAGGAAATATTTGAAACATCAATAGATCATTGTTTTAAATTCTAAACACACATTGATGAATGTGCTTACATGCTCTCAAGGATCCTCTTCCCTTCTAAATTTTTTAGGCTTATGTACTTTAAATAAATATGATATAGTGGTGAGGGTACCAAAGGATGAATGGGATGATTAAGTAATTGGCACAAAATAGATTTTTGATGTGTCACTCCAAGTATTTGCATGGCCAAACTATCAACCTGATTTTGCAAAAAAACAAATTTTGAGTCATCCAACAGTGGTTGAAAACTTGGATTTGTACTTGGCACATATGTCAAATGTGCTTGTTGTGTAATGAACTTATGGGATAAAATAAAGTTTTGGTTGGTGAGTGGATTGATGTTTGTTGGAATTTGATGGCATATGATGTTTTGTTGGTATTGATAATGAAATGATGGTTATTGTTAAGTTGGGGGTTACTGGTGAGAGGGTGGAGGAATGGTGGTATGTTGTGTCGATGCAACAACATATAAATTTTGAAGTGGTGGTGTAGATATGGTGATGGTGGGTGGATGTAATACCCTTGATGAATCCTATATGAAGAAGGCATTTGTGTTGATGTTGAGGTGTGGTTAAAATATACCACTTGTGATCGAGTTTGTGAGATGGGATGGACATATTGTTTAATGATACCAGTAAGAATTTTTTCCAAGTTGTAAGGCTTGTTGGATGGAGATTACTGATCTAGGTGGGATAGTTGAATGAGGTGCAAAAAATTGAGTATTTTTTATGGTGGTAACATTGATGGATGTTGATAGAGGATATGTGGTGAAGGGTATCACAATTTAGTGAGGGTTGATATGTTATATATGCTCAACAAGAGGTAATGAAGTAGGTAGAATTGATGAAGAAATTTGTAAAGCAACATTGACATGTGCTTCATAAAGTGGGTTGGAGCAGATGATGGTGTGGGTAGATGGTATGGAGAGATGTTGGTTGTTGGAATATGGATGGTTTTGATCCATGGTCATGGATGTGGATTCGAAGAGGGGGTTAATGATGAGGTTGTTAGTGTGTTGAGGATGTCAATATGTGGGTTCCTAATGGAGTGTGAGAGTGGATCAGGGTGGAATTTTGAGATATCATAGAGATGGAAAAACTAAATTCAAATAAGCTCTAATAGCATTAGTATCTAAGTGCATGATGCGTGGGTTAAAGTATATTGATGGTTTAGTATGAGGGGTATTCAGAATAGTAGTATGGGTGACCCTCTACATCATATCTAAATTATGTCTGGCATGTTTCTCTTCAGTCAAAGGGGGCACATGATGGGAAGGTCCAACAGATAGGTCCATGTAATTTTTTTGTGACACACCCCCTTGCTCATTCATAGGAGTGGTCGACACCTTGGATATTTAGGCATAATACTCCATGGATGAATAATTTTGGATTTGGGTGTTGGATAGAGCTTTGGATTGACATTGGATCAATACCATAAGCTAGGGATTTGAAACGAGATGAAGGTGGTGAAGGTTAGGTGTGTGGTGAGTGTGGAAAATATAAAAATTATGCTATAAACAAACAAGCAATCACACAAAAAAATATTTTTTATCCTTTTTTAAGTTTTTTAAGTGTTTGGAGTTTGTGTTTTTTTTTTTGGTGTGTTGTATGTAAACTGGTCCTACAAAATTTTAAAAGTGAGTGCTGGAGTGGAATCTACTTGGGTGTGTTCATACCCACCCCTATTTTAAGTAATAAGCAGTAAACAATCTAAGTGGATTCATAAAAAGAATATTGGAAATGGGTGTCATATGAGAATCAAAATTACCTCTCAAGAGATGCCACACCATCTAAATCATGCTATCGATCTATCCAGACATTTGCTTCATCATTGAGCGAGCTCAAACAATAGCAATTACTGCACTTCGCTAATTATTTAGCCTAGTAGTTAAAATTCATCTAACCTAATGATCACCCTAAGCTAACCTCAATAGTAATCAACCTCTTGGTGATGAAGTCCAAGAGACTATCAAACTAACTATGGTTTTACTAGGGTAATCAGTGGTTGGTGATGAAATCCAACTCACTAATTGGTTTTCCTCACACTTATGTATATATATACACATATATATGTGTTTGTGTGTGTGTGTATTTTAGTCCAAAATTATTATTGTGTGCGTGTGTGGGGTTTTGAGTTTTCTTGTTTTGTATTTTGTAAATTTGAAAATGAACGCAATCTAATTCTATTGAAATGCAACTAAAATGCAATTTTATATAAACTACCTACTTGCACAATCATAGATGTAAAAATCATATAATAACCCATAGAAATAAACAAAATGTAATGGCCTATGCTATGATGCAAAATGACTACTTCAAAATAGTCCAAAATGGCTTTGAGCCTCAAGGACAAATGCATGCTATGTTTTGCAAAGACATGCTGCATTTGGTAAATACAAGTTGTGTTTCTATCTTTGTCTCAAAAGTAGGTTGGGATTGATATGAAGATAACTAGCCTAAGAAATGATTAACCCTAAACCAAACTAGACTATATACAACAAATAATTCTCAAATGCTTATACTAACAATAATTTTTACCATACAAGATAATCAATGCACCCTACCCTAGAATACATTTCAAATTTGATGCATACAAATAAAAAAAATTAATCTATGCTAGAAAGAGGAGATATTCCAACTATATGAAAACAAAAATAGGTAAGTTTATTTTAATAACAACTTGAAACAAGAGAAAACCTAGAACACTCACTTGTAAGCTTTAGATTTGTTCTTGAATGTAGAATCCTAATTTGGTGTGTTTAGCTTCTTCAAAACGTAGTATTCTATATTTACCAAATATAGGATACACTTGTATAGGGTGGTAAAAAACCCTTGCAACCTCTTAAAATATTTAAAAAGTCCTCTACAATATCAAGCTATAAAACCCTGTGATCAACAACAACCATAGTAAGGCAGATCACAATAGAACCCTTTGAGAGTCCCACCAAGATTGCCAATCTTGTAAACAACAAAAACAACGCCCTAGAAAATAAGACAAGAAATCAAGAATAAACATAATGAAAGGAATATAAATTTTGTATTGATATGTATGTCACATTCTTCTTTAAAACAAATGCCCCAAATGTGTAGGGATGATATTACAAATATAGCTTGCTTTGAATACAATGAAAGGAGGAAGAAGCCCCTTTTATGAATCAACGAATATGGGTGTCAATGTTCTTATGCTACAATAAAAAATGTGGGTGTGCTTGTGTATCCGTATGGGCCACTTTAGCTTCAGTAGCCTTCAACCTATAACTTGCATCAAAGCTCAGTGAAAATTAAGTTAATAGTATGGGTAGAGCCTCACAAGGTGAGGCCCAAAATCATCGAAGATACACAAGATGCTAATGTTATTAAACACAAAAACCATAGAAAGCATGAAATCATTTGCAAATTTTAAACATAAGAAAAATATACCTTAGTGAGTGTTTTTACTTGTGATAATCTGGATCT
Source organism: Wollemia nobilis (assembly GCA_028583015.1). Lineage (NCBI taxonomy): Eukaryota > Viridiplantae > Streptophyta > Pinopsida > Araucariales > Araucariaceae > Wollemia > Wollemia nobilis. Next base: position 1,358,900 of record JAQPPZ010008665.1, read on the forward strand.
AAATTTGGTTACCAGAACTATGCAAATATAGATCATGTTTGGGAAACATGGACTATGTTTGGGAAATTTGGGCTATGTTTGGTGATTATGCAAACATAGAGTGATGTGTTTGGAAAACATAGGTTGTTTTTGGGACTGTGTAAATGTAGAGGGCTACATTTGGAACCTCATAAATAGGGCTTCATAGGATCACTCCTCAGGTTTTGTAACTCAAACCTTGATTGGGATGTAATATTTCTAGTGCAAATCTAATAGTATGATAATTTTTATTTTCCTTCTCCTTGGTTGATACAATGAAGAGGATACTTGTAGGATTATGGGAGGTGAATGGTGTGAGGATAGGTGGCATGATAGGGTAGCCAAGTGGCCAGGGAAGCTAGGGTGAGCCACTTGGGGTGTCTATTACAATACAAACATAGTGTTGGCTATGTCTCCAAATGAAGAATTAATGGATAATTATAGGATAATTTTTAGGGTAGTTGCATTATATTTTTATCATCAAATATATCATTTATAGTTTGTAGAGGACTTAGCCCTCCTAGTGGAAATGACCAACCCTATTGAATGGGCATTGATTTAATATAAACTTCATTATTTTATTTGTTATATTCTATTTCAACCTGTTACACATTGAATATTTCTATTATTGTTTGATCGAGAATGAATCACTATTGATTAGTATTTCAAAAGGTGAATAATTATTGGTGAGAAGGGTAGTGATACCCTTCCAAGTGGTATCAATATCTAGGTTTGCAAGCGGGTAAGTTGGTTCCATACATATTAAACATACTATGCAACCATAGATGTAACCAGAGAAACACAAAGATTCAGGTGAGCAGGTAGCAATAGAATGCTCAAACTTCATAGGATCAAGCACCAAACTGGAGTAGCATACAAATGAATTCAACCTCTTGATAGTTGATGTCATAGTTTGGCATTTACAATTACTACATAAAAAATTGTAACAACATTAGATATCCACAACAACAGGTGGTATATGGGTCCAAATAAATTAAAGACATTATTTAAATGAGTGGAGAGAGGAAGAATCATTTTCAACATCAACCAAAAATTGTGTTTTATGTATAGCCTCCAAGAAACCTTGATCAATCGCATTCCCAGTTCATTTATTGTAGCAAAACAAATTTTCCACCGTGCACAAGAAGAAGTTATGTTGTCCAATCAAAATCTAGGAAAAATCATGTTACCAAGTTATAACCTAAGTTACTAGTGCAATTAATTTTTTTATTATTATTCAACATGGGCAATTATCCCACATACATTGTGTTGTGCATGCAAAGGAGATTTATAAATGGGACATCACAATAAATGAGGTGTGACTTCGATTACACAAATTCCACTCTCCTTGTGCAAAAGGGTTCTTTGTCCTACGTGTCATTAGTTGTCCATTTATCATGTCATTAGTTGCCCAATCATCATATTACATGTCATTAGCTATCAAGTTGTCATCTAGCTTGTCCTTCACATCGTACCTTTGTGTTTAGTCTAGCTTGTCCTCCATGTCATTTCTATATCATCATTCGTATTGCATTGTAGTGTCCTTCATAGTTTCACCTTGGGTTGGTCACTTGTCGTGTCAGGCCTATCCTCGGAGTCCTCCCTATTTCCTAGACATCATCCTATACATTGTTCACATATGGCAATCCTTGTAAGACCAATAGTTAGTTGTCATGTCACATTCTATTATCTGAGTAGTAGTATCACATTCTATTTCATTATTTGACCTATCATGTCATGTTTTGTTGTCTAAGTAGTTGTGTCCCATTTTTTTTATCACCTCACGTGTTGTTCCCTATCGTGTCACATTTATTGTTTGATTTGTCATGTCACATTCTATCCATATCCAATTTTTTATGCTTATGTGGGCCCATCATAGTTTATCCTAATCAGGGCAACAAAGAGCATCAGTTGGAGAAGTTCAAAGGAGGTGCTATCTTTTGGTGAAGTAAATATTCAAACTATGTGGGGAGGTGAGCAAGGAAACTAACCATTGAGTTCAAACTCAAACAATCTACATTGTAGTTGGAGTAGCAGTTGAAGCAAAAGAAAAATAATTTTTTGGCCAATCTAACGAAAAATATTGTAGAATTCAAAAGTGAAATTGATAAGCAAGAATTATTGACAAGTGCATGAGTTTAAGGTGGACCAAAGGACCAAACGGTCAATTAACAAGCTCAAAAAATTCAAATGAAGGGTTCCTAAAGTCACAAAGAAGACCTCCAAGAAATAAAGGTACACATTTTACTTCCTTACACATTAATAGTTTTGATCCATATCATCCACTGCTTATCACCATGGCTTCCAATCCTTCTTCTACATCTACCCATGAGAACCTCACACAAGATAAAATGGGAAATCCCATTACCAACACCGCGACCATGCAAACATTAGTAGAGAGCATGAACAAATTGACCACAATGGTGACCCAACTAATGGAAAAATAAAGCCATCCAACCCCTCCTCTCCCAAATCACTTCCATAGATACTAGAACAATGAGGATCAGGATGGAGAAGAAGTTTATGAACAACAAAGAGGTCATAATGGTAGTCCCCAAAATCACTTCCATAGACATAGGAATAATGAGGACCAAGATAGAGATGAAAATTATTGACATCCAAGAGGTCCTAATGGTTTCAATTTCCCATGCATTTATATGCCCATATTTGAGGGTAATTATCCACGTGGTTGGATAACCAAAATAGAAGGTATTTTAGACTTATACCAAATTCGCAATTCAGAAAAAGTTCCTTTTGCTGCCTCCAAAATCAGTATTGAAGCTTATCAATGGTTTGCATGGCTCAAATGTGAGACTAGAAATACCATATACTAGGATGATTTCACCACACTTTTCCTTAAAATATTTTATGAAGGATCCTCATCTTCATACATGGTGTGGTTGTTATCACTTAAGCAAACAGGATCTATAAGAGAGTATATTTCAGAATTCACTAGTTTGCTTTCCTATGCAGGAAATCTACCATCCGATGTGGTGGTATCTTCTTTTAGAAATGGGTTGAAAGAGAATATTCAAGTTGAATTGGACCTACAATATCCATCCTCTTTAGATACCTATATAAGGATTTCCAAGTTGGTTGAGAAGAAGGTGCAATTTGGGACATCTATACGACATGATTCCTATGGTCAACATCAATACCACAACAAATTTTCATAGATATGATCAATCATCTAAATATTTTTTCTATAAATGTTGTAATCACCATCCAAAATATCAAGCATGTGTACCACAATAAAACTTTCAAATCAGATATGCTGATAAGGAAGATGAACAGGAAATAGAGGATACCAGCTCACCTAATTTTCCCATAAACAAAGACCAAATTGAAATTTGGGAGGCCATAGTTGAAGAGGATACTATGGAACTTTTAGTACATGCTCTTATGGGGTTATCATATCACCATACAATAAAGGTATTAGGATTCATTTGACAAAGGAAGGTAACTGTATTGATTGATTCAGGAAGTATTCATAAATTTACTGACATAAATATTTCCAAGGCATTAAACTTGCACATTAACTCCAATCAAGATAAATTTCAAGTTATAATTGTAAATAGGGGAAGTGCTTAATTTATAGGTAGAACATCTCTAGTTTTATTGCAAATGGGAAGTTATACTTGGCATGGTCCTCTTTTTATTATGATTTTAGGGAATTGATAAGTTATCTTGCAAGTCGAGTGGTTAGAACAAATGGACACCACATTCGGTTTTAATTACAAGCAACGCTTTGTTTAATGGAAATAAAATGAGAATACCATTCACCTCCAAGGAATTCCAACACCTCAATCAAATATAGTAAGTTATTACAACATAAAAAAATAGTTATGGATTAATTGCCCAAGTTAATTGTATGGAAAAGCAAGCACAATATATTACATAAATTCAATCATAAGTTCTGTAAAACATTGTGGCTACCTATGATGAGGTTTTCCAAGAACCAAAGGGGTTACTTCCCAAAAGATCTCATGACCATGCCATACACCTTGTTCTAGGAAGTCTTCCTCCTAATGGTCACCATTATCGATATCCGCAACCTCAAAAAATAGAAATTGAGAAAATTATCCAAGAATAATTAGAATATGGGGTCATCCATCACAGAACTAGTCCCTATTATTCACCAGTAGTTATGGCTCATCACAAAGACAATTCTTTGTGTGTGTCTAGATTTTCGTCCCCTTAACAAAATCACATCAAGGATAAATTTCCTATACTTGTCATTGATGATTTACTAGATGAACTACATGGTGCAAATTGTTTTATAAAATTGGGTTTACGTTTTGGATTTCACCAAATTAGAGTTAGGGAAGAGGATATCCCAAAAACAACTTTTCAAACTCATGAAGGTCACTATCAATTCCTTGTCATGCCTTTTGGTCTCACTAATACCCCATCCACATTCCAAAGTCTCATGAACCATGTGTTTCATCCTCTCCTTTACAAATTTGTCCTAGTCTTTTTTGATGACATACTCATATATATTAAATCATGAAATGATCATCTGATACATGTGAGAAGGTTTATTCATATATTACACAAGGAAAAATTGTTTGTTAAATGCTCTAAATGCTCTTTTGGTGTTCAATAAGTTGAGCACTTGGGTCATATAGTTTCTCAGGAAGGTGTTAAAGTGGATCCCAATAAGATAAAGGTAATCCAGGATTGGCCCTTACCTAAAACTATAAAAAAACTTCACAGTTTTTTGGGTCTTACCGACTACTATTGTAATTTTGTCCATAATTATGGAAAATTTGTAGCTCCTCTAACATCTCTTACCAAAAAGGATGCTTTTCATTAGTTAGAAGTAGCCACCCAATATTTTGAGCCACTCAAAAAAGCAATGTGTACTACTCCAATATTGACAACTCTAGATTTTCACAAACCATTTGTGATCGAATGTGATGATTCAGGAATAGGTATTGGGAAGTATTAATGCAGGAAGGTCATCCCTTGGCATTCAAAATTAAATAAATTTCAGGAAATATTTTGGGAAGATCCACATATGAGAAAGAAATGTTGGCTATTCTACATGTAGTAGAGAAATGAAGACCCTTCCAGTGTCTCACTTAGTGGGAAGAGGTGGTAAGTGGGATATTGATGAGGGTGAGAGATGTGGCAAGGGAAGAGGTAGTGGTAGTTAGGACATGTGGAAAAGGAAGGGACAAAGGATCCTAGGGGGTATTTTCTAGATTTTTTTAAATCTAGAAAATAAGATAATGTGCACATAAAATAACCTAAGTAAGACCTTAGGCCCATTTTTATTATGTGGATATGTGGTATAAATGGACTTTATGAAAATTTAGGAATTGACGTCTACACAAATAGTATAGCCTATCATGTAGTTATATGCCTTTCCAACTTAAATGTGTAGAAATTAAAACTAAAATTTTTTCTCTAAACTACTATAGGTTCCTTTATTGTTACGTTATTATGCAATAAGAACATAAAATATAGAACTTAATTTTATTGAAAATAGTAAACAAATGTATTATAGAAACTAAAATTACAAAAGTGGGATAAAAAGGGCTCATTCTATAATAGATATGAACTTATCACCTATAATAAAAATCACTCATATCAAAATCATCGTCTATAATTGGACAACTAGTGACTACATGAAAACTATAAGGACAAAAATACTAAATGATAATGACTAGTTTTTGGGGGTTTTCCTGGTGAGGGAGAGACAAAGAATTACCTTGATTAATAGTTATAACCTGGGGTGCTTTGATAAATAAAAACTTGTGAGCAAGTATAATGTAAAGACAAATGGAAAAACTATTGCCTACAAGTGTAATGATAGTGATTTCATTTCTACAAGCTAACTATATAGACAAAGAACACAGTTTGTAGAAATATACATATATGTTAATATTAAATGGTAAGTAGTACATTAAAAAACAAGAAATACTATAAAGGTGACAGTGAATTTTCAAATTAAAGGGTAGAAAAGCATGTGGTAAAATTATTATCTAAAATTAAATAGATAATGATTTCACTCTTGATTGAAAATAGTTAGATAGAGGATCAAAATTGAGTATAAATAGATAAAGGTGATCATGAATCATTCCTACAAAGAAAAATTCAATGCTAACAATTCAAAAATACTATAAAATAAGGGTAAATACATGGTCAAGAGGTATGTTAGTTTAAAAAATGGATAAATGAGATGCAAGGCATAAAAATACTAGTAGAATAGGATGGTAGATATCAAGTAACATCAAAGTAAGATGTTAGTAAAATGAAAATAGAAAATATAACATTAAAAGATAAATGATAAGGAATACGGGGAGGTACAACCAAAACCAAGTTGTTTACTTCTTGCATCCTTTGGCTACTAAATGACCTCTTCTAAGTGCTTGAATGTGGACTGTGAGAGCAAAAGAGTAATTTACAAAGTAATTTTGAAAACAATTTAGTTCGTAAACTTGTTCATGTGAAGGCCTCCCCAAGGGGTAAGATTTTAAAAATGCATGGCTCCTTGGGGGAGGGGGTGACATGATGGAGATAATATTGGAAGAGGAATTTTTTTGAAAAATATCAATGGGATGGAAAAGAAAATATCATTAGTGTCCAAAACCTTATATTTCGAGGTGCTACTTGAAAATACTACAGACCAATGGAAAAATTAGGCTCATTAATGGCATAGAGCTTAATATATGCATATATCTGAAATTTTGTATGTGTTGAGGCAAAATAATTGCTATCAATTTTGTTGGTAATGATTTTGTAATTTTGATCATTATACGTCAAAGCAGATGGAAAATATGAAATAAAGGTGTAAAATTCCAAATTGAAAATTTCTTTTCAGTGTACAAAATCATTGCTAGAAAAATCATTATTAGTGTGTAAAACCATTATTAGAAAAATTGCTATTGGTATGCAAAATTCTTACAATCAAGACTATGCATTATTTTTCAATAATTAAGGTATTGATTATCATAGAAGTACTCATTAGAAAACTCTTTTTGATATCTTTATAATGGTAATAATTTCATAATATTTTGTTTTTAATTTTTGAAATGAAAATTAATGCTACGATGATGATATCCAAAATTTGGGTCTAAGGAAGGTGGATTTAGTTTAGTTGATTAGAAGGTTGATGTATGAGGATTAATTGGTGGAATTGGTGAACTTGAGAGTTAGCCATGCATTCTAAAATTGGGTGTCTATATTTATTATAAAACAATTATTTAGAATTATAAAAATTAAAATATTTTCAAACACATTGCTTGACCTATGATGACCCAATTTTGTATGTATTTTCAACACGTCAAATGTGTACCACAAAAAAATCTTCGTTATTATTTTTATTTCTTTAAACCCTCCTTGCCACATCAATGTTTGGAGGAGTTTAAATTTGAAAATGTCTTGATAGTTTTCTATAGTAAGTCTTGTTTATAAATGGGAGAAAATCACACTCTTTGTTATTTCAAATGCTTTACTTGACCTTAGCCTTAGCCTCAACATTCTTAATAACTTATGGCAAGTAGACAAACAACTTTTCTTATCTAGCATAAGAGAATATCTCCTTAAAAACATGAAGGGTTTATTCATAAGTAATGCAAATGGCAATAGACTATATAGAATACAACACTCACATTGTATAATCAACAATAATACAACAATGAATACAAGACACATGTTGTACATAAGAAATATGTACAATCTATTCATATGTAGTAAAAGAAGTATAATAAAATCATAGAGACATTAATGACAATAAGGATTTATACAATGTGAAAGAGAATAGAGAGATGATAAAAAGAATATATGACATAGGGGAAAAATGATTTACCACATTCTTAGGTTATATATGTTATACATTCATTACAAAGTAGTTAGGATATGAAATAGTTTGAATTCCAATTGATGAAAAAGTTGTTTCTATGATATTTATAAGAATAATTATTTTCTTCTTCTAGAGTTAGTGCCATCCTATAAGAGATAAGTGACAAGACTAAATTATTGTTTTTATGTCTCTAATGCATATCACTAGGAAGATGCTTTTTTTTAGTCTATCATCTAGTAATGATATGGGTTTTTGAGGCCCTAAATCTTTTTTTTAGAGTGCATATGCACCGTAGGCATTCATGTCCAGGTAGGGATAACACCATATTAGCTATTCCACCACAAGTAGTATTGATGCCATGCATACGGTTGACATTGTAGGTGGTTATGATATTATCTTATCTAGTGAAACATTCAAATGAATTGAGACCTATAAGGTAATACCTTCGACCGTGTTTTTGCAACCTGTCACGATTTCACGACACTTTTTCTTCTTTGGTCATGATAATGATGCTTGTCATGATTTCATGACTCTTCTTCTCTTTAGACACCAACCTTGCAACATGTCACGATATCACGACACTTCTTCTCTTCTGGCAACAACCTTGCAACATGTCACGATTTCACGACACTTTCTCTCCTTTGGCTCCATTGCCACTTTTTGTCACGATTTCACGACATCTCTTCCTCTCTTTGATGCAACGGTGCAACATGTCATGATTTCACGACATCATTTCCAAACTGGTCACGATTTCGCGACACCTTTCCTCATGTGGTGCTTTGCTCGTTCTTTGATCTTTAGCTCTTGGACCACCTTGGTCGATTTGTAAATCATGTAATACCTCTTGTACAAGGTTCAGGGACCTTTCAACACCCTTTCAACCAATCAAAAAAATATATATATGTTATTGCACTATCATTCTTTAGGACTTGAACACCCTTTATTTGCTCAAATCATAAATATTCATTGAGAAGAATGCAAGGAAAATTTAAAAATAAGAAACATGTGATCTTATATTTTCATGCATACTAACAACTACAATATGAACACTTTTTACAATATAATGATAATTAAGTTTATCACCTAATGTTGACAAATATACTCAATATTGTTTCAAACATCTAATAATGAACACAAAACAATATATTTAAAAATTAATATAGCAACATTATTGAAAAAAAACTAGTTGATCTTAAGAAATTTTATTTAATTAAATTATTCTTTTCTTCTTGTTTATACTTACAAATCCTAAAAGGTTTCTTTGAAAAAAATTAAAATATTTTATTTTCATTTCAAATAGTTATTTTTTATTGGTTATATTGAAATGAAACAAACCCCACCTATATTACACCATAATCATGTTACCATGGTGTTCTACAAACCATGTAGTCATATTTGGTAATTATGTTTACATTGTCTAGTATGATTTGAACCTAGGTATTCTCCTTGAAAAATCATTATTTTAACCACTTGAGTTTATTCCATTTGTTTAATATAACAAGGTTGATCCATGAGACTAGAACCTTGATTTATATTGTGAAACTCTTCACTATCCACCAAATGTTCTTAATATTATGACAAAATATTAATATCCATCCATGGGATAAAAAAATTTATCTATGAAGAAAAATGTCTTGTTGCCCATTGCTACCCCAAAATATATGGGTAGATTTTTTAAATTTTACTCACAATATTTGAACATTAACTTTTAGTGTGAAACTCTTCATATGTCGCCATTTGATCTAATTTTCATGGGATATTATATGAAGGTTAATATTGGATAATGTTTGTAGGGTGGACTTGAATCCATAGTATAAGTACACTTAATCAAAGTTATTTTAAAACTTGCCTTTAATCTATGCATAGCAATAAGTCCAAACCCTAACTCTATGTGTCTTGAGTTGCTTGGCATATGATTAGAAGTAGGGCCTATAGTGTGAAACTACTTATTTCCAATTGACTATCCCAATCACATTGAACACAATTTATTAGTTATATGAGGTTGAAATTATAATAATCTTTAACCTGAACCTTACCTATATAACTCACTTTAAATTGATCTATAATTTCATCCTTTTCAAACCTTAAATCCCTTATTTAAAATACCCATGCTTTCACTATTAAAATAATTTAAATCATACAATTCAAAAAAATAGTTTTGAAGATAAAAGTATTGGTTTTTATAAGCTTACAATTACTAGTTTTAAATATAATTTTTAAAACTAATTAAAATGTCAAAAATTTTATCCATTCCTTTACTCCTTTATTCCCTAACCATCATTATGAATAATTACCTTGTGTATCAAACCTTAATTTGGTCAAACATTTTAAATCTTGCAATACTTCCCATACCATACAAGTTTGGGTCTTTCACATTATCATTTTCATGCTTCATGGAATCTATTTGAGATAAAATTTATGTATGCCTAAGTAAAAATATAATTGCTTTTTCTGATTGTATTAATGCAAACACATTTTGTCTTACAAAATTTTTATAGTTATCATAGGATTAGATCTAAAACCTTATTAATTTAGTTTTAACTAGTTAGATATTTAACTTTGAACTTATCAAATAAAACTTTACATCACAAGATGAATTGTAAAATAAAAATATTCTTTTATATTTTGTATTTATGGAATTTATGTAACAAGTTCCAATATATATAATACTAGTTTTTAATAAATCGTAAATTAATATTTAAGAAGTACTAGACTTTATATTTTTATATTATATTAATATTTGTAATAACTAGTAAATAATTATATAAAAAATCATTTAGAAGTTTTATGAAATAATAGATAATATGAATATTTAAATTAAGATATATATTCAAATACATCACATACTTTGTCTATTTAGAGTGTAATTAATAGAAAAAATGGTGGCAAATACGTTAATGTTACTAAGGGAATGAGAACTTGAAGGCCCAAACTTATATGTTATGGAAACTATCTTTCATGTTTGCTTTTGTATTCATCTATGTGTTGGTTGTGCAAAAAAAACTAAGTCAAATATTTAAAGAAGATAATACTGATATAATCTTTATTAGAACTCACATAGATATGATCATTGAAATATTAGAAAGAAGATACTTGAGAAGGTATTTTTGTGTAGGTGCTCAACATATATTTTTCATTCTGAGCAAGACAAGTGAAGAAACTCTTGAATTTGTGTATGATACAAGTGCATTTCATGTAGATGTACTCATAGTTGAATCATTTCCAAATGTTTTACGATATAGATTACTAGAGGATTGCATTGCATTGGGAGGAGCATTTGTTGAAATAATAATAAGTATTATAAACAAAAAACTATAGATTTGATCCTAATTAATGGAACAACACTCATTAATATCATATAAAATAATTAATAACAATATAAAAGAGAAGTTCAAATAAAGAGTTGGACTACTTTATTATGTTATAAATCTGATGTTCAATAAGTATTAAACGTTGCAAATGTTGAAAAGTATGAATTAAAAGTAAAAAGGTTCATAGTTGCTTTGTTCAAGGTTTATCTAGAGAAAAACGTGATGAAGATATAGAAATAATATGGTCAAGATTTGGAGTGAATTCATGCATATCCAAACTTAATGTGACTATGGCAAGTCATCCTTGTTATTGTAGCTAACACTAAAACTTATTAAAAAGGATTAAATATATATAATAAAATACGATGATAGGTCTAACAATTTCTTTGGACATATTGGATACTCAGGTTTTTATTTTTTCATGCACTTCATCCGTTAGATCAAGTAGAATGGGATGTAATTTTAAAAATAAAAAAAATTAAGTAAAATATGAAGATTTTTAATTAAACTAAAATAAAAATATATAATTATAATTTTTTATATTTCATTACTTGATAGACATAAATATTAATTTATACTTTTATTAATTTTCTTCTCAAATAAATAATAACACTAACTTTTAAAATTTCACTTAAAATTATTCTATTGTTCATAACCATTTACATAAATTTTTAGGCTGCCCTTAGGGTTAAAATGGAATGTCTTGATATGTGAAAATAAAATATTTTCAATCAACCATCGATTATTTTTGTAGCATGTGACAAAAAAAATCATTTTAGCATTACATGCTTTAGGCGTTCTTAAATGAAATAAAATGTTACGCTTTATGACAATTTTGTTCTACTATTTACTATATGTACCTACTCTATTGTACTATGAGCATACAATTTTCTTCTAAGTTTCTAAGTACCTCCCTTAGTTTTTGGGAAGAAGATTGAAAAATATGGTCTTAAAGCATAGTAGTCTCTTCATGTGAAAGATAAATCCCATATGTTCAGTTGTTTCCATGTCAAACATTGTTTAATGATATATTTTTGCACGCACTAAGATCAATCCCATTTAGTTGTACATCATTGAGTATGTATTCAAAGGATTAATTTGTGCTAGATCATGGAGGTTTGAGATCCAAAATCTTTGAGGAGGTATGTCCTATTCTATATGTAGGATATTCTAGTGTGATAAAGCTTCTGGAAAACTTGAATCCATTGTATTTTTTACCACAAATTAGGAAGCACATAACAAACTTTATTGTAAAATGCCTTGAGTATTAATAAGATAATTTTCAACATGTGTATCCAATTGGATTATTATATCCACATGATGTGTAGGAATGGAAGTGTAAAGTGATCAACATGAATTTTCTGCAAGGTTTAAAGAAGTCAAAAAATAAACATTATGTCATTCTTGTGGTAGTTGACATATTGAAAAAAGTAGGACAATTAATTCTTAAAAACCTTAAGGATGATATAGTATTGGTATGATGATTTATGTAAGAAATATTTAGGTTTTATGGGGAACCTAAAATGATCATATTAGATAGAGGTATGAGGGATTGGTTCATTATTTTTGTAGATGTTAACCTTGGAAACCTAGTTCAACATACATTGGGTATATCACCTAGATATTGATGGTCAAATTGAGAGGGTGAACTAGGTATTAGATATCTTATTGATAATGCACTACATGGATAAACAACATAACTGAGAAGAATATTTTACTTTGGTTGAGTTTGATTATAGAAATTTTTACCATTCCAACCTAGGTATGGCTCCATTCAAGATATTGTATGGAAGTGTCATGTGACTTTCACCTAGAATAGAGCTAAGGATCAGGTGCTCCTAGGTCTAAATATACTATAAGAAATAGGGGAAAAATTAAAACTAATAAAATAATAGCTTAATAATGTTGTAAATAGTTAGAATTTTTATACTCACAAAAATAGGGTCTCAAGGCAATTTGTAGTGGATGGTAAAGTGCTTATCCAAGTAAATTCATCAAATATATTTATTTAGTTTGGTAAATTAGCTATGATAGCACCCAAATATGTATGAAATTTTGATATTTTGAAATTTTTAAATCCAAATTCCTATAAGTTTGCTTTACCTCCATCTCTTTCTAAAATTCACAATGTATGTTGCATGTTTCTTTTGTAAAACCTTATCACACTAATGCATCTCACATCCTTGAATTGTAGTTATTATAGGTGCAACACCTTGGGGTGGTTCAAATTTAACCAATGAGAATATTAGGGATACATAAGTTGTATATATATAGAGAGAGATATCTCAATGCAAGGTCTAATAGGCAAATACATTGAAGACAATGCCACTTGGGAGATTGTTGAAAATTTTTAGATATTTTTATCTCATTTATTTGGATATAAAGTATTGCTTTTCAATAACATATCTTTGAGTGTGCTTGACAATATTTAAATTTTTGTTTGACATCGATGATAATTTTATCCTTTCCTTAGAGAGATTATGTCTCAAATAATACTTATACTATCATTAAAAGAATGACTATTTCTAGTGGGGAAGGATGTCACAACCCAAATTTATTTAATTTATTTATAACAATTAAACTTATTCTATGACTGAATTGTGAGCACAGGTTACTATAGTAATCTAAAATTTAATTATTTTATCTGATGATATATATGAATTTAGGTTTTAATAGGATAAGTAATGATTTTATGATTTATTTTAATTGATATGAAAAAGAAGCTTTTTTTATTTATGTAACATGACTAACTATATTGATTTGGATGGAGTGATTGATAGGGTGCTTCCCTTGGCCTAGATTGATATGGAAGGCATCATTAGAGATAGGAATTATAGATGGTAAAACAACAACATGACCAAGGAACATGAATAATGCACACATTGTATTACTTGCATTACAATCAGGCATAGACTACATGGTTTCTATATTAAAGTGATCATGGAATTTGCATTGAATAAATTACATAAGTAGACATGTCATGGTTTTTTATTACTTTAATTAATCTAAACTCACATTAATGATAACATAGAGATGATTCTTCAATAAAAATGGATTACATGCAAAGTAAAATGTCTAACAAGACAATCAATAAAGCTCCTTTTCTATGGAGGATAAAAAGAACCAAGATGAAAAAGGAAGTGAGTTTAGTTTGAGATATTATTTCACTTGGCACAATGGTACACCTTCATTGGGTAGGATTTAAGGCACCTTATTAAGATTTCAATTAATAAAATTAATAAAGGGAGGCCCATAGTAGACAAATTTAGAGTGCAAGTTTAAAATTAGGTTCTTGGTGGAAAAGTTTTCAAAATACTTTTAATAAGCACTAAATCTCTTGAAGTGTTACCATGTCAATCAAGAATGAAAGGTGAAATGGGATAAAGTGGACCTTGATATGTAAAATAGACAAGAATTTTTTTATAAATGGACATGTTAATTCTTCCCATCCATTTTTGACCTTGACATATTTAGAGAGTGAATTTATTTTAGAATTCACCTATTTTTGTGCCTCTATTTAAAGCCAAATATATTACTTGTTTAAGTGTATAGAAAACCCCTCAAACACTACAATTAGAGCATGCATTGAAATACTTTCATATCATGGAAACACAAATATTTATTTGAATTTGCTTATGCCCAATTTATAGAATCACTTTCATATGATGGGATCATAAATATTTGACTAAAATTACTTATGTCCTAATTGTATATTCATTTTGATATCATGGAAACTTGAATGTTTGATTAAAATTTCTTAATCCCAATTTTTGGAATCACTGTCATATCATGGAAACATGAATGTTTGACTTAAAAAACATGCAAAGTGGTGAAACATGAAAATAGAGCATTATTACTTTTCTTAAACATGATTTCCCATGAGAGAATATATAAACCTATAATATGCATTAGAAACTATTGGCTGTATTGTATCCTTATCACTAAAAATATCACTATCATAGCTAATCTCTCAGCTAGAAAGAGGGTAACCTCATTCTTGATCCTTTTTCTTATGATAAACATATAACATTTTGGTGACTTTTTATGATGGTAGTATGATAACAACTTAGGATATTGGTCAAAGTATTTATGGGTAAGAGGTTTAGTTTGATACAATTGAAGGTTATAATTATATCATGATTACATAAAATTGGTGCTTAAGTGTAGATGCATATGCATATGTATAATATTAGTGTTCACTTGATTACCTCTATTTTAATTTGTTAGTGATGATGCATGTGTATGATGTAATAAAAATTATCACATGTATTTTATTTTGGTGTTCATTTGATACCTATGATTTTTTATTATAATCATAATTCATGTGATTAATACCCTTAATTTCACATTAGATGATGATACAATAGTATCCTTTTAGTAATTGTTGGATGTCTAAGTTACCTTAGCAAGTTGAGATTGTATAATTAGGTTTTTAGGAATCTAGTTGATGACACTGTTAGAAACCCTAAGACAATGTTATATAATTTGTACTATGAATTAGTAGTAAATTATAGGTATTATGTGATAGCCAATAGATTACCAATATAATATTAGTACTTTTTTGTATTCATGCTTTTACAATGTATGTACCTATGGGAAATTTGAAATTATGTATGTGGTAAGAGGATGATCTAAATAAAAGAGTGAGGGTTTGGATGGGTTATAGAAGAACTTGAAATCCAAGCCCAAGGTAAATAAAAGGGGTGGTATATCCTAAAGAATGAACATGAGCCAATATAACCCCATGGTACATATGGGGTAGACTATATATAACAAACTTGACCAAGCTATGATTGATATAATCACTTTTTAAAGATGAATTCATGATTAAGGTGAATTAATTTAGATGGAAATATCATTTGTTTCTACATGATTTAAGGAGACTTCACATAGGAGGATTATTTAATGATTGATTACATAAATTGCTATGATTGTGTGACTGCTTGGCGTTGCTACATGATTTAAGAATATTTCATGTAGGAATAGTTGCATAACCATGATTCTCTCTCCTAGTATGTTGGTGTCTTCAATTTTTTTTCCTTTCAAAAGAGTCAATTCTCTTAGGTAAGGAAAAGAACCAAGGGAATTACTTAAAAAAATTATTGTTGTGCGATAAATTACCCTGATGATGACCTTCCTTAAAATAACTTTATATTGGGAGGTTAGTGTCAATTAATCACCAGTAATGATTGTATCCATTGTTGGGTGTTGAACCATGGCTGGTGGTTGATAGACATAAATCATATCGACATCATGAAATTAAAAAAGTATAGTAGGTGTAAGGCCTTATGTGTGACGATCCAAGCATTATAGGTATTTCATGATAATTTTATTTTACTTTATTTTTATGTCATAGTATTTTTCATGTGATCAACAATTTTATATGTGCAAACAAATGTGATATGTGACTTGTTGCATACATATTTACATTTTAAAAATAATGCATTATGGACTGCCCTTAATATTTTAATAGTGTATGCATCATTATGTGAATGATGTAAGTAGAAGTAATAGATGAGTTATAGATTGATATTATGATGCATGTGATGGCTTTGTATGAGTCTTATAAGAAATATGATATTATTGAGTTGGAATAAATACATTGCTTCATTTATTTTTAGAACAATATGCACTTTGCAACAATGTAGTACTTGTTAATTTTACAACTTGGGTGATGGGAATCATCTATATAGTAAAATAGATGGATGAGCTACTAGATATTATGTATAGTACTTCCCCAAGAAATTTAAATTCCTTATGTAAAGCATCCCTAGATTCTAGTTTTTATAGTTGATGTTGTTGTTGTTCAATTCTTAAATATTGATAAGAATTTTGATATACCTATTTTTTCGTCTTCATATTATGCATGGTAGTAAGAGACGTATGTAATGTATCTTTATCTTGTAATCTCATTTAGAATTTATTATGCTATACAAAATTGTCATTAAAACATTGATGGAATTAATCCCACATCCATAATTGTGTGAAATGACTGCAGTTGTTTGTAAAGGGAGGATTGGGGTAGTGATGCACCTTGATGGATCCATAACTTATGAACCGTACACCTGTTGGACTTGAAATTTAATAGAAGGTTCCACGTGCGTGTTATGCATCAGATGATCTCTGATCCTCCTGACCCTCCAAAAAATCATGTTTTCAGGACCTAACTCCGACATCTAGTACCCCAAAATTAGCTTTTAGAATAGGTTCTCGGGTTTTTTGGCTTTTTTTTATTAGTAAAATTTTATTATATTTTGTTATATCTTAAGTTGAGACCTAATATTTTAAATTAAGGTTCTTTATTCTAATAGGAATGTGTGCACCGAATTTGGGTTCAATCTAACTTATTTCTATTTTTAGCAGTTTTTAA
Source organism: Wollemia nobilis (assembly GCA_028583015.1). NCBI lineage: Eukaryota > Viridiplantae > Streptophyta > Pinopsida > Araucariales > Araucariaceae > Wollemia > Wollemia nobilis. Next base: position 1,376,409 of record JAQPPZ010008665.1, read on the forward strand.
GAAAAATCTATTTTTAGCAATTTTTAGAAAAAATATATTTTTAGGGTTTCTTTGGTTTTCAATTTCTATATGATGGATTGTAATATTTTGTATAAGAGGTGTGAATTTAGGAATGATAATAATATCAATTGATAGTTTTATTCCATTATTGCAATTGTGTTATGTGATTGGAGTCCATTTTGTTGGTCTCTAGTAGCTGGGTTTACACCATTTGGTATCAGAGCGGTTGTGATCTCGCTAGTGAAGAGATGATGCCACATAGAAGATATGCCCAGATGAATAGGCAGATCAAGGATCTAAATGTAGAAATAGCATAACTAATTGGTGTGATTGATTGCATGGGATAGAGACGTCCCATGGTACATGTAGATCAAGGATCTAATGATGAAAACATACCTGAGGAACGTGGATCTGAGTTATATGCTGAAGTAGAACTATAGGACCTAGAGGAAGAAGGGCACAATTTTGAAAATCGATTGATACGAGCTCTAGATAGGCTTAAGGGTAATCAATATGGGATCAAGATCGAGGTTCCTGAGTATGCTAGTGGGTTGAAACAAGAGGAGTTGATCGATTGGATCAATAGCCTAGAAAAATATTTTGAATGGAGCAACCTTGCTAAAGAGAAAAAGGTTAAGCTCACATGCACAAATTTTAAGGGACATGCATTACAAATATTAAGGGACATGCACTGATTTGGTGGGATAATTTATATACTACACGACAGAGGAATGGAAAGGAAAAGATCAAGGATTGGACAAAGATGAAGAAGTTATAGGAAAAATTTATACCTATAGACTACTCCCAAACCCTATTTTGTAGATTTCAAAATCTTCGATAGAAGGATAAAAGTATTGAGGACTATACTAATGAATTCTACAAGCTATCCATTTAAGTGAAGCACAATGAAACAGAGGAAAAAAAGGCTACCAGGTATGTAAATGGCCTAATTTTTGTTGTTCAATATGAGATGTGCATGCATCACACTCTTACAGTGGAGGATGTGTATCAAATGGCCCTCAAGGCAGAGGAGAAATTGAAAAGGATTAATAGAAGAGGTAAGAAGGGATTCACACCCTCTTTAGTTCGAGGTCAAAGTGGATATAATTTTCTTAATGGAGAATCCTTAATACCTGCTAAACAAGAAGAAGATGGGCAAAATCTAAGAGGAAGAAGATACCAAAGAGGTAGAGGTTATGATGGTGGACAAAATAGGAATGATCCGAGGAGGTCGTATACCTGTTATGGATGTGGTGAGGAGGGACACAGAGCATTTGAGTTTCCCCAACATGATTTCCAAGAAATAGGTCAATGAGGACAAGGAAGGGTCAATATGGTTGATATGGAAGAGCAGGATGAGAATGAAGTTGTTGCTGACATGGGGGAAGCACTTATGATAAGGAGGACATTGATTGCTCTTAAGAAAGAGATGGTGTAGAGCAAAGAAAATTGGTAGACCATAGATGATGAATATTCTTGGTTGCGAATGAACGTATTTCAAACAAGGTGTACATCAGGAGAGAAGGTATGTAACATTGTCATTGATGGTGGTAGCTATGAGAATATGGTGTCAAATGTCATGGTTGATAAAATGCACCTAAAATTTGAGAAACATCCTTGTCCATATCGCATATCATGGGTTAATAATGGGAATGAGGTAAAAGTAGATAAGAGGTGTTTAATTAAATTTTCAATTGGGAGCACTTACAAGGATGAAGTGTGGTGTGATGTGATCTTGATGGATGCATGTCACATTCTATTGGGAAGACCTTGGCAGTACGATAGGGATACTAACCATAATGGGAGAAAGAATACTTACACATTATGGAAGGATAGTGTAAATGTAGTTCTTGTATCTCTAAAGGAGGATGGGCTGAGTGAGATCTTGTTGATGATGAATGAGTTTCTTGTAGAGATTAGGGATGCTAGCTTCTATTATGCCTTAACATCTAGGAAGCTAGAAACATAGGAAGTGGTTATTCCTACAACAGTAGCTAAGTTGCTAAGTGAATATAATGATATCACACCATAGGAGTTACCAGATGGGCTACCACCAAAAAAGGATATCCAACATCACATGGATTTGATTCTAGGATCAGCGCTCCCAAATCAGGCAGCTTATCGGTTGAACCCAACACATAATGCAGAGTTGAGTAGGCAAGTGACAAAGTTGATAAATAAGGGATTAGTTAGGGAGAGCATGAGTCCATGTGTGAGTCTAGCATTGTTGACCCTGAAGAAATATGGTGATTGGAAAATGTGTGTAGACAGTAGATCCATAAACAAAATCACAATAAAGTATTGGTATCCTATATCGAGAGTGGATGACATGATGGATGGATTGGCTGGAGCTAAATACTTCAGTAAAATTGATCTACAAAGTGGCTACTACCAGATCAGAATTCGATAAGGGGATGAATGGAAGACAACTTTTAAGATAAAATATGGATTGTATGAGTGGATGGTGATGCCATTTGGGTTGTCTAATGCACCTAGTACATTTATGTGGTTGATGAATAGAGTACTATGGGAATATAATGGTAAGTTTGTGTTTGTGTATTTTGATGACATTTTATTTATAGTAAAAGTGAAGAAGACCATTTGTTACACTTGAAATTAGTGTTAGACGTGCTCATGAAGGATAAATTATATGTCAACCTAAAGAAATGTAGATTTCTTAAAGATAGTTTAGTTTTTTTGGGATTTGTAATCTCGAGAGATGGCATGAGTATGGATGATGAGAAAGTGAAGGCGATTCTGGAACAGCCTCTTCCATGATCTATAACATAAATAAGGAGCTTTCATGGACTAGCTACATTTTACAGGAAGTTCATCAGGAACTTTAGTAGTATAGCTGCCCCTATAACTGAGCGCACGAAGGGGAAAGAGTTTGTATGGACTACGACAACAATAGATATTTTTGAAATCTTAAAGAAGAAGGTGTCATAAGCCCCTATTATAGTGTTACTAGATTTTAGTAAGGTGTTTGAGGTTGATTGTGATGCCTCATTTGTTGGAATTGGTGGTGTATTAAGTCAAGAGGGCCGACCTATAGCATTTTTTAGTGAGAAGCAAAATGATGCAAGGAATAATTATTCTACATATGATGTGGAATTTTATGCAATTGTACAAGCATTGTAACATTGGAGGCAGTACTTAATCTCAAAGGATTTTGTGTTGTTTACTGATCATGAAGCATTGAGGTATGTCAATTCTTAGAAAAGTTAAATAGCAAGTATGCCAAATGGGTTTCGTTTTTGTAACAATATTCATTTGTCCTAAAATACAAGTCAAGAAAATAGAATAAGGTTGCTGATGTATTGAATATGAGAGTCTTGTTGTTGAAAACTATGGAGAATGAAGTGGTAGGATTTGAGGGGATTAAAGATCTATATGAAACTGATACAAATTTTATGAATATTGTGCAACAATGCAAAAGTGTTGTAGGGGGCGAGTCTCGTACTATTTTTGAAGGGTATTTTTTATAGAATGGTTATTTGTTTAAGGGTAATCGATTATGCATTCTTAATGGCTCTATGAGAGAGAACATCTTGAGGGAATTACATAGTGGGGGTTTGGCTGGTCATTTTGGAGTAGCCAAAACTACCACTCTTGTAGAGGAGAAGTACTATTGGCAAAAAATAAAGAGAGATATAATCAAGTTTATCTCTAGATGTAGAGTATGTCAAATGGCTAAGGGTCATGTGCAAAATACAGGGTTGTATATGCCATTGCCAGTTCCTACAGGACCATAGATCGATCTGAGTATGGATTTCGTGTTGGGGTTGTCCAAGACATAGAGGGGTGAGGATTCTATTTTTGTTGTGGTAGAAAGATTTTCAAAAATGGTGCATTTCATTGCTTGTCAAAAAAATAATGATGCAACTAGTATTGCAGTCTTATTCTTTGATGAGATTGTTTGGTTGCATGGTGTTTCAAAGACTATTACTTCTGATCAGTATACTAAGTTCTCGAGTCACTTTTGGAGGATGTTGTGGAAAAATTTGAATACCAGGTTGCAATTCAGTAGTGCTTACCACCCATAGATCGATAGGCAAATAGAGGTAGTGAAAAGAAGCTTGGGAAACCTCTTACGATGCATAGTTGGAGAAAAACCAAAACAATGGGATTTAGCCTTGTCACAAACCGAATTTACATACAATAGTTTAGTGAATAAGTCAACAAGTAAATATCCTTTTCAAATTATTTATGGTCAAAATCCTAGAGGTGTATTATATTTGGTTGAGTTACTAATTATGGAACACGTTAGTGATGATGTAGAAGTATTTGTTGAGCATATCCAAAAAGTGCAAGAGTCAATGAGGGAAAAATTACAGAGTAGTAATGCTCACTACAAAGATACTGTTGATGCACACAGAAGGGTGAAAGTTTTTGAAGAGGGTGATATGGTCATGGTTCATCTTAGGAATGAATGATTTCCTAAGGGTACATATAACAAACTAAAACTTATGAAAATTGGGCCATGCGGGATTTTGAAGAATATCAATGATAATGCCTATAAAGTGGAGCTACCTAATGAATTTGATATTTCACCCATTTTTAATGTTTTTGATTTATTTTAGTATCCTAATACTACCAAGTATGGAAAATTATAGGATACAATAAATTGGGCATGACAAATGCATAAGAAGAAAAAAGATAGATTTGCACATGTGCTTGATAAGAAGGTGATCACCACCAGACATGGGAGCTACAACAAATTCTTGGTTTAGTGGGAAGGATTACCACAGTCAGATAACACTTGGGTTTTAGAGTCAAAGCTAAAGAAAATGGTTAACCAGAAGCTACAGGATTTCAATTCAGCTAAACTCGTAGGAGCTGAGTTCTTTTTCATCAGAGGAGAATGATGCACCTTTTGAGAGCCATAACTTGTGAACCATACTCCAATTGGCCTTGAAATTTAATAGGTGGTTCCACATGCATTTTCTACATCAGGAAGATCTTTGATCCTCTTGACCCTTCAAAAATCATGTTTTCGAGACCTAACTTCGACATGTAATGCCCAAAAATTAGCTTTTAGAATAGGTTCCCAGGTTTTTTGGGTTTTTTTGGCTGTTAGAAGTTTATTACATTTTGTTATACCTTAATTTGAGACCTAATATTTTAAATTAAGGTTCATTATTGTAATATGGATGTGTGCACCGAATTTGGGTGCAATCCGACTCATTTCTATTTTTAGTAGTTTTTAGGAAAAAGATCTATTTTTAGTAGTTTTTAGAAAAAAAATATTTTTAGGGTTTTTTTAGGGTTTATTTGGTTTTCGGTTGCTATATGGTGGATTGTAATATTTTTTAGAAGGGGTGTGAATTCAAGAATGAGAAGAATATCAATTGAAAATTTTCTTCCTTTATTGCATTTGTGTTATGTGATTGGAGTCCATTGTGTTGGTCTCTTGTAGATGAGTTTACACCAGCTAGCCTTTCCATTGGGCTATGGAGTCTAGAATATGGAAGAAGAGGGAAAGGGATGACTTGAGGATGGAGGTAGGATGTGAACTTAAATAAGAAAAAAAACATAAAACAAGGTGAGATGAAGAAGATATTAGATAAATGTGTGGATTATCTAACTCTCAAATAAGAATATAGCTTAGCTATCATGGCCACAACAATTAGAAAAAAAAGGATAAAATTTCTCCTCCCTTTTTAGACATAGAGTAAGAGGAAAATTTGCTAAAGTAGGCTTAAAAAGTGTGGAGAGTTGCATATATTATAAAATTATTCTAAAATACACACTCCTAATGTTTTTCAAACTTAACATAACAAGCCTTCTCTTTTTTGTGACTATTTGTTATTAATCAACCTCAAAATATCTTTAAACATACCCTCTTATTTCCCTTCTCCTCTTGTTATTAGACTTTGCTTCTTTGGCATAGTTTCAATGCTCCTCAAGAAAAAAAGAGTAAGAAAATAATGGGAAATATTGGAAGAGGGAGTTTGTCACCACCTTATCACAAAGTGCAAAGCTTACTATAACTCAAAGCAATGAAGCAACAATTAAATATGGAACCATTTTATTTTATTTATTTATTTATTTTATTTGTGGAAAACATCCCAAAAGGGATGCCACTTTCGGGTAAGACCCAAGGAGGCAAGGGTATCCATTCCGCAAAAAATTCCCAGGACTCGGACCTAGCCTACCACCTTTGACATACTCAAGGAGCAAACAAACACACAAAACCAATTTAAAAATAAGTAAATAACAACTAAAATAATAAAATAAAATAAAAAACATGATCCTTCAGTGTGTCAAAAACGAAAGCACAAGAAAACACTCAAAATAAGATAAAATAAACCACAATACAAACCACATAGAAAAACACAAGAACCATGTAACAAAACACAAACAAAAGAAAAAAATAGAACACTACAAAGACATAACCCAAAAAAACATGAAAAATAAACACAACCAAAACCTAAAAAATAAAGAAAATAAAATAAAAAACAACCAACAACAGACAATAAACAAAAAAAATACATAGAAAACACTCACACATAAAAACACGAAATAACACAAAGAGAAACCCAAGAACAAGAACGAAAAAAACACAAGAACAATAACAAAAAACATTAAAAAAAAACAAAACAACAAAAACATAAGAACAAAAAAAAACAACACAAAGAACACAAAAACAAAACAAAACAAAAGAACCCACCCACCTTAAAAAACTAAACCAAAAAAAAAATAATAATAATAAATATGAAAAAAAAATTACCTATCTAGACCAGAAGACTATTAAGGCAAGAATCAACAGAGGAAACAAAATAAATAATAGAATGATCCAGGGAACTAAAAAAAAAAAACTGAATGAACCAAAGAGAAGCAAAAATAAAAATAAAAACAAGAAGAAACTAGGTACCTTCAGAACTGGAGCCATCCAAATAAATGATAGAAATAAGAGCTTCCCTAATTTGAGAGTATCACAATATAGGAGGGTGGCCATAACAAGTAAGATCACCTTTGTCCAAATCCCAATTAGCTAAAGCATCAGCACTCTTGTTTTGATCTCTAATCACATGTTTGTAATCAAATTTCAAAAATCCCATCTGGATTAACTAAATCTTCTCAATAATTCTTTTTATTCTCCAATCCACCTTATGATTCTTAGAAGGGGTCTTCAAGAGATTAATCATAAGTTGAGAGTTAGACTCAACTAACACCTTTTCCCATCCAACCTTAGTAGCCTCCTAAAGACCTCTGAGGATACCATACCCCTCAGTAAGGTTATTAGAAATAATACCCAAATTCTCAGTAAAAGTAAAAACCAGGGAGCTATCTGAAAGTCTACCAATTCCTCCCACACTGGCTTTTCCAGGGTTCCATCTAGAGGCTCCATCAGTATTGACTTTTCCAAAATCCATAGGAGGAGGTTGCCAATTTCTAGTCCTATCCATCTTACTAATACTTACATTCCCTTTAAGTTGGTTGCCCTTAGAAGGTTTAATATTCAATCTTTGCATCACTTGATCCCATCTTTGGTGGGAGTTTTGGGGGTGATTAAGGAGTTGATGGACTGATTCAACTAAGTTGGCTATGGTATTTTTCCAAATATAGTGAATATCCTTCCTATCTTGATTAAAATTTTGGTTGTTCCTTTCATTCCAAATATTCCAAAGAAGAATGGTAGAACCCATCCAAACTAACTGCCTAATAAAATGATCAACACCCTCTTGATTAGGCCAATCCCTCCAAATTTGTTCAAAATAAAAAAATTGGACCACTGTAAGCTAAGTAAAGTGGCCATTCTCCTCCATAGCTCAGATACTAAAGTACACTCAAAAAAAATATGATTGATATTTTCTACATTCTCTTCACACATTTCACATCTAAAAGGGCCATGAAAACCATGCTTCATAAGTTGCTCACCGGTAAGCAACCTATGATGCAATAAAATCCAATTAAATAACCTCAGCTTAGGCCAGAGCTTTTGAGCCCACAATCGAGAAAATATGTCAGAATAATGGTTGGGATTATTATGGCATAAGGTCAAATAACCTTGAGAAACTGAATACTCACCCTTAGTAGTGTTCTTCCATCCAAAACAATCTTTTTCATGGGACCAAGAGAGGGATCTCATATGAAGGATGCCTTGGATATATTGTCTTTGTCTTTCTAGGATTTAAATATTCCAGTCCTCAATAGGGATCCAATATCTACCAACCTTTGAATTACTAGTATGGTACCGACAGTAATTAGCCACCTTTATCCAATTAGCTCGGTGAAGCTCCTCCATCCAAGGCCTCCAATCGGGAAACTGAGTTATCAAAGGCTTGTGACCATCCCAAGAATCTGTCCAAAAATTTACATGTTGACCATTATGAATGATCCAAAATAATTTTTTCTTTATCAAATCTTCACCAGTCTTAAGAACTGCTAAAATGGGATAACCTTTGGTAGGAAGTTGATAGCAAACAAGGTCTTCAGGACTTTTGTTCTCAGCATATTTAGCATGAAGATTATTGGCCCAAAGATCATTGGGGTTATGCAACATCCTCCAATATAATTTAGCAGCTAAAGATTTGTTGTTATTAATTGAAGATCGAAATCCTAATCCCCCTTAACTCTTGGGAAGACAAAGTATCCCATTTCACCAAGGCCCATTTTCTTTTCTCCTTAGTACCACTCCAAAGGATGCGATGACTGATTTGATCCAATTCTCAAAGAAAAACCTTTGGGATATTCAAAATAGAAGAAACATAAATAGGAATAGCTTGAAGGACTGATTTTACCAAGGTGATTCTACCCCCATAAGAAAGCCACTTGTTTGTCCACTTTCCAATTTTCTTCTTGACTTTGTCCAACAACCAATTCCAATATTTATTTTTTTTCCTTTGAATATTTATGGGAATACCTAAATAAGTGATTGGAAGAGAGGTATTATTATATCTTAATTTATCCAAGACCATGGATTCCTGTCTAGAAGAGAAGTGAAAGAAAATAACTTTAGATTTTTCTTCATTGATCAACTACCCAGTAGCCTTAGAAAAATAGCTAATGGTTTGCTTAATATTAGAAGCTTTCATAACTGTAGCTTTAGCTAAAAGAGTAGAGTCATCCACAAATTTAAGATGAGAGATAGGTCTAGCTCCATGAGCAATGGTAACTCCCTCAAGGGTTTTGTTTTCCTTATTTTTGGTTATAGTCCTACCCAAGCATTCAACAAGAATAATGAATAAATAAGGGGATAGCGGGTCACCTTGCCTAATACCTCTAGAAGCTGGGAAAGACTAAGAAGGCCTAAAATTGATAAGAACTAAGTAGGAAACTAAAGAGATACATCCCATAATCCAATCCATCCAATCCTTAGAGAAACCAAATTGCCTCAAAACTTTGATAAGGAAGTGCCAATCCACTCTGACATAAGCTTTGGATAAGTCTAACCGAATGAACATTGAAGGAGAATTTTACATATCCATGGAATGGATGCTTCCTGAGCAAGAATTATCTCATCTACTATTTGACATCCTTGCACATAACCCCCTTGCTCTGGGGAAATAATCTTATACAAAAGAGGCATCAACCTTTCTGCGATGATTTTAGTAATGATTTTGAGAAGAACGTTACATAAAGCAATAGGTCTAAAAGCCGAGATATGATCAACCTCTTGAGATTTTGGAACAAGAGTAATATAATTTTTATTGATAACCTTCAAAATTTCTTTGGATTTCCTGGCTTCTTCCACCACCTCTAATAAATAAACATGAAGGATATCCCATAACTCTTGGTAGAACTCAATAGGAAAACCATCAGGACCTAGGGTTTTCCCTTTTTGTATTTTAAAAATAGTTGTTGAAGCTCATTGATAGTAACATGAGCAGTCAAAATAGAGTTCTCCTCAGAAGTGATAAGAGAAGGGATTTCTTGAAGGACATTATGTTGATAAGCTGATTCAAGAGAAGTAGCAGCAAAAATATTGGAAAAGTAATCAACAACAATAGAGTTCATGCCATCCAAAGTATAAAAAACATATCCAAAATCTGATTTTAAGGAAGAAATAAAGTTGTGAGATATTCGAGCTAGAAGATATTTGTGGAAGAAATTTGTGTTTCGATCTCCTTCTTTGAGCCATTGAATTCTAGATTTTTGCTTCCATAATATTTCTTCTCTTTTTTCCCATTCCTCTAATTGATTTGTGAGTTTAATTTCATCTGCACTTCTCTTCTCTGTGAGGCCATCTAAACGGATTTTCTTATTCAAATTTTCAAGATGAGCAATAACTTCATTTTTTTTTTATGAACATCCCCAAACTCTTTCCAGTTCCAAGTCTTTATTTTGGATTTAATGTATTGCAGTATTTTGGCAAAATAGAACATCTTAGTCCCATGCTTAGGTTTACCTTCCTTCCACTATTTTTGCACACGAGGTTTGAAGGAAATGTCTCTAAGCCACATTAATTGAAAATGAAAGGGAGAGAAACTCACATTGGTTTTCTACATTTCCACCATGACTAGCCAATGATCCGAACCAACATTATTAAGAGTCTTCACTTTAGGAATGTGACCATGGATTAAGAAATTTTCAGAGAGCAAAAACCTATCCAATATCTCCATTATATAAGCTAAGACTTGCCTTCTGTTAGACCAAGTCATAAGGCCATTATCTGGTTGGATATCCACAAGATGGAGGTTTGCAATATATTTGCTCATGAGGTCAGTGATTTTTTCCAAATTCCTATTTCCCCCCATTTTCTCATCCAAAGAGAGGATAACCATTTTATAGACTTCATGTGATTTCAAATGCTCTTTCATTTGTAATTCATATTTTTCTTTTTTAGGGTAATGTTCACTATTTTTTTTGAAAATTAATATTTACCATATAGCCAATTCATCCTTTCAAATAGTTTACCTCTCTTCAAAATTTTACACATGTAAGCTGAATGGATTTCTTTTCAAAGTACATTTTCTTGTGGTAAGCTATCTTTATCTAGTTCTACCTATCTACTATAGGTTTTATTTATATGTAGACTATTTTACAAAAAATTGTGGTATGCTACCTCATGTCATTGAAATAAGCTTGGTCTTTTCATTGGAATCTATAATGGCCTGACCATATGATTTCATATTTGAGTTTTGTTCTCTAATAATTACTTTTGTTCATATATTTGGTATCGATATAGTCCTAATATTATTGTAATATTGAGATATTCCCAATTTTAATAATTATTTGGTACAAAGCATCGAGAACTAATGAAACCAGCTATAATTTTTTAGATATTCTCCTTTCATGGATGATATTGGCAATATGCATTTGCATGATTTCAAGAAGAATTATAATCATCCACTTTGGATCCAGTGTATCATATTTTCCAACCAGATTCAATTTATTTATTGATGAATTCTAACCTCTTTGCCATATCTATTATTTCTCGTGACTCTACAAACCTTGAACTTGGGTGTAACTAGCTTCTAAGTTTTGTTTATTTTCCAAGTTTGACCAAATTCATGCCTCAATATGGATTAAAACATATTCACAAGAGGTAATTTTTCTTTCTATGTGGGCGAAGTGAATATCTCTCTGTGTATATTTTTGGGAATTTATTTCGCTAGATTTGTTTTTTGCTCCTAATTTTTTTATATGATATGGTTTAATTTTATCATTGAGAATATTAATCAAACCTTTAACACATGGGATTGCAATATGACCATTATCCAATACCAGGTGGTCTCCTAATTGCTCCAAAATATTCTTAGACAAACATATTCTAAATTATGGTCATAGATCAACAACTAATACATTTTGTATTGCTACTAGGTCTAGGCACTTATGCAGCAATATTGGGACCTTCTTTAAGATGCCAATTGTCTAGACCTAGATTCCCCTGTAAAAAAATGTTCTAGAGTATAGCTATGTATAATTTAAACCCATAACCTTGTAGACTATCTAGGTATTAATTGTGACAAAACTTGATAGGTCTATTGTACAATTATGTAAAATCTAACCTTTTAGGCATAGGGATAGATAGAACGACGAGGTCTAAATTTTATGTCAATCAAGCGATCATCACTTTGATGCCAATTGATGATCCCATAAAGTAGTATTTTTATATTTTGACCATTTGAGAGTAGCTTCCACTAGGTCCACCTATTCTATAATTAGTAAATATTTTCTTAGCTCTTTAATTTCTTTAGCAATACTATCCTTAGCCTTTTGATGCAATTCTTTGAATACTTGTTTATATTGTTGAGTTGTTTTCGTCATTTATTCTTTAGTCACTTCTAGATAATACAACTTTCATTAGGATTCTTTTATTTGTTGGTTCATGTCCCATAACTGTGTATTTCACTTTTATTTGCCTAGAAATCCATTCGATTATTGTTTTTCTAGTGTATCATACACCATGTCCAACTTATCACCTTTTTCTTGCCCAACTCCCTACTTTTTTTCTAAGCTATTCTTGGTATTTTGAGCATATTATGGGACGAAAAAATATGGATGTCCTTTCTAATGCTATATATTGATATGAATATATTGCATAGGCCACCAGTTCTCCTAATTTTAAATTTGGACCTAATTGTTTATCTTTCACAAGAGATGTTTTACTCACCCCTTCAATATCTACCTCTTGGCCTTCCATTAGGATTTTTTATCATATGCTTTATATCTGGTTCAACATTTTGTTGCTCAACCTTGTTGATCTTATTAGTAAAATGTTCAATTATAGTCTTTAACTCTTGAGTTGTTTGAGGTTCCTTAATTTTTCTAGTCATCATACTCTTGCATAGTAAGTGATTAGGAAGAAATGGTTCTAGCATTGTTGGTAGTTTTGAGGATGGTATAGTTAAGATCAAGGCCTCTGAGCTTATCTGATAAATCCCATGGGCATATAATACATTGGTCTTGGGAGGCAATTTTCCTACTGATATGAGCATATTCTAAGTCATGATAGCTATTTGAAAAACCTGTGGGAATCCTTTTTCTTTCTACTACTAGATTTGAAGGCCTAATTTTGAATTTAAAGCTCAATATAGTATGTATAAGCCTATACCTATGATGATTGTACCTCCCAAGGAATCCTATTCCAAATTTTATTTAATTGGATGTTAAAATCAAGGAGCCTTTCCTAAGGATATTTTTGAATACAGGATAGCTGAGTGAGCAATAATAAGGAATTTTATAGATCATCAAATATCATTATGAGTGGTTTAGCCAGGTCAACCTAAGCCCTAATTCTATTGTATTCTAAAGATGTATACCATTGAAATGCTTTACCTTGAAATTATTTAGCAAGCATTCTTACCATAATGTCTTCAAATATGATATTGCAAAAGGTGGTCAAGGTTGAAACATCTTGACAATGTTGATAAGTGATTTTCCTACTACCATCATAAATGGGTAATAACTTTAATGCAACTTAAAGAATATTATGGATCTCAGGAATATTAAATTGTCCAACATTATTCCAAGCCAAATAAATTTTTCCAACCATAGGAGCTTCATCGAGTTTGATATTATTACCTTTAAAACTACTGCATGAAATTTGTTGTACTAATACCTTAGAAAAATAACTATATGGCTTGAAAAAAATTACAATTTATCTTATATTGTAGGATTATGGATGTAGGTGGTGAAATTTACCTACAAGTACTTGGGTTTATCTAAGAGATCCAATTTCAAATATTGATATGAGGGGACCATGACCCCTCATAAAAACCCTTGTCTTAACCTAACATCTAGTCTCGAGATCGATATTGTAGCAGTAAACTCTAGGGTTTTCATCTAGGAGATCCAAGTTCAAACCCTGATACATTACCCTAACATTTAATCTGGGGAGAGATACTGTAGTGGTAAATACTTGTATTTCATATAGGAGATCCAAGTTCAAACCCTCGTACAAGGGGACTGGGAATCCTCATAAAAACTTGAGCTTTACCCTACTATTTATTTTAACCATAAAGGGATAGGTTGATTGGTAGTAGTTGAGTGCTTGTTGATGGGCTACCCCAGTTCAATTCCTTGGAGGGTTGAGGGTCCCACTAACTTCATATTTAACCAATGAGTTAGAGTTTATGAAGGTTCCCTATGCAAAAAAATAAATATATATATTGACATTTTCATGATATTTCCTTCATCAATAATTGATGGGCATATAGAATAATTATATTATTAATAGAATCCTTACATGCTTTTTAATGAAAATATTAATAATAATATATGATCACATCTCAAGTGAAATACTTATCCAATATTTTCTAATCACCATATTTATCCCTATAAGAAGTGCCAATGTAATATAGAATTTGTATCTCTTGTCTAGTCACTAAAGATGTTGCCCCTACGATTGATGTTGTGATCACCTAAATAACCATATTTTTCAAGATCACATATATCTCATTCATAATTATATTTTGTATATTCCCTTGTATCTCTTACAACACTAAACCTTGAGACTCTTATGTTCTTCCTCCATTACCATAATCCTAATATGTGCAGATCAATTATTTACCTTATTTGGTCAACAATAACCATTTTCAAGTGAGACTTATTTTCATTTCCTATAATCCATGATGAACTTCACAACCAACATGGAAGCTTTAATAAAACCCTCAAAATTCCTTTTCCTATCAATCTTTCTCACTGATAAATAGTTATGTTGTCACTAGAAGCACTCATTGATATTTGACTTATTCTCCATATTTCTCCTTGAATTTACAAAGGAGAATAATTATTATTACTATGACCTAAAAATATACCTGTACACTTTTCTATATCCATACAAATATCTTCAACTTGGTTATAATTAAAGATAAAGTTTCCTCTTGAGTATTTAGGAGATTAAATTTAATCTTAAGTATTTCATATTCAAGTGATCACCAATACCTTTAGCCTTGGTTCTTGCCATGGAATACTTATCCCCTTTATTTCTCCACACCTATTTCCAACAATACTATCACTTGTGTAATTTTTTAGACCACATCATGGAAGCAAAGACAGCACTTTTATGCTTTCACCTATGTGCCTTGGAACTTTACACATAGGTCCATGCTATAGCTCCTCTTACATCATTTAAATGCTAAATTCTAGTGGTTGGAATTAATTATACATTAGATAAATTTATCAAGATAAAATATGATGCAATTTGTATATTTACATGAGGTACATTCTTTATCTTCTAAATTTGTAAGTCCTTTGCAAAGCACTTTCTTACCATTACACCTTGGCTTCCATTTTCCATCAAAAAATAGAGAACTATTACATTGATTTTATCAAATATAAAACATCTTGATCAATTAATTACTAAAATATTGGGAATGCTCTATGCCACTTTATGACTTAACTATAGAAAGGGTGCCTAGATTCTATTTCCCAACACATACCAAACTATATTAATAATATTTTTTATAGTTATGAGAATTTCCATAAAAATTTCTTCAATGTGTAAATATAAGGGTGTGCATGCCATCCATGAGCTATTAATTTTCATTACAACCCATTTATGTATTGTATTTTATGAATCTCTTTATCAAGGTATGCATATCCATCAACTGGTGTGTCTTATAAGGTATCCTTATTTTTTGAGCATACCAATACCCTTCTCAAGTGTATGATGTACCTCTATGCCAACAAAATAATGCACCAAAACTAAATTGATTAATTTAAATTATTTTATAATGTCTTACATGAATTCACTCTTAATATTTATGAACTTACTATGAAAAATATTTCATCAACATATAAGCAAATAATTAAAATATCATCATATTTCCTTATGTTGTATAATGTGGATTCATGCATACTTCTCACAAACTCCCACTAAAAAAATTAATATTTAATTCTTGAAAATAGTTCCCTTGGTGCATGTTTCATTCCATGGTATATTTTTATTTTTAACTTACAAATGTATCCTTGTTTACCTTCCACTTTAGATTCATGTGGTTGTTCCATATACAAATTTTCAATCTTACCTTTCAATAATCTATTTGAAAGAGGTCTGATGTGTATACCAATTGGTTCATCCAAACTCTATAAGGGGGGCGGAGGTCTAAGGTTCAAATCTCGGGCCTCGTCGGACTGAACGCTTGTCCCTTTCCTAGTGCTTTCAGCGACATAAAAGGTTTAAAATGATTGTGGCATGGTGGTTATAGGGGCGGACTGCACCAATATATGTATGGTGACTTCCGGGGTGGACAACGCAGAATACTGTGGCAGCCATAAAAGTTGGATAGCCTACCCGGATTCATGGTGGCTACCGATTCCACCATGTAAATACAAAAAAATAAATAATCTATTTGAAAGTTAATATGGAGTCATTTTTGGGGCTTCTAAGGCCAAGACCATTTTTATTGTATCTTGTCCTCAAAAAAGTGCATATGTGTCATCATAATCAATGAAAAATTGTTGTGCATACCCTTTTTCTACTAGCCTTCTTCATGACTTTCAATTGTTACATCATTATTATACTTAGACTTGAACACCCACTTCACTCCAATTACTTCCTTATTCTTTGTAATATCATACAACTCCTATGTATTAGTTTATTTTATTCCATTCAATTATTATTACATAGCTTTGGTCCATACCTTTCTTTGGGTTACTTCTTCAAAAATTGACGGTTCACTCAAATCTTGTTGAGCAAGGTGCAACGACAATATTGTCATTATTGTCAAACAGGTTGATGCAGTGGAAAGTTGTTCGAAGGTTATTCGAAGTATGTATAGTGGTGTTCAATTATTATGAGTATTTTTTTGATGTTTGGGTGAAGTTGTTACAGGTTGTTCATGCAAATTTGCAAAAGTCATAAAAATCTTCAAGAAGTCAAAGTAGAAAAAGTTGTCAAAAAGGTGCGCTCCTTGCTTGCAATGCATGGTCTGATAGGTCGGAGCATGTTGGCATATTTGAAAACATGTTATAATAGTTTTTGAGGTTTCATCTCAATGTTTGTATTGATCGTTTGCATCGTCGGTACTTGGTTGGACAATTTTGCACTTAGTTGGACAGTTGTAAAATCTGTGTTAGAGGCTACTTGGCAGGACGAATGGTAAGAAAACAATGAGGATTTAGACCTTGAAATTTTAATTGGAGGTAGAATGATGTATAGAGAGCTTATTTTTTACATTTCAGCCCAAATAGAGACCCGAGGAAGAAACAGCAGTAGTTGCAAAATGCCTCTGTAACACTTTTTCCAGTTTATGTGACACGTGTAAAATCTGCGTCATAGGTCGCTTTACGGGAGGAATATTAAGCATTACATGAAGAATTGGACCTAAATTTTTTTACTAGATGTATATGGATATACGGAGAGCTTAATTTTTAAATTTCATCCCAAACAGAGTTCGGAAGAGGAAACGATGAGCGTTGCAAAATGTATCTGGAGCACTTTTTTAGTTTATGTGACGTGTAAAATCAACGTTAGAGGCCACTTTGTCGGAGGTACTGCAAATAATAAATGAAGATTTAAAAAATAAAATTTAAACTGAAGTTATTCAATTTATCCAAGAATATATGTTTCAATTTTTAGCCCGTTTGGAAATTTGAGAAGGAAGTTATGACTGTTACAAAAAGCCCTATCAACTCTTTTTGGTATTTTTGGCAGTTTCCAAGAATGTAACAGTTGAGTGGTACTTTTTTGTAACTGAAAAAAAAGAGATGCATTTTTTAATGTGGAGCATATATATGTTTTAAAATAAAAGAGGGAAGGGGGTTTTTTGAAGAGAGGACTGTCGGTGCATGTTGTGAAGATTTTTTTCTTTGACATTTTGATTGAAAAATGTGCAAGGTGTGAGGTAATCAATGTGCAGAGTTGAGAATATTGAGAAGGTTAGACATAAAAATTTTAGAGGTGACTATTTTTTATCTAGACCACTCAGGGTCTTTTGATGATATTTAATACTTTTATCAGATATTTTTAAATTTGTTGGGTCGGTGCTCCTTGTAGTTGGTGTTGTTAAATTTTGGATTGGCTGGTGCCATTCCTTATAGTTAGTGCTACAAAAATATTGTAAAGACCAAACATTTTTGAGGGTGGATTTGGATGGGAGTCCAAAAAACCCATTGGCATAGTGGTTTTCCCACATCAGGTTTCCACTATAAATATGGTGTTATATGATGCATGTTTGTGTGATTGTTTGTTTTGATTTGATTTTATAGTTGGATTAAATTTTTAATATACATTGATTCACCCCCCATATTAGTGTCATGATTAGTTCAATAATTGATATCAGAGCAAGGTTTCTAAATAGGCTTAACCGGCTAGGGTGATCTTTGAAGTGACACAATGGTAGGTGGTGAAGGCTTATCATCAAACAAAGCACCATTGTTTGATAGAACTAATTATGCATTTTGAAGACTCAAGATGCAGATATATTTGTGCTTTGGAATATGACATTTGGAATTCATTAAACAGTTCATACACAATACCCACCACTTCTCCAACATATGCTGCTGGTAAAGAATTGTTTGAGAATGACTCAAAATCAAAGAATTCTATCATGTGTGGATTAGTGGATAGTGAACTGGTAAATATTATGGGTTGTAAAACGGTAAAGGAAATATGGGAAAAGCTAAAGAGCATTTGTGAAGGAGATGTTAATATCAAGGAGGCCAAGCTACAAACACATAGAGCTAAGTTCAAAGGATTAAAGATGAATGAGGATGAGAATATAGAGACATATATGCTAAGAGTTAATAAATTCATTAATGCGATTAGAGGACTTGGCAAGGAAATCAAATATTTTATCATCATGAAAAAGGTATTATGGTCCCTTCCCCAAATATTTGATTCTAAAGTTTCAGCTATAGAAGAAACTAAAGATCTAAATTATTTTAGTATGGATGAGATGCATGGTTCTTTTACTGCATATGAATGAGAATAGGATCCTAAGAAGATACTTTTAAATCCTAGAAAAATATGAAAGAAAAACAAGAATCTGAGGAAGAAGAGACATCAGATGAAATGGAAGTAAAATTTGTTCGAAAACTAAAAATGGGAAAAGGAAAATACAGAGGAAATTTACCATTTAAATGTTTCAAATATGGAGGCATTGGGAATTTCGCAACTAAATGTCCACTTAATGAGAAGAACATAAGTGATGAAGGATCACACAGAGAAACAAGTTACTGGAAGAAAAAATCAAATTTTAGAAAAGGTAACTTCAAGAAGAAAAGTTTCATCTCCAAGAAGGTAAGTTCATAAGAAGATAGCTCCAGTGAGGATTTTGAAAAATAAATAGACAAAGCTCTTTTCATGGTATTCAAAGAAGAAAAACTAGAAAAAAAGCAGGAATGTGATGAAGAAGAAATTGACGCAGAAGTGAATTTAGCAGAGGATCTAACTACAGCTCTGGATGAATTGAAGACAGAAAGAAAAAGAAATAAGAAAATTTCAAAAAATCTTGAGGATGCAAATGAAATCATAACAATTTTGAAAGTGTAGATAGAAGAATCCAAGAAGATCTTCAAAGATATCCAAGTGCAAATAACCATGAAAATAGATTATTGTAGCAAGTTAGAAGAAGATATTGTCAGTTTAACAATGCAACTAGAAGAAATGAATAAGAAAATTGGATTTTATCACAAATGTGAAGAGAGTTCTATGAAGTTGGATAATATCATAAAGAACCATAAGACTATAGGCATCAAATTTGGTTTGGGTTTTGACGAAGGAGAATCATCAAATGGATCAAAGACCACAAATGAAGAATTCACAAAGAATGAAGAAAATAAATAGGTTAATCAAGCAAAAATGAATCATGCAAATGAAAGCAATAATGCAATGCACGAAAGGAGAATTGAAAATTATGGTTTCACCAATGTCACACATTAAAGAAGAAGAAGATTAATAGCTCCTACAACAACATGGTAAAGACCACAACCTAGGTTCAATTATCTCTTTTCTGGTTATTATTTTAAATGCAATGGTTATGGACATAAGATTTCATATTGCAAGTATAATGTAGGACAATGAAATTTTACTAGTAGAAATGCTTTTTCACCTTTGATGGATTATGCAGTAGAATGTTATAATTGTCATAACTTTGCGCATATTGGAAGAAATTGTAGAAGTACATTTGCATCAAATCAATTTCAGAGAAGAAAATTCTAGCCAAATGGAATAAGACAAAATAGAAAATTTCCCAAAAAATATGCACAAGCTACTAAAAAAGAAAAGCCAAAATAAGAGCCCAAAACTGTAATCAAATCGGAGTGGAAAGAAAAAGTGCAACCTAAGGAAGAAAAAGAATACTTGATTGTACAAATGTTATTTAAAGAGTAGAATAAATCTACACCATGGATACTTGATAATGGATACTCCAAACATATGACAGTTGCAAACAAATATTTGAGAAATTGCAAAAATATGAAGGTGGTTTAGTGAAATTTGAAAACAATGATAGAGCTAAGATAGTTGGTAGAGGTTCAGTTAAGATCAATGACATAAAAATAAGGTCATAAGAAGTCTTGTTTGTGGTTGGTTTGAAGCATAACTTGTTGAGTGTAAGTTAGATTTGTGATAGATGTCATGATGTGATCTTTAAGAAGCAGGATTGTGAAATCAAAAAGATAAACAGTGGGAAGTTAATAGCAGCCAGATCAAGGACATTTGGAAACTTGTACACTTTCTCGGAGAGTTCAGAAGGAGCTTGCTTGATTGGATAGGAAGAAGAGAATTGGTTGTGGCACAAGAGGCTCCATCATATCAATTTTGACAATCTAGTAAAAATCAGTTCAAATAAAGCAGTGGGAGATATTCCCACCATTGGAAAACCATGTAATGTCCCTTTTTAAGAAACAACAAACCCTTACTACAAAAATGCAAAAATTAAGTACAGCAAGGAAATAACTTAGAAATTGCTCATAAAATAACACAAGTATGAAGAGAAATCAGCCAGTATCATATATTAAATATTTCCAAACCAATACAAAAGCTCCCCAAGGCTGAACAGATGTAAAAACTCCTCAAAAATAACCCCAAATACAAACATAGGGTTTGGGGCTGCCAACAGATCTGAAAAACATGACACAAATGCTCCCAAAAATACCACGAAATCCTCATGGATGCCTCTTTTTTTGTACTTTTGATATTTTAGGGCAATAACACCTGCAATGATATTGCCAAGACCCCAACCATGCACCTCCAATGCACTATGGGAATGAGCAAGACCTACAATCTCAACTCATGGAACCTCTAGGGTTTCAATATTCAATTCTGATATCAACATAACATGCCAAAAATGGGACGTCTCACTCCCTTATATAGGGTGAGGTTCTAATTTGGAGTTGACATCTCCCAACCCTAAAATCACTTAAAGTGCTCCCAACCCTAAAATCACTTAAAGTACCTTATTACAACATAAAAACATATAACATAAATAAACACAACTTAAGTTATGTCTACTAGTCACATGAACCCTGTTTTCACTTTTATAATTAAGTGTAGGAGACATTTACAAAAACAATATTTATTTTTGGGACATTACAAGTCCACCCTCCTCAAATTGCTTGTCCTCAAGTAAAGTCAAAGCTGAAGCATCTAAAATTTTTGCACCTTCCCAAGTAGCATCCTCCATAGGCAATTCCTTCCACTTCACAAGATATTCTTTGACAGTCCTACTCCTAAGCTTTCTCTCCCTTGTCTTAAGGATCAATTCAAGTTCAAGAATGAGCTTTCCTTCATCATCAAGGGGTGGAAAATCTGAAGATGGCTGAATATTTTGGCCCAAGGCATTCTTCAAACAAGAAACATGGAAGACATTATGTATTTTACTTCCACTTGGAAGTTCCAAAGCATATGCAACCTGTCCAACCTTACTCAACACATTGTAAGGTCCATAAAATTTGGGTTTGAGTTTTTATGCTCCACTTATTTTCAATGTAGATTGTTTGTAGGGCTGCAACCTAACATAAACCAAGTCTCCCACCTCAAATGAGCACTCACTACGCTACTGATTTGCATACTTATTCTACTAATTTTGTGCTATAGGAATATTGTACTTCAAAGCATTAAGAATATCTTGATTTTTTGCTGCAAATTCTCTAGCTTTTTGGACCCTTGAATCACCAAAAATCAGATCTGAAATGTGTGGGGCATCATAACCATAAAGTGCCTTGAATGGAGACATTTTTATGGACATATGATAAGTAGAATTGTAGCAATATTCACCAAGGTGCAGCCATTTAAACCATGCCTTTTGTTGACCTGAAACATAATTTCAATTTGCCCATCAGTTTGGGGATGGTAGCTAGTACTAGGATTCAATTTAGTACCACATAGCTTAAAAAATTATTTCCAAAACATGATCAAAAATCCATTGTCCCTATCACTCACAATGGATTTAGGCAAACCATGCAATTTGAAAACTTCTTTAAAAAACAAATCAGCAACTTGTATGGTTGTACAAGTTGTTGAAATGGCATAGAAATGAGCAAAATTTTTCAATCTATCAACAACAACAAATATGCAATCCTTCATGTATACCTTGGGCAAACCAGTAATGAAGTCCATGGAGATACTTTCCCATTTTTGATTGGGAATAGAAAGTGGCTGAAGTAAACCAGCTGCAAATTCATGTTCCCCCTTGTTTTCTTAGCAAATAACACATTCCTGAACATGCAAGAAGACATCCCTTTTCAAACCCTTCCAATGGAATCTTTCTCTAACCTATTTGTAAGTCTTGTAGAAACCTGGATGGCCTACAAGTGGAGAACCATGCATGGCTGTAATTAAAGCTTGTTCCAGCTTTGATTCAAGTACTAAAAACACTCTTCCCTTGCAAAAAATCAGTCCTTATTTATGGCTAAACCTATCATCTTCAACTTGCCCATTTATTAGTTTAGAAAAAAAATCATTCTTTGCATATTCATCCATAATTTTCACCTTCCAATTAGCAGAAATAAAGGAAAAAGAAGGAAAATTAGGGTGCCTAGAAAGTGCATTAGTAGCTAAATTCTTCTTACTCTTTACAAACTCAATTTCAAAATCATATGATTGCAACTTTGTTACCCATTTTTTCTGTCTTTCATTCATTTCAACTTGTCCCAAGAAGTATTTCAAACTGTTATGACCAGTTTTGACCACAAACTTGCCACACACTAAGTATTGCTTGAATTTGGTCAATGCATGCATGATAGCTAACATCTCTTTATCATAGATGCTAAAATTTTTCTCCACATTTGAGAGCTTTCTACTATCATAAGCAATGGGGCATCCTTGTTGCATAATTACAGCTCCAACTTCAACACCTGAAGCATCATAAGAAATAGTAAAAGCAACAAAAAAATCAGGAATAGCAAGTAAAGGAGTGGAAGTCATTACATCTTTTAGCTTTATAAAATCTAAAAGAGCCTCATTGGACCATGAAAAGGCCCCTTTCTTAGTTAATTCAGTAAGGGGGGCAGCCAAAGAAGAAAACCCCTTAATGAACCTCCTATAGTAACTGCATAAACCCACAAAACCCCTCAATTCCATTAGGTTGGATGGTATAGGCCATATTTGTACAGTTGAAACTTTAGTTTCATCAACCTTAAGATGTTTTTGTAGTAAACCTTGAATTTGAGGATGATAGGTGGCTGATTTTTTCCCTTATAAACTGAAAATTATAGCTACCCACTCAATGTCCTTATGCCTTATCATATTCTCCATTATTTTGTATGAAACCTCCAAAATTTTGCAAGAATCTTTTGACCCATTTTCCTTGATTCCTTGCAACACCACATATTTCCCTTCAAGCACAAATTTTAGTTCTAATTTTTGATAATTAGTAACATAATCACCAAATGAATACAACCATTGCACACCCAAAACCATATGTGGAATACCTCCTAAGGGAAAAACAAATAATTGCTCATCTACTTCCATGTTGCCAAAATTAATTTTTATGTTTCTTACCACTTTGTTGCATGTGATAAGATCACCATTACCAATAGCAACATTAAAACTAGGAATGATAGTTGTAGGAAGATTCTTTCTAGTGGTAAACTTCCCATCAACAAAATTGTAAGTAGCACCACCATCTATTAAAACAATAACCTTTTCATCAAAAGATCTACCTGGTATCTTAATAGTGCGAAATTGATTCAGCCCACTTAAAGTGGCTAGGGAACCTTCAGGAACTTCCTCATACTCCCTTTGTGTTTCCTCTTCCAAGGGTGTCTCATCTACCTCATAAAAATTAGGATTATCAAAATCAGAATCAAAATGTAATTCAATGATTTTCATACCTCCTCTGCATTTATGACCTCTTTTCCAAGGAGACTTGCAAATGAAACACTTGTTTTGTTTCCTTAGCTCATATTTCTCTTCTTGTGTCAAGCATGGGCAATTTTGGGGCTTATTAGGTGGATGAAAACCAGATCTAAAACCTTCTCCATGCGTGGGATTCCTACCATAAATTTTTTTCTCATTTCCACCTTGTTGCCTGAGGTTTCCTTGCTACCCATACTGTTGTCCAAAAACTATTTTTTTGGTTGCAAAAGGTGGTCTAGTAGGTGGATTATGTGCAAAATATTTCTATCTAGGAGGTAAAACAGATTCTAAGCTTAAATATCTCTTAATGGCATCTTCAAGAGTGTTTGGTTCAAACTCCTCCACATAGGCATGAATGGATGAAGTTTGCTTCAAAGTGGGAAGCTCCTTGAAATACTCTTCCACATTCCTCCTTTCAAACTTGTTCAAAACCTTGGTAAAAAAAATTCATCAAATGAATCAATATCACCATGCCCTTGGGTTACTAACCCATGATGCCACCATGAGTAAGCACTACCCTCAAGGTGGAGTGTAGCAATCTAAACTGCATCAGCTTCAGAAATAGGCTCCAAGGTAAAATAAGTCTACAATTTTTAAAGCCATGTCTAGTTGTAAGACCATCTTGACCATTAAATGAGGGAATGGTCACCTTTTGATGCAAAAAGGGCTTTTTTTTCTCTTTTTTAGCCTCAATAATAGATTTACCCATAATATTCAAATATTTATGAAAAGAAATTGCTGCCTTAAAACTCTCAGATTTATTACTATAAGTAGAAAACCATTCATCTAATTCATCAGTTACCTCATTTTCTTCCCATGGAGGTGGTGGAACAAGGAACATAGGCTTGGAAGACCTAGGTAAGGGAGTGTGTGAGTTAGATGATGACTCATTCCCATTTTTGTTGCCTCCCCTTTCTCCTTCCCTCCTTGTGCCATTTGGGTTGGCCAAAGCTACCCTCAATTCTTGTTGATTTGTCTCTTGTAAGGACACCATTCTTTGTAGCATGTCAAGTAGGGCATCAAATTTTTGCTCAATCCTATCAATTGGCCTTTGGGTTTCCTCAACCTCTTCCCTATTTGACATTTCCAAAGCGAGTCTATTTCTCCTAGTAAAATACTGATGAATAGGAGGACGATGCATAAAACCCTATCAAACCCTAAAATGATGGAAATATGAAATTCTAAAAATTTTGAACACCAAAAAAAAAATTTGAAACCAAAAAACTGCAAATTGGTCAAAAGGGTATCCAAATTTACAATTTTTATTTTTTGAAAAAAAATCCCTAAAAATTCGTGAATCCTCTAAAAATTCATGATTTTCACTAGAGCATAACTTTTCACCACAGAAACACACTTATCACCACGAATAACTGAAAAAACATTTAAAATGCTCAAACTAACCACAGGCTAACAAGATTTTAGCTCTGATACCACTTGTAATGTCCCTTTTTAAGAAACAACAAACCCTTACTATGAAAATGTAGAAATTAAGTACAACAAGGAAATAACTCAAAAATTGCTCATAAAATAACACAAGTATGAGGAGAAATCATCCAGTATCATATATTAAATATTGCCAAACCAATACAACAACTCTCCAAGCCTGAACAGATGCAAAAACTCCTAAAAAATGACCCCAAATACAAGCATAGGGTTTGGGGCTGCCAACAAATTTGAAACACATGACATAAATGCTCCCAAAAATGCCATGAAATCCTCATGGATGCCTCTTTTTTTGTATTTTTGATATTTTAGGGCAATAACACCTGCAATGATATTTCCAAGACCCCAACCATGCACCTCCAATGCACTATGGGAATGAGAAAGACCTGCAATATCAACTCATGGAACCTCTAGGGTTTTAATATTCAATTCTGATATCAACATAACATTCCCAAAATGGGACATCTCACTCCATTATATAAGGCGAGGTTCTAATTTGGAGTTGACATATCCTAACCCTAAAATCACTTAAAGTGCTCCCAACCCTAAAATCACTTAAATTACCTTATTACAACATAAAAACATAAAACATAAATAAACATAACTTAAGTTATGTCTCCTAGTCACATGAACCCATTTTTCACTTTTATAATTAAGTGTAGGAGACATTTACAAAAAAAATATTTATTTTTGGGACATTACAAACCATCAAATAGCATTTGTGCTTCATGTCGAAAAGGAAAGCAAACTAGAGTATCATTTAAAACAAAAAAGTACTACACAAGCAAACCTTTGGAACTAGTACATACTGAGAATGAAAATCATAAACGGTGACAAGTATTTTATGTTGTGTATAGATGACTATTCTAGGATGACATGAGTATTGTTTTTGAAGCATAAATAGGAAAAAGTATTAAATTTTTAAGGTCATATAGATGAGGAGAGTTCATTTTAGAGGATTTCATAGAGTATTGTGAAAAATATGGCATTAGGAGATAATTTTCAGTAGCCAGGACACATCAGCAGAATGGTGTGGTAGAAAGAAAGAATAATATAGTGCAGGAAATGGCACTGACTATGTTGACTGAGAGAAAATTAGAAAATATATTTTGGAAAGAGGTAGTCCATACTGCTGTATACATCCAAAATAGGTGCATGTTGAGGACGCATGAAAGCAAAACTCCTTATGAGTTGTGGTTTGGTAAAAAGGCAACATCAAGATATTTTAAAGTTTTTGGCAGCAAGTGTTACATCAAAATATCTGAATAAACCTTTGGTAAGTTTGAATATAGAGTGTATGAAGGTATTTTTCTTGGCTATTCATCAAAAAGCAAATCTTAAAAATGTTACAAAAAGAGGCTCAAAAATTTGAGTAAAGTGTCGATGTTAAAGTTGATGAAGGAAGGGAATGAGTAATTAGATATGCAAATAACTACCCAATTTATGAAGAGGTCATTAAAGGATATGAGGAAGAGGAAATAAAAAAGAAACCAAGAATTGAATTAGAGGATTCGAAAAGTGATTCTGAATTGAAATAAAACAAGAAATTCAAAATAGGTAGCTAGCAGAAAGATCATCCTAGAGAGAAAATAATTGGAGACCCCACAGTTGATGTTCAGACAAGAAGAATATTAGTAAGTAACTACTCTTTACTATCCAACATTGAGCTCAAAAATATTTTTGAAGCAATAAAATATGAATGTTGGGTAAAGGAAATAAATGAAAAATTAGATGAGATCGAGAAAAACAAGACTTGGGAGTTAGTACCAAGACCCACAAATAAAAATGTAATTAGTATGAAATGGGTCTTTTGAAACAAATTGAATGAAGACAAACATGTAGTCAGGAACAAAGCAATATTGGTATGCAAAGGGTATGCACAATTTGAAGGTATTGAATCTGAGTAAACCTTTGCACCTGTGGCTAGACTAGAGGCAATTAGAATGTTTCTTTCTTTAGCAGTTTACAAGAATTTCAAATTTTATCAAGTGGATGTGAAATCATAATTTTTGAATGGGAAACTTGAAGAAGAGGTTTATATTGAGTAGCCAGATGGTTTTCAGCTGGGTGATGATCCCAAATTAGTTTGCAAGTTGAATATAGCGTTATATGGCTTAAAACAGGCACCCTAGGCATGGTATGCAAGGCTAGACAGTTATCTTACTCAGAAAGGGTTCAAGAAAGGTATGGTGGACAATAATTTATATGTAAAAATAGAAAATGGTCATCATATTGTTGTTTTTATATGCATAGATGATATCATATTTGGTAGCAACAAAGATGAGTTGTGTAAATATTTAGCAAATAAGATGAAAGAGTTTGAAATGTCAATAATTGATGAAATTTCATATTTTCTCGGATTGCAAGTTAATAAAAAGGAGGACATATTTATTTCTCATATTAAATATGTGAAAGACATGCTAAAAAGGTTCACAATGGAGGATTTCAAGCCAGTTAGCACTCCCATGATGACAGGTTGCAAGTTGAGCAAGGATGAAAAATCTCCACCTGTTGATCAAACTATGTACAAATCCATGATTGGGAGCTTACTGTACTTGATAGCTACTAGACCAAAAATTTTGCAGAAAGTATGCATGGTAGCACAATTTTAGGTTAGTCCCAAGGAGACTTATGTGACAGTAGTGAAGAGGATTTTTTAGTACCTCAAGGGTACTATGGAGTATGGGTTATGGTATCCAAAAGGTAAGGACTTCACCCTTATTGCATATTTAGATGCATATTGGGAAGGATTTGTAGATGACAATAAGAGTACCAATGGAGGTGCATTCTATCTTGGTGATAATATTTTTGCGTGGCATAGCAAAAAGTAGGAGTCAATCTCATTATCCATAGCAGAGGCAGAGTATATTGCACTGACATCGTGTTGTACACAGGTAATTTGGATGAAATAAAATTTCAAGGATCTTGGAATAAATTTCAATGAGACCATCTCAATCATGTGTGACAATACAAGTGCAATCAATAGCTCAAAGAATCTATTTATGCATTCTTGCATAAAACATATTGCTATCTGGTACCATTTTTTGAAAGAGAAAGTTGTTGAAGGTGAGGTTAAGTTGGATTTTGTTCCAAAAATAGAGAAAGTAGTAGATATCTTCACCAAACCATTGCCCAAGGAAGTATTTGAGTACCTTCACAAGAAATTGGGAGTGGTCACACTTCCCAAGCATTGACTAGCTATCGAGGCCACATTCTTAGGGGGAGCATTTGTGTATTTGTTTATATTTTTTCTCATGTTTGTGATTTTTTCTAAGTGTAATAATTTTTGCCTAAGAATGTTGTGCATGGACTCAGGGGGAGTTTGTAGCAACCCTTTGGTCTTGTTGTCAAAGGGGGAAAAGAGTTACAGGAAATTGTGTGTGTGTTGTCAACAATTCCAAAGAGGGATATTGTTGAGCAAGGTGCAATGACAGTATTGCCATTGTTGTCAACACACTCATATGGAAAGGTTGATGCAGTGTATAATTGTTCAAAAAAAATTTAGAGTAGGTACAGTGGTGTTCAATTATTATGAGGATGTTTTTTATTTTTGAGTGAAGTTGTTACAAGTTGTTCATGCAAATTTGCAAAAGTTGCAAAAATCATGATGAAGTTGTCATAGTAAAAGTTGTCAAAAGGTGCGCTCCTTGCTTGCAGTGCATGGTAGGACAGGTATGATCATGTTGGCATGTTGTAAAATGTATTATAATAGTGTTGGAGGTGTCATATCAATGTTTGGATTGATCGTTTGCATCGTCGATAGTTGGTTGGACAATTTTGCACTTAGTTGGATAGTTGTAAAATTTGTGTTAGAGGCCACTTTGTAGGAGTAATATTAAGAAATACATGAGGATTTAGACCTTAAAATGTATATTGGAGGTATTTTGATGTACAGAGAGCTTATGTTTTAAATTTTAGCCTAAACAAATACCTGAGGAAGAAACGAGAGTAGTTGCAAAATACCTTTGCAACACTTTTTCCAGTTTATGTGATAGGTGTAAAATCTGCATCATAGGTCACTTTATGGGAGGAATATTAAGCAATCCATGAGGTATATGGATATACTGAGAGATTAAGTTTTAAATTTCAGCCCAAACGGAGTTTGGAAGAAGAAATGGTGAGCATTGCAAAATGGCTCTGGAGCACATTTTCAGTGTATGTGACAGATGTAAAATCAACATCAGAGGCCACTTTGTCAAAGGTACTGTGAATAATCCATGAATATTTAAAATATGAAATTTAAAATGAAGGTATTTGGTTTATCTAAAAATATATGTTTCATTTTTAAGCCTGTTTGGAAATTTGAGGAGGAAGTTATGACTGTTACAAAAAGCCCTATCAACTCTTTTTGGCATTTTTGGCAGTGTCTAAGAATTTATCGATTGAATGGTACTTTTGTGTGACTAAAAAAAAGGATCTGTGTTTTTTAATATGAAGCATATATATGTTTTAAAATAAAAGGGACAAGGAAGTTTTTTGAATAGAGGATTGTCGATGCATGTTATGAAGAATTTTTTCTTCTTTGGCATTTTGATTGAAAATATGTGCAAGGTGTGAGATAATCAATGTGCAGAGTTGAGAATATTGAAAAGGTTAAACAAAATATTTTAGAGGAGAATATTTTTGAGCTAGACCACTTAGGGTATTTTGATGAGATTTAATATTTTATCATATCTTTTTAAATTTTTCGAGTTGGTGCTTGGCAACAGGGGTCGGTGCTCCTTGCAGTTGGTGTTGCTAAAGTTTGGGTTGGTTGGTACCATTCCCTGTAGTTGGTGCTACAAAAATATTGTAAATACCAAATATATTCGAGGTTGGATTTGGATGAGAGTCCAAATAATCCATTGGCATAGTGGTTTTCCCACATCAGGTTTCCACTATAAATCTAGTGCTATGTGATGCATGTTTGTGTGATTGCTTGTTTTGATTTGATTTCATAGTTGGATTAAATTTTTAATATACACTGATTCACCCCCCCTCTCAGTGTCACACTTAGTTCAAAAAATATTTGGTAATATCACATATTTCATTATTATATCTATTTGCTCCTTTTACCTTTGTTTTTGTTCTTGTCCTTGGCTTCTTATGAACCTCCTATTATAATTCTAATCCAACATTTTGTATAGTTAATTTTATTGTAATTTTCTTATTCCTTTTGTGCTTGTCTCTAGATAAAATACATGTGGCTGCATTTAATGATTATAATACACCAACATATTCAATTATGATTATCTCTTAATCTTCTTTACTTCATGTTAATATACTACCCCTTCATCAAAAAAAATATCTCTAGATGCAATGCATTAGCTATATTTAGGGTTATAATATCTATATGCCTTTATTTCTTTAGAATATCCAACAAAAAAAGATGCTCAATTTTTTGTTCAAACATATTATCTTAAACATGAACATAAGCTAAACAACTAAACACTCTCAAGTCATTTATTAAAGGCTTATTTCCATACCATACCTCATGAGGAGTCATATTTTTTATTTAAATTTTTTAACTTCTATTAAGAATGCATATTGTTGTTATAACTACTTTAGGCCCCAAATGATTGCTCAAATATTTGACTAGCACCATGATTCTTGCCATCTCTATGAATTTCCTATTGTTCCTTTCTACCACTCCATTTTTCTAAGGTGTATAGGCAAATTGTAACAACCCACCAAAACAAATCCAAGAGAGATACATTTTTTTTATCACACAAGGAGGTTCACAAGGAGACCCAATATTATTTTTAGCATTCTCAAGGCTTCACCACATTTGAGTTTGATTTCATCATAGATGTCACTAAGTGGATAAGAGTTGCCAAAATGCCATATTTTTGGGGTTCATATTACTAATCTTCACAATTTAGAAGGATGCCAAAGTGGTCCTCCCACCTTTTCTATACCCTTAGTGATATAGAACAATTTGACCACGACAAAGGGATTATATATGTAGATTATTTTGGCATAAAGTCTTGGTGCTTAGTCAAACCTCTATGGGTTAACTAAGGTCATCACCACTCACCTGGTAATGATCATTGTTACCTAAATCTCATTTTTTTATGTTACCACCACAATTGTCTTGTAATTGATTCCATTAGCTCATAGTTGTAGAACACACAATTCCCACCGTACAAGGTGTATCAATCACAAGAATTTTAATATTGCATGATTGCAAGTCCTTTCAAATTTTTGAGTGCCTAGCTATTGCATCACCACAACTCCTAGGACTCATCTCTACCTAGTTATTGCATCAGTACAACTCCTCATAGGATTGGTTTTATTCTATGACTCAAGTTCCTAAAAGAAAATATCTCGTTCAAAGACCAAGAACCCCTCCCAAGATTCATGCTTGAACAATAATTAACATATTTCTCATAAATGAGTAAATAAGGTGCTATAATAAAAAAATGTGCATATTTATGACATAAAGTTAAATCTAAAATTAAATAGCTCATACATAACCACATTAAGCTAGTACAAAAGAAACATCTAGCTAGATTTTAAAGCATGAGTAAATAAATCATAATATTAACTTCTAACATAATGCTAACATAAAACATCCACTTAATTTAAGCATCCTCATTAGATCAAGCCAGCATATAGTTTTCCATTGCTTTTCATAATGATAACTTCTTTTAAAGAGATCAATACTAAATCATTTCTTCATTCAATCATTGCACAAAATCCAAATATCTTCTTGCACTTACAAATAGGCTCCAAGCCTTATTAGTAATGAAATAAAGATAACCAAGTTTTACATTCCAAAATTTACATTTACATAACAACATTTTCTTCCCAAAGATACTAGAGAAAGTACACCCAAATGTCCTCTACACCATCTTCTTCTCACAAACTTCTTCATGAAAGAAATCTTCTTGGACTTAAAAAAAACTAAGGGATCAGGACAACTCTTAATGCAATACAATTTAACATGATCTATGTATAAATGCAACCAACCATGCAAAATGTGTTTCAACAATAAAGGCGAAAATCCCATACTTCTCTTTATAATGGTTCCCTTACCTACTTAAGTCTCAAGAAACCATTATAACTATTTATCCATTCCAAAGCTCATTTCTCAAGCAACCTTGCAATATGTATTTCATGCAATCAAAAATGCACCATAAAAAATAATTACATGCAAATACAATGAAATAATCTCATACTTCTCCCATGTATGGATTCCTTGGCTACTCAAGTCTCATCCATATCAAGCCTTCATGCATTTTAAAAGTAAACAATAATACACCAATCAAGCAATTCCATGTAATATATTGAAATAATTCCCTCACTTCTTCCATTAAGCCTCATCCATGCATTAAGCATACAATAACCATGCAAAGCAATTCCATACCAAAACTTTGGAAGAATCCCATACTTCTTCCAATTAAGCCTCATCCATGCATTAAACAATTTTAAACATACAATAACTATGCAAAGCAATTCCATATCAAAACTTTGGATAAATCCCATTCTTCTTCCAATTAAGCATCATCCATGCATTAAGAAATTAAAACAACCAAAGATATAATCCAATACTTTTCTCTTTCTAATGATTCCCTTACCTATGCAAGTCTTGAGAAATCACTAGAATTCTTTTCAAAACAAGGTTGTTTCTCAATTTAACAAAGTAACACCAAATTTCACTATTTAACCTAAATATACAAGGGTTTTCTAACTTTCTTTACAAAATAAAATAATACATAAACCATTTAAAACATACCAAGGTCTTACAATATAACATTCAATCCATTACAAGTATAACCCCTATTCATTTATTTTTAATCAATGCTAATCTATTGAAAAAAATAACAAACCAAACCATCTCCCTTTCTTATTTAAATAGTGCCCAAGCAATTAATCTACTAAAATATTACAATATAGAATCAAAATATTCTCCACATGGTACACAATCAAAGGAAGAACAAACTCCCTAAGAAATATGAACAACAAAAAGGTATGCAAAGGACTCTAAATGTTCTCCTCACCACATCCAACCAAAGGTACTATCTTTTATGTAGAGTATGGTAGTAAAAAGAAAGAAAAGATCTACCAAATATTTGGGTCAAAACAAATGCCAAGAAACCCCAAGCTATTCAAAAGGAAACTTAAAGGAACTATGGGAGAGGGAATAACCTAAATAATATTGGAAAAAATAAGCATAGGTTTGAGAGAGCATAAACCAATGTAAAAACACCAAACACTATAGCAAGCAATGCAAATCTAGGTTACGTATAGGTTGGGGAAAAAACACTCAATTTGATTGATCAAAAGGGACCACCATGCCCAAGGGAACCATACAAATGTATCCACTATAGATGTAAACATCAAAAACTAGAGCTATAATGGAACACAAGCATCAAGCTAGATTAAACAATCACAAAACCTAACACAATCAGGCTAGCAAATCAACCAAAGCAAAATAATATTCCTCATATAAAGTATTACTAAACAATCTATAAAAAATACATCTATTTTAAGCTCTTACTACAAAAATACCTCTTTTGTCATGCTTTACAAAGCTTCCTTCTTTCCTTGCATTTCCTTCTTCCCCCGTGGTCCTTCTCCATGAACCCCCATCTAAAGGAAGGATCCCACACATATAAGATAAGGCTCATCTACCCACACTCTCATGAAGGTACCCATGCACATGCATCCATGGTGCATGAGGATAACATATTCTACATTACCAAGATGACCAACTCACTTCAAGCACCATATTTCTCAAGATTTTAAAAGCATTATATTTTGAGAGCCCTATATTTATTTTTAATTTAATCATTTCCATTATTAAAATCTCTAATATTAATATTTTAAAGGCTAAGATTTGTTTTTTTAATTTAAAGCCTCCTTACAAGCATAAAGTAAAATATAAGCTTATTAAATAAAACTCTCAATTAGAACACCCCATTTTCCTCTTATTGCTAATTGCTAACAATAAGTAATTGGATTAATCACTCACCAATTAATATCAATTGTTAATATTAATTATTAACAATGATACTAATATCTTGAGTACTAATATTACTAACCTTATTAATACTTTAAAGGTTTTAATTAATCAAAATTATACTTCCAAAACAAGAAAAATAAGGACTTAATCGAATTCATGATACATTACTTTGATTTTTTCTTGAGGAGTGGTTTTTTAATATAACTAGCACGTTATCCTCAATCCTACTAAGGATGACTCCTTTTTCATAGCAATCTCATGGTCCAAAAATGTATCCAAATAACAAGCAAATGCAATGCATCTATATGATGGGTATACTTTACCCTTGAGCTATCGATGAACAAGTCACTAGCCATCATTTCCCAAAATTGTATCTCTCATCACAAGGTGGTAGTTCCCTGCCAATACATGGATGAGAGTACCTAGTCTCACAACCACAAATCCATTAGTTGTACCATAT
The DNA here is from genome assembly GCA_028583015.1 of Wollemia nobilis. Classification (NCBI taxonomy): domain Eukaryota; kingdom Viridiplantae; phylum Streptophyta; class Pinopsida; order Araucariales; family Araucariaceae; genus Wollemia; species Wollemia nobilis. Next base: position 1,411,455 of record JAQPPZ010008665.1, read on the forward strand.
TTTAAACCAACATAATATACAATTACCAACACATAAATGTATCACAAACTAAGATTATTCATTAGATATCCACACATCAATACATAAATCAATGTTAAGAATAAGGGCTATCAAGAGGGGCTATTACACAACTTTAAATTATCCTCTTATCTTCAATTTATCACAAAGTTAATTGAATTTCTTTGTAACAATAACCACCACCATGATTATTACTTGATATTTTAATTTAGCTTTCATTATTTACTTTGACTTTGAAGATATTAAATACTTCAAAAACATCACTCTTATTATTTGAAGAGTACACCCGTGTTTTTCTCTTATTATAATCAATAAAATAGATAGATTATAAGGATCTACCAACACTTGGTGTGTATTGGACCATAAGTATTTTAATGAATAAGCTATAATGTATATGATACATCTCCATGATCTCTCTTTTGTAAAGCTATCTCTATGATGTTATCTCATTGTGCACACTTAACACACTTTACTTCTTACTCCTACACAAATAAGTCCATAGATCATTATTTTGGCATTCAATATATATAACCTTCAAAACTTTAGGTGGTCATATCATAGGTCCCATAGCCAATGATTTTCCTTAATGGCTATATGACACAAATTGCTTACTTCTCCACCAAGATTCAAGGGAAATATTTTATTCTTTGTCATAGGTACAACAACCATTGTCTAGTTCCCATTTGCTTTGTCATGGATAATGAATTTCTTATTCTCAAACACCACTTCCACAATCAACAAATTACTTCAAGCCTATAATGAAGTATTTTGTATATTTTTTCCTTTTGTCTTTTGTATCCATTTGTAAGGTTAATTTTCCTTCAACCTCCAACATTTTATCTTATTATAATTTTACTTTGATATTGCACAGGTAATATACATCCATAAATGACCCCTTATTATCAATCATATATTTTGAACGATTGAAATATAAATTCCAATACTCTCTAATTGAAACTTATACCATATTATGTAATAAAAACATATTTCTTGAGCTCTCACCTTCTTCATGTGAAACTTTATTTTTTCTCTCTTTCATTGTTTGTCTCTATTCTACACTCTCTTTTATATTGACAATGCCTTCTATAATATTAACATCAAACATTCCTCTTACCTACAAATTTACCTCTACCTTTTCCACTATAGTCTTCTCTTCTACCATGTTTTCTTCCTCTTATAGAGCGTTGATTTTTCTACTCTCATCTTTGACCTTGGAAGTGAAAGCTTATTCCAAGTTTTATTCTTTACTATTTTTTCCCTTCTTCATGGGATGTAAGAAATCCCACCAAATCATCAAACTTCAACTTATTCAAATATTTACTTTTTTTAAGTAGTCATTTCATTATTGTTCCACATTGGTACCAATGTTCTCAATATATTTTTGGCAATATATCCTTGCATTGGTTCTTAATCTTACATATGCATTTTGTGCATAGTTTCATATGGCCTTAAATAGTAATATCCCACATGCTTATTTTTCTTCATTATTATATTTTCATATTCTATATTTAATTTCTATAACTTCACAAATACTACTTAAGCAATCCCTTGGTAGGTTGTGTTCAAGGTATCCTAGGCTTCCTTTGGTTGTCTTGACACTTGTAATTCTTGGAAAATTCTTGTATCAAGAGATATTTGTACATGATACAAGCTAAATCATCCTTTCTATATGCTTACTCTGTATTATTTTTTGCGATTGATAAAATTCTCTAAGTTATGGGATTTTTATATCCATGTTTTACAACACATCACTTCCTTGGTAATCAACAAATTCCTCATATTTATGCATCAATTAGCATAATTTTCTTCTTTAAAGTTCTTGTATGGATAGTGAAGCATTACCACAAGTCATGTCAACTACAATAATAACATATAAAATTTTCCTCCATAAACTTGAATTCTGATTTCTTCATCTAAAGAGAATTAAATCCTAAAACTCTCCACTCCTTCAATCACTAAACTCCATGATTTCGTACAAGTATGTGAGATATGGTGCCACGCTAAAAGATAGATTAACACAACATAGAAAGAAAAAAATAACAAAAAAATAATTGCACAAAAATCCTTCATTAATATTCAGATTTGTATATTCTAACTTGATATAATTCCCTATACAATAGGCTTTCTTAGTTGTATGAAGACACTCTTGGTATGTCACATTTTCTCCAAGTCTAGGTGAGGCTATTTCTTTTTTTCTTTTTTCATTTTTCAATTTTTTTTTTAATTTTCACTTGCAATTCTAATTCTATCTTAATTTGTTTTTTGTCTCATTCAATATCATGTTTTCCAACAACTTTGTGGAACAAAATCTTTACATTTAGATCTTTCCATATATAAATTCTCTCTTTTAATATTTTTTCAATTTGTTATATGTGATTGAAATGGGCCCCACTCGTATTACATCATCACCACATGGTGGTATTACAATAAATCTTGGATATTGTCCATGTATATCTTGGCAAGATCTTAACCTTGGTCTCCCTCGTAAATGTTGAGGAATATTACCGGTTGAGCTAATGTCATATGATGTCTTTCAAATATTAATTGCTTACTATGATTAAGATTTAATACTATGTTATTTGTGTCCATACCCTCTAATTTAAGTCTCTCTTATAATTTTTAGGGTAAATATTTAGATTTTCACATTTCTTTGTATAAAATTCATATTGAATTAAAAATTTGACATTCTCTTATAGCTTAGTTATTTTATCAAGACAATATCTAAAGGTGTTTTCATTTTGTGTAGTCTTTAAATCATTTAGGTTGTGATTTTAACTCTTGCAGTCATCCTTTGAACATATTATTATGTGCAAAATGAAAGTAATTGTTTTTGGATGCCAAATCCTTTTAATCAACTCTAATTTATTGCATCCATATAATTTTTCAATTGAAGAAACCTCAAATTAAGATCATTGTGTGCAAATAAATAATCCATGCCCTATGTAGTAGTCATCATGAATTTTTCATGCAAGGCATAGAAAATTATCATGAGTTTTATTAGACCATTTTTTGTTCTTTGATTAACCTTATCCTCCCCTATAAATAGCTTGTATTAGCACTCCTTGTCTTTCAAATCCTATCTTTATAATTTTACTATAAATCTAAAATCTAAAAATGGAGTAACACATGATGTTAATGACTTTCCTTGTAAATTATTTTTTGATTTGTTCTTAACTTATCCAATATCAATGTATTAATATGAAATTTATTCTTATAAATTTTATTTACATTTTGATCCTTATCAAATTTTCCTAGAGTAATATGCATGGCTACCTTAAGATTTAAGACATATTTAATTTTTTAAATCAATGTAGTTATTTCATCTTCTTTTATGATGTGGAAACTTGGTATCTTATATGTGATAGAACTATGGTTTCCACCTATAATGTTCATGTCACATTGTTAATGAGATATTAGTATACTCAAATATAATAAGAATCCTAGCACACAATATATTGCATGAGCAGTTACAAGCATGGGCCGATCTAAATTTCCAATATCATGCTCCAACTTCTTCTAAGTCTTCCATTGTGTTAGGGTTTCAACTCTTTATATAAAATATAGTGTAAAGTCTAGATTTAAAATATCTTAGTATAGTGTCAAATGTAGAAAAGAAAAATCTTTTTACCATCATATGAAAAATCAAGTTTTGCATTTCCTTCTTTGAAAATATTTTGAAAGTGTAAAATGAAACTTTGACACTTTTTCAAGAATGTTGTTGGAAGAGTTTCAAAATATTGTATAACCCAAATTTTAATTCGCTACAAATATTTGTAACAATTCTCAAGGATTATCAATTATCAATGATGCGTAGATTATCAAGTTAACTCAATCTATACATCTAATTTGGTTAGCTTTAATTTTTAATTATCTGTATCTAAATTTGGTTGTGATCTATTATTGAGATAGAAGATGTGGATTTCAAAAATTGTACCTATGACGATATCAAAATTCATAAAACTATCAAAGGGTTAAGGCTCTATTTACTAGTTTTTATTTGCTTCTTTGGTTTGTTGACTAAATATTTTTCTTTTTGTTCTCTTGCTTTTGTATTTCGAGTTTGTATATCGATTGGAAAAAATATGTAATTCACATCATTTTTTTTTTTTTACTTCTTAGTTAGAGATTATATCAAAAAAAATTAAATCTAAATATACACAATAATTATCTTATAAATAATATCAAATTAATCTAATATAGCCTCTGAATTATTGTTATGCTCTACTTTATGGAGTTACTTTTCAAAATTAAAAAATAAAGTATAGTTTTCTTTACATTAGAGATCCTCCCACAAAATCTAAAAGTATTTCTATTTTACCTTGTCTTTAAATAACCATTTGACTCAGAGGTGGAATCTATTACCCATATTTTGTTTAAATATCCCTTCTCGTATGGGGTGATGAGCTTTGTCCCAAAAATTCTAGGATTTTGTTGGATCCCCTTGAACTTCTTTTCAAACTTCTGGAAGCAATGGTACCTCCTTTGTATACACTGAGGTTGAAATTAGTGTGGCAATTTTGTTTCCCATTTCTCTTCTAGAATATTTGGAAGGAACATAATATAAGGACCTTTCCCACAGAGATATCACCATTATTTTTCTTAGAACCATTACAAATATAGTTGAGAATATTTCATATTTCAATTTGGACTTGTCTAGAGGTGGGGAGGATGAGATAATTTTTGAGTTAGCACTAGGATTTAAACCAAGATTGATGGGTTTTGATCAACCTCAGATCAGGTCAAGAGCTTTTTCAAAATGGGAACCACCCCCTAGGTTGGGTCAATCTCAATTTTTATGTAGCCTCGAAGGGGAACCCATGGTTGGATGGTGTAAGAGGGGTGGTTAGAGATGATAAAGATACTCTTCTTCTAGCCTTTGTGAAAAAAATGGACATCCAAACTTATCACTTTGTATAGGTAAGAGCTCTTTTTAGAGTCTGGTGTTATTGAAATATTTAGACTTCATAATATTTATCATTAAGGAAGACTCCCTTAACATTATTAATACCATAAAGGGGTCTTAGAAGCCTAGTTAAAATATAACTAATTTATTTTGGGATGGTAAAATATTTCTGCATTCATGGGATGATGTTCATATTCAGTACATATTTAAATAAGGTAATGACACTATATATTTCCTTACTAAGCTAGGGGTATCTCACATTGACCTTTCTATGTGGAGGAGGGACTTCCCTCTTAGTCTCCTTCATTTGAATAATGGTTCAATTCCATAATTGGTGTTTGGTTGGTTTAATTTTTTTGGAATCGAGGGAGGTTCATTAGGTCCTTCACAATGGTTTTCTTTGGTTCTTTTTTCTTCTTTGGATTGGGTCTTTTTTGTTCCTTGTGTTATTTTTCTCTTTGTTTATTTTTCACGTTTGGAGTAGGTGGTGGCATTTTGGTCCTTGTCAGTCCTCTTAAAAGTGTTGTCCTCCCTTATTTTTAATTTTGTTTTTTTGACACCCTTTTGGGAGGTAGGTGGTATTTTCAATGGTTTGTGGCTTCTTGTAGTTGGTTTTCTAAGTGGATTTTTCTGTTTGCTCAGCTTATCCTCTCTTGTTTATTCTTAGGGATGATTCTATGGCATGTTTTTTTTGGTCCTAGCAATCATTGGGCCAAGTGGGGTTGTGTGTTTGAGGGATTTTTGTGTACACTCTATTCGTTGGACATGCGTTGGTTGAAGGTTGTGTCTTGACTCATTATTAGGAGTGATATTTTTTCTAGCCATATGGAAAGTGTTGTATCTCAAATTTTCCTTCACTAACATGGTCTATTGATACTAGTCCACCTAGATTGAGGTTTCCATTTGGTAGCACTTGCCCTTCAAGAGTTGGATGGTGGATTTATTTTTATATTTTTCAACTTCTTTGTCCTCGCTATTTGACCCAACTCCTAAGGTGGTAATTCAAAAGCATTTTGTGTATAGGTTCCTTTAGGGCTTGGAAGTTGAGCCCCATCCATTGTGCATTTAGGAATAATGGAGCAACTAATTTGTCTAATCTTGGTTTTAGCCTTAAGCTTCTAAATCTGCACCACTTTTGGGATGGGTAGTTCTTCCTAATTCCCCTAGAGAGAACTTGAATGTGCTCCAATAGTTGAATGGTTATTTCATGCTTTTAGGTGGTTGTTGTATATTAGAATAGTAAATTGTAGAATAGGTTGTTGGGTGGTAAGAGTACTATGTTCTTATTTTAAAATAACCTATGATTGAATTATTTGACTATGAAGGGTGTAGTGTTGGATCCAACCTTGCTTAAGTTCAGGGATGATATTAGGAATTTTTTGTGCAAATGGGGCCTCTTGGACTGCATTTTAAAATTTTATGGGCACAATAAATATGTGTCAAAACAAATGGTGCACTCATGGAAATATGGGATGGTGAAAGTAGAAGGATTAGAATTTGAAGTTTTCATGGATCTAATTGTTGAGGAGATGGGCTTACCCTTGGATGGTTACTACCACAATAGATAAAAGCACTCCCTAATAAGAGAATTGGGTTACTTCTAGGATGAAAGTGAATTTTTTCCAAATATCCAAAATGGATACTAGGTTAAGGTGTTGAATACCCTATGGAATAAGGTAGTTCTAGTGATTATGGACTATTTTACTTTGGATTCAAATAGGTATGTCCTTTGAAGTTATCATGTAATGTTTTTAAATCAGCTACACCAAAATAGATTGATGAATGTCCCATCCTTCTTATTCCATTTCATGGAGAAATCTATGCTTGATGTTAAAGAAAGGGAAAGGTTTTGACCTAATCCATCAGGGGTTGGCCCTGTTAATTTTTGAACATATAGTAAAAGCCAAAGGATTATCTTGGGATATTGCTCTATATTATGTGGTGCTATAGAAGGAAGCTTTGGTTACTATATTTTCTCTAGGGTCCACTCACTCAAACTCCAATGATTCAAAGATGTTGAATGATATGCTAAGTCATCATCTTTATAAATTTGTGTTGAGCATTTTGAGTAGATGAGTTGTCATTGAAGTCAAGATTAATTTTCAGTGAGCAGTGCAAGAGGAAGCAATTTTAGTAAGCAGTGCAAGAGGAATATTGTATCAAGGCCAAAGGAAAAATATTATAATATTTTATTATAATATTCTAGTTAAAAGTTGATTTGAAGAAAATTGAAGACCATGAAGTGATCATTCTCCAAGTTCTCTAGAAAACCTAGGTGGCATATTTGAAAGGATAAGGTTTAAATTATTTAAATTTAAATATTTTAACTAAGGTGAAAATTAAAATTTAAATAATCCTTTTGGTGCCAAATTTAAAGGATATATTTTAAATCGAATTTAAAATTTTGATAGCTTCACCAATGTTGGATGCGCATGTACCAAAGTGTATAAAAAGGGGGTTAAGTTTTTATTTAACCTATCCATGTGATTGATTGCCCATGATAGCTAAGAGTTAGAGAACCAAAGTCTAGAATATTTCACATGTGCTAAAATCGACATTGGGAAGTGATAAGAGACAATACAAAGGGAGCACCGAGTTGAGTGCCAAAGGCATTGGTAGCACATTTGGTGATAGTTAGTGGTGCTAAGAAGTTTTGCAGGTGAGGGAAGCAAGGTCCGAAACCCGTCGAGTTGGTTTTGCAAGGAATAAGAGTGCATTTTTTTTTATGTCGTGTCAATCAAAAAAGAACAAAGGAAAGGCTTGAGCCTTCCCCTTCATGTGGAGGCTCATAGCCCATGTGGTGGGCTAGCGCCTCAATAAGGCACTTGATTGGGAGTTGTCTCACGTTCGAAACCCGCTGAGACATTTTTCTTGAGATAAAAGATATGTGCTAATGTTTGCTAAGGTTGCATGAAATATTTTGGATTTTCTAAGGTTGGATGAAAAATAAATATTTGGAGGTTTATAAAGTCTTTTTTTTAATTTGGTTATTGATTATTTGAGGGAGATAAAAGGGTAGGCAGTATTATTTTTTGAGGTTGTTAATTAAATATTGGATATTATAAGGTGTAACTGAGTAACTTTTTTTGTATCTTTTAATGATTGCTAGTTTCAAAGAAGGAGTAATAAGGTGATTATTTTAGTAATTGAGAAATAATTTTGAGAGAGTGGTAGTGTGATATTTTGTCATCTAACCTTTGAAATTTGCAAAGAAGAAAATTATGTTTAAGATAGGTTTTGAGGTCATCTCTTCATCAAACAAATTTTTTGGGCACATCTTCCTTGTGAGTGATTGCTAGATGTTGTGAATGCTAATGTGGAGTGAAAATGATTGTTTGATAAGCATTGTTGAGTTTGGTTTTTTTGGAATGAAAGTTGATTCTAGAAACCTTGTTTGATAAGCATTGTTGGAAATATTGAGTAAGCATTCATATTATTGAACTAGGATTTATGAAAGAACATGAGTATCATTGTTATGTGAAGTTGAGAACTATCTTGAACTAGAGTGTGTGCAATATCATGAGTATCATTGTTATGTGATATTGTTTGATAAGCATTGTTGTAAATAATTAAGTGAGTGATTCATGTACTTGGACTAGGATTTATAAACAAGGAAGCATTTCATTGAGTGATTTATTGAGTGGAGTTGATTGAACATAGTCAAGTGAAAATGTTGAAGTGATAGTTCTAGTTCTATGAAATAAATTATTTTATATTCTAAATTGATTTGAGAAAGAGTTTGAAAGTGATTGAGCATTATTGTGAGTAAGAAGCATATTGAGTCTCTAACAATTCTCTATATGTTTTTTTAATAAAGAGAGAGAGAGAGAGAGAGAGAGAGAGAGAGAGAGAAAGTGATTAAGCATTACTGTGAGTGTGAAGCATATTGAGTCTCTAAAAATTCTCTATATGTTTTGTGAGATTGGAAAAGTTCTAGTGAGGACTTGTTAAGCAGATTTATGGTAAGTCTTGGTGATGACTTGTTGAGAAGATTGGACAAGTTCTAGTGATAACTTGTTGAGTATATTTTAGGTAAATATTTAAGAAGACTTGTGGATAGATTAATGTGAGATTTTATGGAATCTTACAATACAATTTTGAAGATGGATATTGAGCATATTTGTGCAAGATCGAAGGACTGTGTTTAGTGCCGATTTGAGAATAAATATTGAGGATATATATATGCAATATTGAAGAGACTATGTTTAGTGTATATTTGAGGATAGGTTTGTGCTAGACCAAATATAGAGATTGAGCAGATTTTTACTAGACCGAAGGACTATGTTTAGTGTAAATTTTAGATAGAGCTTTGGAGGTGATAGAGTATAGAGGATGATAGTATCTAGTGGATAGAATTCCATTATCCAGGGTAGTGAGGACAGGTCTTTTGAGTGAGGACATGAGTATTCAGTAGATAGATATCCATAATCCAATGCAGTGGAGACAACAGTTCTTCTAGAAGATCACCAACTAGAGAAAAGGAGTTCTCCTATGGGTAGAGATCCATGAACCAATTGAGCAGATTGGCATATCCTATGGATAGAGATATATGAAATTGATTAGGGTATTGGTGTATCCTTTGGATATAGGTCCATAAATATTGTAATAGGGAAGGATTCCCAAATATATTTGTTGAGAAAATATTAGTGAAATATTTTCCTCATGGAGTAGCCCACATTGGGTGAGCCACGCTAAATTGGTGTCTTTATTTTGTGTGATGATTTTTGCATTGATTTGATTATTTTTGTTGATATTTCCATTGATAATATTACATTATACTATTTGAGAAATAAAATTAAAAAATGGTCTTATAATTTTCACCCCCCTCTCAGTATAAGCTTGTGTTCTTCAATTTGGGTTCCTTAGGAAGATTTTAACAGCTTGAAGGAAAATCTTACAAGAACACAATGGAATATAAGAGTGGATCCTCAGATAATTTAGCACCAGTGTTTGATGGAAGCGATTATGTATTTTGAAGTATGAGAATTAAGATTCATCTAATGGCACTTGGGAAAGGAATATGGAAAGCAATTGAAAATGGATACACACCACTAGCTACTCCACCTACAGATAAATATGGTAAGATTCTACATCATTACAATTCAATAGCAATGAATAGAATTTTGAGAGGTTTGCATAGAACATAATTTGTTAAGGTTATGCATTCCAAATCAGCTAAAGAAATTTGGGATAAGTTAAAAAACATATATGAAGGAGATAAAAAGGTCAAAAATGTAAAGTTGTGAAATCTCAAAGGACAATTTTAAGAACTAAGAATGAAGGATGAGGAAAACATTAGTTTTTATCTACTTCATGTATATTAAAGGTTGTTAACTCCATGCAAGGACTTGGACTTGAGGTTTAATAATCAAATGCTTGTGATAAGATCTTAAGTTATCTCCCAAAAATGTTTAGTGAAAATATTTCAGCTATAGAGAAATCAAAATATGGTGATCTTTTGACAAGGGATGATTTACTTGGCATTCTTACAAATTTTGAGATGAGAACAAAAGAGGAACCTAATATTCGAAAATAAGTAGCCTTCAAAAATACTAAGAATATAAAGGGTAAGAATTTATATTCAAGTAATGATTCATCCAATGATGAAGAAACAAATTATGGCAAAAGGAACAAGGATCCAAGAAGATTTAAAGATGCAAAATTTGTTAGACGTTTCAATTTTGGAAAGTATGGTCACTGTGCAACTGATTTTCAAGAAGATAGAAATAACAATGATGAAGAAAATTAGGATCATAACAATAGGGAATCAAAAAAATATAGGCACCAAAATAAAGGCAAGGATGGACAATGTAAACAAGGAAAGAAGTTCTTTCAAAGATAAAAGAAGAGTTACTATGCAGACAAGGCAAGTAAGTACTCAAGTGATAGTGATAATAGTTCCACTGATAATTATAAATATGAAGTTCTATTTTTGATAAAAGAAAAGGAAATGGTTAGGAAAAGATCACCAATAATCTTAAAGTATTTTAGATGTGGTAACTTTGGTCATCTTGAAGATAGTTGTACAAAGAGTGGTTTCATTTTCAGTGATGATGAATATGAAGATACACTTGAAGGACCAGAAGAGAATATTCTAATGGCACTAGAATAAGAAGGAGGTGATCCTATAGAAGACAAGTCAAAAAAAAATGAAGATGTTTTCAAAGGCAAAAAAATAGAAAAATAATTAAAAATAGGAGTATTTGATCTTGAAGGTGAACTTATTCATACCATTTATGCATTAAAGAAGGTAAGAAATTAAAACTCCCAACTTAAGCTTCAATTTCAAGAATGTTATGAAGAGAAGGGAAAGCTTATAGGGGATCTAAATAAGTCAATGGCTAAGACACAAAAGTTAAAATATAAGTTAGAAGCAAAGGTCTTAGAATGTGAAATTTTATGGCATGAAGTAGCTTCAATAAGGAAGGAAGTAAAAGAGTCTAAGGATAGGTTACACAGGTTTGGAAGAAGCTCAAATAACTTGGATAATATTATCAAGACAAAGAAACCTACATCAAGAAATATAGGTCTTGGTTTTGAACAGGTACAAAAGAAACATGGCGAGGAGTCAACCTCAAGTTTTGAATAAGAAGAAACTTTAGAAGAAGAGAGTGAGACTTCAGAGGATAAGTTCGACAAAAGAAAGTTCAACAAGGAAAGGAACAATGCATAGGTAAGAAATATATGGAACAAGAACCAACATAGGATAAAAGAAACTAAAATACCAATGAGGTCAAGGCAAGGTAGTTTCAATGGACGATTCTTCTCATGCCATAGGTTTGGACAAAATTCTTAACAATGCAAAACACATGAAAAATAAGAATATGGAAGGTTTAGTAATAGGTAGCTTTTTCAAGGGTATTGCTACTCTTGTAATCAGTTTGATCACAAGGCAATGAATTACAAGGTTCATGACAGGAATGGATATGGCTTCACCAGAAGCAATCCCAATATTTTTGCACCTCCAAGGAATAATAATATTAAGTGTTATAAGTACAATAATGATGGACATACAACAAAGTGGTGTACAACAGAAATTCTAGAGACAAGCAAGAACAAAAATGGTAAGAGGAATTAGAAGTATTAGATAAGAAGGAAAGATGACAAAGGTAAAGATCAGTGCTTTCTGGGAGTAGAAATACTCCCACCCTAGAATTAACCACCTCAAGAGGAGGTGGTAGAGGGACTAATATAAGAGTTTCATTCTTATCCTTAAGCCCCAAAGGTGACCCTTTGCCATTGATGTCAAAGGGGGATAGATTTGAGTAAGGGGAAGAGGTTTGATTTAAGGGGAAAGCATTGAGTCAAGGGGAGAAGAAAATAAAAAGGTTAAGGAAATGGTAAGAGGTAATTTGGTTACCATCGATGAAAATGGGGGATATTGTTAGACATTTTGAGTTGATGAGTTGTAATTGATGTCAAGATTCAGTTTTAGTGAGCAGTGCAAGAGGAAGCAATTTCAGTAAGTAGTGCAAGAGGAATATTGTATCAAGGTCAAAGGAAAAATATTATAATATTTTATTATAATATTCCAGTTAAAGGTTTATTTGAATAAAATTGAATACCATGAAGTGATCATTCTCCAAGTTCTCTAAAAAACCCAGGTGGCAGATTTGAAAGGATAAGGTTTAAATTATTAAATTTAAATATTTTAACTAAGGTTAAAACTTAAATAAAAATAATTCTTTTGGCACCAAAGTTAAAGGATATATTTTAAATCAAATTTAAAAATTTGATATATTTACCGAAATTGGAAGTGCATGTGCCAAAGAGTATAAAAAGGAGGTTAAATTTTTATTTAACCTATCTATGCGATTGATTGCCCACGATAGCTAATATTTTGAGCGCAAAAGTCTAGAAGATTTTGCATGTGCTAAAATTGACATTGGATAGTGAAAAAAGACAAGAAAAATGGAGCACAAAGTTGAGAGCCAAAGGCACTGGTAGCACAATTGGTGATAGTTGGTGGAACTACGAAGTTCGGCAGGTGAGGAGAGTAGGGTTTGAAACCCACCAAGATGGTTTTGCAAGGGAGAAGAGTTGTTTTGCACCATGCCGATCAAAAAATGACAAAGGAAAGGCTTGAGCATTACCCTTCGTGTGGAGAATAATAGCCCACATGGTAGGCTAGCACCTTGATAAGGTGCTTGGCTGGGAGTGGTCTCTTGCTAGAAACCTGCTGAGGCCTTTTGATTGAGATAAAAGGTATGCACTAATGTTTTCCAAGGTTGCATGAAATATTTTGGATTTGCTAATATTGGATGAAAAATAAATATTTTTGGAGGTTTATAAAGTTTTTTTTTAGATTTGGTTATTAAGTATTTGAGGTAGATAAAAGGGTAGGCAATATTATTTTTTAGGGTTTTATTTTTCAAGGTTGTTAATTAAAGAATGAATATTATAAGGTGTAATTGAGTAATTATTATTTTTATTATGTTTTGATAGTTTGCTAATTTCAAATAAGGAGTAATAAGGTGTATTTGAGTTTGATTATTTTAGTAATTGAGAAATTTTTTTGAGAGTATTACTGTGATATTTTTCATATAACCTTTGAAATTTGCAAAGAAGAAAATTGTGTTTAAGATAGGTTTTGAGGTCATCTCTTCATCAAACAAAAGGTATGGACACATCTTCCTTGTGAGTGATTGTTGGTTGTTGTGAATGCTAATTTGGAGTGAAAAGGGTTGTTTGATAAGAATTTTTGAGTTTGGTGTTTCTGGAATGAAATTTGATTCTAGAAACCTTGTTTGATAAGCATTGTTGTAAATATTGAGTAAGCATTCATATTATTGAACTAGGGTTTATGAAAGAACATGAGTATCATTGTTATGTGAATTTAAGAACTATCTTTAACTAGAGTGTGTGCAATATCACGAGTATCATTGTTATGTGAGATTTTTTGATAACCATTATTGGAAATAATTGAGTGAGTGATTCATATACTTGGACTAGGGTTTATAAGAAAGGACGTATTTCATTGAGTGATTGATTGAGTGGATTTAATTGAGCCTAGTCAAGTGGGAGTGTTGAAGTGATAGTTCTAGTTATGTGAAATAATTTTTTCTATATTCTAAATTGATTTGAGAAAATTTTTGAAAGTGATTGAACATTATTGTGAATAAGAAGCATATTGAGTCTCTAAAAATTCTCTATATGTTTCTATAATAAAGAGAGAGAGAGAGAGAGAGAGAGAGAGTAAAATTTATTGAGCATTGTTTTCAATGTGAAGCATATTGAATCTCTAACAATTATTTATATGTTTTTGTGAGATTGGACAGGTTCTACTAAGGACTTGTTGAGCAGATTTAAGGTAAGTCTTGGTGAAGATTTGTTGAGCAGATTGGACAAGTTCTAGTGAGAACTTGTTGAGAAAGTTTGAGGTAAGTATTTGAGAAGACTTGTGGACATATTGGTGTGAGATTTTGTGAATTCTTACAATACATATTTGAAGACAGAGATTGAGCAGATTTGTGCTAGACCGAAGGATTGTGTTTAGTATAGATTTGAGGATAGAGATTGAGGACATATTTGTTCTATACCGAAGGACTATGTTTAGTGCAAATTTAAGGACAGATTTTGATGCATATTTGAGGACAGGTTTATGCTAGACCAGAGATAGACATTGAGCATATTTTTTATAGATCAAAGGACTGTGTTTAGTGCATATTTGATACATTGAGCATATGTTTTTCTAGATCAAAGGAGATGATAGAGTATAGAGGATGATAGTATCCAATGGATAAATATACATTAGCTAGAGTAGTGAGGATAGGTCTTTTGAGTGAGTATAGGAGTCTTCAATGGATAGATATCCATAAGAAATTGTAATGGAGGGAACAATTCTTCTAGAAGATCACCAACTAGAATAAAGGATAAAGAGTTCTCCTACGGATAGAGATCCATGAACTAGTTGAGGAGATTGGTGTCTCTTGTGGATAGATATCTATGAACTTGATTAGGGGATTGTTGTCTCCTTTGGATAGAGGTCCATAAACATTGTAATAAGGAATGATTACCAAAGATATCTATTGAGAAAATATTAGTGAAATATTTTCTCCGTGGAGTAGCCCACATTGGGTGAACCACATTAAATTTGTGTCTCTATTGTGTGTGATGATTTGTGCATTGATTTGGTTACTACTATTGATATTGCCATTGATAATATTGCATAATATTATTTGGGAAAGAAAAGTAAAAAGTGGTCTTATACTATTCACCCCCCTCTTAGTATAAGCTTGTGTTCTTCAATCTGGGGGGAAAGTGTTCAAAGACATCTGGGGGTGTTTTATTTTTTCTAGGGGGATCAAAGGAGGGAAAACAAGGAGGTCCAAGTGCCTTATTTTTGTGATTGTGTCAATATTCAAATGAGCAAGCTCCTATGAAGAAGAAAGGTAAGCTCTTTGTGGATCCATCTGGGGGTTTGGTCAAGTCTCCTTCTATTATGTTGGACAACCTTCTGGAGCCATTCCTTAAAAATTTAGAATAAAACTAGAAGGTGATGGTTGAGGCCTTGAAAGTTGTTATAGCCTATGTAAAAAATATTTAGGTGATGATACAATGGTGTTAGAGTTACCTTAGGGTTTCCAATTTGATCCTATGGAATGTAGGAGAGAATACCTAAGAACTAAGTATTGGTGGGTGTTTTCTCCCTACCTGTGTTTTCTTTTTGGCCATGATGGGGGTTCTACAATCTCTTTTTTTTTTTTTTTGCTATTAGCTTTTATGCTAGTCTTAGGGAGTTAGATATTGTTAGATCTTGGATCTCATCTAGGTTGGGTTGTTGTATTTTTGGTTGGTGTTAATAGGTTGTAAGATCTATTGGTTTTTTTTTGGACCTTTGGTTTCTGCCTTGGCTGCCCCATGTTCCATATTTTATAAAAATGTTTGGGTTTCCTTTCATAAACCCCCTCTTTTAATACCAAATAAAAAAAATTACCATTTTATTGTGAAACTATAGTAGTTATTATTGGGATAAATTATAAATGCAAAATAAAATTGATTAGTTTCAAATAAAAATCCTTCTCAAATTAAAAACTAATCAATGATGGGCATACAAATCATAATCCCATGTTTTCATGTAGTAATTTAAATGACTTGAACATGTCTTCAATGAATCAAAGTGTAATATAAGAAATTTATAATACACTTTATCAATATTAATCTTCTAAAATTATTTGAGGTATCCTTATCTTCCCAATCCTATCTATTCTAGTGATGAGGACATATTATTGTTATGTATTTACGTGAGACTTCTTATTAAGATCACATTAATATTGTTAATTTTTTATCTAATTTTTTAGCTCAAATTAGCATTATTGTTATATATTTGATATTATTTAAGCACTATTAAATAAAAGAAATGTAGTTCAATATTTCCCATATTAGTTGGTAGTCATAGTAGTAGATTCTACTTATTTTGGGTGGGGCACCATGTTGTCCACTCAAGATCAAATTTTCTTCAAAAATTTGAAGCAACAATTGAAATTAATCATTGCTAATATTCAAAAAATTCAAGCTGCCACAACAAAAGAACAAGAAGAAGTTGCAGAAGAAATTCTTCCTATAGAAGACATTGCTACAGAAGAAGAAGATTCTGTAGAAAATGAATGTCTTCATGTGGAAGCCATTGTTGTAGAAGAAGAAATTCTTCTTGCTGAAGAATTTGCTACAAAATAAATTCTCCCGATGGAAGAATTAGAAGAAGAAATAATTTTTGTAGAAGAAATTTCTGCAGAAGAAATTGTTGTTGTAAAAGAAGAAAATATTGTAGCAAAAGAAATCTGTGTAGAAGAAATAATTATTTTTAATGAAAGAAAAATTAAAGAAATTTTTATTTCTAATTTTTTTTTTGAAGCAGTACTTGAAATCGAGGTAGGATCTATGGGCATTGATCCCATAATCCTCCAATTGGACCATACTTCTACCTTATTTATCAATTTCGATTTTGTATTCGAATTCGACACTTCTAAATTTTGAAAAAAATCGATGTTTAAAAATTTGGGATAAAATTTGATATATTATAAATGTGAATATATAAACTTAATATATACACATAAATTTTTTTTGGATCCAATATAAAACCAATTTCCAATCACATTGCCCCAAACCCTAATTGGAATTGGAAATAACAATAACAATAATAAAATCAGAAAATTGGGTACTCGTCTAGTCAAATTATACAATTTAGTAAATAATTCAAAATAATAAAACTGAATATGTCTTTTGCATGGTAGAGCACTGAATGGATTCTTTGCATATTTTTCATACCGTGTAGAAAAATGTTAGGTATAATGAGACATAATGAAATTAAAAAATTAATGTTGTTGATGAGATGAGGTAATTTTCCAGTTCATTCCTGACTCTACTCTAAAAGGAAAAATTTGGTAGACAAGTTGCTGGTAAATTACACATTTGGGAAACCTAGAGTCAGGGATGACCAGGTGTAAAATTACTTGTCTAGTGATTTACACATTTGGGCAACCCAGATTCAGGGATGAATATATGGGAAATTACTTGAATTACACTTTGTAAAAAACAAAACCACACATTAACATACCAAAAAAACAAAATAATATTGTGTTTTTCCATTCTACGTTGGTGACCCAATTTTTTTGGTCAAATTTAAGATTTGTTCACCAGATTTATGTGTTAAGATTTTAAATTTGACAAATTTCAAATTTCAACTAAAGAATTTGAAGAATTTTATAACTAAGACTAATGCTAATACATAGTTTGAAGGTCTATTCCATGAATATCCATACAAAGAAGAATTCACCATTTTCCATTCCGCTATAGATGATGGATCTTGTCCTATTGTGGGATCTATTTTTGTTTGGCGCTCTAGTTTGATAGATCTAAAAATAGAAGTCATGTGACCTCTTGCCTCAATGGCCTCTATTGTGGCCACCCTAGCTGCACTTACCAACAATGCATAGAATGAGGCACGTCAAAATCTACAAGCACTAGCCCCTCCTCGATGCAACCCTATACCCCATGCACCTCCTTGGCCACCACCATGGCCCATAGACCTCCGTAGTTTCAAATCTATTAAGTGTTGGTTCCTACTTGCTCTGAAAAAAGACGCATGGAAAGAGTATGCAATATTATTTACGTGGGAGACCATGACCAATGCGGGCTTCCATGCATTATGTGCATGGCAATTTACCCGTAGGAGGTCCTACATGCCCTAAATATGTGTGCACACTAGCACATGGGTATATGCTCCATGCACGTGCACCCACACATGGCTAGCATGCCAGTGTGCACTAGCATGTGTGTGCATGTCAGTATGCCCAAACTGGACAACGTACCATGGGTATGCATGTCAGCGTGTTATGGGCACATGTACCTATGCACTCCACACTAGCCTATGACCAGCATGTTGGCCTGCATGTTCCATGCTATCCTATGGCCATATTTTTGAGCAGTGAACTCCACGTTGGTCTGGTCTACGGCTAGCATGGTTGGCCAGTGCGCTCCACACTAGCCCATGGCCAGCATGTTGGGCATCACACAATGGTGCACACGATCAACTTTGACCATGCACCCATTGAAATTATTATAATAAATAATTCAAATTTATTTATTTATTTATTAAATTAATTAATTTATTAAACATTTAATTAATTAATTAATTAAATTATTTTGAATATATATATTTTATATATATATGTCAACTTGAGGAACCATTCATCAATCTGCAAGCATAGGCAAGTTTATAGTCATTGGAAATATCTTTTTGAGCCCGACCCATTGTTATCCTTCTTTTGGCATTTTGTGAAGACTTGTAATAGCTTATCTTTGGTCTTCTTCTCCTTGTATATGGAAGTGCATTTTCTATTGTACCCAACACTCCTACGTTCACTCTTTTTTTTGTGTAGTAGCATTGGAGTCCAATGCTTATATGGTTGGGAGGAATGATGAGGACATATTATTGTTATGTATTTACGTGAGACTTCTTGTTAAGATCACATTAATATTTTTAGTTTGTTAGCTAATTTGTTAGCTCAAATTAGCATTATTGTTATGTATTTGATATTATTTAAGCACTATTGAATAAAATAAAAGCAGTTCGATGTTTCCCAGATCATCTAGTGTATTATAGAACTACAACCTTACAATGCGGTGATACATCATTTTATTGAGATTCCTCATAAATACATTATAAAAATCATTTTTAATTTATAAAATCTTATGAAAGACCTATGTGATTTTCATATTTTGTACAATATGATAACTAACTTCCTAATTACAATATTATTCTATTTTACTCTATATTGGGAACTTGATAAATTATCACATATTTTATTCTATACTTTTACAAGTGAGCTTATCCATTATTTGTTGATATTACTTATAATACATCACCAAATTTAGTGACTTTAACCCCCTTACCTAATGCAAAGTCCTCAATTTTAAATGAATTAAGTGATTTTGCATCATTCATGTTTAAATTTTATTTCCATTATTTAGCTCCCTAACCTCTTAAAAAATGTCTTCAATATAAGCTTCACCATTTATGTCAATGCAAAAGTGCTACCTACCCACCATATTACACCACACATAATGGAAATATGTTAACTAAAGTAATTTTTCATTCTATTCTCTATAATGAGCTATGAAATATTCACCAAGAGAATCACTTGTGTATATTATATTCAACTTGCTACCTTTATTTAGTATATATGTATGCATGTGGTATTATGTTGAAGCTACTATTTAGAATAGATTTAGCATAATTTTAAATAATGAAAAAAAAATTGTATTTCTCTACTAATTTCAAGTGAGTCGTCTCATAATATCTTTCCTAATTAATGTTATGGTTTATGTAATAGTTTTTTTTTATACACAATTTTACATTTGGACAACTCCTAAAGTTGATTTCATTCTTCCTTACTGAACTTTTAATATTTCTAATTTCAAGTGTATTTTTGTCCCTTTCTATTTAACTTTTTGTTGAGAATCATAATTTTGAAGTTCATCAATTGAATACTCTATTCCAATATTAATTATCTCACTACTTTAATTATATGCTACTTGATCTACTTTTTATGTATTATATTCTCATAATTATGCTAAATAAGTGTCAAGGTGATAAGCATTGCTAAATAGATATTTTGATCCCTTTCACATATATCTTTATAGGTATGAATTGATGGAAGACAATATTGATAAGTGGAGCTATTCAAGCCTCTATTGAAGACCAAAATCTACTATTACATGATAACTCAGATTTCACATTTATATTTAATGCATTTTATAAGATGGTTTGAATAACTTATTCAAAATTGTATATTATCAAAGATATGGTAGTACTTTTGTATCTTAACAGGCTGAATTGTAATATAATTTTTAGTTAGCATTCTATGTATATTATCCTAGATCAAAGTGGATCAACTTCTCTCTAATTTTAAATGCTCAAAATTTTTGGATGCTTCATTAGCCTATAGATCTTCTTGGCATGTCGGTACCTTAAACTATTTCTTTTTTTATTAATAAAAACATATTGACTTATTATTAGTAAAAATAAATTACTACATTTTTTAGTACATGTCAAAGCTACTATACACTTGTTTGTGAGCATGGAGAGTGGAGGTTATACACTTAAGAAAATTATTTTACAAGAATGAACAACCAATGACACGTGGTAAGTTGGAATATGGTATCTAAGTTGCTTTTAGAACTTGTTAAACTTTCTATTTCTTTGATTTTATTTTCAAAGTTAATTGTTTTTAATATTTCATTAAAATAAAATTAAATATTTAATTGTTATTATTTAAAATAAATCTCTACCTTTTGGTACAACTCAAATCTATCATACACTCGTTTATGAGGATGGGTATTGGATGCTATGTGCTTTAGAAAAATATTTTACAAGAAGGTAGAACTAATGATACGTAGTACATAACAATCCACCAACTCAAACTAAGGGAGAGATACATTTTTTATAAGGGTTAACTCATAAATAAAACCCAATATATTTTAGCAGTATAAGGCACAACCATATTTTGTGTTCATGTCATTGCAGATGACACTCAAGTGGATAGGAGTGGCCAACATCCCATACTTTTGGGGTTCACCCTTTTAAACCTCATAATTTACAAAAGATACCATCAATGATCCCCCAAATTTTTCTATATTCTTACCTATATAGTACAACTTGACCATGGTGTAGGGATTTTACTTTAAGACCCACAACACCTTAAGTGGGACACCTATTTCCTAATCCTATATAAGTTCATCTATGTAGGATCAATCTGACCTAATGCTTTAGTGCTTAGTTACTTGCACCTCGGTGGGCTAGCTAAGTTCATTACCACTCACCTGGTAGTGAACATGGTAAATATTTTCTCATTGCAAAGTGCCACAACTATACTATCTTGTGAATGATCTAATGGATTATCCCATACCAATATATCGTTAAAATTCCTAAGCCTCGCTACTAGGAATATGTCCAAGCCTCACTATTGAATACTTGTCCAAACCTCACTGCTAGGACTATCCAAAAGCCTCACCACTTTTGGCCACTCGAGCCTCACTTTTTAGTGTGTATCATTCACAAATACATAGTTATTTCCTCATCGCAACTCAACTAGGAATTGGGGTACATCTTGACTCAAGGGTTGGATTATATGGCTTTATATTCATACCCAAAAACCCCTTCTCAATCCAATATTTCTTAACATTAAAATAAATAAACATCTCTTCCAAAATGAAATAAAGTGTTATATTAAATCATAACTAAATTCAACATAACACATTGCTAAAGACTAGGAATTTAAATTTTTTTCAAATCATAGAACTAGCATTTAGCATTTCTTTTATCTATAATGAGAGTATAAACAACAACATATAAATAAATTATAATCATAATTATAACCATAATCCATGAATTATATTCCATCATTACCTTCAATAGCACATTCTGTCCATTTTGCACATAACTAAATATTCCAAGAAGTATACATAAAATAATAATAACATTTAATATTCCATTCTATGAATCAAGTCTCAAAAACTACAACAAGAATGTTATTCTTAAAGCATTTATTCCTTCCTCATAATCATAATACTCATAATAATCCTCATCCCAAAAATATTACAATTCAATCCTTTAATTACATGAATAATCTTTCATATTTTCTTCAAGGCCTTCCATTGGTTGGGTTTTCTCCAACAAGCAATTGAAAGTAATTTTAGGGATCAAGACAACTCTTCCATGCATATGCAAGCCTAACATGCACTATGCAAGAAATATTTAACAATAAAAACACATGCATCACACAAAGTAAACCTAAGAAAGATCTTAGAGAGAATCCCATACTTCTATCAACTTATGGATGCCTTACCTACACAAGCTTCATCTATTTTTTGAAAAATCTTACTACTAAAGCATTCAAATAATAACTCTCATTAAGATAAAACCCAAATTATTTTATCCATTCTTGAATCCATTTATAACCTTTGTATTTAAACAATATTCATAGATCACTTCCATAATTAATCAACAATTCCAACACCACAACTTGATATCTACAATATCTAATTAATAACATAATATAAAGGTCTTTATTTAATAAATCAATAATTCCAACACTACAACTTGATATCTATAATATCTAATTAACAACATAAATATAAAAGTCCTATTTAATAATTTTCAATCCAATAAATCAATAAGCTACTGATTTATTAATCAAACATAAAATAATATTAAAATATATTTATAGCTCCATGCATAACTAATTAAAACTATTAATTTATTACACCATTTTTATATAGGTAATTAAGATAACCTGGTTGGCTCAATTCAGGTATACCAACATAAAACAACCTTACCAACACCTAATTAAAACATTAAATTATAGAAAAAAATGAAACTATGTTGTAGGGCTATCTAAACCAATTAGCATCCTCTGATGGCCATGGCTAGGATAGGGAGGGTAACTGCAAGGTCATCTATTTATGGTACTTAATGAATGCAAGACACAAGATCTAACTTGATTATGCAAAACCCCTGAGCCTATCCCTCTTATGGGTACTGCCTTCTCTAAAATTCTCTAAACCATACTATAAAATGTAAACACTTCTACATAGGAGCCCCATAGCCTTTTAAACCATCCCTAAGTGAACATTTAGATCAAAATGATAATAGGAATTAATGTGACTATAATGGCCCATTACTATTGTGGATACGACTCTCTCTACTAACATTTACTATTGGAAGAAGAATTTACAAAGCAATATTTCTAAAGACAAACACGATTTTTCAAAAGAAATTTAACCAAAAATTTGGTTAAATTCTTCACTAAACATACATTGATTGCTAAATTAATTAAAATAATAATACGTAGCACAACAAAATAAAACTTGTGTAGAAGCATTTTCTTAAAACCACAAGTACATGGATAACCACCACAAACCAAGAATATTATCTTAAGCAAAACAATCAAAGCAATTCATATGCATAAAATTTAAAGCTATTTTAAAGTATTACAAATGATGAGCAAATTTCTTGATGATATTTTTGGCCTATTCTAGCTCTCCAGTACCTTTTGGCTCTCTTTTCCAATGCTTCAATTATCTTTTTTCTCCTTTTTTCTCATGATCGCCCATTAAATCCATGAGATCAAATTAATTCTTGGAGGATGGTAATGGTTTAGAAATGGCTTCTTTTTCCTCTCCAATAATGCTAGCCACTCCATCCACATCTTTCTCTTGTCAAGCATTTCTGATCAGTTACAAAATAAAAGTAACATTTCCAAGACTCTTCCCATTACCAAAATCACCACCTTTCTAAATATTCTATTTTCTAATATTTAGGTGTTTGTTAATTGAAGCTCCCTTTATATGGTTTTTAACCAATTCAAATTAATTTAAACCTACTAATATTCATAATCCAAGATATTAGAGAACCTTTCACTTAGCTCATCCAATAATATTATTACCTTCTAATGTTAGTGTTAATACTAACATTAGTGTGATATAATAATAATTAAATTAATTACTCATTTAATTAATTTAACTATGTTAATATTAACTAGTAGCATCGATATTTAATATTTAAATTCTTATAATACCACATTATTATTAATACTAAACTTGATAAAATTGATAACCAAAAAATTTCCAAACTTCAAAACATAGGTATGAATGGATTCCAATAATTACAATGTTATCACCCACCTACTAAGAATGACTCTTTTTCTTTAATAACAACCTCCTTATCCAAAGGTGTATTCAATAAAAAATACACATATGCAATGCATCTATATGAAGGGTTTTTTTTACCCTTGAGTTATCGGTGATAATGTTATCCATAATTTCCCTTTTTATCTCATTTTTGGTGGTTGTCCCATATCAATCCACCAATGAGAGTACATGGTCCTGCAACCACAAAATTCATCAGTGGTACCATATTCTAAAAGTAGCATAATCCCACTTTATAAATCATAAAGAAAAACTATCAACACATCTTAATAAAATAATATAAGATTATGCATGTAATATGCACATATAAGTACATAAATTAAGCATCAAAGAAAAATCCTCCCAGGGTGGGCCATTACATACTCCCCCTAGGACTAAACACATTCCCTTGTATTTTATGAAATAAAGCATATATTTTATTCAAATAAATATGGGAATTGATTTCTCGTTTCCTTAGCATCTTATCAAGTTACACAATTTTTAGAATAATGGCCCCAATGGACCTTACATTGATCTAGGGTTTGTTTTCTCAAGCTCTTAGAATGAAAACCTAGAATCCTTACCGATTGCACCTCAATGGCTAAGGGATCTACCATTTTTAATTTTAACACATTCTAAACATAATAATTAGAAACATACTTCCTAAGCAAGGATATGTGGGAAGTATCATGGATCTTTGATAGGTTGGGTAGGACTAATCTTATCAATGATCTCAAAAGACCCAACAAAATGAGGATCCATGTTAGTTTACTTGATAGTAATTTTCATAGGTCTTACCCTCAAGAAGACTTTGTCTTCCATAAATATTTCCTTGGTGATCTTTTCAAATCAGCATAGCTCTTGTAATGATTGGTTTCTTCCTTGAGCCTTTGTCGAGTCACTTTGAGCTTCTCCATCTCTTTGATAATGTATGGTTTGATCACCACCTGATATTATGGATTATCCTATGATAGAGGTGTTATGCATCTTCTTCCACACAAGGCCTCAAATAGAGCCATTCCCAAGGATGAATGGTATGCATTATTATATGCAAACTCAAGAAGATGCAAATAGTCTTCCCACTTAGAATTTTGATCCATGTAATACATGTGAAGCATGTCTTCCAATACTTGGTTAACCCTCTCCATTTTCCCATCTATTTCTATATTATACATAAAACTAATATTCAATTTTGTGCCCAATAAATCTATAATATCTGTTTGATATGATAACCTCAAGAAAACTATGTAACCTAGTTATTTTCTGAGCCAACTTATTAACCACAACCAATGTATCATCCCTGATGTTCCTCAATATAAAATGTGTAATTTTAGTCAACTTGTCTACCACCACAAGTATTGCATCATGTTGGTACCTTGTTTTAGGTAAACCCACAATAAAATCCATGGATATAACTTGCCACTTCTGAGTAGGTATATCATGTGGATATATTTTTCCTATTGTATGCTGATATTTTACCTTTACCTTCTAGCATTCTAAACATCTAGCAATGAAACTATTAACATCATGTTTCATTCTAGGCCAATAAAAAGTCTTTTTCATATTTTCTCTCATCTTTGCACCTCTTGAATGAGCATAATATGGAGAACAATGCACCTCTTGCATAATCATTCTCCTTAAATCATCAGTCTTGGGTATGACAACCCTATCTTTGAAACATAAATAATTTATGTTAAAATACTTATTTTCCTTAGAATTTTCCTCAATTTTAGCCTAGTTATCAATACAATTCTAATATTATAATTTCATATCCTTGATTTTATCAATCAAGTCAACATGATTGCAGATTAATATTGTTATATGAATTTTCCTACTCAAGGCATAAACAACCTTGTTTTCCGTTCCTATGATATACTTTATGCCAAAGTCATATTCTACTAGGAAATTTATCCACCTTCTTTGCCTTTAATTTAGCATTGGTTGGGTAAATATATATCTTAGGCTTTGGTGATTTGTCCTTAGCTCGAAAGGTTTTTCCAATAAATAGTGCCTCTATACCTTAAATAATGGGCAACCACTGCTAGCTCTAGGTCATGTGTATCATAATTCAACTCATGCTTCTTGAGTTTTCTATAATCATATGCTATTGTAGCTTCATTTTGGGATAACAACTCTTTCAAAAATTCTAAGAAAGAATTTGTACATAAAATTTCCATAAGAATCAAGTATTCTAATAATTGATGTTGTTGTTAGCTTATTCTTTAGAGTTTCAAATGTGGCCTCACACTTATCCATTCATTTGAACTCTTTTCATTTTATTTAAAGGTTGGTAATAGAGTAGGCAATTCTTGAGTAGTCTTTCAAAAATTACCTATAATAACCAATTATTCACATGAAGCTTCTCACTTCAAACACATTAGTGGGTTCAGGTATGAGTTTAATTTTCTTGGAATCTACAACAATCTCTTATGTAGATATAATATGCCCCAAATACTAAATTTGTGAAGCATAGAATTCACATTTTGACAATTTTAAATAAAGTTGGTTCTTCCTCAACACCTTTAACACCAACCTCAAATGTTGATCATGTTCTTATCTAGTGTTGGAATATATCAATATATCATCTAGAAATATCAATACAAAATGATCCAAATATTTTCTAAACACAATATTCATCAAATTTATAAAAGTTGTTGGTGCATTTATCAACCCAAATGGTAGTATTGTGAACTCATAGTGTCCATATCTAGTCTTAAAGGTTGTTTTATGAGTATCCTCCTCATGAATTCTTAGCTAATGATATCTTGATCTCATGATAATATTTGAGAAGATAGTGGTATATTTTAGTTGATCAAAGAGATCATAAATCCTTGGCAATGGATAATTATTCTTGATGGTTACCTTATTTAACATTTTGTAGTCAACATAATATTAATAAAATATTGAAGCACCCCAATGTGACACATTTTGTTTAATCAAACCTTTATCTAGTAAATATTGGAGTTGCACTTTTAACTCTTGCAACTCAATAGGAGTTGTTCTATAAGGTGTTCTAGCAATAGATTTAAATCTAGGTATTAATTCAATGCTGAAATTAAATTCATGTCAAAGTGGTAGACCTAGGAGATATTCCAAAATACATCTCTAATAGAACTGGATATTTCTTAATATCTCTACATCTTTGTTACTTCATTCCTTGCTATTTATATTAACTACATACAAAATTCCACCTCTTGTGATTACCTTATTAAGCTTCATATCTAAAAATAAATATGGTCAAAAAGACCCTTGTCTGCTTTGAACCCTCAATATTTGCTTATTCTTATTAATATAATCCATCTATTTTTCTTGGAAATTGGTTAGGGCTCCATGAGCTTTTAGCCAATCCATCCCTAAGATAATATCAAAGGCATATAGTAGTACTACATATAAATACCAAATAGTTGATCCATTGGGTAATTAAATCTCAGTAGCAAGAAAGCATTGATTCATTGAGTAATTCTACCTAGAACCATACTTAAATTTCCACCCTTGTGCCAAAAATCTAGATTTTTCTTATATATACCCAATAATACTAGTGGAAATGAAAAGAATTGTGGCTCCACAAATAATTAAAATATTTATATTTCTATTAAAAAATATACCATTTAACAACATGGGAGTTGCTTGACCATATAGATTATGACTTCATGTGGCTACATAAATTCTATGAGTTTGTTCCTTGGCTTTGATACTTGACTGTGGCCATTGGGAAAACTTATTTACATAATGAGGACCCTCATAAATGAAACAACCTATCCCAAGTGAATGATTCCTTTCCTACCTTATATCCCCTATATCCTCCTTCTAAGTTGAATTATTTTTCTTTTGAGGTTGGGGTTTGAATTTTCCTTCCTCTAGAATTTGTTCTTATAATTCTCTTTATTCCCATTGTTCCTATTTCTAAACTTTGGATTTTCTTTACTTTTATTGTTTTACTCCTTGTCTCATTTTGTAAATCCAACACTCTTCCTCTTATTGAGTTCCTATTTCTCTCCTTCTATCAACACTCCATAGTTGAATAAGGTCTTCTTGGTGTGTTGATTTATCTCTTCTTGTTAAGCCAAATCATATGCCTTTTGTAGGTTTTTGGGCTTAAGAAAATTAATCATTATTTGGATCTTAGGATCCACTCCCAAGATGAACTTTCGCAATTTCAATTATTCATTGGTATCATACTCAAGAGAACATTTAAAAATATTGAGTATTTTTTTATAATAAACCTCTATAGTCAAGGTTCCTTGTTGGAGCGTAGAGAATTTTTCAAATTTATCTACATAAAATTGATCTAATAGGAATATTTTCTTAAATTACCTTATAAAACTATCCCATTTGAGGTCCACTACTTGGATTCCTCTACTTACCTTGAATGTAATCCACCATTCCAAGGTTACATCTTCGATATGAAGGATTGCCCATATAGTTTAGCTTTCTAGTAAGTAATTCTTTATGAAAAATAAGTTTCCAACTCATTTAGCCAATATTTTACTGCATCACCCCCTTCTCTTCCATTAAATTTAGATACATTAACATTCTTAAGTTCCTTTTAAAGCTCAACCTCAATCTGAGATTTACCCTCATGGGCTCCTTTAGTAGGATTTTATTCTTGTCTATCCTATGGAATCCTATTATTGAATTCTAGATTAACCAATGTTTTCAACATTTTTTATTGTTGCTCCATCTGCTCTTGAAGCGACTTAACCACTAAATTAAGGTTTTCCATCCTCTTATTGGACTCCAATGTTCTTCTAAATGATAGGTAAAGATAATTCCAATATCCATGAGCCTAACCCAAAGCCAAAATCGAAAGTTTGATCCTGAGCCCAACTCTAAAATTTTAGAACTAGAGATGAATTATTTTGTCAGAGAAGATGTTAGATACTACCAAATAATGTAATAAGGGAGGATGATAGGTGAATATGATATTATTGGTAAATTCCTATTATTGCACCTCACATTAAATTGGAAGGTTACAACTATTGCTAAAATTAAATCATAATTATAATCATATTAGATGCTTATAACCTCCTTGAATATATTTTAATATGCAAATGTTAACTAAATTCCTTGGATTAAATCCTAATAACTTGGATGCATGTTGAGGCATATTTGAAGAATAATGAAAAATGTTAACAAAAAATAGCCAAATCCTAACCAATTAGATATCTTAAGAATAAAATTCAATATTTACTATCATATTATTTTTCAAACTATCTTAATTAACAAAGTATCATGTCTTGATTCTGATCTACCTCTCAATTTAGCATGATATATCTTCCTTGAATAAATATTGTTTAATCATTACCAAGTGTTTTTAATTCTATTAGACTTAGTATGATGGTTATGGACTTTAAACTTATTTTATGGGAAAATTGAGAAGGATTATCAACCATCAACTAGAGATGAATTATTTATCAATGGATTTTAAAATCAATTTAATCATACCTTGTTTAATAAAGGAATTGAGGGAGTCATTTTCTATGAATTACTTGTACATCATGTGGAAATTTTTACTAATCATTGACCACATATTCTTGTATAATTGTATAGGGAGAAGAACATCCATATCAGGTTATTTATTAGTTTTATTTACCATAGTATCTTTTTCAGCTCATCATTTGATAAGATATTCTCTAAGGATTTAGTAAAGTATGGAGGAAGAATTTTTGGCATAAATTCTTGAACAAATATGGAAAATTTAGGATAGAACTCATTTATCATCCCCTTTGGAAAAAGCTTATCCTAATGTTGCAAGAAATCATATATAATGTGTTGGGTATCTACCAAGATATACCCATCATTGATATGCAACTAGATATTTTTAATTTTTTTTGGTCTTGTGTAGCTAAAATAATTACATCTTTTATTGTTTTGATTCATCTACTTCAATATTGCATGAATCTTAGTTCCATTGGCCTTATAAATTAAAAAAAAAAAGTCAAATCATCCTCTACTTGAGCTATAACTTGAAGATAACCATAGTCATCATATTGAGAATTATCTTCTCTAAGATGAGAGACCTTCCCTTCGAATTTGATTTCTAGTGCTCAATTTTTATGCACTATTATACATTTATATCATCTTAGAAATGAAATTTTTATCAATGGATTATAGAATCAATTTAATTAGACCTTAGTTAATAAAGGAACCTAGGGAATCATTTCCTAAGGATTCCTTGTCCATAATGTGGAAATTTGTACTAATCATTGACCACATATTATCATATAATTCTATCAAGAGAAGAACATCAATGTCATGTGATTTCATTTTTTATTTACCATATTATTTGTTCAAGCTCATCTTTTGATAATATATTCTCCAAGAATTTAGTAAAGTATGGAGGAAGAAGTTTTGGAATAAATTCCTGAACAAAGATGAACAATTTAGGATAAAACATATTTATAATCTCCTATGGGAAGATCTTAGCCTAATGTTGGAAGAAATAAAATATAATGTGTTGGATGTCTACTAAGATATACCCATCATTGATATTCAACTAGATATTTTTAATTATTTTTGTCTCATGTAGCTAAAACAATTATAACTTTTATTGTTTTGATCCATCTACTTCAATCTTACATGAATCTTCGTTACATTGGCATTATAAGTTTTTAAAAAATTTAAAGCATCCTCTAATTGAGCTAGAACTTGATGATAATCATAGTCATCATATCGAGCATTGTATTGTCTAAGATGAGAGGCCTTCCTTTCCAATTTGGTTTCTGGTTCTCTATATTGATACAATATTCTACATTTATGATATCTTAGAGTAAACATAGTTCTTTAAGTGGTATATTCTCACCAATCAATCCACCCCATAGAACTAGTGGGACAATGGTGATATTTTTCAAACATGGTAAATCAAATTAATGCTTTATTTTAACTCATGAGAGATAATTTAAATAAATGCTCTATACTACTAGAAGGAAGAGGTATAATTGAATGCAAAATATACTAGTATGTGATTTTAGAAAATAATATGTGTTAACATATACAAACTAATTATGGAGAAGGGAGGAAATTGACATGGGATTTTTATTAAGTAGACTATATCCAACCCACTAGCTTGTCCATCTATACTAGAGTAGTCATTATTTGAAGTCAACCACTTTGAAATATCAAAGCGGGCTAATAAAAGAGAGGGTCAAAAACACCCAAAGAGGTTTTATATTAAATTCATATCTCAAATTACTCATTGTTAATAGGATGATTGCCTTGTAAAATATGATCTTAGGTATTTTCTTCTATATTGAAATCCCCAACAAGAATCTATCTAGCCACTATTAGGAATGTTGTCAAATAATATTATAACATAGTTTGTCTATTTAAGGCATTCAATAAATAAATAAATAAATAAATAATGTGTCATAAAATAGTGGCAAGATAGAGTCCATCATGGGGAGAATAGCCCAAATAACACCAATGATTTTTTTTATAGTGAAAAACCCCTTGCAGGTCTGCCTTTGTCTAAGATACCACGAACAAGGGGTTCTACACCGTCAAAGTCACCCGGGGGTCGCACTCGACTCTGCCCACACCAACATTATCAATTGTATTTTGGGTACCCAATTCAGATTTTTGGTAGGGTGGAGATTCGAACCTAGGACCTCCCTTGGAGGATTACCCTCTCCTCTCCAACTCACCTACAACACTTGGATAAATAACACCAATGATAATGGTATCAATAATACTCGCAATTATGCAAATTTTATATTGAGAATTTATTCTTGAGAGCAGTGATTTTGATGATATAAAGGGAAAGATAAATCCAAGTGCTATAACTAGATCCAGCATTCAAATTTAAATCTCAAATCCAAATCCATGAGCCTAACCTAGAGCCAAGAGCAAAAGTTTAATCCCAAGACCAACTTTGAGATTTTAGAACAAGATGTGAATTATTTCATAATGGAATATGTTAGATATCATCAAATAATGTAATAAGGGAGGATGATAGAAAAATATGATATTATTGGTAAACACCTATTATTGCACCTCACATTAGATTTGAAGGTTGCAACTATTGCCAAAATCATATCATGATTATAATCATTTTGGATGCTTATAACCTCCTTGAAATTAGTTCAATATGCAAATGTTAATTAAATTCCTTGGATTAAATCCCAAAAATTTGTATGTATGGTGAGGCATCTTTGAAGAATAATAAAAAACGTTAACAAAAAACAAACAAATCCTAACCAATTAAAGATCTTAAGAATAAAATTCCAATATATAATATCATATTATTTTTCAAAATCAAACTTAATTAACAAAGTATCATGTATTTATTCTTGTTATTAGTGATCTACCTCCCAATTCAGAATGATATTTCTTCCTGGAATAAATCTTGTTTACTCATTACTAAGAGTTTTTAAGTCTATCGGCCTTAGTTTAATGGTTATGGCCTTTACACTGATTTTATGGGAAATTTGATAAGGATTATTGACCACCAACTAGAGATAAATTCTTTATCAATAGATTTTAGAATCAATTTAATCATACATTGGTTAATAATGGAACTAAGGGAGTCATTTCCTAAGTATTCCTTGTACATCATGTGGAAATTTGTACTAATCATTTTTCATGACCCTCCCTAGCTAAATTTATGGCACAAAGAAATAATGTCTTAACCTATGGTGTGGTGATACCTAGTTTGAACAATTGAACCAACTATATGATGTTTAGTTGATTTATAAGGGCATGTTATCGCTAACATATTGCCAAGTGTATAAGATCAGGTACACTCATAGGTGGAGAATGCAGAAGCATCCACCAGAAATGAGGGTACCTAAGATCATGGGAAATGATGATTAAGGTACTCTGAGGTAACATTGATAGATACCTTCATATAGGTATGCATTGTCAGAAGGGATAATCATTGATGACCGATCGCCTTGAGCCTTAGTTGATAGTCTAGTAGCTATCATAAAATCTCTGGCTAAGATAGGTGATTGGGTTGATGGAAAGACTCCCTCTTTGTTGTTTTATAAATTTGTTTGCTCTCTACTACATCATGGTTTGAGTAGCATGATGTTGGAACTTCTATAGTAAAATAACTACAAAATGTATGTGGATGCATAAAGCAAACTGTCTTGTTGAAGTAAAGAAAGAGCATCATTTTTATGAAGAAAATCAAATTAAATTTATATGCTGAATGAATATTCTTTTAAAAGAGTTAACGAATTTTTAATTAAATAATGATTGATTTAATTAAGCTCATTAGTAAACTTCATTTTATTTAGTGAATGAGAGTTATTTTAAATTAATTAAAGGTGTTCATTTTAATGATAATGGACAAGTCATTAAAATACCTTAATTAATTGAAACAAACAAAAAAATCCATTTAAGAAATAGATGTCTTTTATTTTAAGGAAAGAGTAATTATGAAATTATTTAAATAAAAGAAGTATATTTTAATGGTGATAAATATCACATAAGTGATATTTGTTTAAAAGGGTACCGATATTATTTTTAAAAGAAAGGATAATATAAAATATATAAATATCCCATTCCCCTGTAGAGTGAAAGCTACGAAAATAATCTAGGGTGGCTACTAAGTTTCCAAATATGCAAATTATAGGAATAAGGATTCCTTACCACTAGAGAAAAGGACGAAGCATTGAAGGAAGAGGGGGCTTGAGGAAGGGCTTAAGGTCCTAGAAAGGATGGTGGATGGGCCACTTGGAGGAAGGAGGCATGTAAGGTTCTAGAGAGGAAAAGGGGAATGAGAGGAAAAAATAATAGGAAGAAAGAGGATGATGGGAGGACGAAGGAAGGGAACAAGGCATAGACCCAGGTCCGGGGAAAAGAGAGGAACACACCGCAAGCAAGGGAGAGGCAGTCCAGATGCCACCAAATTCTATTTTATAATATTATTAAGGTTGGAGTGTTTTGGACTTTAACCTATTTTCTTTTACATGCATTGGTATGGTGAAAACATAGTTCAAAGCCTATTTATACTCCTTGTAGCATGAGAAGCCATTGGTAAGGATTGAAACCACTTGCATCTGTGTTTTGAGAGTGTTGTAATGTGTGTTTAAAGGGCACTGTGCTTGGGTGAAAAGCACTATGAGTGTCTTGAAAATATTGTGTTTCTTTAAGAGCTTGTTGGTGTTTTTGAAAAGCACTGTGAGTGTCTTGAAAATGTTGTGTTTCTTTAAGAGCCTATTGGTGTTTTTGAAAAGCACTGTGAGTGCCTTAAAAACACTATGTTTCTTTAATATTTTGTTGGTGTTTTTGAAAAGCACTATGAGTGTCTTGGAAACATTGTGTTTTTTTAGAGCCTGTTAGTTTTTTTAAAGAGCCTACGAGTGACATGGAAATTATGTGTTTCTTTAGAGCCTCTTAGTGTTTTTAAAGAGCCTACGAGTGTCTTGAAGACTTGTTTTTAGAGCCTATTAGTGTTTTTAAAGAGCACTACGAGTATCTTGAAGATGTACGATTCTAAGAGCCTGTGAGTGTTGTTAATGTCTTTGTTAAATTTTTTAATAGTGCCATGAGTATAAGAGTCTGTGAGTGGCTGAAGACGTCGTGAGTTTAAAAGCCCTATTAGTGCTTTGAGAGCATTATGAGTTTAAGAGCATTGGGTGTGTCTAGATAGCACTATGGAAATAGGAACGCACTATGTGACTAAGACTTTCATATCCAAAGAGAGAGGGAACATATGTTTAGAAATGTCTACTACAATGGGAAAGTCAGCATGGTTCCAAGAGGGAGTGTTGTGCTTGGGAGCACCACCTGTAGGGAAAACACCCCCGAGGGTTTAAGAAAGGGTTGTTTCTATAAAACTCTACTTAGCAAAACCATCTACATATGTGGGGAACTCTGATGCTACGTGAGCTTGGTCCCTTTGGGGACAGTTAGTGGTGACAGACGTAAAATCCTAGCACCTATTTTACTTTGTGTTACCTTGTTGAACTCTTGGCTTGGCCGTCCCCTAATTGCTCTATAGAGGTTGTTCAGTATTCACCACGAAGGGTGTTAGCATTTGGTTATAAATATTGTATTAGAAAGGTTCAATGTGTAACTTTAATTAAATATAGACCTTATATTTATGTAAAATACAATGGAGGGTTTTAATTAAACTAGAACCTTGGATTTATATGGAACATAATGAAGAATTTTAATTAAACCGAAAACCTTGGTTAATGTTAATTATGTTAGGAATTTTTAATTAAAAATGGAACCTTTGATTAATGTTAGTTATCTTAGAAGTTTTCAATTAAAAAGAGAACCTTTGATTTATGTTGATTATCTTAGGAGTTTTTAATTAAACAGAGAACCTTTGATTAATGTTGATTATCTTAGGGTTTTTTATTAAAAATGGAACCTTTTATTAATGTTGATTATCTTAGGTTTTTTAATTAAATAGGGAACCTTTGGCTAATTTTGATTATCTTAGGGTTTTTAATTAAAAAGGGAACCTTTGATTAATGTTTATTATCTTAGGATTTTTTAATTAAAAAAGGGAACCTTTGATTAATGTTGATTTTCTTAGGGTTTTTAATTAAAAAGGGAACCTTTGATTAATGTTGATTATCTTAGGGGATTTTAATTAAAAAGGATGTAGATTTATTCTTTGAATTAAATTTATGGGGCTTTGATTTAGGGAATGAATGAATGATTGTTTAAAGGTTAAAGGTATGTGACTTTAATGCTTTAAAACAGTAATTGATTTGATTGGAATTTGTAAATTAAAAAGGATGTAGATTTATTCCTTGAATTAAATTTATGGGGCTTTTATTTAGGGAATGAATGAGTGATTGTTTAAAGGTTAAAGGTATGTGACTTTAATGATTTAAAATAGTAATTGATTTGATTGGAATTTATGAATTAAAAAGGATGTAGATTTATTCTTTGAATTGAAGTTATGGGGCTTTTATTTAGGGAATGAAAAGAAAAGGATTGTTTTAGAGGTTAAAGGTATGGGAATTTAATGCTTTAAGACATGAATGGATTTGATTAAGTTAAACCTTGATCTAAGTAGTACATGTTGGATGACTCTCTAAAGGAACTTGAGAGGTGAAGATAAAAGTAAGGGGACTTTTATAATATCCATTATGCATTATCCTCAAATAATCAATGGGAAGTAAGGAGAAGCTAGGAGCTCATTGGAAGCAAAGTATAGGTAATTGTATTTTATGATGCTTTAGTTATGCTCAAATAGACTAGAATTATGGGGAAATATCCCTAATGCAATTACTGTAATATTATTTAAGGTAAGAAGGATTTACCATGTAAATTCTAATGCAATCACTGTTTATTGGTTTAGAGAAGGTACTTTTACTTTATTTCTATATTTGGTTGTGCTATGTAGTTGATTATATTTTAGTGCTAATCCTTCTTTATTTTTTAGATGCATAGTGATTACTCCTTGGTGTTGTAGTTTCTAGTTATACTATTTTTTGGTTTCTTGATGATAGAAATTGAAGAGTAGAGTTCTAGGGTGAACTCAGAGGTGACCTAAGGGAATTGAGAACCCCTTAGTGTGAACATAGGTGACCTAAGGGAATTGAGAACCCCTTAGGGTGAACATAGGAGACCTAAGGGAATTGAGACATCCTTACGGATATAAAATACTAAGTTATGGAGAGACTACATTTGAGTTAAGATAGCTCATCATGGATATGGGACGGATAGCTTAAATTGTAATACTCATAACATACCTACACATAATGTTTTGTGTATGGTATGGATATGCATGTATACCTTCGATGGATTGAGGGTGATAAGTCTAGCTCATCAAGAATGATGGGATAGATGGGATTATTTGCAATAATACATGATACGCCTACATAAAATAACTTGTGTTAGGGTACTTCATGAGATGTAGCTTTCAAGAAAACTTAGGGGATTGAAACTTTAGGAAAATAGTAGTTTGGTTAGGGGTCCATGAAGGGTTCATGTACCTCTCTCCATAGTAAAAAAAAACTATTAATATTTTTGTATTTTTTTGTTTGTGTGTTTTTGGTTCGTTACATTTGGTATCATAGCTCTAGGTACGAGGGTTTAGATATTCTATGTGTGCTAAAGAGAATTATATATCTAATTAAGGATTTATTAAGGTAAAGGGTTATGCATAAGGAGTTGGACTCAAAATTTACTTGTAAAAAAATGGTGAATCCTAATCAAAATCAAGGTGAATCATGGTGAATCCAAAGCAAATCAAATCAATCATCTTCACACAAAAATTTGGGGCATTTGAAGCCCTAAAAAGTAATGTCATATTTGGGATAAATTTTGACCCATTAAATCACCTTATAACTTCATAAAAACACCACCATTAGATCAAGCTCGAAAAGATTTTTCCAACAAGTACAAATATGCCTATGTTTGGATATATATATTGTGGCAAATTGACCCTAAGAAAAACATTGGTCCTAAAAATTTTAGGCGAATGGACCGACATTGAGGGTCTTCATATTCGCCAATTTTAAATTTTGAAAATCCTAATATTCATCCAATTGGAAAATATTTTCCACTATGCATAACCCTAAGGTAAAGGCTAAATATTGGATGATCTAGGATACTGTATTTTCTAGGATCTAATGGGAATTAACCCTAAGGGAGCATTAATGTTAGGATACCTTAGTATGGGATTTGGTATCAATGACACATCCTAGCATGGGATATTAGCCTAGTTAGATTTTTAATGCATCTGAAAGTATGAGGATATGAAAACAAGAAGGAATATGCTGAATACGATGCGTCTAAAACCAAACTTAATGCCAAAAGCCTATGTATTGAAAAATGCATAAAAGGAAAGAACATGAGCAAATTGACACAAGATAAAAGCAATATAGAATAGGGTCCTCTTTATTGATGTGATTTCAAAGTTGTGTTACAATACGTCTCCTTCATTTTTTAGGGGATAAGAGCGTTAAATATGTTTTTGATCACATCCATGATAGTGATCCTTCTTCCACGTGCCCACATGTAAGATGGGCGGACCAAAATGTCGTCACCACTTGTGTATATGATTGTTCACTCCTTCCTATTATTTTGATGTTGAAGACCTATGTTCAAAGAAATAGAAAAGATTAGTAGCACCTACAGATAGAATAAAGCATGTATTTCCCAAGGCCTACTGTCAGTATATGCATGAAAATATTAGAACGATAATCAAATGACCTTAGATCAACCTAAAATTTTAACATAAGAACAAATACGTTACCAAGAAGCCACTGCAAAAGGAACAGTCTATAAATTCCTCACATATTTGTATTCACTTTCAAGTGGGACGAATAGACCTGCAATAACTTGTCAAAAAACACCCTCTTCAATGTCCTATCCATAAAGCTCCAAATGACCTGCAAAGTTGGGGTTAGATAATTTGGGGTGTTTTGGGAAGACCTAGAAGGTCATATTTCTCCAATTTTCCCTCTACCACCTATATTTTCCTTGTGCGATATGCAAGTTAGTAAATGTGGGAAATGATAAAAATCTGGTCAAAATTGCTCAGAATGAAATGAAATTTAAACTACAACCTATTTAACAGACCTAGAATAATATACAAAAGAAAAATTAGAGAAATCTATCATAGATTTATAATCATTTTGGGGTGGGGCGATTAGGGCTATGACAGCTTGGGGGTGCCCGGGGGCATAATGCCCACCGTTTGGGACTCTGTTTTGGCAACAATCCAATTGGGATGGGTCCAAAACTTCTTATGGGGTGTTGTCAAAACATTTTGTGGAATATTGTGGCCAAATATCAGGTTTTGGGTCCAAATTCATGCTTCCAATAATCACCTAATAACCTCCCTTTCGAATGAGATATTAAGGATGTGAAAGGCACAAATCGCAAGTAGGTATGTAAATTGGCAGCACTCAGTTTCTCAAATGCTCCTTCGCTGTATATCTTTTGGGTGAGAAAACTCACCAATTTATAGACCTAGGGTCTCTTTGTTTGGAATGCACATGCGATGGCGCCACTTGAGTTGATTGTCATATTTTGACAAAAAATATAATTCCTTGATTTAGAGTCTCCTTGCATGAGGTTTCTAAAATAAAGACATGCATGACATAAGTCTCTCTTCTTGATTTAAAGCTATTCCTCGCAATTGCATGGCCTGAAGCCTCAGTTAACTAGTGGACCTATCGAGGTTTGACTTTTTGCCAGTCAAACTTGCTATTCGCCTCACCCTGGGGTGAATGCTGATATTCATCCATGGGTGGGATGAATGCTAGTTTGTATTTGTATCTGGGTGGGACGAGTGGAGAGCAAAGTGCCAAAAAGGTTCCAAATTGACCTCTGACCTCCAAAACTACTTTTGGAAGTGGTTAGGACCACTATTTAACCTTTGGGGGCTATTTGTGTCAATGCGATCAGCACTTGTTATCACATAATCAGATTGGTGCTATTTTGGTTTCTACAAATGACCCTTTTTGGGAAGCATTGTGCAAGGCGCAACATCGAGCAAAAATAGATAACCAAAGCACTAATGATTAGGGTTTCTCAGTAACCTAACAAAATCTTGATGCCCCAAGTATGGAAAGGGCATGCATTCTTGAATCCTTGCTTCTGACAAGCTAAGGAACTTAATTCAAGTGTTAACATTTTTCGATGAGGTGTTACTTGAGCTTGAACATTGATCAGTCATGAATAGGCAAAGGATGCAACCTTTTGTCTATGGGAACCTTGAATTCATGATTCATGAATGCCAAGTGTTTGATCAACTTGCGATAATTGCTTGTTTGTTGCCCCAAGTAGGGGCGTGATTGTATTTTTTAGTGATCCTTTGAATGCATGTCATTTCCTTGATTGGGTATGTTTTTGTTGATTGGCGACTAAGTGTGACTACCCCCTCAAGCGACAAATCGATGAGGGAATGACCGACATGAGAAAAGTGACGAGTCGCTTGACCCAAGATGACTTAATTAAGGGTGCCTTCAGTTGTTTTACCGTTGAATGCAAAAGCAGTTTCTCAACATTTTGACCTATTTTTGGTGGGTGTGAACCTTTTTTGTGATGCATCTTGATGCTGAAATTGTCAAGAATCCATCCTCCCGGGGAGCGTTCTGGCTATGGTAGCCTTATTAGGGAGTAGGATAGTGACAATTTGTAACCCCAATGATTGTTTTGGATGCCAAGAATGTCAGATGCAAAGGTGCCTTTGTTCGGCAATGTTATTGTTATTTTTGGATGGGTTTTGACCCTTTTTGCGATACCATTTGGGGATGAAATTCTTGAAAATCCGTCTACCTGTGGAGATGTCCGGCTATGATAGCCTTCTTAGGGAATAGGATAGTGAGGATTTGTGACCCCGAAATCTATTTTGCATGCCCGGAATGTCAAGTGAAAAAACACTCGCATTGGACAGGTTTAGTGCTTGTTTTTGTGCATTTTGGTGCAATTTTTGCTCTATATTCATCCTTGGGTGGGACAAATTCCTATTTAGTATTCGTCCCAAGGAGGGATGAGTGCTAACCATAGTTCCCATCCTAGGGGGGACAAGTACAGGCTCAAAAATCCTATTTAAAGGCCAAAACTGAGTTTTGGGCTCATTTGCATTTGTTTTTCTTGGTTATTTGGAGCTCTGATAAGGAGGAGGTTAATTCTGCGAAGCGAGGCACTGCTGAAATTTTTCTATAACCATGAGTTCATGCACCGGATCATCCAACGGTGAAGCCGAAGTGAGACCAGTGAGTGCCCTTCCTCTTTATTGTTTTGTGTTGCAATTTGAAAACCGCAATTTGCTTATTTCTTGTTCTTTTGTTTATTTTGTTGTTTAAAGTTAAAAATGAAACCCTAGTCTATCAAAATTAACACTTAGTTTAAAAATTAGTATAACCCTAGTCAAACAAAGATCAGAATTTAGTTGAAAACTAAGCTAAAAAACTTAGTTTAGAACATAACTTAAAAACTTCACTGAACCCGAATTGAACCAAGATCAAAACTTAGGTTAGAAACGTAGGGTAAAATTGAGCATAAAACATAGCTTTAACCCTAGTTATTTGTTGTGGTGTGCATTTTTTAATTTACCAGTTTGGAGTTAAAGACCCTAGATCTGAGAAATTATTTGTGAATGTTTGTGTTTGTTTTTGTATTTATCAGTTAGAGTTAAAAACCCTATAACTGACAAATTAGTTTCTGAATTTTGTTATGTTCAATTTTATCAGTTGAGAGTGAAAAACCTGAGGATTGGCAAATGATTTTGTGGAATTGTTTTGGTTTTGTTTTTGTATTTATCAGTTAGAGTTAAAACCATAGAACTGAAAATTTATTTATGAATGTTTTTGTTTGTTTTTTAATTTAGTAGTTAGAATTAAAAACCCTAGCACTGAGAAATTAGTTTCTGAATTTTTTTATGTTTTTTGTTGTACATTTTGATGCATTGCTATATATTCATGTTATTGTTGTACAATTTTTCATTGTTTTAATGTTTTTATGTTTTTTTATTTTGTAGGTTGTGAAGATCCGGTACCGTGTGCCCACAATTTTCACTGAAGCACGTGTAGCACTGACTTTGGCTGACTTGGACTAGCTTGACACCCTTGGGCTCAAGTAGGTGACTTGGTTGGAACCAGTGGTCAGGGATTGGGCCTATCTGATAGCCTTTATCAACTTATGGGATCATCGAACCAACACCTTCCATATCCAAACATGGGAGATGACGGTGACCTTAGAGAATGTCTATCGAATTCTTTGGATTCCAATAGATGGACTATCGATCCGGATGATGCTGCAGGATCAGCAGACAACAGTGCTGACACATTGCTTCGGGCATGGGGAGGAGTTGGGTGTGGAGAGCCCATTGGAGAGGGCATAGGGTGACTGCCAGATTGGTGGCATATTGGTTTGATGGTGGCTAGAGAGGGGTGTGTTGGGAGTGAGGCACACATTACTCATGGGCCTCATTTCCAACATGCTTCTCCCTAACTCTTCGGGTGCGAGTTTCCCATGGAACCTGCTAGAGGTGGTGTTCAGGTTGGTGGAGTGTCCTACAAATGATGATCATGAGATGGGGACAGACTCTACTGGCATAGCTCTATGATTAGTTGTATGAGTTCCACTACCAGAAGTGAAAGGAGATTAGTTGCAGCTACTTGTTACAATGCTGGGATTGGTAGCACATAGCGATGGAGAGGCCAGTGGGGTTGCCTTGGATGACTCGAGCAGAGATGATAGACCGGGAGATTGGATATGCTGCATTATGGTGGAGGTCTGAGGAGCAAGGATAGAGCAGGTGATGGGCAGGTGTCATAGGGCACTCTGTCGATGCCTTCACTCGACTTACTCTAGGGGAGGTGTTCTGGCACCCCTATCAAAATTGTCCAGCCTAGACAGAGGTTGGAGAGTGGTTCCGATGGGTACAGAGGGGGCAGTGGCTGATTGGGTATCATAGAACTAAGCATGAGTTCTTTCCATATGACCATTTGACATGACAGTTTAGGGTGTACCAGGGGTTTCCTGGGGAGCCCTTGGTCTATTGATGTCAAGGGGATGAGAGGACTCTTGCTTGGCTAGTCATTGTGCCACTAGGTAAGGATGTGGACACAACGATAGATGCCCTGGACATGGATGATGTTGGGGTTACCATAGAGTATGAGTAGTGGTGGACTCTATGATGATGGTGAGGCAAGGGGCCTCTAGGTGGTGTAGAGGTAGTAGTAGCAGGGGATGAGGGTACAAAGGCATCAGATGAGGGTTGGGGTGTTTTGCGTGATGATGTAGACATGGTGGAGGTTGAGGATGCGAGCATGGACTATGGGGTTCTAGAGCAGCCAAAGATGCAGGATGTGCCAGAGCAGCCTAACTTTCTAAAGATGTCGATGCCTCAAGCCATCTTGAAGGATATTGAGGCAGGGTTGCAAGCTGAGAATGCATGATTAAGGT
This sequence comes from Wollemia nobilis, assembly GCA_028583015.1. Taxonomy (NCBI): domain Eukaryota; kingdom Viridiplantae; phylum Streptophyta; class Pinopsida; order Araucariales; family Araucariaceae; genus Wollemia; species Wollemia nobilis. The sequence continues at coordinate 1,454,398 of JAQPPZ010008665.1, forward strand.
GCTACTTCGGAGGCAGGATGAGGGGTTCAGGGATGCGCAATAGGAGAGGGATCTCCTACGAACACAACTAGCAGAGTAGGAGAATGCACTGGTGGCATACCATTGGTGGGATGGGGATACCGATGCTGCATGGGAGATTTATCTCATACAGACATAGCTGGAGGAGCGAGAGAATGCATTGGTGTAGCCTAATGAGAACTTGGCCATAGTTTGTTAGTGGGATATGGGCTTGCTTCAGCAGCAGTTTGAGATGGAGGTAGATATTATTCACCTTGGGGGGCGGATCCCTATGACTAGTGTAGGTGGATCATCACGCTACATGAGAGGGAGTGCTACTAAGCAGTCATCATCCTCTTAACATATGCGACTGGATGAGGGAGGCGCTAGTAGGCATGATGCGAGGGCTAGCAGCAGCCACCCTGAGGGGTCCCATAAGACCCACACCATGGGGGGTAGTTCTCATCGCACTGATCCTACGTGATCATAGTGGCCGATGCCCTAGGCTTAGGGGTTTTTGGGATTTTGTTGCGAGGTCAGAGGACTGGTTCATTGTAGCCTACGGGTATTTTTTATGAGATATATACAGATGACTCTTTTTTTGGTGTTTATGCACTTTTCATGGTTTTTTTTTATGTACATGTATTTACATTGATGTATGCATATGCTATTATGAATGCGATGTTTCTAATTATATGATGTATGCATATGGAATGAATGAAATGAGTTGTTGATAACTTGTCGATGGCACCATAGACTGTACAAGATTTACTGGCTTTCTGTACGGATGTGATGACTTTGTGGAATGAATTTGCATGTGAAAACTTTGTTTTTGTATTTTGCATATTTTATGATGGTTATGTACATAATGAAATGTTTCAATTGTTTTTAAAATGTAGTTAAGCTTTTCAAAGATTCAAATAGTTTAACTAGCTAGCCAAGACCATACATTTATCTCATAAGACTTTTGAACAAGGTATAAATCCGACTTGAGTTTAACCAAGTTATTTCACATCCATGTGTGTGCAATTGAGTTCATTTATGTGGTATTTGTCAGGATACCGCTAGTGCCAGATAGGCTATCAACCAAACCTGTATTGAGGATCACCTAATTAGATCCACTAACTCTATTGTTGTATTTAGTAAGATTAATCCACGAGACAATCTAAAGTACCACAAGCTAGCTCATCCACATGCAAACATTGGTTTGCACACACGCAAAGCTAATGTGACAGACATATCGTCATATGGTTAGGATACCACCATTTCCAGGTAGGCTATCCACAAAACCTGTAATGAGGATCACCTAGATGGTTTTTTGAATGTTGAGAATTCCAAGGATTCAAGTTCAAGATTTTTTATGTGCTCAATAGTTTAGGATACTTGCTCGTATACATAGTGATGAAAATCATTGTTTATTTTTCTCTTTGTTTTTCTTCTTGAGCAAGGATTTTGAATAGTGGTGATAACCACTATTATTTGATTTTGGATTTTAAACTTTGTAAGGTTGAGCTTGGGAATGACATTGATCCTGTTGGCCTTGGGGATGACTACCCATCCTATTTAGGTATGTGTAGTATGAATCCTTATGACTTGGGTATCCAAAGGGGATTATGGAGATTATGAAGTAAGTGCATTGATATTTTAGATCTTGGGGATGACTACCCATCCTTGTTAGGGGTATGTAGTATGAATCCTTACGAATTTGGAGACCAAATGTGATGGGAAGTGGTCATGATGATGGCTTGTAGGGATTTTTCTTTCGAATGGCATCGATCCTTTGAGGCCTTGGGGATGACTACCCATACTTGGCAGGGATGTGTAGTACAAATCTTGAAAACTTTTGGGACCAACGGTGATTGGGATTCTTGGTAGTGGTTAAAACCACTATTTATTAGGGGGAATTGATGGGGAAGAGCTCATCCTTTTGTCAATTCTCAGCACTCTTAAACCATTCGCACAAGGGGATGAATAGACTAATCTTTCACCTATGGTACCCTAGACTATTTTGTAGGTTTTCTTGCATTCACACAACTTAGGAATTATCTTATGTGTTTTAACTTGTGTAGGGATGTTACGTAACAAGGCATGATCCAAGTAAAACTTTTTTGTGTAAAAATTGTTTAACTTTGTATAGTTTTTATTTAGCAATTTAAAGACAGTTGAATGACGAAAACCCTATATACATTAGGAGACAACTGACTAAGCTAAAAATGATGATGGTGTTATTTTGGAGGTATGCATGTATAAAATGGATCTGATGTGGAAAATGATGGAATTGCCAAGTAATGACAGTCTATGGTGCTTTTGACTTGTATGACCTAGAAAATATGCAATGTATGGATGCAATGCCTAATGTAACCTATATTTTTGTATTTTGATTTTTTTACGAGTATGCATGGAATGGAGATGCAATTTTTTTTTATTTTTTAATTTTTTTTTTGAATATTTATTTTGACCAAGCGGTTATGGTAACCCTTGGAGCTTTTGGTGTTTGACCAAAGGGTTTATGGATACCTTTGGAGCAGTTTTTGGGGTTGACCAAGCGATTGTGAGAATCCTTGGAGCATTTGGGTTGACCAAAGGGTTTATAGATACCTTTGGGGCATTTTGGGGTGACCAAGCGATTATGGGAATCCTTGGAGATTTTGGGTTGACCAAAGGGTTTATAAATCCCTGTGTGGTATTTTGGGGTTGATAAATACCTGTGGGGCATTTTGGGGTTGACCAAGCGATTGTGGGAATCCTTGGAGCCTTTGTTTGGACTATGGTTATCTAGATGTGGAATGGCCTCAAATGACTAATGTTCAAGGGTTCTGTTTCCTTGATTCCTTCAAGAGAGGCAAGTCGGTATGTTCCAGGTCCTATTCTACTATCAATCATGTAAGGACCTAACCAGTTTGCCATGAACTTTTCTCTTAGATGATATGACAAATTAGAATTCTACTGGTTCTATTACAAGACCAAGTCACCAATCTAAAATTCCTTTAGGTGGACCTTCATATTGTATGCTTTTTTAAGTCGCTCTTGATAGATACACAAATGCTTGAGATCATTGACGTGTCGTTCGTCGAGCAACATCAGTTGGTCTAACCAGGCCTACTGCGCAGTGTCATCATCGATGAACTCTTGCATTGAAATGCGTAGAGAAGAGATTTCCAACTCAAGAGGCATGACTGCCTCGGAGCCATACACCAGTGAAAATGGAGTTTCCCTAGTGGGCATCCAAATTCTAATGTGATAAGCCCATAGGGCAAGCGAGATTTGAATGTGCCAATACTTATGACTGTCTGTGACGATCTTTTTGAGGATGGTGACTAGCATTTTGTTCAATGCCTCTACTTGCCCATTTGCCTACAAATAATAGGGTGTTGAAAAAATATGCTGAATTTTGTACATTGTGGTCAAACCACGCACATATTTGTTCTTGAATGATTTCCCATTATCTGATAGGATCTTGGATGGAATACCAAAATTACATATGATGTTATGCAAAATAAACTCCGCAATGCGGGATCTAGTTGTAGAGGTTAGAGGAATTGCTTCCACCCACTTGGTAAAGTACTCTATGGCCATTATGATGAACGTGTGATGACCATATGATGTAGGGAAGATATTTTTGATTATATCGAAGCCCCACTATGAAAAATTCCAAGCCGATTGGATCGGCTGCAAGTCCTGAGAAGGCACATGTGTCAAATTAGCATGGTGTTGACACTTCACGCACTTCTTTACATATGTGCAAAAATCTTGATCTAAAGATAGCCAATAATATCCCATGCAAAGAATGCGCTTTGCGATGGCCATACCGCTAAAGTGGCCACCACATGTACCATTGTGTGCTTGGGTGATCGCCCAAGCGGACTCTTGTTGGTCCAAGCAATAGAGGAGGATTCCTTCATAGCTCTGATGATACAAAACATCGCCTAACAAGATATGTTTTGTCGCTTTCTATTTAAATGATCTTTTCATGGCTTGTGTCAATCCAAGTGGGAGGTTACCTAGCTTGAGGTAATCCCTTATGGGTGTGTACCAATATTGCTGATCAGAAACCTCGATGGTATGAATGGCCAATACCTCTTGAAGTTCATCCCTAGAAAAAGTTGAGCGGGAAAGAACTTGTAAAAATAGCATTGTGTTGCTATTAAGAGGGGTCAAGGAGAACAAGGACCCCCAGTTGGCTCGAGTCAAATAATCATGGATTCGGGAGAACCTATCCTGAGATGGTTCAATCTGGATTAGGTGGATTCTTGGTGTTTGGTCAAATCTTGCATGCTCCATCATGGATTGCGATAATGTTTTGACCTGAATGGTTGTCATTTCACCGGAAGGGTCTTACGGGATTAGTGACCCCAAGGAGGCCATAGTATCCGCAAAACAATTCGATGATCGAGGGAGTGCCTCGATGTCATACCATTCAAGTTGTGCTAGGAATTTGTCCACAAGGGCTTTGTAGGCCTACAGAATAAGACATTTACATTGGAATATCCCCTTGAATTGATTGACAATTAACAACATATCACCAAAGATGTTTAAAATTTTAATGTTCATGGTGATTGTTGTCTAGAGACCTATGAGCAAGGCTTCATATTTTGCATTGTTTTTGGTGCACGGGAAGTTTAATTTAAATGATAGAGGCATTGGAGCCCCTTTTGGAGTGAAGAATACAATTCCCATGCCACCTCCTTGCTCACATTTAGAACCATCAAAGAATAAGGTCATGTCAACTTGTGACTCAGGCTCATCAAAATCTGGCGATTCTGAAACATGGAAAACCCCATCATCCGGTAGTTCTATGGTCAGAGGCTGATCATCTTCAAGAGGAGCCTCTGCCAGTTGATCGGTGATGACTTGACCTTTTATGGATTTTTGTCCAATGAATTCTATGTCAAACTCCATCAACAACATGATCCATTTTGTCGTGCGGCTACTATGATAAGTATGACTCATCATGTATCGCAATGGATTCTCCTTAGACACAACATACGTCGTATTTTTGAGCATGTAGTGGCATAGATTTTTGGTAGCAAACACCACTCCCAAGGAGAGCTTCTCAATGTATGCATAGTTAGTTTCATAACTGACCAGGGTGCGGCTAAGATAGTAAGTAGCCCTATTCTTTGTGTAGTTCATTTTTTTGGGACAGCATGGCACCTAGTGCCACCTCAGTAGCTGAGATGTATAAGTAGAATGACACTCCTGGTCTAGGTGGTGCCAATACTAGTGGCGAAGCCAAGTATTGTTTAATGTCATCAAATGCTGACTGGCACTCATCATCCCAGTGAAATGTTACCCCCTTGTGCAATAATTTATTCATGGGTCGGCACTTGTCAGATAGCTATGCTATGAAGCGCTTGATTGATGCGACCTTTCCCTGTAGACTTTTGAGTTGCTTGATGGTAGTTGGGGGAAGCATTTCAAGGATTGCCTTGAATTTGTGTGGGTCTACCTCGATTCCTCATTTAGAGACTATGTAACCCAAGAGCTTTCTATATGTGATGCCAAATATGCACTTCTTGGGGTTTAGTCTGACCTTATGCTCCATGAGGTGATCGAGGATCTTGCTTAAGTCATCGAGATGATCTGGGTGCAAAAGAGATTTAGCCAACAAATCATCCATGTAATCTTCCAAAGTTTTGTGCATGTAATCATGGAAGATGTACGTCATGGCATGTTGGTAGGTGGCGCTAGCATTTTTAAGGCCAAAAGGCATGACCTTATAGCAAAATGTCCCCCAAGGCGTTGTGAACGCCATTTTTAGTTGGTCCTTGGGATTGATACGAATTTGATTGTATCCTGAGAAACCATCCATGAGGGAGAGAATTTCATGGCCCACTGTAGCGTCTACCAATGCATCGATGCTCGGCAAGGGAAAATCATCCTTAGGACTCACTTTTTTTAGATCTCAAAAATTGGTGCATATGAGAATCCTCCCATCGAGCTTTTTGATGGGAACCATGTTAGACAACCATGGCGGGTAATCCACGCAGATGACAAACTATGCATCCAATAACTTTTGTAGCTCATATTTGACCATTAAGGCCACTTTTGGGTGCATCTTACATAGTTTTTGCTTTACTGGCTTGACTGTCGGATCAAGCGTTAGATTATGCATGACTAGCTGCGGGTCTAGTCCCGACATGTCTTTGTATGACCATGCAAAAACCTCCTTCTTCTCTTTGAGAAGGGCAATGTAGTCGGCTTGCTCTTCGGGGGATAGACTTACCCCTAGCTTGATGATTTGCAAATTCACTGGATCTGAGCCGATGTCTACGTCAGTCATCTCCTCGATCGACATGTGGGACCCATCCTCCAACTGGTGTGGAGTTGGGATCAAGTGGATATCATTTGCTGAATTTAGATCATCGTTCGGAACATCGGGTTCCTCTTCAGCATGGAAGACATCCCGAGTCTATCCGGGGGTGAAATGGAACATCCCACCACAAGGCCGAGTACTCGATGGGGATGGCGGTGTGTCAGCATGATCCCAATCGATAGCATCTAGGTCTAGATACAATGACCATGTCGGGTCGACTGGATCATGGATGGGGGCGGTTAGGTCAATGGAGATCATGTTGATGAAATGATTGTGGTCTCCATTACCGCGGGTGTTGTAACTCGGACATCCTAGATGATCTTTGTGCTCCGGATCTGGCTCTGTGGGTACTGGCACAAATGGATCGGCCCTATGCGTGGATACGAAGATAGGGTCCACCCTAGGCACTGATGGTTTGATAGGGTCTCCAGGCGAAAGATGCTCTCTGTGTACCTAGAGTGGTGGGTGCAGTAATTGCTATAACTACGCCTGGTTTAGGTGCCACCTATTCCTTGGCCCTATGTGTAACTGTTCAAACATGTCATCTATATCCAAGGGATATTGTTGTTGTCGCATATGATTGAGATAAGCCATCTCGGTTTCATCTTTGTAATCACTGTCAGAGATCCAAAGGCCTTCGTTGGCTCCAACAATGGTTTGCGACATATGAGGCTCTCATCTTGTTCGAGCAAATTAATGTGGTCCCATCGAGGTTGTTCCTCTCTCTATGGGGGGACCTGATTCTCTTGAGGTGGCATATGCTCAAATGGAGCATCCAAAGGGAACATTGTCAGGAAGCTCTCCTGATCATCATCCATGGGATATACTTGTGAATGATTGCTATCAGACTCGAAAGGATCCCAAGGTGCTACCTCGTACTCCGACTCATCCTCTGAAGACCCTTCTTGGTCTTGTCCATATCCCTCTTGTAGGGGAGTCCTCAAATTTTCTCCCTGTTTGGTTGAAGGGAAAGGGTTGTTATGGTCAACAAGGTTGGTTGTTAGCAATGGGAGATAATCTCCCAATGTATATGTTGTGTTAGGATTGGCATATGGATCTAATGCCAACCCATCCTTGTTGCCTATCCCTAGGCCTTGCATGTTCTCCACCAAGATGTCTAGGGGCAAGGGGTGGTTGAACCCTACTCCTGACTTGTCATACGACATTTGATATCTCGGTTGGCAAAGAACACGCACTCCTTGCTCATACCTGCCCAACCCATATCCATGCCAATTGCATTGGCCAAGATATCTCAATGCAAAGTCTGGGTTGGACAAATAGTTAACGTCCTCTACAAAGGGCTCTTCATCTTCATCTTCTTGCATACAAATTTCAACGCCATTATCCAGGCCCCCATAAACAAAGTTTGTCTGATTGGGTGGGTAGCCTAAAGGAACCATAGAGCCGATGGGGAGTCGAGGCCTCCCCATGTCCTGCATGGACTCAAGTGTGGGCATTGCTACAATGTTCCTCACTAGATACTCCCCCAGGCCCATGTTGGCCATTTCAACGGTGACCATTGGCGGTTGAGGGGGAGCGAATGGGAGTCCTTCCTGAGTCCACTCCATGTGGGGTGAACTAGGCATCTCGACTTCCATTCTGCTAGGCATCTCTTCTATCGAGATGGTTGAGACTAGAGGTGGTTCCTCTTCTAGGGGTTTCTTTCCCTTGTCCTTGGATGTGGCCACCGTAGGTGGCATCATTGTTGAAGGACTAGCGGAGGAAGATGGACCCGACTGAGGACTCGATGGATTAATCAATGGAGATGCCTACGAAATCGGACCCTGTTGAGATGGATTCAACTAAAAATCCAAATGTGTTGATGGAAGAGTCGATTGCGGCATGAATTGCACTGTATTGTAGTATTTGAAGGGCTCCAAGTCTGTCGGGACTACATGCACCTATCCTTCAAATGTATACTTTAGGCACTGATGAGCTATTGAAGGGACACACTTCATGTCCCTAATCCAAGGCCGGCCCAATAAGATATTATAAGCCATCTCACCTTCCAAGATGTGGCACAATGTATGAATAGTCTTTTGTCCCACTTGGATAGGTAGGACAATTGTGCCAACTGTCGAGCAGATTGCATCATTGAATGCTCGTAGTGTATAAGTGGAGGCCACGATGTGAGATGCTGGCAACTTCAAATGTTTCAGTGCTGCTGTAGTGATGATATTACTGGATGAGCCAGTGTCCACCAACACCCTCTTATACGAAATCCCGTTGACCCACGCAATAACGTGTAGGGGTGGATCCACCACATCACCAATCACTATTTTCAATTCATCTTCTCTAAAGGTGATGACTGGTTCTGTACATTGTTTTACATGTCCCACAAAGTTGTTGAAAGAGTTTGCTTCATGGGGCTGCAGCTCGATGGCCTTTAAAATCTCCATTAGAGCCTCCCGATGGGGCACTGATTGTTGAATGAGCTCATATATGGAGAGCCTAGCCGACGTGGTCCTTAGACTTTGGGTAAGTCTAGTCCAAATCGTGGCCACTGGTCTAGGCGGGGGAAGTTGCGTAGGGTGTTGTTGAGTTTGTGACGTCGATGGAACCTCTCTTGTGGCTGCCATGGGGGCAACTCCTGGATATCTCTTGTTCCTAGTCACTATGCTTATCATCCCTACATACCCTTGCATGGGGCAATTCTGTTGCACCTCATTGACTTGAAGAGGTTTTGCCTGTGCCTCATGGGTAGGCAAGGGGTCTCTGAAGACTCCCATATGTTGGTTGTTTGGCGCTACGGGGTTGTCCACCGCCAATGTCTTGTTGTCGATTAGGTCTTGTACCAAACCTTTGAACTTCCAACATGCATTAAGATCATGTCCCTTACGCCTGTGGAACCTACAATACAAGTCCTCTCGGTACCCCTTAGGCTTCGGTGCATTGGGGTCTATAGTTTGAATCTCTGGAAGGTTGATCAAGTTTGCCACTGACAAGCGGTCAAACAGAGAGTCCCTGGACTCTGTGTAAGGAGTAAATTGTCGCCTAGGGTGACGCTGCTGATTTTGTTCCTACCTTTGGTTTTCTCTCTCATAGTTGTTAGGAGGCACCACCTGATAGTTAGCCTTTTGAGGCTGTGTTGCTTGTGCAGGCTTAGGGACGTTGATAGCAACCTGATTAACCGCAGCGGGTTTCGATGGCGTGGTCCCTATTTTAGTGTTCTTGGTCCATTCTTTCTTCTTAGGTTTGGTGATCTCGCCATCCTGTATCTTAATCTCCTCAATGATTCTAGCTTGCACCAGAGCTTCCTCTAAACTGGCATATTGCTGCAGCTGCAATAGCATGGAGATCGATCTCAAACAGCTTTTTGAGAACATTTGGGTCAGGTCTGACATGGGAGGGAGGTAAGGCAACTTTGAAAGCAACGTCCTCCACCGGTTCCCGTATGCCACCATGGTTTCTTCCTCATACTTCCTGAGGCTAGCTAGGTCACTTAATGACGCCTTTTTCTTAGTGTTGAAGGCGAAGCGTTCGAGGAACGCGTCCACTAGCTGATCCAAGTTACTGATGCTATGTTTCGGTAATTGGGTGAACCAATCCGAGGTAGGGCCTACGAATGTGGTTATAAATGTTCTTAGTAACAAAGCATCATTGTCCTGAATACCAAAGCACTAGCTCAAGAATCTAGTCACATGCTCTTGGGCATCCTCCTCCCCTCTAAAGAGTGCCAATTGGGGCAGTTTAAAGTGTTTCGGGTATGGAGGTGCCGACACTGACGGATGCACAGGATGACTACGGAGTTGGCATAAAGTGGGCTTTTGGGGCCCAGAAGTCTTGATCTCCATAGACTCTAAGCGCTCTAGCAGTGCTTTGTATGCATCAGAGGATTTAATTTCTTCCTCCTTAGTTTGCTCCCATTGTGGGTTGCGGGGAACTTGAGGCCTATTGAGAGGTAGCTGGATAGCACCCCCTCTGCCTTGGTAGAGCATTTCAGCCCACTCTTCTTCTTGTTCATACTCCTCATAGGCTTCTTGAGGAGTGCCTGGCCGAGACCTATACACATGGGTGGGTGCCCGTGGAGGGTGCCCATCATTGTTTCGGGGAGTGGCCTCCCGCTCAGGTCTAGGAGGTCTCGAAGGCAATACTTGATAAGGTCGCATGGACCTGTCTCGTACCAAGGGGTTATGCCTCTCATACACTTCTACTTTATGCATGCGAGGGATTGGAACCTTCGCAGGCACATTGTTATGAAGCAATTCGGTTGTCTGACGTTGAATGCGCTCTTTTCTAAGGCGGTACAGATGCTCTAACTATTCTTGATCTTGCCTGAGCTGCGTGATTTGTGCTTGGTGGGTGGCATGTTTGGAAAACGCCAAGTCAATTTGTTCCATCGTCTCTTGTTTAGGAAGCCTAGATGCCTCTCCTACATGTCTATCTCGATCGTGGTGATCCGAGACCCCTATGGGTTGCTTTCCTCTATCGAGGTTAGCTGCATTAACCCGAGGCTGTGGCCTCAATGGGTGATCCTGATACATGGCAGGCATGGAGGTACATCGCTCCCACGCTGTGTACTGCTCTTGAGGAACGTGGTAGTCTTCCTCGTCCTCCCTTTCATATGCATGCAAAGTGCGGGCAGAATTGTCTTGCCCTGTCTGGAAAGCCTGATACTCTAGATTTGGTCTAGTGTTTCTAACAATAATCTGGGGTAGAGGAGGGATGACGAAATCATGTGGCCCCTCCTTCTGGACCCTCTGTTGTTCTAACACTTCATCACTAGGCCACTCATAACGAGCATCTAAGGGAGGTCTCCTGTCTATGTTGAGTGCTACGTGTAGGTTCTCTTCTTGAAAGGACCTATGCTGAGTGGGGGTGCCCCTCAAAGAGGTGCCTCTATAGTCCTATTCTATTATGGCATGATGTGGACTATCTTGTGTGTCAGGCCACCAAGGCGGGATGACCAAGTCCTCAGGACTATATCGGAGGTGACTTGTCCCCCTTGGTGCACTTTCTGTAGTGCTTGCCCGTGATTGGGCTCGGCTACGAGTGTACACCATGGTGATGCTTACCTAAAGATGCATAGATTTTTATATTTTTTAGGATTTCTTATGCTACACTAAATAGGAAATATCACACACACAAAACAATGATTATCTCGTTTAACGATTAAAAGTGTGCCCTAAACCTGGTTCAGTGTGTTTTTAATGTTCATTTTGAAAGCTTGTGGAAAGAACGTTTAAATGCAAAATGATGGCTCTTATGACTCCCAAAAAATGGTCGCCCCTTCGATATACCATTTCCAGACCGATATACCAACCTCTCTATATACCCACCCTTACGTGAGGGAAACTATTGGTACGTGAGAGCAGATGGTACGTGGAACATAGGCGGTATGGAAGGGGAATCGCTCTGTTTATGACACCTACCATAGAAGACTTATCCTCATGCACTGGGAATCACCCCAGCTACACTTGGTCAGATTTCATCAGGATTTACGTCTAGCAATAGTCATGATCGGGGTAATGTATGCAGTATCTCAAGCCAAGGTGGTGATGAAATCCACCGTTGGTCTTGCTCAAGGGTTGGGGTTTTACGACCAACTCCTTGTTGTTTTAACTTACCACGTGGTGTGTGGGGTTCTTTTTAAGTTGCATAAATGAAGCAAACAAGCATTCAAACTCTCCTATGCAAGAAAATAACCAGAGAACAAACAACAAAATTTTGATAGAAGGTGTTTAAGACCTCTACCTCTTCTCTGCCCAAATCGGATGTCTCTGAATTTTTGCTCTGAAACAGTCCAACGTTGGAAAACTTGGTACCTGTAAGCAAAAAAACAAGCAACTTTAATCAGAAGGTTAATCTTAAAAATCAAGGGATAGAGGTCCCACCGTGATCGCCACTGAAAGCACGAGGATACGGAAACAAAAAGGAATATGCTGAATACGATGCGTCTAAAACCAAACTTAACGCCAAAAGCCTATGTATTGAAAAATGCATAAAAAGGAAAGAACATGAGCGAATCGACACAAGATAAAAGCAATATGGAATAGGGTCCTCTTTATTGATGTGCTTTCAAAGTCATGTTACAATACGTCTCCTTCCTTTTTAGGGGATAGGAGCGTTAAATATGTTTTTGATCACATCCATGATAGCGATCCTTCTTCCGCGTGCCCACATGTAAGATGGGCGGACCAAAACATCACCGCCACTTGTGTATATGATTTTTCACTCCTTCCTACTCTTCTGATGTCGAAAACCTACATTCAAAGAAATAGAAAATATTAGTAGCACCTGCAGATAGAATAAAGCATGTATTTCCCAAGGCCTACTGTCAGTATATGCATGAAAATATTAAAACGATAATCAAATGACCTCAGATCGACCTAAAATTTTAATAGAAGCATAAATATGTTACCAGGAAGCCACCGCAAAAGGAACAGTCTAGAAATTCCTCACATATTTGTATTCGCTCCAGGGTGGGACGAATAGACCTGCAATAACTTGTCATAAAGCACCCTCTTCAATGTCCTATCCAGAAAGCTCCAAATGACCTACAAAGTTGGGGTTAGCTAATTGGGGGTGTTTTGGGAAGACCCAGAAGGTCAGATTTCTCCAATTTGGCCTCTATCACCCAAATTTTTCTAGTGCCATCTACAAGTTAGTAAAGGCGGGAAATGATAAAAACCTGGTCAAAATTGCTCAGAATGAAGTGAAATTTAAACTACAGCCTATTTAATAGACCTAGAATAAGATGCAAAAGAAAAATCAGAGAAATATATCACAGATTTCTAATCATCCCGGGGTGGGGCGAATAGGACTGTGACAGCTTGGGGGGCGCCCGGGGGCAGAACGCCCACCGTTTGGGACTCTGTTTTGGCACCAATCCACTTGGGATGGGTCCAAAACTTCTTATGGGGTGTTTTCAACAAATTTTGTGGAATATTGTGGCCAAAAATTGGGTTTTGGGTCCGAATTCGTGCTTCCAATAATCACCCAATAACCTCCCTTTCGAATGAGAGATTAAGGATGTGAAAGGCACAAATCGCAAGTAGGTATGTAAATTGGCAGCACTTCATTGCTCAAATGCTCCTTCTCTATATATCTTTTGGGTGAGAAAACTCACCAATTTATAGACCTAGGGTCTCTTTGTTTGGAATGCGCATGCGAGGGCGCCACTTGAGTTGATTGTCCTATTTTGAGAGAAAAGATAATTCCCTGATTTAGAATCTCCTTGCATGAGGTCTCTAAAATAAAGACATGCATGACAGAAGTCTCTCTTCTTGATTTAAAGCTATTCCTCACAATTGCATGGCCTGAAGCCTCAGTTAACTGGCGGACTTGTCGAGGTTTGACTTTTTGCCAGTCAAACTTGCTATTCGCCTCACCCTGGGGCGAATGCTGATATTCATCCCTGGGTGGGATGAATGCCAGTTTGTATTCATCCCGGGGTGGGACGAGTAGAGAGCAAGGTGCCAAAAAGGTGCCAAATTGACCTCTGACCTCCAAAACTACTTTTGGAAGTGGTTAGGACCACTGTTTAACCTCTGGGGGCTGCCCTAGGGGCTGTTTGTGTCAATGCGATCAGCGCTTGTTGTCACATAATCGGATTGGTGTTGTTTTGGTGTCTACAGATCCTTCCTTTTTTAGGGGATAGGAGCGTTAAATATGTTTTTGATCACATCCATGATAGCGATCCTTCTTTCGCATGCCCATGGAAGGTGATACCTTCCCGGGTTCTCTTTATCCGAAATAATGAAACCCGATCAAGCAGATATACACTATTAATTAAATAACAATCGAATACACAGTAATATCTGAAATAATAATAAGTAAATGGATCGCCACTTTAGGTGGGCACACCCTCATCATATAGGCAATGCGAATAATGCAAATGATTTTAGAAATAAATATAGATGATTTTAATTAAACCATTACAAATCAAATATATACTAAATATTAAAGCACTTGGAAAACATAGCCGACGTAGGCTATGTTTGGAATGTAGCATGACTCCCATCCTCGGAAAGCTTTGTCCTCAAAGTTGGAAATGTCTGGAAAATACTGTCAGGTTCCCAGGTTGCAGCTTCATCTGGTAGGCCCTACCATTTGATGAGAAATTCTTGGATGTGACGAGAGCTCCGTATGCATGTTCTGCTTTGTAGAATTGCTTTCGGCTGGAGATATATACGCCCTTCTGTATCTAGTATTGGTAATTCGGACTGAGAGTTCACTTTTTGGCCGATCACCTTGGCATGGTCATGTGATATTTGGGAAGGTAGTCCCTTTGGTTCATGGAAGACCTCTACGTAATGTGCTACGATGTCCCATAAATTTGGAGTAGAAATACCCGAAGTTGCTCAAGATTGCTTTTTCAAACAATTAATTTGATCTATGAATCCGTATCCAACCTTTTGTAATGTTTTCTCCATACTATGAGAGCTCATCATCTATGATGGAGGAGTAGTAATGCCTTGTAAGCGAATGACCTGTCTGTTTTCCTTCCATTCCACACATAATTTTTTCAAATTGAAGCTAACCGTGTCTAGTGTTTCCAACCACACTACTCCCAAAATGACATCAGAGTTCCCTAAATTCATTACAAAGGGAGATCCATAACAAGTATAAGTTTCCATTTTAATGGAAACTTTAGATGTTTGCCCAATACATTGAGCATTCACCCCGTTGGCTACTAGAACCTGGAATTTGTCTTTTTTGGATGAATTAATGAATAAATTTAAAGCTTTTGTTGTTTTGATGTCGATAAAATTATGGGTACTACCTGAATCAATTAGCACATTTACCTTTTTCTGGTGGAGAAATCCCGGTACCTTGATTGTATGGTGGGCTATTAACCCCATGAGGGCATGCACTGAAATAGCCATTGTATCCTCTTCCTTCTCTTCTAGAACAATCGATAGTTCTTCTTGAACAGGTTCTTCCTGGTGGTATGTTTCTTCTTCTTCTCCTTCATATTGAGCGCATTCAATATGAAAGTTTTGTTTTTGTGCACATGCCTATTCTCTGGGATGGTGATTGTGACATTTATAGCAGAAGCATCTTTATGGTTGATCATTTCTATGAAAAGAGTTGTTGCCATACGAAGGATGATTATAAGTTTCATGCTTTGTAGATAACTGAATTTTCTTCTCATATAGCTTGGCTATTCTTATGCAATCATTCAACGAGGTTGGATTTTGAAGGTCCACATCCACCTTAATATTTTCTTTCAAACCATTGTGAAAATATCCTACCACTATGTCTGGACTGAGGTGTAATGCATACGGTAGTAAACTGGTTAATTCGGAGACAAACTCACTAACTGATCTTTCTTTATTAAGAGATAACAGTCTTACTATGTATGATGATGTAGCTCCTTCATCAAATCTTTCTAAAAAATAGGTAGTGAAATTCTTCCATCAAATATTAGCTCCTTTCTCGCGTTTATGCCATACGAACCATTGGTAAGCCTCAGTGCCTAATTTTGATGCCACGAAAGGGACTTTATCAACATCCTTAATTTGGTATAAGTCGAGAATGCCTTCCATTTTGGCTATCCAACCACGAGGATCACAACCCTCAAAAGTGGGCATATCAATGCATGGAAAATTATTAGGACCTCTTGGTTGGTGATAACCCATATCCCTTTCCTGATCTTGGTTATACCGTTGTCTATGATAGTGATCCCTGTAATTATCCGAATTGCCTCTTTGATGTTCCCAATCATCATCCTGAGTGTCATTTTCTTCATTCCTTTGGGCATGGGAGTGATTTTGGGGATTAGTATTGGGATTAAGCTGGTTTTGTGCACTCACTAGGGTTTTTAGGTTGGCACTAATTTCGCGCATACCAGCTAGTAATTCTCGAAGAGCTTCATCAGTGTTAATGGCCGAGTTGCCTGATTCTCCTTGTGTGACGTTGTCGTGAGTTGGGGAAAGGTTAGTAGCCATGGGGTCTACTATTGGATGATGCATATTATAACTGCCAATTTGAAAAGGAGAAGGAGAATTTTTTGTACCTGGGCTTTGATGAGGTCTTCTTGTGTTGTTATTGGTCATCTCCGAGCTTGATAGTCGACCGTCAGATCCTTTGGTCCACCTTTTGCTCATGCACTTGTTAACATAACCTTCTTAGGAGCTTTTGAGCTTTGAATACTGCAAAATTTGGTTGATTTTTTTAAAAATTTGGATTTCGCTTCAACTGTTGCTCCAACTACGACACGGATTTGAATTTGGCTCGTCCTTGACAGCAACTTTTGACAGCTTATAGTGACAACTTTTGACAACTTTTAATGACAACTTTTGACAGCGAGTTGTGGAATACAAAAATTGGGAACAACAATGACGGACTGACAATGAGGACAACGAGACAACTAAAAATGCGGACGATGACATGACTGACTTGAAGATGCATCGAAACTGACACACAATGCATGCGGACACAAGGAAGGACAGGAGACTGTAAAAAAAAAACCAAACATGAGATAGCTTAGAACCGACCACAAGACATGACAGTTGGACCCGATCGAGGAACACGGGATGAGCTAACCAGGGAACGATGGACCACAGGGAACAACTGACACGAACGACAGAAGGCACCTGAAGTTAAGCGACCGAAGGCGAAGGAATAGGGACCACATGACACGTAGGCACTGGACAGGACAAACACGATTTAGAATAGGAGATGACACATGGGACACGAGAATCAAGACATGTAATGACTTGACGAGGCAAGACCTTCACGCGTGAGGCTAGGATGGCTTCGTGTGACCGAAGTCACAACAACAAAGGTGCACGTTTCTTCTCTGAAACCACTTTGCACCCCCCACATGACGAATGTGGGATAAATGTCCTGGACATTTTTTAAAATGAAATTTAGACGATAGCTAACCTTACGATTCAAAAAAAATACTTGCCTCTGATTGGTTCGACAGCGTAGTTATGCAGTGTTCAAGGTTTCTACAGTGATTTTGCTGTAAATTTGCGTGGCGATGAATTTATTAAATCAAAAATGCTTGGCAACCTCCTTTTACTATTTCCCACATGGATTCGAACGTTAGTTTTACCTTGGATAGATGGTGTTAGCGGAGGAAAATTTTGCACTATGTGAAGTTTGTGCGCCCGTGAAGAAGCTGAGGAGTAACGCCTTTTGGTGCGTTAGTTTGCCCGCCCAACAACGGCGAAAAGACTTGTGCCCTCTTGCGACCGTCAACTGAAACCTCTGGCAAACCAGATGGAGACTGTCCATCACTTAGATATTCAATGTGTGTGCCGAAATGCCTCATTCTTTTGCTGTGTTTAAAACAAAACTCTGTGTTCGCCCATGCAGAAACCATGACAATGATCTGACGCCCACTCTTCGCTACGATCGAACATCTCTGCACAGGTTATTATGATGCACTACGTGAAGGGAGGTGAAGCCTGCGTCACCCGCTCACCTAGAATCTGATACCACTTGGAAGGTGATACCTTCCCGGATTCTCTATATCCAAAATAATGAAACCCGATCAAGCAGATATACACTATATTAATTAAATAACAATCGAATACGCAGTAATATCTAGAATAATAACAAGTAAATGGATCACCACTTTAGGTGGGCACACCCTCGCCGTATAGGCAAATGCGAATAATGCAAATGAATTTAGAAATAAAGATAGATGATTTTAATTAAACCATTGCAAATCAAATATATACTAAATATTAAAGCACTTGGAAAACATAGCCGAAGCAGGCTATGTTTGGAATGTAGCAGCCCACATGTAAGATGGGCGGACAAAAATGTTGTCACCACTTTTGCATATGATAGTTCACTCCTTCTTGCTCTTATGATGTCAAAAACCTATGTTCAAAGAAACATAAAATATTAGTAGCACCTACAGATAGAATAAAGCATGTATTTCCCAAGGCCTACTGTTAGTATATGCATGAAAATATTAAAACGATAATCAAATGACCTCAGATCGACCTAAAATTTAAAAAAAAGCATAAATATGTTACCAAGAAGCCACTACAAAGGGAACAATTTAGAAATTCCTCATAGATTTGTATTCGCTCAAGGGTGGGACGAATAGACCTACAATTACTTGTCAGAAAGCACCCTCTTCAATGTCCTATCCAGAAAGCTCCAAATGACCTACAAAGTTGGGGTTGGCTAATTGGGGGAGGTTTGGGAAGACCCAGAAGGTCATATTTCTCCAATTTTTCCTCTATCACCAAGATTTTGCTAGTGCCATCTACAAGTTAGTAAAGGCGAGAAATGATAAAAACCTAGTCAAAATTGCTCAGAATGAAATGAAATTTAAACTACAACCTATTTAACAGACCTAGAATAAGATAGAAAATAAAAATAAGAGAAATCTATCATATATTTCTAGTCATTCTAGGGTGGGGCGATTAGGTCTGTGACAACTTGGGGGGCACCTGGGGGTAGAATGCCCACCGTTTGGGACTTTTTTTCAACACCAATCCACTTGGTATGGGTCCAAAACTTCTTATGGGGTGTTTTTGACAAATTTTGTGGAATATTATGGCCAAATATCGGGTTTTGGGTCTGAATTTGTGCTTCCAATAATCACCCAATAACCTCCCTTTTGAATTAGAGATTAAGGATGTGAAAGGAACAAATCGCAAGTAGGTATGTAAATTGGCAGTACTCCATTTCTCAAATGCTCCTTCTCTGTATATATTTTGGGTGAGAAAACTCACCAATTTATAGACCTAGAGTCTCTTTGTTTGGAATGCGCATGCGAGGGCGCAACTTGAGTTGATTGTCTGATTTTGAGAGAAAAGATAATTCCCTAATTTAGAGTCTCCTTGCATGAGGTTTCTAAAATAAATACATGCATTACAGAAGTCTCTCTTCTTGATTTAAATCTATTGTTCACAATTGCATGGCCTGAAGCCTCAGTTAACTGGCAAACTTGTAGAGGTTTGAATTTTTTCTAGTCAAACTTGCTATTCACCTCACCCTAGGGAAAATGCTAATATTCGTCCCTGGGTGGGACAAATTCCAGTTTGTATTCATCTCGGTGTGGGACGAGTAGAGAGCAAAGTACCAAAAAGGTGCCAAATTGACATCTGACCTCCAAAAATGCTTTTGGAACTGGTTAGGACCACTATTTAACCTTTGGGGTCTACCCTAGGGGCTATTTGTGTCAATGCAATTAGTGCTTGTTGTCACATAATCAGATTAGTGTTGTTTTTGTGTCTATAGCATCTAGCAAGAAGAACTATGTATTATAGCTTGAATTAGAGATACAACTTACGATGAAACTGTAATCTAATATTCTTTCTTGGATGGAATCAAGTTAAGATGCCACCTAAGACCAGAAGAGGGAGGCCTACACCTAGATAAACTTGACAAAGTGATGTCGAAGAAGAAAACCAGGATGGGGAACCAACAAATCCCAATAGGGAGGTAGAAGACCTCACCGCTACGATCGTTGCTATGTAGGATCAGATAAGACAATTGCTGGAAATAGCTGCGAACTAGAATTTACAATTTTGAGGTTCAGAGATTGGTCTAGATAGTGGAATAATTGTAGAACAAGTGCAAGCCAGAGCCTTAGTGGAAAAGGAAACAACTAGGGACATGAAAAACATTAGTATCTCCAAGTTTTATGGAGAGGGCGATGGGGATGCAGTGGAAGCTTGGCTGAGAGAAGCAGAGGTTCACTTTACGATAAAAGGCTACTCATCAGGAACCCAAACACTTTGGGCTATGATTAACCTGGAAGGGGCTACTCTGGAATGGTGGGAGACCCACTATGAGGAAACTAATATTGAACCCATTGACACCCCATGGGAAGAATTTATAAACATATTTAAGAAGAGGTTCCTAACAGAGCATTTCTATACCTTGAAGTTTGAAGAATTTGCTAGTCTAAGACAAGGAACCAGCATAGTAGAGGTGTACTATAAGAAGCTGGTAAGATTGTTTAAATATGTACCTATTTATAATGAGAAAATGTGGGTTCATAAGTTTACTCTGGGATTGGAGTCTAGGTTGAAGCATGATGTAGACATGTAGGAACCTAAAACATTGCAAAAGGCATACGACCTAGCAAAGAAAGTAGAGTCACACTTCTATTATAAATATGACACTCTACCCGAGCAAGCTCGGTAGGAGCTAAAGAAGAGGAATAGTAATGGGTTTGTAAAGTGGGAGGTTGAGCAAGAGCGAAAAGCTAAGAACCCCCAAAATCCTGAGAAGAAACCTTATGGAAATCAGAAGAAGTTCAAGAAGAAATTTTGTAAGAAGGATAACAAACCCAATAACATGAAACCTCAACCATAGAAGTCGCAAGCTCCAACTCTAGTAGTTAAAAGTGGGAATGAGAAACCTAAAAAATAGCAAGGACCCAAGGAAGGGTGCTACAATTGTCGGGGACCTCATTACTATAATCAGTGTCCATATCGAGCAGGGACTAGCATAGCTAATGCAAAAGGGAAGGAACCAAAACATCGGATTTATGCCACAACCGGGAAGCAGAAGCTAGAGGGACAAGCCACCCCATTACTTGTGAAAGGTAAGGTTTTCAATAAGCAAGTAAACATTTTGATAGATAGTGGAGCCACTGACAGTTTTATTTCGTCTAGTCTAGCAAGGACTGTGTCAGAAAGGCCTGGATATTTGGCTCAAGGGTGGAAGGTTGAGTACGGTTCTGGGTAGACTTACTTGGTGAACCAGTGTTATCCTATGGTAGAAATCACTCTATCTAGTGGGACTATGGAAGGTTGTTTATATGTAGCTCCCTTACACGCCTTTGATGTGATCCTAGGGATGGATTGGCTACAGGCTCATAAAGCCTTGGTCAATTTTCAAGACCGATGGATTGAGTATTTAGAAGAAGGCGGAAGGATACTAAGAGTTCATAGCGAGCAAGGGGCGTTTGAACCATAGATGTTGTTCGCTATGCAATTGAAAAAGGCCCTAAAGAGAGGAGGAATAGTGTATGTAGTAAAACTTAATGAAGTGGAAGACTATGAGAAAGGAGAAATACTAAGACAACATCTGATCTTACAGGATTTTTAGGATGTATTTCCAGAGGACTTACCTGGGCTACCTCCGGTATGAGAATTTGACTTCACAATTGAACTCATGATGGGAGTCGAGCCTATTCATAGATCCCCATATAGGATGAACCCTATTGAAATGCAAGAACTGAAGGTTCAATTGCAAGGATTTTTGGAAAAGGGTTTGATAAAACCAAGTGTGTCACCATGGGGTGCATCGGTATTGTTCATGAAAAAGAAGGATGGTTCGTTAAGATTGTGTATTGATTACAGGATGCTAAATAAAGCTACAATCAAGAATCGATATCCTTTACCTAGGATTGAAGATTTATTTGATCAATTAAAATATGCCAAGGTGTTTACTAAGATCGATTTGAGGTCAAGGTATCACCAGTTAAGGATTCATGAGGAAGACACTCACAAGATGACATTTAAGACTAGGTATGGGCATTATGAGTTTATGGTTCTACCCTTTGGACTGACTAATGCCCTAGCTGCTTTCATGAACTTAATGAATAGTGTGTTCAGAAGACACTTGGACCAGTTTGTCTTGGTATTCCTAGATGATATCCTTATATACTCTCGAGATAGAGAAGAGCACGATAAGCATCTTAGGATCATGTTAGACTTGTTAAGGAAGAATCAACTTTATGGAAATCTGGCTAAGAGTGAATTCTATGTTCCAGAGGTACGATATCTTGGACACGTCATATCAACAAAGGGGATTGTTGTGGATCTAGAGAAGATAGAGGCTATTCTGAATTGGCCACCCCCTACTAATGTGACTGAAGTGCGAAGTTTCATGGGATTAACGGGCTACTATAGACATTATATAAAGGACTACTCCAAGATTTTTGGACCCATAACTAACCTTCAGAAGAAGGGAAAGGAATTCAAGTGGTCAGAAAAGTGTGAGGTTGCCTTTGCACTACTAAAGCATAAGCTTACTACGACACCAATACTAAAGGTTCCCGATCCCCAGGGGGACTTTTTAGTGTGCACTGATGCATCAATAGATGGGTTGGGTGGGGTACTCTCACAAGAGGATTCAGTAGTGGCATATACTTCAAGGAAGCTCAAAAAGCATGAAGTTAATTATGCTACGCATGATTTAGAGCTAGCTGTAGTGGTGCATGCTTTAAAGGTTTGGTGCCACTACTTGGTGGGAAGACCCTTTGAATTAAAAATTGACCATCAAAGTCTATGATACATATTCACTCAACCAATACTCAATGTGAGACAAAGAAGATGGGTGGAATTTCTCATTGAGTATGATTTTGAGATTGAGTACATAAAAGGAAAAGAGAATAAAGTAGTTGATGCTTTGAGTAGGAGAAAATATATAGCAACCATAACTAGAATTCACATGGACCTGATGGATCGAGTAAGACAGGAGCAATCTCAGGATGAGTATTGCCAAGGAATTCGAGTTAAGATGAATAGAGATCCTAAAGGAAATAAGGAATTTAGTGTGAAATATGACTTTCTATGTTATAAGGGAAGGGTCATCATACCAAATATGGGTGATTTAAGGAACTTGATAATGCAAGAAGCCCATAGATCTCCTTATTCTGCTCATCCGGGAGGAGCCAAAATGTGGGAAAACATGAAGAGAACCTTATTTTGGGTAGGAATGAAGAAGGACATCATGGATTTTGTTGCTCGATGCCTCGAATGTCAGAAAGTTAAGGCAGAATGCCAGCATCCTGTAGGAAAACTATATCTGCATGATATACCTACGCAAAAATGGTAGGTTATATCCATGGATTTTATAGTGGGTTTACCCAAGACTCGGTACCAACATGATGCCATATTTGTAGTGGTCAACAAATTGACTAAGGTTACCCATTTCATACCGGGAAATACCAAGGACGATGCTCAGGTGGTGGCTAGCAGATTCATCAAAGAGGTATTCCGATTGCATGGATTTCTTGAGGTAATTATCTCAGATAGAGACTCCAAATTCACTTCTGAATTTTGGAAATCCCTTCATAGTGCAGTTGGTACTAAATTGAATATGAGTTCAGCATACCACCCTAAAATAGATGGCCAAACGGAGTGGGTAAACCAAGTTTTGGAAGACATGCTCCGCATGTACTGCATGGATCACAAGTCTCATTGGGAAGACTGTCTACCATTGGTAGAGTTTGCCTACAATAATGGACATCACTCCTCGCTAGGAATGGCACCTTTCGATGCCTTGTATGGGCGAAAGTGTAGAACACCATTGTCTTGGGACAACCTAGAGGACCGAGTTGTGATTGGTCCAGAAATGGTCAGGGTGATGGAAGATCAGCTAAAGGAAATTAGGCAAAGGCTTAAAGAAGCTGCGGATAGGCAGAAGAGTTATGCAGATCTAAAAAGGACTCCAAGAGAGTATTCTATTGGAGATAAGGTGTTCTTAAGGGTAAATCCAAAGAAGAGTGCTATCAAATCCATGAAGTTGGATCCACATTTTGTGGGACCCTTTGAGATCATGGAAAATATCAGTCTGGTTGCATACCGACTTGCATTACCACCTAATCTATCCAAAATCCATGACACCTTCCACATATCCTTGCTTAGGAAATATGTTGCTAACCCTGAACATGTGTGGGATGTTTCTAATTTGCAGATGGTAAATCCGGAGGCCATTGAAGTACTACCGATGAAGATTCTTGAGTTTCATTCCAAGTCTCTATGGAATCGGACTCTCGAATAGTGTAAGGTCCAGTGGGACCAGTTCTCTGAGAAAAATGCCACTTGGGAGAAAGTGGAGGTTATGCAAAAATATTTTCCCTTTCTATTTGAAACTTTATGATGTAATAACTTTTACTTTCTATTAAAAACAAAGGAAAACTAGAAACACCGAGGATGATGTTTAATTCTAGTGGGGGAGGATGTCATGACCCTCCCTAGCTGACTTTATGGCACAAAGAAACAATGTATTAACCTATGGTGTGGTGATACCTAGTTTGAACAATTGAACCAACTATATGATGTTTAGTTGATTTAGAAGGGCATGTTATCGCTAACATATTGCCAAGTGTGCAGGATCAGGTACACTCGTAGGTGGAGAAGGTAGAAGCATCCACCAGAAATGAGGGTACCTAAGATCAAGGGAAATGATGATTAAGGTACTCAGAGGTAACATGGATAGATACCTTCATATAGGTATGCATTATCGGAAGGGATAATCATCGATGACTGATCACCTTGAGCCTTAGTTGATAGCCTAGTAGCTATCATAAAATCTCTGGCTAAGATAGGTGATTGGGTTGATGGAAAGATTCCCTCTTTGTTGTTTTATAAATTTGTTTGCTCTCTATTGCATCATGGTTTGAGTAGCATAATGTTGGAACTTCTATAGGAAAACAACTGCAAAATGTATGTGGATGCATAAAGCAAACTGTCTTGTTGAAGTAAAGAAAGAGCATCATTTTTATGAAGAAAAGCAAATTAAATTTATATGCTAAATGAAGATTCATTTAAAATAATTAATGAAGTTTTGATTAAATAATGATTGATTTAATTAAGCTCATTAGTAAACTTCATTTTATTTAGTGAATGAGAGTTCTTTTAAATTAATTAAAGGTGTTCATTTTAATGATAATGGAGAAGTCATTAAAAGACTTTAATTAATTGAAATAAACAAAAAAAAATCCATTTAAGAAATAGATGTCTTTTATTTTAAAGAAAGAGCAATTATGAAATTGTTTAAATAAAAGAAGTATATTTTAATGGTGATAAATATCACATAAATGATATTTGTTTAAAAGGGTACCATTCTTCTTTTAAAAAAAAAGGATAATATAAAATATATAAATATCCCATTCCCCTGTAGAGTGTAAGCTACGAAAATAATCTAGGGTGGCTACTAAGTTTCCAAAGATGGAAATTATAGGAAGAAGGATTCCTTACCACTAGAGGAAGGGACGAAGCATTGAAGGAAGAGGGGGCTCGAGGAAGGGCTCAAGGTCCAAGAAAGGATGATGGATGGGCCACCTAGAGGAAGAAAGCACATAAGGTGCTAGAGAGGAAAAGGGGAATGAAAGGAAAAAGAGAGGAAAAAGAGGATGATGGGAGGATGAAGGAAGGGAGCAGGGCACAGACCAGGGACCAGGGAAAAGAGAGGAATGCACCACAAGCAAGGGAGAGGCAGTCGAGATGCCACCAAATTCCATTCCATAGGAGTATTAAGGTTGGAGTGTTTTAGAATTTAACCTATTTTCTTTTACATGCATTGGTATGGTGAAAACATAGTTCGAAGCCTGGTTATACTCCCTGTAGCGTGAGAAGCCATTGGTAAGGATTGAAACCACCTATGTCTATGTTTTGAGAGCACTATAATGTGTGTTTTAAAGGGTATTGTCTTGGATAATAAGCATCTTAAAATATTATTTAAGAGCCTATGAGTCTTGTCTTGAAGATGTTGTGTTTTTAGAGCCTATTAGTGTTTTTAAAGAGCATGCTCAGTGTCTTGAAGCCCCAAGTCTAAGGCTACGTGAGTGTTGTTAAGAGCCTAGTTAAAGTTTTTAATAGCACCATGAGTCTAAGAGCCTATGAGTGGTTGAAGACACCATGAGTTTAAAAGCCCTATTAGTGCTTTGAGAGCACTGTGAGTTCAAGAGCGTTGGGTGTGTCTAGAGAGCGTTGTGGGAATCTGAGTGCACTATGTGCCTAAGACTTCCACATCCAAAGAGAGAGGGAGCACCCTATTTAGAAACATCTGCTATAGTGGGAAAGCCATCATGGTTCCAAGAGGGAGTGTTGTGCTTGGGAGCACCACCTGTAGGGAGAACACCCCCATGGGTTTAAGAAAGGGTTGCATCTAGAAAACTCTACTTAGCAAAACCATCTGCATATATGGGGAACTCTGATGCTACGTGAGCTCGATCCCTTTGGGGACAGTTAGTGGTGACAGAGGTGAAAGCCTAGCACCTATTTTACTCTATGTTACCTTGTTGAACTCTCAGCTTGGCAGTCCCTTAATCGCTCTATAGAGGTTGTTCAATATTCACCATGAAGGGCGTTAGCCTTTGGTTATAAATCTTGTATTAGAAAGGTTCACTGTGTAACTTTAATTAAACAGAGACCTTAGATTTATGTAAAATACAATGGAGGGTTTTAATTAAACCAGAACCTTGGATTTATATGGAACATAATGAAGGATTTTAATTAAACTAGAACCTTTGATTAATGTTAATTATCTTAGGGTTTTTAATTAAAAAGAGAACCTTTGATTAATGTTGATTATCTTAGGGTTTTTAATTAAAAATGGAACCTTTGATTTATGTTGATTATCTTAGGGTTTTTAATTAAAAAGGGAACCTTTGATTAATGTTGATTATCTTAGGGTTTTTAATTAAAAAGGGAACCTTTGATTAATGTTGATTATCTTAGGGTTTTTAATTAAAAATGGAACCTTTGATTAATGTTAATTATCTTAGGATTTTTAATTAAAAAGAGAACCTTTGATTAATGTTGATTATCTTAGGGTTTTTAATTAAAAAGGAACCTTTGATTAATGTTGATTATCTTAGGGATTTTAATTAAAAAGGAACTAGATTTAATATTTGATTAAAGTTATGGGGATTTAATTAAAAGAACTTGAATTAATGATTGTTTATATTAAAGGTTCTTTAATCTTTAAAATAGTAACCTTGATTTGATTATCTTAGGGATTTTAATTAAAAAGGATGTAGATTTATTCTTTGAATTAAATTTATGGGGCTTTGATTTAGGGAATGAATGAATGATTGTTTAAAGGTTAAAGGTATGTGACTTTAATGCTTTAAAATAGTAATTGATTTGATTGGAATTTGTGAATTAAAAAGGATGTAGATTTATTCTTTGAATTGAAGTTATGGGGCTTTGATTTAGGGAATGAAAAGAAAATGATTGTTTTAGAGGTTAAAGGTATGGGACTTTAATGCTTTAAGACATGAATGGATTTGATTAAGTTAGACCTTGATCTAAGTAGTACATGTTGGATGACTCTCTAAAGGAACTTGAGAGGTGAAGATAAAAGTAAAGGGACTTTTATAATATCCATTATGCATTAGATGGTTGGAAACTTAATTGAATTTTGTATAGTTGCAATTTGGCAAAGTAAATGAATAGATGCATTTAAAGGTATGCCTATCCTGAACCATGAGTACCCTGATCCCCTACTACCCTCAAAGAATCAATGGGAAGCAAGGAGAAGCCAGGAGTTCATTGGAAGCAAAGTATAGGTAATTGTATTTTATGTTGCTTTACTTATGCTCAAATAGACTAGAATTGTGGGGAGATATCCCCAATGCAGTTACTGTAATATTCTTTAAAGTAAGAAGGATTTACCATGCAAATTCTAATGCAATAATTATTTATTGGTTTAGAGAAGGTACTTTTACTTTATTTTTGTATTTGGTTGTGCTATGTAGTTGATTCTCTTTTAGTGTTAATCCTTCTTTATTTTTTGGATGCTTAGTGATTACTCCTTGGTGTTGTAGTATCTAGTTGTATTATTGTTTGGTTGCTTGATGATAGAAATCGAAGAGTAGAGTTCTAGGGTGAACTCAGAGGTGACCTAAGGGAATTGAGAACCCCTTAGGGTGAACATAGGTGACCTAAGGGAATTGAGAACCCCTTAGGGTGAACATAGGAGACCTAAGGGAATTGAGACCCCCTTAGGGAGATAAAGGACTAAGTTGTGGAGAGACTACATCTGAGTTAAGATAGCTCATCATGGAGATGGGATAGATAGCTTAACTCGTAATACTCATAGCATACCTACACATAATGATTTGTGTATGGTATGGAGATGTGTGTATACCTTCGATGGACTGAGGGTGATAAGTCTAGCTCATCAAGAATGATGGGATAGATGGGCTTATTTGTAGTAACACATGATACGCCTACACAGACGGACTTGTGTTAGGGTACTTCGTGAGATGTAGCTTTCAGGAAAACTTAGGGGATTGAAACTTTAGGCAAATAGTAGTTTGGTTAGGGGTCCATGAAGGGTTCATGTACCTCTCTCCATAGTAAAAAAAAAAACTTTTTCTATTTTTGTATTTTTTTGTTTGTGTGTTTTTGGGTCGTTACATCATTGACCACATATTCTCATATAATTCTATATGGAGAAGAACATCCATGTTAGGTTATTTCTTTTTTTATTTACCATAGTATATTTTTAAGCTCATCCTTTGATAATATATTCTCCAAGGATTTAGTAAAGTATGAAGGAATAATTTTTGGCATAAAAACTTGAAAAAAGGTGAAAAATATAGGATAAAAATATTTTATCATATCCTTTGAAAATATTTAGCCTAATGTTGGAATAAAACATATATAATGTGGCAGGTGTCTACCAAGATATATCCATCATTGATATGAAACTAGGTATTTTTAATTATCTTGTGTCTCATGTAACTAAAATAATTATAACTTTTATTGTTGTGATCCATCTACTTCAATATTACATGGATATTAGTTCCTTTAGCCTTATAAGTTTTAAAAAAAATTAAAGCATCCACTACTTGAGCTAGAACTTGATTACAGTCATAGTCGTCATATTGAGCATTGTCCTGTGTAAGATGAGAGGCATTCCTTTCCAATTTGGTTTATAGTGCTCTATGTTGATGCACTATTCTAAAATAATAACATCTTAGAGTCAAGATAGTTTTTTAATATATATTCTCACCAATTAATCCAACCCATCGACCATATGGGACAACGATAGGTTTTTTTAGACATGTTAAATCAAAATAGTGCTTTTTTTTAAGTACAAATTGACAGACAATTTAAATGAAAGGTTTATGCTAATATAAGGAAGGGGTATATAAGGGAATGAAAATGATACTAGTATGTGATATTAGAAAATAATATAATGGTTAACATATACAAACTAATTATGGGAAAGAGAGGCCATTGACATAGGATTTGATCAAGTAGACCCTATCCAACCCACTAGTGTGTCAATCTATAGTAGAGTAGTCATTTTTCACCACTTTAAAATATCAAAAGGGGCTAATCAAAGAGAGGGTCAAACACACCTAGAGATTTTCTATATTAAATTGAACTCCCAAATTTCTCATTATTAAGAGGATGATTGCCTTGTTGCCAATGATCTTGGGTATTTTCTTCCATATTGAAATACCCAATAAAAATCTATTTAGAAACTATTAGGAATGTGATCAAATAATCCCATAAAGTAGTTTATCTAGCTAAGGCATTCAAATTATAAATAAAAAACAACCCAAAGACTTAATTATCATGCAAAATTGGAACATGCATACGTATTAGATAAATCATAAAAATATTTAACTATAGATAATGATATGGATGGATATAATAGAAGTGAAATCTCCATTACTATATTTAGGGTTTATAAAAAGTATTTTTCTTGGGGATAAAGATAAAATGCATGATGTTCAGGTGGGATACTATCATTTTTAGCCTTCTAGGAAAGAGAATTTGAATATTATTTTGATTAATGACCTAAAATATATGTTTTGCACATAAGTAGGGTTAACCCACACAAACATAGTTGTAGTTCATAATAACATGTTTATAAGAGGTTGCCCAACCCATCATTTAGTGCATCAAATTGCTTCATGAGGCTAGCCCCTTCTTTGTATGGATTGCCTCAAGAAGAGAGATGAAAATATGGAATGAAGGGATTGTGTGGGAGCTTGAGTAGGGTCGATATTAGGGAGAGGAGGAAGGGATAATGGGTAAGGAATGAAGTATTTTAAGAGATGATCATAAATTTAAAACCTAGCAATGATGTGAGTCGTTGTCTCCCTGCAGTGACTCTGAGTGTCACTCGCTAGGCTAGCAATCATGGGAGTCGCTATCTTCCAGTAGCGACTCTGGGCATCACTAAAAAAATGAGCGATAGCTGATGGTCGCTAGAATATTTAGTGATAGCGAGAGACAAAAAACAATTAGACAAGTCTTCAAACAAATTACGATGATCATCAGAAAGGGAGAAAGAGAATAAGACAAAACACTAAAAGACAAAACAGCCTAAGGGTAAAGCAATTAAAGATAAGGCACTATTCTTTTGTTTGATACGAAGTGGGAAGTGGCTGAAATTCACTTAAATGAAGAGCAATAAAGGGAGATTTGAAGCCAAATGAGTGATAAGGAGAGTGGATGAAAATCACTCATGATGTTTGCAAAGCCGAGAGTCGCTCGCTTGGAGGACTGGCAACAACACAAAAATTTTAGCAACAAAGGGAAAAACACTCCAAACTCAACTTGCCAAATGAAGTCCATTCGCAATCAATTCAAACACACTCATAGTGCTTTGTTTGGTGAGAATGAAATTAGGGTAAATCAAGGGTTCTTGGAAAATGCGACACACTTTAATAAAACATAATTTTATTTATATATATGCAGAATGATTACAGAGCTTCCTCCATAGAGAGATTACAAAATTTTGTGAAAGTGTAGGATAAACTGAAAAATAGGAAGAACTTGAAGTTGTTGCTCGATTCTATAATAGATATGAAACTCTGCATACACTCCGACTGCACTCTCCCTCCATTGCCTAACCTGTTGTAATACAAAATAGCACACAAATTGATCTATATAGCTAATAATTAGAGCCAATCAACAACCCCCGCACAAGAGAAATAACCAATCAACAACCCTGCATGTGTGAATTAAATGCTGATGTCAAATCATTTTGATCGAAGGCACTTCATCACACATGGTAAATGAATCAGCGTCAAATCACCTTAGATGACAGGAAAAAATCCTATGTCACTGTTTTAGTCGAGCGATTCCCGAAATCGCCCATTTTTTGAGCAATTCTTGGGATCACTGCAGTGGATGAGCGATTCCAAAAATCGCTCACCTCCAGAGTGACTTGCATCAAAGGTGAAATAAGGTTTACAATTTCTAACAAGGAATGTGAAAGAGAATACCAACTCTTTGATCAAGGGGTATTTTCCTTGGTTTTGAGACCACTCCTAGCTATTATTTTATAATAAGTGGCTATTTCTTCCAACTTTACACCATCGCTTCATCAATTTAGTGCCAAAGAGCTAAGATTTGTTAGTGGCTACTTACAATATAGTTTCCTTGTTACAAATATCAAAACTACATTTTTTGGAAGGTTCCATTCTATGAGAGATAATTGACTATGAGGTGGGAGAGATACCAAGGTTGGACATAGTAGCTATAATTTTAGCAAGGGTCTCCTCCATATGATATTTCTTAGCAAACTTGTTTGGACAATCCCAATGAGTTATCCAACATTACAATAGTAAATATATATGTCATGAAAATTGTGTTAAGTTATAAATTCTAACATAAAACTACCAAGACCAATAATTTTTTTCATTTAAAGACACTAAAAATATTCATTTTTACACATACTCTTAAAAAATTTCTTAAACTAAAAATATATACTTTATTTTTAAATATTTTTATCATTAATTATATTAATATATATATATATATATATATATATATATATATATATAAATATATATATATATATTCTGTATACTTTACCAAAATCCATGGAGAATGCCTTATTAAAATATGAGTTTAATATTGCATACTATATTTATATGGTTGAGTGAAAAAAAATCCAATCACTTTAATTTTACTAAAGTTCATGAAATTTCTCATATATGTGGCCCTATTTGGCTTCTTATTCCCTGTATAAGACCTAGGACTAAGATAAAGGTAAATGATTTTTGAAATAACACTAACAATTAACCACGTTAAACACATAAGAACTAAATAAACAAACATCAGCGAGCGACGAAAAAACCGCAATAATTAGAATGAAAATATAATCATTAAAAACTAGACAATGGGATTATGATATGAAGGTGATGTTCCATTTCTATATTTTTATATCTTACTTTTTACACTTGTGTTTCAAGTTAGTTTGTGAAAATCAAGTAACTGAACTGTTAGAAAATTAAACCAGATTTGACACCTCTGACATATCCATCCATTGTAGTATTTGTCAAAATTTTAGCTTATTTGAATTAATTACTGGTAGTTGAGATTGGCAGTCAGTTCAGCGATTGGATGCAAACCCTAGTTTTGCATTAATTTTCCATTAGAGCAGTTGGTGGAACTTTCATGCTTGATACTTGAATCCCCAGCTATATATTTTCTTAGGGTTCTATTTTGAAATGGTTAGAAGGTTCGGAGAAAAGCAGAGCGAAGGAGCAGAAGATAAATGTAGCAATGTTGTGTTGAGAGTAGAAGGAACAACAGGGTTGAATAGCTAAGTCTGTTTTATTTCGAAATTGTATTCTACATATTTTATATTTGCAGATCTGTGGATGTATTTCCAACTTTGACCATGTGGATGTATTTTCTATTTTAAGCAATAGTAAATAGTTGCATATATTTTTCACTCTCTCTGTATGGTTTATAACTTGGCAAAGTTTGTTTATTTATTCCCTCTGTTCTGCTAGAAATCCCGTGAATATTTTTGTAGATGTCTTCATCTCCATTCCGCATTTTTCTTTGGCCAAAGTGACATCAACCGAAATATTGTGTGAATTCTTGAATCTGGGCCTTCTCGCTTCTTAACCATAGCATAATCCATTCCGCACATCTTGTCTATTTGCATTTATCACAAATTGAAGTGGGTGCCAATACGGAAGTGTGTTTCACTCCGAACTCAAAAAAAAATTCCCTATTGTGAATTCCATTCCACTGTGCCATTCCAGAATCATCCCTCCTATCTACATTTTACTTCAAAATTTATAAACTTTTTGCTGTCCAAAGTGGTGCTTGAGGCAAACATACTTCGGATTGGAGTTTTGTCTTTCGAAATCATGTCTACAGTGTGTGTTCCACTTTGGGTTAAATTTAAGTAAAACTCTCAAATTGGTATCAGAGCTTGATCCCTCCCTTGGAAGATTGAAGTAATGGCTTTCAAAAATAACTATTTGCAATTGCAGATCCCATGGTTCAGTGGCAAGAATTACGATTACTGGAGCATTCAGATGAAAATATTATTTGGGTCTAAGGAGCTATGGGACTTGGTGGAGAATGGTTATCCAGAACTAGCAGATGCAGCAGCATTAGCAGCACTCTCCCAAGCGGACTCAAAATTATTGAAGGAGAATCGCAAGAAATACTAGAAGGTATTATATTTTATATAATGCAGGTAGTTGAGGAGACAATTTTCCCATGGATTGTAGCAGCATCCAAAGTAAAGCAATCTTGGGAAATCTTGGCCAGTTCATATCAAGGCACCAACAAGGTGAAGTTGGTGAAACTGCAGATGTTAAGGAGGGAATTTGAAAACCTACATATGAGTGAGTCAGATTCAATGAGTGATTTCTTCACCCAAACATTGGATGTCATCAACCAGATGCGGTTTAATAGGGAGAACATGGACAATTAGAAAATTGTGGAGAAAATTTTGAGAATCCTGCTAGTCAGGTTTGACTCAGTTGTGATTGCAATAGAAGAATCAAGGGATTTGACAACCCTCTCTATGGATGAGCTTATGGGTTATCTGTAGACACATGAGCATAGGTTGAGTCAGTCATCTCAATCCTCATTGGAGTAAGCATTTAAGACACAGGTCTCATTTCGAGACAACAACAGAAGGGAAGAATCCCACCAAGGTGCCTCATGTTCTCAAGAATGAAGAGGCAGAGGCAAGCGTGGGAAAGGCAACAAGCAAGGAGGAAGGTCAAACTTCAATTATAGTGGGATCAACTACAAATTCCATCATGCAAGAGGAAGAGGCAATGGAAAAAATCAGCAAGGAGGATTTAATCAGAAGGACAAATTAAAGATCCAGTGTTATTACTGCATGAAATTTGGCCACTATATATTTGAGTGCAGAAAGAAGATGGCCAAATATAATCAACAGCAAGCCCACTACACAAATGAGACTAGAAATGCAGAGTGCGGAGATGCATGTGGGAGCATGTTGCTAACTTGTAGTACAGAGGAGCAAAATCAAAAGAACACCTGGTATTTGGACAGTGGGTGCAGTAACCACATAATAGGGAACAGAGAAATATTCTCACAATTAGATGAAACAATCCAATCCGAGGTGAAAATGGGGAACAATAGCAAGGTTCCTGTCAAAGGAAAAGGTAAGATCATAATCTGGACCAGGCACGGTGAGAGAAAATAAATACAAGATGTGTATTATGTGCCTGGGTTGAAACATAACTTACTGAGTGTTGGACAGCTAGTGTAGAAGCGGCACATTGTTCAATTTAAATATGGCACATGTACCATCAAAGATAAAGAGCATGGGAAAATTGCAACTATGTCCATGACTAAGAACAAAATGTTCCCTTTGTAGATTCAGAATGAACTTCTTATGTCATTAAGTGTAGTAGTGAAGGATGCTACTTGGCTGTGGCATCTCAGATTCGATCACCTGAGTTGTAGTGGCCTGAACTTGCTGCACAAGAAACATATGGTGAAGGGTTTACCCCTCATAGAGCAACCAAATCAAGTTTATGAAGGTTACTTAGTTGGAAAGCAACACAGGGATGCATTCCCAGTTGGACAGTCTTGGAGAGCTTCACAGCCATTGGAGCTAGTCCATTTAGATATATGTGGTCTAATGCAGACCAGCACATTTGCTGAAAATAAATATTTTTTGACTTTCATATATGAATTCAGTCGAAGGACATGGGTTTATCCCATCAAGCAGAAGTTAGAAGCCTTCAACAAATTTAAATAGTTCAAAGCTTTGGTTGAGAAACAAAGTGGGTACTTTGTGAAGACTCTCAGAACAGATGGAGGAGGTGAGTATATCTCCAATGAATTTCATAATTTTTGTAAGCAATATGGAATTCATAGATAGTTTACTTCCAGATACACACCACAATAGAATGGTTTTGTAGAGAGAAGAACATAACTATTATGGATATGGCACGAAGCATTCTAAAGGCAAAGGGATTACCACATGAGTTCTAGGTAGAAATTATAGCTTGTACAGTTTATCTACTAAATAGATGTCCCACAAAGAGTGTGAAGAACAAGATTCCTCAATAGGCATGGAGTAATCAGAAGCCAAGTGTGGCTCACTTAAGATTTTTTGGGTGCATTGCATATGCACACATCCCATATGAGAAGAGGAAGAAGTTGGATGACAAAGCAGAGAAATGTATCTTCATTGGGTATAGTGAAGAAGCAAAGCTTATAGGTTGTACAATCCTGTAACTAAGAAACTTGTCATCAGCAGAGATGTGAAGTTCCTAGAGGATGAAGCTTGGAACTGAAAATCTAAGACTACTCAACTAGAGCTAGCTATTATTGAATCTATGGATCTGGAGGATAACAAGGTGCAACCACCTATAGCCTCAAGCAGTAATAGTGGTGACAGTAGTAGCACAGCCTCATCATCCTGGTCACCTCCACTTGCAACAATAATCTCAAATCTGAAGACACCATCAAAGACAAGGAGTTTGCAAGATATCTATGAGGTAACTAGAAATGAAACTGATGAAGAACATTCTGATTTTGCTTTATTTTCTAAGTGTGATCCAATTAATTTTGAAGAAGCAATTTCGAATAAGAAATGGGTAAATGTTATGGATGATGAGATAGCAGCCATTGAGAAAAATCAAACCTGGGAGTTAATGGATATCCCAGTTGGTAAGAAGACCATTTGGGTCAAATGGGTATATAAAACCAAGTTTAATACCCAAGGAGAAGTAGACAAGAATAAGGCCATATTGGTGGTAAAATGCTACAAGCATAAGTCAGGGATTGACTACCATGAATTTTATGCACTGTAGCCCGACTTGATATAGTTAGAATAATCATGGCATTGGCAGCTCAAAGGGGCTGGAATGTTTACCATATGGATGTCAAGTTTGCCTTATTGAATGGAGTGCTATAAGAATATGTCTACATAGACCAGCCACCTTGTTATGAGCTAGAAGGGTAAGAAGGCAAGGTCCTAAAATTAAAAAAAGCTCTATAGGGGTTGAAGCAAGAACCCAGAGTTTGGTACAACAAAATTGATGCTTATTTTTAGGACAATGAGTTCATAAAATGCCCATTTGAGCACACTTTGTATATAAAAACAAATGTAGAGGGAGAAATGATAATCATATGCTTATATGTAGATGATATGATATATACTGGAAATAGCAGCATGCTATTTGATCAGTTTAGAATAACCATGAAGAAGGAGTTTGAGATGACAGACTTAGGGCTAATGAAGTATTTTCTTGGTATTGAAGTTGACCAATCTGCAGATGGCATCTTTATTTCTCAACGCAAGTATGCAAAGGATGTCCTAAAGAGGTTTAAGATGGAGGACAACAAACCTGCCATCACACCTGTTGCCACAGGCCTTAAGTTGAGCAAAATTGATAACAATAGAAGTGTTGATCCAACTCTCTATAAAAGGTTAGTTGGAAGCTTGATGTATTTGATTGCAACTAGGCCATATTTGATGTTTGATAGTGATTTTAATTAGTAGGTTTATGGAGTCCCCAAAGGACACTCACTGGAAAGTAGGGAAGATAATTCTTCGATATGTCAATGGAACAAGGAACCATGGAATCCACTATGCCAAAAAATACCATCTTGAACCGATTGGCTACACGATAGTGATTGGGATGGCAACATAGATGATTAGAAGAGCACTTCGCGATATGCCTTCCATCTTGGATCTGGAGTAGTCTCATGGTCCTCAAAGAAGCATCCAATTGTTGCTTTATCTACAAGCAGAGGCAGAGTATGTTGCTGCCACCTCATCCTCATGCCAGGCAATTTGGTTGAGAAGAGTTCTAAGTGAACTAAACCATCTGCCAGAAGCAAAAACCACCATATTTTGTGATAAAAATTCTGCCATAGCACTGTCAAAGGACCCAGTGTTCCATGGTCGGACAAAGCACATTGATATCCGATACCATTTCATCAAAGAGTTGGTGAAATTTAATGAGGTTGAATTGCTATTTTGTAGGTCTAAGGAGCAGCTTGTAGATATATTCACAAAACCTTTGAAGGAGGAAGACTTCAACAGGTTAAGGGAGAAGCTCAGTGTCAAAGTTTTTTGAAATCTTGTTTAAAGGAGGGTGTTAGAAAATTAAACCAGATTTAACACCTATGACAAATCCATCCACTGTAGCATTCATCGAATTCTAGCTCACTTGAATTAATTATTGGTAGTTGAGACTGACAGTCGGTTTGGCGATTGGATGTAAACCCTAGTTTTGCATTAATTGCCTATCAGAGCAGTTGGTGGAGCTTTCCCACTTGATGCTTGAATCCCCACTATATATCTCTCAAGGTTCTATTTTAAAATAGTTAGAAGGGTCAAAGAAAAGTAGAGAAAAGGAGCAAAAGATAAATGCAGCAACGTTGTGTTGAGAGAATAAGGAACAGTAGGGTTGAACAGCTAAGTATATTTTATTTTGAGATTGTATATTGCATATTCTATATTTGTAGATCTGTAGATACATTTCCAACTTTGAGCATGTGGATGTATTTCCTCTTTTAAGAAATAATAAATAGTTGCATATATTTTTTGCTCTCTTTGTATGGTTTATAACTTGGCAAAGTTTGTTTATTTATTCCCTCCGTTCTGCTAGAAAACCCATGAATATTTTTGTAGATGTCTTCATCTCCATTTCACACTTTTTTTTGGCCAAAGTGACGTCAGTCGAAATATTGTGTGGATTCTTGAATCCAAGTCTTCTCGCTTCTTAACCCTAGTGGAATCCATTCTGCACATCTTGTCTATTTGCATTTGTCCCGGATTGAAGTGGGTGCCAATACGAAAGTGTGTTCCACTTCGGACTCAAAACTTCTTTGTCTTATTGCGGATTCCATTCTGTTGTGCCATTCCAAAATCGTCCCTCCTGTCCGTTATTCCACTGTAGAATTTATAAAATTTTCATTGTCCGGAGAGGCAGTTGAGGCAAACATACTCTAGAATGGATTTTTATCTTCCAGAATCATTCCTGCAGTGTGTATTCCTCTCCGGGTTAAATTTAAGTAAAACTTTCATGACCTA
Source organism: Wollemia nobilis (assembly GCA_028583015.1). Lineage (NCBI taxonomy): Eukaryota > Viridiplantae > Streptophyta > Pinopsida > Araucariales > Araucariaceae > Wollemia > Wollemia nobilis. The sequence goes on from JAQPPZ010008665.1 coordinate 1,492,628, forward strand.
CTTGAACTTAAACTCAAGAATTTTACATTGTTATCCAATGACCATGATTATATGCATGAATATAAACAAGAAGAAACACAAAAAGAAAATGAAAACGTGGTCACAAATGATAAGATGTCTTTAGTGGAGAAACACAAACAAAAATGTGATCTACAAATTGTCACAGATAATAAGATGTTAGTGGTGTAGTCTGTTTATCATTGGTTAGTGATATGGGTTGTTGAGTTCTACCATCAGGTAGTGATATGAAATGTTACTTTTTAAAAGTTTATGTTTGATTGCATATGCATCATAGGTATTAATATTAAGGTAGATATAATACTATTTCATTACAAGTAGTATTTATATAATGTATAAATTTAATATTGTAGGTGGTTTTGATATTAGCTTATCTAGTGAAATATTTAGATGAGTTAAGATTTATAAACAATTTATAAACAATTAATATAGATGTTGCATTATCATTTTGAAGATTTGAGTAACTCTTTATTTATTTAAATTATAAATATTTATTGAAAAAAGTATAAAAAGAAGTTGAAAATAAGATACATATGATTTTATGTTGTTATGTATCTTAACAACCAAGACAAGAACATTTTTTTACAAGATAATAATAATTTATATAAATTATTATTTTTATCACCGAATTCTGGTAAATGCATTAAAGATGGTTTCAAACATTTAAGAATGAACACAAACAATATCTTTATGGATTAATATAGCAAAATTATTGAAATAAATTGTAGTTGAGCTTAAAAATATTATTTATGTAATTTATTATTTTCTTCTTTTTACTCATAAGCCCTAAAAGGTTTCTCTAAGAAAAACTAAAATATTTTATTTTTATTTATATAGTATTTCATCCAACCACCGGGTGGTGGTCAAGTTTAATAGTGCATAATACACTATTTATATAATGGATTACATCACTACATGATGCATGTGGTATTATATCTGCACATGAGAACTTGGTGTAAAAATGTTCAATGTTGATTAAATAAGTTAGTTGAAGAGGATAAAGAACTAATAGAAAATAAATAAACTCAAGTATGTGTAATCTAAATTATTATCGAATGAGTGATAATGCACAACATTATGATATGATACACTACAGATAGGCAAGCATGACCTTGATCATTGTCAACAAAGTAATAATGATTAGAATTGAAAATGGCACCCAAGGATAAGGTGCATAAATAAGTGTGTACAAAATTGATTGATGAAGTCATCAAAGGGGTGATTATGAGACATAATGTAATGTAATAGGTCATAATGATGGGATATGTGTAAAAAAATAATAGGAATTCAAGTGTGTTGAAAGATGTTATTACCTCAAGAACTAAAGAGGAATAATGAGTCCCTAAATAATTAATATGAAATCATCGATGGGTGGCATAAGAGGAATGAGATGGCTTGAGATAAAGGTTATGCACAGTGGTGAATATTGATAAATTGGGTGAATATTAGGATTTCTAAAATTGGAAATTGGTAAATATGAGGACCTTCGACATCAACCCATTCAGCTAGAATTTTTAGGACCAATTGTTTCGTAGGGTCAATTTGCCATAATATATATATATATATATATATATACATTTCTCCAAACATAGGCATATTTGTACTCATTGGAAAGCTCTTTTGATCCTCTCTAATAGTGGTGTTTTTATGAAGTTACAAGATAATTTAATAGGTCAAAATTTTATCCCATAGATGACATTACTTTTAAGGGCTTCAAATGCCCCAAATTTGGTGTGAAGATGATTGATTTGATTTGATTAGAATTTGCCTTGATTTCAATCAGGATTCAGCATTATTTTACAAGTATATTTTGATTCCAACCCATTATGCATAATCCTACTTGAGATGATTGAGACATGATCTTTAAAGTATGAATGAATAACCTTGAGGTAATCAATATGTGATTGGCTATACGATTGAACAAGATCGATGAGTTGTAAATTGATGATTGGTTAGGAAGATAGTATTGATCTATGAAGTAATTTTGACTTTGTAGCATTGAGAAAATGAATAGAATATATCTTGTAAGAATTTTTATCCAACATTAGAAAAAGTATTAATCTATCAACTACTCATGGTATTGAAGATAATTATACTCACATTAGGGTTTTCATTGTTATTATTAATAATATTTAGAGTAAATCCCATAGTATACTTCATGATTCTTCTACTTCGACTGCCAATATATTTGTGCATATTATTTAAAGAGATAGCTTCTAGCAATGCTAGAACCAAACAGAGAGGTGATGTAGAGCTAAAAGAAATATTACCGTTAAAGGTCATTGGACCATACCACACATTTAAAGCAATATTTTAGAATTTTATGGATAAGTTGAATGTTGATAACTTAAGTTGGTTAGGAGAGATTAGCTTAGAAGGAGTGACTCATCTAGATCCAGTACATGTAGATAGATGTTATCTATCAACCTTTATTGAAAAGTGGGATCCTAATAGAGGGATATTCTAGTTACCCATTGGAGATATGACCATCACTCAAGAAGATGTACATTGATCACTGTATATGAAGCAAAGTAGGGACACTTTTTGGAAAGAGTGTTTAGATACAAGTGGAGAAGTATGAATATTGATAAGGAAAGCATAACATATTAGCTACATTATGTTTTGGGTAGACTGACACATAGACAGACTATGATAATAACACTCATATCAAGCATCATTTTGCTCGATTCATCAGGTGCATGATTATCCTAGAATATGTTGGAGATAGTATAGGACCTAGTGGAGAGGTCAATAGTATTTGCATGGGCTCTAGCCTTGTTGGCTCAGACCTATAGAGAGTTGTTTGAGATAAGAACAATGAAGTGAGTAGGAATGAGTTGTAGTATTTTACTACAAATATGGGCTTGGGAATATGTGGTTGTGGTAAAACCGCAAGGGCTACCCTATGATGCACACAAATTTTTGGGGCTAGAGGTACCTTATGCATTAATGTGGTAGAGGAAGAAAGAGTGGAACAATAACAAACCATCTAAAGGCAATAGAGAGAGGTTTCACTCTATTTGGAAAAAATTACAATCCCAAGATATGATCTTGAGACCATAGAGAAAGGTCCCAATATGAGTAGAATATGGAATACAAATAGCTTTTGTCCAAAAAGTAAGATTATTGATTGGATGTGTGAGCATGCAATATGAGTATTTTCAATATACTCAAGTATTGCAATAGTTTGGTATTACACAAAGAATACCAAATCCACCTGTGATTTATACAAGAAAGGGATGAAAAGGAGTAACACCACCACAAATGGAATCAATAACCTTAGAGATAAATGAGGCTATATGGATACCATATGAGGATGATGCTGGTACAACCTTTGATTATGATAGGTAATGGGCCATACAATGGTGGCAACAAGTGGATGACACTAGAGTGGATGAGAAAACTAGTGGAGAAGCAATAGAGGTTGTTGGTATAGGAGAAGAGATTTCACCTAAGAAGGTGGTAAAGGAAGAGCGTTATAGAAGACATGTAAATTTTTAGGTAGAAATAGAAGTAGATCCATAAAATATTAGAGAATATGATCCAATGAGGGAGTTATTGCATGAGGTGGAGGCTCTAAGGGAACAAATTTGACTATTGGAGACACAACAGTTGGATCAAAAAGGTATATGGGTACAAGAAAGGATGAGGTTGGAGGCTAAGATAAATGTTGCCATAACAGAGTGGGATAGGCTCTAAGTGGAGGTAGCACAAAGGAATAGCTAGAGGAAAATAGTAATAGCAGCCCTACATGTAGAGAATGCATAGCTACACCAAGCAAAGGAAGACTATAGAGCTACATTCTTGGCTTCCTATTTTGATACACTAGTGAGCCATGGTTTTTTGATCCCATATCAACCATCTAGTAGAGCATAATGCAAGCATGGAAGATCAAATTGAGTAGCTTAAGAAACAATATGAGGTAGAGCTCAAGAAAACTTTCAAGTAGTTTCTCCAATAGTTTCTTAGATAGGAGGAGTGGATCCAACATGAAGTGGTGAAAGTACCTAGAGGTAGTAGCCATGAGATTCATTAATTGGTTTTGGCTAGAAAGCCATCAGTTTATGTGTTATGATAATGTATGGTGTGCATACATATAGACTATACTAATGTATCCAAAAGGCATGAATTATTATTGTGTAAATAAAATATAAATATAATTTTTCATCAAAAAATTATTTTTGGAGAATAAGACTTATGAGTCCATGGATAAAAAATTCTCCTAATTTATATTTAAACTTCATTAAGAATCTAAATATGGATGATTCTATTATTTGAGGTGAGTTGCTATGGGAAACACTTAAACAAACTTCTTGAGAAGGGGTTGCGATGTAGATGTAACCCTTTCAAGTTTTCTTGTAATACTCTAGGAAATCGTGGAGGTATGATTTTAATGTCTCAATATAAAGAGATTGGACTAGTTATCCTACCATGTAGGTATGGATTATTTTTGTTGTCTTGGCCCCTTAGGATTGGGGATGCTTTATATTTTAAGTTTTAGTGCTTTATAAGTTGATTTTGGTTCTATTGTGTTACTTAGCATTCATCTATTCATTCTAGTCATATCACAATTTTGAAGTCTTGTAGAGGTAAGATCTGACATTCTTTCTAAATTTGATTCTCTTAGAGTATCTTTGAGTCATATTGGTTATTTTATAGGTAGTATTGTTGATGCTTTCATGTCCTATTCTTGAGATTATGATTCTAAATCTACACTCATTTTGTCTTATTTAGATAGATTTAGGAGTACTTTTATGTCACCACTGGATTCGTCTGTATTTATTTTGAATTTTTCATCAAAGATCACATATCTACTAATGTAGAATTTATTTTTATATGGATATTTCAATATGCTTTTGCTATTATTACCCTGAACAATTATCAATATGAAGCCTTTGGATTGTTTAGATCTATTCGAAAAGGTTATCCCCTTGATCCTTCCCTTTTAATTTTGGTAACTGAGGCTTTTGAGTATTTACTGGCTTCCAAAGTGGTTCATGGATCTATTCATGGTCTTGCTATACCTGCTTCCTCTTATAAATTGGTTCATGGAAATTTTTTTGATGATTATTTTTTAATCATTTCAATAGATGAACACTCTTTGTCTACTGCTCTTCATTGCATTGACACATTTTGCCTAGCTTTTAGGTTTAGTATTCAATGGAAAAAAACTTCTTGCTTTAGGCAATCTAGAAAGCCTATGCCTCCTTGGCTTTCTCACTATCCATGGCGTTAGATTCAATCTGGTGAAATGTTCAATTTTTTAGGTATTCCTTTTGCCTTTCATAGCACCCCTGCTCAGTTATGGCAGTACGTCATTCAAAAAGTGGATACCTAGAGGTAATAGCCATGAGATTCATTAATTGGTCATGGGTAGAAATCCATCAGTTTATGTGTTATGATAATGTATGGTGTGCATACCTATAGACTACTCTAATTTAGCCAAAAGGCATGAATTATTATTGTGTAAATAAAATATAAATATAATTGTTCATTAATACTTTATTTTTGGAGAATAAGACTTATGAGTCCATGGATAAAAAATTCTCCTAACTTATATTTAAACTTCATTAAGAATCTTAATATGGATGATTACATTATTTGAGGGGAGTTTATATTGGAAACACTTAAACAACCTTCTTGATAAGGGTTTGTGATTCGGATGTAACCCTTTCAAGTTTTCTTGTAATACTCTGGGAAATCATGGAGGTATGATTTGAATGTCTCAATCTAAAGAGATTGGACTAGTTATCCTACCATATAGGTATGTATTAATTTTGTTGTGTTGGCCCTTTAGGATTGAGGATGCTTTCTATTTTAAGTTTTTAGTGCTTGATAAGTTGATGTTGGTTATACTGTGTTACTTAGCATTCCTCTATTCGTTCTAGTCATATCGCAAGTTTGAGGTCTTGTAGAGGTAAGATCTAACATTATTTCTGAATTTGATTCTCTGAGAGTATCTTTGAGTCATATTGGTTATTTTATAGGTAGTATTTTTAATGCTTTCATATCTTATTCTTGAGATTATAATTTTGAATCTACATTCATTTTTTCTTATTCAGATAGATTTAGGACTTTTATGTCACCACTGGATTCATCTGTATTTATTTTGAATTTTTCATCAAAGATCACATTTCTACTAATGTAGAATTTCTTTGTAGATGGATCTACTATTACGTATCCTACAGATTCATTGTCATAGCCAAAAAATATTCCTATCATAGTTTTGTCATGTAGTTTAGTCCTCTTTTGTTTTGGAACATGCATGTAGGCTTTGCATCCGAATATCTTTAGTTTATCTATGTTGGTATTTTGTGTTGACCATGCTTCTTCTAGTGTAATATGCTTGAGTACTCTTTTTGGTAGTTTTTTTTGTATGTAGACTATTGTTTGTACTAATTTAGCCCAGTATTTGTAATCAAGTTATGCTTATTTTAACATACATCTTACTATTTCCATTATTGATCTATTTCTTCTTTTTGCAATTCCATTTTTTTGAGGTGAATATGTTGTAGTAAGTTGTATTTTAATTCCATTATCTTCAAGAAATGAGTCAAATTATTTGAAAATAAATTATCCTCCTCTATCTAAATGAAGTGCTTGTATGGTCTTCCCTAATTCATTTTCCACTTGAAGTTTGAATTGTTTAAAATTACTGAATGTTTTAATTTGTACTTTATGAAATATACCCATATTTTTCTATTGTGATCATCAAAAAAAAATTGAATGTATTTATGTCTTCCAAAACTGACAACTTTCATTGGTCCACATAAGTATGTATATATTATTTCTAGAGGATGTTGAGCTCTATGGTGATGAAGTTCAAAAGGAATTCTATTTTGTTTTCCTACTAAGAATTCTAGACATATAATAGTTTCTAGAGATAAGTTGATTAGTCCTTCTACCATTTGATATTTAAACAATTCCTTCATTGATGTCTCACTAGTATGTCCTAGTTGTTTCTACCATAGTTCTGAAGCATTGACTGAAAGGGCTAAGTGAATAGCAGTGTCTAGGACAAATAGACCATTTTTATATGATTTTGATACTACTTTCTTCCATGTTTAGAGATGTGAAACTATTTTCTTCTAGTGAGAACTTTGAACACAATAGTTAAGTCTTGATCCATGAGTTGAGAAACAAAAATAAGAATATTAGTTTATCATGGAATATACAATACATTTTGGATTATACCTCTTCCATCCTTAAGCTTTACTAAAATAATTTCAATTCCTTTTACTTCATATTTTTTCTATCTACTACAACAACTGGATTTTCATTTATCTTATTCAAAATTGAACCAATGTATGTTTCATGTCATATACTTACTTGCACATGAATCTATATACCAATAATCCATGATGTTGATATTATGAGGATTTGTGGAAAACATTATGTCTCCCTAGTGATTTTGAAAATTTGAAAGTGATTTTGTAAAATATAGTTTAGTTTTGGATTGATTTTGTAAAGTTTTGAGAATCCCAAAATCAAATTCTATTATCCCTTATTGTTCCTATTTAACTAAGCACTTTTCCCAAATTTGAATAGGTTTAATGTTGGATCTCTTTTGTCCTTTTTTGTGAAATTTTTAGACAAATAAATTTCTAAATTCCAAACTTTGGAATGCTTTGATAAATCCCTTCTTAATTTATTTTAGTGTTTATAATTTTAAATAATATAGTTTGGTGTTGTAATCCTTATAGCTCTCAAATATAGAAAAATTAGAACACAATAATATTTGCAAATATGTTAAAAAAAATTTCCAATAGAAACCTTTATTACTCCTAAGTTTAATATTGCAAATATTATATTGATTTGATAAATTATTCCCTTTGCGGTATGGCTTTCAATATTATCAAATTCTTCTAAGTTTAACCTTGATTTATCAACCTTATAAATCCAAAATATGAAAGCACATTTAAAATGGGAATACAAAGACCATAAGAGTTGGTGCTAATTTTGGGTGTGCAAGGGCTGCAATATTAATGTCTCTTCTTTGGTCATTTCCTCCAATATAATGCTTGGAACCTTCCTTGGATTAAATGCTCCAAATATGGCATCTTAAATCTCTGCCTTTGACCTCCTTTGGCTAGAGCATTAAAGGCTCTTCCACCTTACTTCCACGCTGCAACTTGATCTTGTGTGTGAAGAATCCGAAGTGTTGAATGTGGATGCATAAATTTTTTTGGATGCTTTGTCTTTGGTACCCTTAAAATATTAAGTGTCGAGTGGCATGTCCATTTTCTTCTTGAGTGCTTGAGGAGTAGAAGGTGCTAGAAGATAATTTTATCTTCCTTTGAGTACCGTATGAACATTACATTTTTTAGTGGAGTGTTTGATCTATTTATGGAGAAGTGTCACTCATATTCTCAATGCACCAACCTATTGTTAGTTACTCCCTTCTTATTCAAGATGAGTGCTTGTGTGAGGAGTATTAGAATTTTGCCTCAAGTGACAAGTGTCACTCCCTCCTTGTGCATGGATGTCTTCTCTAATGCTTATTCAACGTACCCTTCAGAGGTTCTTTAAATCCTATGAAATTTCTAGCTTCTCCTTCATTCAATGACACTTGCTTGTGAGTTGTTTCTAGTTGGGATGAAGAGTGATGATTTGGAGGCTTGAGCACCGATTTTGAGAAATGCAAATGTGGAGTTTGAAACACTCCAATGGTGCATTATTCTTCTTCTTTTCACACCTATTATATGTCCTTCTTTTTTATATGATGTTGCTCTTGAAAAATAATGATATTTTCCCCTTTTTTTTGTGCCTTATCTTTTGCAGGTTCGGTCGTCCAAGATATGAGGAGTATGAGCCCTTAGAGTGGCTCCTTTTTCTATGCTTGGAGAGTGCTAGCGTTCAACCACCTTTGTATGGTTTATCCTATGGATATTGTACCTTTGAGGCACCTTCAAATATTTTCTCTTTCCTATATAAACCAAATTAGGATAGTGCAATACAATCTAACAAATTTATGTATAAAATAACCTTTTATTGCACCCTCTTTTGCACTCCTTTTTTTAGGTCTAAATTTCTGGTTTTGTGGCAGAATTTTTGAATGCAATGTAGGGGTTTTGAGCTTGTCTCTTTTATTAGACACCTTCCCATTTTTCTTGGACACTTTTATGAAAAATATAAGCTTTGATATAAGTAGATAGAAGCTCCTTATTTGATATAATTATTCTATACTTTCCTCCTTGTAACTAACCCTTATAATGCTTTGAATTTGAGACTCACCAAGTGTCTTTTCAAAGCTTCCTTTTTCTGATTTTGGTTAGTTGTCTTCTTCTCCATATTTTGGAGGATTCTAACCTATTTTGGTGGCTTCACTGGCCACTATGTATTGAATATTTTTGTGCACTAATAGTGTCATTAGACACTTTGTCAAATTCTTATTTTGTTCCCTTTTCAAGAACATAAACAATAATCTATTTGAGAGCAATAGAATAGTACAAATAAATCTAATAATATTTCACTTTTAATGCACTGAAAATTTCATCTTATCACTTCAATCAACTCTCAAAATAATGCACTTAATCAATGGATGACAACTAATCAAGAATAATATGAAATTAACCTTCAAGTGTTATTCTACGATTTCCTTACAAATAAAGTTGTAGGGGCTAGTCTTCTTTTGCTTTCCAAAGTATATGATAGGTAGTTGATAGATAGTTGTAATTTAAAAATCTAATAAACTCCTAATATCCAAATGAACCTTTCTCTTTTTTCACTTTTGAAGACTATAATCCAATTTTCCTTTCTTGTAACATTAATCCAAATAAGGTGCTTTAATGAATCAGATAAGTAATCCAATTAATGAATTTACTTGAACAAATAGTTTCATACCTTTTTATGGATTCTAAAACAAATTATTTAGATCTTGTTACTTATGATTCACCAAGTTTCTACCTTGTAGTAGATGGATACACAACTTCCTAATACTTCTAGCTTCAACCAGGGTCTTCTTCTCAATATTTTGAATGTTTTGAGATATTCTCTAATATTCTCTATGATTTTACAAACTTGTTACCAAATACTTATCATTTTGGTCTTGTTTTCGAATGGTGGCAATTTTCCTAACTCCTTTGCTATTAGAAAATTCTCTTCTAGAAATGTTTACATGCAATGACACACAATGGTAGGTCTAGTTTGCAATGACATAGACAAACAGTAATAATGGTAGTTTTTCCTACTCCTCTCTAGATTCATCGTGGCTTTGATATCATTGATGGTTTTACAACCATCCCATCATATCATGAGAAAGAGAGAAAGAGAGAGAGCGAGAGAGAAAGAGAGAGAGCGAGAGAGAAAGAGAGAAAATCAACATATATTATTGAGAATGAGGTGATACATTTGATTAGAGATATGAGGCCCTTTATATAGGAATATGGATTCCTTAGCCAACACTCTACTTAGTTTTACAAGAGACACCTTGCATGTTTACAACTTGCACATTGATACTTGTGTATTTACTACATTGTATGAAACAACTAGATAACTTCCCCCTAAAGTAATCTAACACAACCAAATGATATAATATATTTTAACAGTTAAAGGTTGTTAAAGGGATCTTAAAATTTGTAGTGGTCTATAGAGGCATTAAGTGTTTTTTAGCAAGATAACGAGGTGGGATAAATATAATACACCAGGGTTTCAAGATATGGGTTCACAAAAGTTAAACCCTAAGGTTTAAATTTTAGATCATACAATTATCCTAGGATTTCAATATTTGTTTCTTGGTAGGATTAAGGTAATATAGGGTTTAAAATTTTACAAAATAAAAAATCCCAAACCCTAAAAGGACATGAGTTCATATAATTTATAGTAAATACCAAAAATTATACAAAATTCACATACCTCAGCTCTTCCAATATTTAATTTATCTTCATGCCTAATTTTGTACCTTCGACTTCTACTTTGACCCTCATCTCTTGCTATTTTATTCAATGAAGTAAAGATTCAAGGGTAAAGTAGTAGGTGTCATAGGATATTTTAGTGTAGCCAACAACACAAAAGTATACAATAGGATAAAGTACAATAAGAAAATTACTTTGGCTCTCCCAACGTCCCTCAATAAAATTGTATCCCATAGCTTGAGAGATTGTAGGTAGCCTAGAGCTTGCATACAGTCGCTGCCTAGTCTATATTGGGTCTTGATATCTCATCATTGAGGATACACACATATCCATAGGGTACTTGGGTAGGCATCACCTGCTCAAAAAATACCCCTTAACTTGAGAATGGAGGGAGGGAGAAAATTTGCCACATGAACTACGATGGGCAAGGTATGAGGAAGGAATAAAAGTTGTCGTACAAACCAGTATGGGTGAGATATTAGGGAGGGGGAAAAGCTACCGCATGAACCAATATGGGTAAGGTATGAGGTAGGGATAAAAGCTATCACATGAACCAGGATGGGTGACAGATGAGGGAGGGAGAAAAATTGTTGTAGATGACGGAATAACACATTTATGGTTAATAGCTATTGGAATATTTTGGAAAGGACAACTACGATATCATTTTTATTTTATTTTATTTTTTAATATTTTAATATGACAGTTTATAACCACCATATTTAATTCAATTCTTTTAAGATGGTGATTTATAACTACTATATTTTAATTATTTTAATTTTAATCATTCTAAGATGGTGGTTTATAACCACTGTCTTTTAATTCTTCTAATTTTTAATTATTTCATAAGAGGGTGGTTATAAACCACCGTATCATCCCTACAATGGTATTTATAAACCACCCTCTTATGTCACCCTAAGATGGTTATTTATAACCACCATCCTAAGGTGACCTAACGGGGTAGTTTATAACCACCATCATAGGAATAAGAGGGTGGTTCATAACCATCTTCTTAGGGGAACCCGAAGATGGTGGTTTATAACTGTCATCTTAGTTCTAAGAGGATAGTTTATAACCATCCTCTTAGGGTGACCCTAAGAGGATAGTTTCAATAAGAGGGTGGTTTATAACCACCCTATTAGGGTCTATTAGGGTGGTTTTTTACCACCATAAAAAACTATCGTAATTCAACCATTGTTAAATCCTTTTTTTGGTGTAGTGATTGGTTCTCCTTCAACCTAGTGGAATGACCCTAGTTTTCTCTACTCAATATAACCTTTGAAATAGAGTTCGAGTCTCACTACCTTCAAAGTGGAAAGAATCTAAATTAACCTTATCAAAATGGATAAAGATAATTAATAATGACTTCAATAAACTCTATCAATTTAAACAAAGTCTGGTGGTAGGTCTAATACCACTATTAGATTTTTAAGCCTTTATACTACCACAAAATATCATAGGTTATCTCAAATATATCACAAAGTATCTCAAATATAAATTAGCCATAATAAATATCAAATAATAATATGATGAGTAGAATAATATGAGCAACTTAATATGTATATCATGTCTTATAATAAAACAAATAAAATTTGTTTCTATGCAATAATATGAATGTAAATAGCCTAAATAATTCATATACTATACATTAATAATAACTTACATTATTAACTGGCGTTTCCTTATTGGTTTGCAAGAAACTAAAGTCTATCATAGTTCTCAAGAAAGTTCACACCTTTAAGGATGGTCTCTCACCAGTTGTGACTTATGATCATTTCGATGAAGACTCTGACCCGATAACTGACTTGGATGACCTGGTCTCCCTAGCATCTACTATACTTCTTTAGATAGTCAAGCTCATCAACAAGATTAAGAATCAAAATATGGTGGCTTCCTAGGCTATGGTGGAAATTCAAAATGTTGGTGGTAATGACTAGGATCATCCTATTGGTGATGGCCAAGATAAATGTTCTACTTACGATTAATTGTGTTGTTCTCGTTTGCATTTTTATGGTTCATTACTCCTTTGTATTTTTGTTCATTTCTGTTTATGGATATTTTGTTCTCTCTACCCTTGATACAAATTTTGCTCTCTTTTGTGTCTTCGTAGGTTGAGGTCCTCCTGATGTGGTTTTTGTGACCTACCTTTTTCTTTTGATATTGCAATGTAAAAGGTTTGGAGACCCTTTAAAAACCTCTTTTTATTAATAAAAAAACTTACACTATTAATTTCTCAAAATGTATAGAATATTTATTTCATATCTCATTTACACATTTTACTTCATTCATACTTATTATGAAGTCATTGTCTCCACAATATACCCATCATAATGTGACTCTTTGGCTACTTGACTATTGCTTTCCTATGACTCTTGGATTCTCATCTTGTCACTTGTATACTTACTCTACAATACTTGGAAGACTCTTGGAATCCTATTCTAGGACACTTGTGCACATCCTCACATTACATATTTACATTTTTATATACAAGACACTTGTGCACATTCTCTTACATGACACTTGTGCATTTCCTACACATTCACACTTACATAAAAGGGAAATATAAATCACACCTTAAACTATAGACTCAATCCTAATATATTATTTATGAATGTACCATGTAGGTACCATGGGGGTTTATTAACATGTATAAAAAATGTAATACATCTCAACACACTCACTTCTGACTACACTCACTCATGGATCATGCTTGCACTCACTTTCGGTTGCAATCACTCAAAGCTCGTGCTTGCACTCACTTCTCATGATACTTACTCTCTAAAATATTTACTTAATATTTGTCTTGTTATTTATTATAACACGTAAACTTAATAATTCACAACTAATTTTCTTTGAAACTACCTACAATATTATAAATATTATAATAATATCTTATATAAAATATTTACTATTATCTTATTGTATTTTTTCTTTCACTTAGTATCATAATGTATGAAGTTCAGGATTTGAACCTAGGTCTTTATACTATCTTCAACTATTTAATTTTCTTGCCATTTGAAAGCTGCAAATAATCAACCACCATCAAAATTAACAATATCATTCAAAAGTAAAATATTAAAAAACATTAAAAATAAAAGTTATAATAGTTATTATTTTGTATTGGTTGTGTGGGATTTAAATTGATCCTACCAACGTTACATCTTAGTCACATAGTGGTATTACTATAATTTAACTATTGTGAATGTATATCTTAACAAGATTAGAACCCAGGTTTACTTGTTGAATACTAAAAGGTTTTTACTTGAACTAATATCGATTTTATTTTTAATTGTTGATGTTATTTAATATAATTAATAGTAAAGTATAGTATAAAATGAAGTGCTCCTTGGAAGCATGGAGAGAATCAAAGGGGAATATCATGCAAACATCATCAACTACATTAAAAATTTACCCTTGACACAACTGGAGGTTATAGTGGTAGCAAGGAGCAAGGTTTGAATCCATAAAAATGCGTTGAAAAATGTAACGAGTTAATTATTTTGCAAGACTATGGTGGGATGCGGTGTGTGTGCATGTGTGTGAGTCAGATTGTGTACATAATAATAATACTAATTTAAATTAGATGTGAACAAATTCTTAAATAAGTAAAAAATATCTATTAATTAATTGAGGTTTTGTTTGGGTGTGTCTTCTTTGTCATTGAAGGCTTGAAATAATTAATCATCATCAAATTTGGAAGTATTATTAAAAATAAAATAATTTTAAAAATGCAAATAATGTATAATCAAGTAGTTTTAAATAATTATTATTGTTTAATAGTACACATATTAAATTGCATATTAATTGCTAGTTCAATCTTGCATGTAATATATGTATAAGAGCTAGGTTGTAAAATCATTCCATGGTGGAAAATAATAGAAATAAGGTTGTTTCAATCCCATATAATTTATCTATCTAGAAGAACCTGATATGATGTTGGTTAAAATATTTAACTTCTGGTCATTTATGAAACTTCTTTGTCTCTTAATGATTTGAAGCAGGCTTTATCTGCCATGGCAAATGAGAAAGCTCCTGGTTTATATGGATTTCTCTGTGAGTGTTATAAATAATTTTAGGATTTTTGGGGTCCCAATATTCTTAAGGTTTATCAAGAAGCTCTGCATACTAGTTCTTTAGGTCCTCTTTTGAATCAAGGTGATATCAAGTTGATTCCTAAAGCTGGTGATCCTAAACTTATCACTAATTGATGTTCTATTACTTTTTTGAATGTCAGTTATAAAATCATTGCTAAGGCCATTGCTCTTAAGCTTCACAGCCTTCTTCCTTTGATTGTCTGACCTGGACATACATGGTTTGTGTAAGGTAAATATATCTTAGACAATGTGATTGCAGTTTGGGAAGGAATGGACTGGGCTCACTCTTCACAACAGGATATGTTATTTTTTAAAATTTATTTTGAGAAATCTTATGATAAAGTTGAGTGGTATTTTATTCTTTCTATGCTCCAATCCTTAGGTTTTGGGTTAGCCTTCATTCATTCTATGAATATGCTCTTTAAATATACTTATGCTATTATTACCTTGAACGGTTGTCAATATGAAGCCTTTGGATTGTTCAGATCTGTTCGACAGGGTTGTCCCCTTGCTCCTTCCCTTTTTATTTTAGTAGCTGAGGCTTTTGGGTATTTACTGGCTTCCAAAGTGGCTCATGGCTCTATTTGTGGTCTTGCTTTACCTGCTTCCTCTTCTCAATTGGTTCATGGAAATTTTGCTAATGATTATTTTTTAACCATTACAGTAGATGAACACTCTTTGTCTATTGCTCTTCATTGCCTTGACACTTTTTGCCTAGCTTTTGGGTCTAGTATTCAATCTAAAAAGCCTATTCCTCTTTGGATTTTTCACTATCCATGGCATTAGATTCAATATGGTGAAATGTTCAAGTTTTTAGGTATTCCTTTTGCCTTTCATAGCACCCCTGATCAGATATGGTAGTACGTCATTCAAAAAGTGGAGAAGAAATTGACCTTTTGGATCACTAAACAACTTTCTCTAGCAGGAAAATTTTAGGTCTGCTCTAAGATTCTTGCTACCACTCATGTGTATTATTCTTCCTATTGGCTTCCTTAAAAGGCTTGCTATTTGCAATTGAAAATATTATTGAGGGATTTTTTATGGTCAATTGCTTCTCACACAAAAGGATTTCATCGAGTTGCTTGGAATTTTTGTTGTCTTCCCAAACATTTTGGTGTCCTGGGCCTTTTGGATTGTCATCGGCACGGAATTGCATTATGTGCAAAATGGGTTGTGCGAGATATTTATGGCAATGAAGCTTGGAAATTTCTTCTTAGAAATTGCATTTTGTCTGGTATCCCCTTGGGAAAAATGGTATGGCATGGATTGAATTTTCCTACTCTTCTCACTGCCCCTATTCCTATTCAAATCACAGGTTCCTTTGTTTTCAAAAGTATTTGGAAGGCCTAAGAGTCTCTCAAAATATGGCTTATTTGGAAAGACGATGGGAAAAACAATGATGCTTCTATTTCTTCTATCAGTGTTTGGTGGTCTCATGTTATCAGAATTCAATATTTACCTCTGGTTCAAGTCTAGTGGATTCATGCTCATCGATTTTACAAGAAAATAATTAAATTATCAAAGCACTTATGAGGCTATGGTTTTTAATACTCCATTTTCTTTGTGGCCTAGAATTTTTAAACACTTTCAGAAGGCTTGGTGGGCTGATTGGTGTTGGCCTAAGCATAAATCCCTATCGTAGTATAAAGCCCATCTGGGCTATTCTTGGTTATCTCCTCATATTCCTATGGTTGCTATTTTAAACGCTCATTGGAATCTTCTTTCTCCTCCTATTTGGCGAGCATGATTCAAAATGGTCTGGGCCAATTATATTGAACCTAAGAAATCCTTTTTTTCCTAGAGTTTATTGATGCAAGGCCTCCCACTAGGGCATAGACTTATCTATCTTGGCATTGATCACCCTACCTATTATTTTTGTGGTGCATTGGAGGATTGTCTACATGTATTCTGGTCTTGCCCCAAGGCTCATTCTGCTTGGACCTAGATTGAGTCTTTTTTTGACCCTTCATTCCCTCTCCTTTTTCCTGGCATTAAATATTTCTTGGTGATTCACCTACATTTTTTGAACCTCTTCTGGAAGTTTGAAACATATTTTGCATTAGCATTATTTATCATATATGGAATTCCAAAAATAAGATTGCTTTTTTTCATGACACTAGTTCATAGATTTTTTCCTTGGCTGATCAATATGCAATTTTTTATGAGTGTTGGCTACATATTTTTGTGCAGGTGGAGAAGGTTAATGTGGAGATTCAACAAATTCATAGTCTTATTGACTACTGGGGTAATGCACCTTGCACTATTAGTGACCTTCCTATGGATCCCTCCTCTCATGGTCGGTCCCGCTCTCGCTCTCGCTCTCGCTCTTTTCACACTCCCTCCTCTCACAATCGCGAGTCCCCTTCCTAGTGAGAGCAACTTTACAATCGTGGAGTGTCCGAGGTAGATTCTTCCGGATAGCTTAGCGGATGAGATGTTCCTCCTCCTGCTCCTTCCCTTGTGACCAGTTGGGGACATGAAATTCTTGTTGTACCTACTCTCCCTTCTATTTTAGGTTGGAGAGATACTATTCATAATGCTCTTGCAATAGGTTGGTCAACCCATATGGCTATTGCTTGCACTACTAGATCAGGATGGGATATTAGGCCTCCTCTTGCTAGTACTAATGAGCAGCCCAGTGTTGTTGGCTGGCCTCTTTCTTCACTTTCCAATGCCAAATGACATTGCATGGGCATAAATGAGGCAGATGTGCCTCCACATATTGTTCTTTTTTCCTGCATCCATGTGGTTCTCATTTGTTTCCACCCAATTTTGATGTTTTGTTAGTCACGGGCTTGTTGTCTTTCATATTTTATTGCCTTGGTTTTCTAATATCTCCTGACCCTGGTGGTTAGTTTGAAACCTTACTGGGGTGTGATTTCTCCACCCATTTTTAATGTAAAAAGGCCTCTTTAATGAAATTTTTCTGCTCTTTTTCATTCCAAAAAAACTAAATTTAAAAATATTAATATCATTCAAAAGAACCTCGAAAGAAATTTATATATAAATGAAATTAAAAAACTCTTAATTATTCATCTACTAATTAAATTAGACTCTCAATTAAGAGACTAAAGACTATAAAAAATAAAACATATTTTTTATTGAACTATTAATTAATTTTATTTAATTTTAAAATAATAAAATTTATTATTAATAATAATTTTTATTTTTTAATACAATTTGATTAATAGAAAAATTAAAATAGATTTTATTTTTAATTAAAATATTTGTATTGAGGTATAGATTAATTGGTTCCACCAAACCTCATAAAGGATGGAGGTCTAAGGTTCAAATCTTGGGTCTTGTGGGATTAAAAGTTGTGGTTATAAGACGGACTCCATAGGTTTAGAATGATTGTGACATGGTGATTATAGCGACAAGACTGCACGAAAGAACTGTGGGAAGGGGAATGGACACACTAAATATTGCATCCTATAAATTAAAAAATGAAAAAAATTGCATTTAAAAAGTTCATTTACATTACATTAAACAACTGAAAATAAAAAAAATCATTTCAATCCCATTTTTATTCTTAAAAACTAAATCTTTTATTCTATGTTATAAATTTGACTGTACACCCGTACAAATTCAGCATTTTTATCAGGTTCTTGGTTAATCGAAAACCTCGTCCTTGTGGGATTCTAATTGATTGTATGATACAAACCGTTTGAAGCTAAAATGATTGTTTGATTCACGTTTGTCCACCCAATAAAGAGCTATTCAATGTCGTCTTTAATCGTTGAACATAAAAATAGTTTCTTTCTTGTCCTGGAAGCTTCACAACTCATGACTTGCAGACTTCGATTTTGGGCAGACAATGGCTACCGTAATGCACGGCAGCAGGTCAAGTCATAAGTGTGCCATTTCTATTTCCTTTGGCCGACTTTGACCGAACTCATCAACTCATTCGACCCTACCTGCCTATTTCCTTTGGCCGACTTTGACTCAACTCATTCGAACCTGCCCGCCGACAACAATGAAATTCTATTTACTATTGATATTTAGTGGAATTGAGATGCCATCAAATTTCCATTTTCTACTACCTTTGAACATTGCCTGAAACTTATTTCACACGATAGGAGAGTTTACGCAGGATTCATGTTTATACAAAGTATGCATTGCCTTTGATCAACGTATGTCACCAGGTCAACATTGCTGGGTTGTTGGATGGGAATACATCTGAAAATTATCCCAAAGATAATAATGGATAGGCTTGAATGAACTTTGGTATGTAGATCTTGCAATTAACCAAGTTGAGGGTTAACAAACATGTTAGTCTATTAAATTTTAGTAGCTAAATTATGATTCTAAATAGACCCACATTTTTTTGGTTACATTAACATCAAATAGAAACCTTAGGTATCTAACAATGTAATCATAGGGAATAACCTTTAAGCTATCAAGATATTTCTCAACTAAGGGTTATAGGAGAAGAAGAATATTTCAGTTTTTCTGGTCACTTATACAAGAACCAGAAATATAATGGTATCATTAAAGAACTTCTTTGTTAGATTGTTATCTTTACTTTAGTCTATTGTTGCTTGCTAGAAGGTTATCTTTACTTTAATCTTTTGATGCTTGTTAGAAGGTTATATTTTGTGTTTTTTCAATAACTACCAAAGGGGTTTAATAATGAGCAATAGAAAAACCTTATCTGATTGATCTATGTAGACTAAAATTGTTTGAAAAAATGATAGGCAAAAATTACATTATTGGTAAATGCCTATTATTACACCTTACATTAGATTGGAAGGTTACAATTATTTCCAAATACCATAAAAAATAGTGCCAAGTTAGATTTCATCATAGGTGAGAATAACTTGAACAATGATAATGACAATGGTGCCAACAATAATAGCAATTGTTAAGAGTTCAAATTGAGAATTTTATTCTTCAGATAAGTTTTACGAGATGAAAGGAAAGGAAAATCTAAGTTCCAAGAGCCAAAGCTAGAACCTAGAGCCAGATCCAAGAGCTAGAGCTAAGAGCCAAGATCCAAAGCCATGAAAATGAGCCAAAGCTAAGACCTAATCTAAAGTTTATGTCTAAGTCCAAGATTGTAGAACAAGAGATGAATTATTTTATAAGTGGATATTTTAGATATTACCAAATAATATAAGGACAGATGATATACAAATATGATATTATTTGTAAATTCCTATAATTACACCTCATATAAAATTAGAATATTACAACTATTGTCAAAATTAAATTATGGATGTAGCCATATTGGATGGTTATAACCTCCTTGAATGTATTTAAATATGAAACTTTTAATCCAATTCCTTGGGTTAAATCCCAACAACTTGGATGCATGTTGAGACATCTTTTAAGATAGTAAAACATGATAACAAAAAATAGCTAAATCCTAACCAATTAAAGACCTTAAGAATAAAATTCCAATATATATATATATATATATATATATATATATATATATATATATATATATATATATATATATATATATATATATATTATTTTCAAAATCTATCTTAATTAACAAAGTATCATATCTTGATATTCTCTAAGGATTTGGAAAAGTATGGAGGAAGAATTTTTGGTATAAACTCTTGAACAAAGATGGAAAATATAGGATAAAAATCAATACCCATGTGTTGTAGGTGAGTTGGAGAGGAGAGGGAAATCCTCCAAGGAAGGTGCCAGGTTCGAATCTCCACCCTACAAAAAATCTGAATTGGGTACCCAAAATCCAATTGATAATGTTGGTGTGAGCAGGGTTGGGTGCGACTCCTAGGTTACTTTGACGGTGTAGAACCCCCTGTTCGTGGTCTCTCAGACCAAGGCGGTCCCACAAGGGGTTTTTCGCTTAAAAAAAATATAGGATAAAACTCAATTATCACCTCCTTTGGTAAGAGCTTAGCATAATATTGGAAGAAAGCATCGATAATGTGTTGGGTGTCTACCAAAATATACCCATCATTGAATTAATTTATTTATGTAATTTATTTTTTCTTATTTTTACCTATAATTCCTAAAATGTTTGTCTAAGAAAAATAAACATTTTCTTTTCATTTCAAATAGTTGAATTTTTTAATTGGTTATGTTAAAAAAAAAATGCTCATATTACACCATAATTATGTTACCATAGTGTTCCACCAACCATGTAGTGGTATTTGGTAACTAAGCATATATTGCCTAGTATGACTTGAACATAGATCTTCTCCATCAAAGTACAAGTTTTCAACCACTTGAATTATTTCCAGTTGATTGAAATAATATGGTTGATCCATGAGATTCGAACCTTGATTTATGTTGTGAGACTCTTCACTCTCTAGAAAGTGTTCCAAGTCCCATGAGAAAATTTTAATGTTCACCCATAGGATTGCAATCTTGGTCCATGAAGTAAAACATCTTGTTGTCCATTGCTACCGCAAAATACTTGGGTAAAAATGTTAAGGTTTACTCGTAATATTTGAAGCTTGGTTTATAGTGTGCAACTCTTCACGTGTCACCATTTTATCTAGTTTTCATGGGGTAGAATTTTAAGGTTAATATTTGACAGAGCTTTGTAGGGTGGGCTTGGATCCATAATATAAGTGCACTCAATCCATTTTATGTGGCAACTCACCTTCAATCCATGTATAACCATAAGTTTGACCCCTATCCCTATGTGTCTTAATGGCTCTATAATTTTCTTATTGTGGGATTAGAACTAGGTATTATAATATGAAACTCCTCATTCCCAATGGATTGTTCCAAAATCCTTGAAAAAAAGCTAATAAGTTACATGAGGTTGAAATTATACAAATCCTTAACCTAAACCTTATCTATGTTATATTTATTTAAACTGATTATAACTTCATCCCTTTCAAATATTAGATCTCTTATTTAAAATAACCAACATTTTACTAATAAATTAATTCAAATCATACATTTAAAATAATTAATTTTTAAGATAAAATTTTAGTTTTTTTATAAATTTATAATTAATAGTTTTTAATAAAAATTTAAAACTACTTAAAATGTTAAAATTTTGATCTATCTCTTTACTCCATTAATGTGGCACCATGATTGTGACAAATTACCTTGTGTCTCAATCGTTAACTTCTATCAAATATTTTTAACCTTCCAATACTTCCCATACCATATAAGATTAGGCCTTTCACATTATCATTTTCTTGCTTTGTGGTATGTATTTGAGTAATTGGAAGAAGTTATGCATGTTTAAGTAAACTATAATTATTTTTGTTATTTGTATTAATGTAAACATGTTATCATATAATTTTTAAATAGTTTTCACAAGATGAGATATAAAACCCCATCAATTTACTTTAAGCTAGTTAGATATTTAGCTTTAAACTTCTTAAAATTGAAAAAAAACACTTTACATTATAAAATTTGTTTATAAAATTTATCTCACAAATTATATTATATAATACTATTTTTTTAATAAATAGTAAATAAATATTTAAAAAATACTAGCCTTTATATTTTTTAATGTTCTATTAGTATTTTAATAGCTAGTAAATAAATATATAAAAACAAAAATCTTTAATAAGTTTTATGAAATAATAGATAATATAAATATTTAAAGTATAAATCTAGATTCAATTGTTTTATATGTTTTAACTATTTAGAGAGCAAGTAATAGAATTAAAAAGGTAAGAAATATGTGCTCTGCAGGTGACTTCATATGGAAGTCCTATTCCACTTCCCTGCATCCCTTCCTTGGACTTGTCCCAGGTCCTTGATCCTATCCTAGTTTTTCTGGCACTTCCTTAACACTTCCTTCTTGGTAGGATGGTGTTGCAGACGATCTCTTTGGGGTGTTATCTTTTGGTGGGGTTTTCCTTCAGTGCTTGGGTCCTAGGATGGTTTTGGGATTTTTCCTAGGTTTTCTAGGTTGTTCAAGGATTTTTCCTTGGATTTCCTAGTTTTTTCCAAGTTTTCATGGTGTCTTCTTGACGTTTTCCCTTGGAGGATCTTTAGTTGCGAAATGTTGGGTCTTTTGGAAAGTGGCTTCATGAGCACTTTTGCACAACATATTTTTGGTCTTGGGGAGGAGGACCATGTGTTTTATTCTATGACTCTACTCTTCGAGATCGATGTTGCTGCCTGGGATTTCTGGCTGCATCTTTCCTATATTTTTTCTATAGTATGTTGTTCTGATTCTGTTGCTTCCTTTACTGGGCTAGCATTCTTGAAGGTTTTTTTCTTCACTGCATGAGGACTTTGTGGCCTATGGATTTCCTCTATATGCTGACCCACTTTTTAGGCTTGTGATACATTGCATGAGGATTTTTTAGCCTAAGGAAATCTTTTAATTATTGCTCTTCTTTTTAGGCTTTCAAGGGATTTGGTTTATCATAGTTTGAATGATCTTATGGCATCCATGACTGCTACTCATCCTCATTATGATGGGTTTTATTTTAATATCTATTTTTCTGCTCCACCTTTTGGCATAGGGTGGTTTTTTCTATGTTTAGCTGGTTTTCCCCTATGTGGGAAGTGGTTTTTCTCCTGGCTCCTAGTTTCCCATGGGTGGTTTGGTGCATTTCTCCTTTCCCACCCTTGGGATGTTTCAAATTTCAAGTTAGGCACCTATTTCTTTTTCCCGCCTCTGGGAAGTTTCAATTTTGGTTTTAGGCGGGCTTTTCCATTATTTTTTGTCACCTTCTCCTTTCTTGCCTAGCAATATTTTCAAAATTTGCTCTGCACGAATTTCCTCACTATATTCCTATTTGCTTTCCTGGAATGTTTCCTCAAGGCTTTCCTCAAGGCTTTCCTGAAGGTGTTCCTCAAGGCTTTCCTCAAGCCTTTCCTGTTGTTCATCCTTTGACTGTTCCTCTTGAATTTTGATGTAATCAGGTTTTCAAATCCTTGATAAAAAATCACTTTTAATTCAACTTAACTTACCAAAAAAAAGTAATAGAATGAATGGTGATAACTACAACAATATTATTGAAGGAATAAAAATTTGAAGACCCAAACTCTAGTGAGAACTATATTTCAATTTTAGTTTTGTATTCATCTATGTGTTGGTTGAGTTGAACAAAGTGAACATTTTAAGAAGAGAATATAGATACAACCTTTATTAGCAATTACATAGATTGCATAGACATGATCATTGACATCTTACATAGAAGATGCTTTAGAAAGCTTTTTGGTATAGGTGCTCAACACAACTTTTCTTTTCTAAGCAAGTCATATGAAGGAAATGTTGAATTTGTGTATGATACAAGTATATTTCATGTACATGTAGTCAAAGTTGAATCCTTGCCAAATACATTAAGATTTGGATTACCAAAGGATTGCACTATATTGGAAGGAGTTTTTATTGAAAGAACAATAAACAATCTCAATAAAAGATTTATAGATTTACCTATATTTAATGCATCAAAACTTGTTAGTCCCATATATTATTATGAAAAATAATATAAAAAAAAAAATCAAAAAAAATATGGATCTCTTTCTTATGTGATAAATTTAATTTTCAAGAAACATTAAACATTCAAAGATTGCTAATTGTGAAGTAGAAGTAAAAAGGTTCATAGTTATTTTATTTAAGGTTTATTCAAAAATATAAAAAAGATATGAAAATAATGTGGTCAAGAGTTGAAGTGAATTGATGCATATCCAAACTTTTAAGGTTTATTCAAAAAATAAAAACATAAAGAAAATATGAAAATAATGTGGTGAAGAGTTGAAGTGAATTGATGCATATCCAAACATTATGTGACTTTTACAAACCATTCTTATTATTATGAAAATAGATTAAAAATAAATAAAATAAAACATGATGATAGGTGTAAAAAAAATTTGAACATGCTGGATACTCCAAGGTTTTATCGTAACATGAACTTTATCCATTAGATCAAGTAAAACGAGATATAATTTATAAAACAAGAATATAAATAAAAATTCTAAGACCTGTTCAATTAAAATGAAAAGAAAATAAATAATAAAATATTTTGTATTTTGTTACTTTATAGATATAAATATTATTTTATATTTTAAATTTAAATTAAAGTATGATTGTTTTATAGTAATAATTTGATTTTGACTTTCTTTAGAGAAATAGTTCTGTTTTTAACTTTTATTTGCCCCTTGGGTTAGAATAAATGTCTTGACAGGTGAGAATAAAACCATTATCTGTGCAGCTTCTGACAAACGAAATCTCTTTACCAATACATGCTTTAGGTGTTCTTAAATGAAAGACAGTGTTGCCCTTTACGACAGTTTCGTTCTATTAACTACCGCATGTACCTACTCAACTGCGCTGGGAGGACGCCCGCGATTTTTTCGTATGCCTTCTGCACTGAATACCTTTCTCTATGCTGGGGTTGGTGGTTCTTATACTTTCCACGAGGCCGATGGGTCCTGACGTTCTAGTTTTCTACATCTGGTTGAAAGTTATGCCAAACGTATTTTTGGCGTTTATTTGGAATTGTCAACCATCAAATATTTTTAGGAGGTCACCCACGAGTATGCCAAACGTGTTTTCTAGATTTGGTTGAAATTTATGCCAAACGTATTTTCGGCTTCTTTGCAGTAACAAAATTATTTCAAATTGTCGACCTTAAAATATTTTCAAACACGTTGCCCTAATCCCTCCTTCCCGCACAATTCTTTTAATACCTCCCTCCCCCCGCACAATTCTTCGAAGGGGTTTAAATTTGAAGGTGGTTTGATGATTTCGTGTAATACGTTTTTGTTTAGAAATGGGAGAAAATCACATGGCTGATGCTCTGCTGTTTCAAATGCTCTGCCTGGCCTTGGCCTTGGCCTCCGCATTCTCAGTAACTGATGGCAAGCAAACTAACAACTCCTCTTATCTGCCAAATGCTTTGCATCACAGTGTTTACATGGGAGGACCTTCCTTTACGGTAAATAAGCGCATGCTCAGGGGACTGCCGGGAGATTCTGCATGGATGGACGATGATCATGGCGATAACAGGGACGTTAAACGCCTTTTATCCTTTAAAAGGGCCATCACGTTTGATCCATTGCACTCGCTCTCCACCTGGAGTGCAAACAATTCCGAGAATGTGTGTTCATGGCATGGTATTCAGTGCAGAAGGCATACTAAAAGAGTGGTGGCCATAATCCTCCCTCAACTGGAATTGCAAGGTACCATCTCTCCATATTTAGGAGGTCTCTCTTTACTGCACACCTTGAATCTCTCTGGAAACTCTTTCATAGGGAACGTTCCATCCCAGCTGGGGCAGCTCAAAGCGCTGAGGATCCTCGACCTCAGCTATAATTTACTGGTGGGTTCAATCCCCACAGCCTTGGCCAATTGCTCACGCCTTGAGTGGATTATGCTTTCCGTCAACAACTTGACAGGGAAAATACTATCGGCACTTGGTCGCCTCACAGAATTAAAGCACCTCCAAATTTGGCACAATAGCCTGCACGGAAGCATTCCGGTTTCTGTGAGCAACTGCACGTCTCTTGTAAGTCTAGTGATTGCAGAAAACAACATCACCGGTTCAATTCCTTCAACTTTTGGTCGGTTGCAAAAGTTGGAGCTACTAAGCTTAGAAGACAATGGTTTGGTTGGTAGCATTCCAGTTTCTCTGAGCAACTGCACGTCTCTCCAGTTTCTGTGGATAGGATACAACTATCTTACCGGTCCAATCCCTTCTTCTATGGGTTTGATAAAAGGTCTGTCATGTCTTCACTTTGAAGGAAACCTGCTAACTGGGTCCATACCCCCTTCTCTGAGTAACTGCACGTCTCTCGTAAATCTAGTGATTAACGGGAACAACATCACCGGTTCAATTCCTTCAACTTTTGGTCGGTTGCAAAAGTTGGAGCTACTAAGCTTAGAAAGCAATGGTTTTGAAGGGAAACTACCTCAAGCAGTCTTCAATTTGACAATCTTGAACTACTTAGATTTTAGTAGAAATAAATTCACAGGAATTGTTCCACAGGTCATAGAAAAGCTGACAGAGTTGAAACATCTGGATTTAGGTGCAAACAGGTTAGAAGGTAAACTACCCCAAGCAGTCTTCAATTTGAAAGAGTTGAAATATCTGAATTTAGGTACAAACGGGTTAGGAGGTAGCATATCTGAAGCCATCATAAATTTGACCAAGCTTGAAATTCTTTGCCTCGACAACAACAATTTCATAGGCACAATTCCAAAGGACATAGAAAGGCTGACAGAGTTGAAATATCTGAAGTTAGGTGCAAACAGGTTAGAAGGTAAACTACCGCAAGCAGTCTTCAATTTGACAGAGTTGAAATTTCTGAATTTAAGTACAAACAATTTACAAGGTAGCATATCTGAAGCAATCACAAATTTGACCACCCTTGAAAGTCTTTTCCTCGACACCAACAGTTTCGCAGGCACAATTCCGAAGGATATAGGAAAGCTCCAATCTTTGGAAACGTTAACTCTCTTTTCCAACAGATTAACTGGCTCTATTCCGCACAGTATCGGTCAACTGAAGTATCTCACAAAGCTGCTGCTGGCTACAAACAACATTTCTGGGAGTATTCCTGCAACTATTGGTGGTTTGGTTTCTTTGGAGCAGCTATGTATATCAGGGAACCACCTGAGTGGAAAGATTCCGGAGGGTATAAGCCAATGCATTGGACTGAAGCAGTTACTTTTGGCCAGAAACAAGCTGACCGGAAAGATTCCGCAATCTATAGGCAACTGCAAGTCAATGACAGATTTGATTCTGAATGACAACTATTTGACTGGTACAATCCCGCCTTCGCTTGGTAACTGTACATCCTTAAAGAAACTAAAGCTGTCCGACAATTCATTGAAGGGAAATGTTGCAGACATAAAATTTTCTTCTTCTATGCAAGTTCTGTCTGCTCGTAATAATAACTTGTCAGGGGGTCTACGGGCGTCCTTGGCTAATTGTAAGCAGCTTCAGCTGTTAGATTTCAGAAGGAATAAGTTGATAGGTGGGCTTCCCTCGTACCTCGCAGATTTTCAGCAACTGAGAGTTCTGAGTTTTGGCTATAATATGCTTGAGGGTAGTTTTCCTTCATGGATCACAAGCCTCCCCCAATTGCAGGTGTTGGATTTATCCGACAATAAATTTGTTGGGAAGATTCCTAAAAATCTCGAGAGTCTCCAGGGATTTGGGACGCTGGGAAATCCAGAATTGAATGGCAGCACGCTGTACGAGGATATGATGGTGGTAATCAAAGGGGTCGAATACAGCATCGAGTACGTGCTGCAATCAAACACAATACTTGACTTGTCAAATAATCAGCTCAGCGGGAAAATACCAGCAAGCATAGGGAATCTGAGCAGCTTGCGGTTGTTAAATCTATCTCTAAACCAACTAGAAGGGAAGATACCACCGTCCCTAGGTAAAATATCAACTCTGGAACAGTTGGACTTATCTCGAAATAGGCTGAGTGGACAGATTCCTCAGGAGCTGTCTGCACTATACAAGCTGGCAGTCTTGGATGTTTCATCTAACAGGCTTTGCGGGCTGATTCCACACGGACCGCAGTTCCACACGTTCGATGCGCGTTCGTTTCAGAAGAATCTTCCATGTTTATGCGGTCATCCACTACCAAGTTGCCAGCAAAAGCGACCTCAACCTGCGCTTTCAGGTAAGGTGGATAACTCTAAATCAGTTTGGAGTCGTTTGGATGAACATGTTTCTCTGATTGGCTTAGTCTTGGGTTTTGCGATTGGATTTGGAGGAGCAATGTGTGTAATAACACAATGGGAAAAAGCAAGGCATCTACTACTGGGCTCCACAGTAAGACGCCGTATAGGAGTCTATAGATTTCCAAAATAGGAGGAACAGAAAAAGATAATAATATCCCATGATGTTAAGTTTAATGTCTTACATAAGGAGGAGAAACCATTCTCCCCACAAACTTTTATATGCAATATGTTCTATTTTGGGCCACGTTCCTTATGCAATATGTTCTATTTTGGGCCACGTTCCTTTATTCGTAGACCTGGAATTTGAACGTTTGGCATTTAAAACCGTAAATTACGGTTTTTAGATTTTTTTTTAAATAAACCGTTTACATTGTAGATTATTTTTATATTAGTTTTTTATTTTAAAAAGTTTGAGTTTTCGATAGATCGCATTAATTTTTTTATATTAATTTGTAATTATATATATATATAGTTGTGCTAACGGATTAGGGTTTTACTTCTTTAATTTCTCATAATTAATAGAAAGCAATATAACTAATAAAAAGTAATATGAAGTCCATAATTTGAAAATTTATTCGTATTTTTTAAGTTCTGTATATTTAAAATATCTATGCAGCTGCTTTGAAATTATTATTGTAAACCATTTTTAAGGATGTGGAAAAAAAGATAATTATTAGTTAATGTAAGATTGAAACCTCAATCAACTTCAAAGAAACTACAGCTCCATTCATTCAATGGACATTTCTAAGAAGTGCTCAAACAAAATATTAATGATAATCTGATTAGAAAAACTATAGTACAAGTTTTGATTTCCAGCTAAATACTTAGAAAGATTTTGCACAACATCAATATTTTTATTGATATAAAGAGCATAAACCACCAAATACTTGAAAGGCAAATAAAATTTTAAAATTGAAAGGTAAATAAAATTTTGAACTATAGACTGAAAGTCAATACAAAATTTAACCATCATAAAAATTCCTCTTGACAGGCAATTTGTTTTTTTTGAAATTCTAACCTTATCGACAA
Source organism: Wollemia nobilis (assembly GCA_028583015.1). Lineage (NCBI taxonomy): Eukaryota > Viridiplantae > Streptophyta > Pinopsida > Araucariales > Araucariaceae > Wollemia > Wollemia nobilis. Next base: position 1,522,234 of record JAQPPZ010008665.1, read on the forward strand.
TTTTTTTTTTTTTAAATATTATTTGTGGGTAAAAATGTAAAGCATATAAGGATATTTTTTATTTAATATATGGTTATTTTTAACAATTAGGGAAGTAGAACTATGATGTACAATCTTACCTCTAAGGATTTGAATCTTGGATCTAGGGTTAAACTATTTAAAGTAGCATGATTATATTATTTTGATGACTTAAATTAATAACTTGTAACTATTTTTATTTATTTATTTATTTTTATAATACTTGTTATACACATCCATCATTATTGAGTAATACTTTTTGTTTTGAAACTTGTAACTTTCTTCTTTTATCGTATATATTAAAATATAAATTAATTAGTTTGTTATCAAAGAATCAAGTGGTTTAATAAGTGGAAATGATAAAAAACTAAATTAAAGTTCTAAAGCTTGTGATTACAATGGCTAAGCTATGCATCTATATTAAAAAAATGTTATCCTAATTACTTCCTTGGGTGGCTTTGATAACTAGAAAATTTATTTCTAATTATTCTTCTTATTTAATGTAATAGACATATGTATAACAATAGTAGCCCATAGTATTTGGGATAGGTAATAAAATATAATGAGTTTCAAGTCATAGGCTAAGGCTCCAATCCCATATATGGATATTAATTTTTAATTAAACAATATGAGTTAAAGTAGTCAAATTTCCAAGTTATTGTTATATTGTTATGTGGTGATGTTGTTAGCATGGGTCGGATCCATTTCAATCCCATATAAACAATAAATAAATAAATACAAGTTTATGCAAGGGAGAGGAAGAGAAGTCTACTTATAAAGCTTCTACAAATCTAATTCTCAAAATAAAATACTTAACATTCCTTGGAGCAAAACTAGAATATCCAAAAAAATTAAACAAGATACATGTGAAAGATTTTGTAAACATTTCTACACATTGATATTCCATGGAGAAAAACTAGAATATTAAGTATTATTGAGTTGAACATATTTGTAAATGATATAAAACTATTACATAAATATTTTTAATGTGATTATAAAATATACGATTGAAAATAAGCTTTAGGAATCTTCTATTTCTTTTGATTGGTAAAAGAGGTTTTGAAAGGATCCCATAATATTTTACAAAAATAAAACAAGTTTGAAAAGCTCTGCAAAGGCAAAAAAAGATAGGAGAAGCAACCCTAACTAGGAAAACCATAAACATCCTAACACCATACTAGAAAACACCAAAAATGAAAGGCACCCACATAGGGTCACTACTAGCAAGAAAGGAAACCAAAATTACAACAATAACCTCTCGAACATGAGATGATCACTTAAACATTTGCATTATTCGGCCCTATTTAGGAATCTTCTATTGTCATAATACAATATCATTTATTGTTTCTTTAAATATTTTATTCTTGTATAAATATGATGTGGCCATATTGCCCCATAAACAATTTTGCTATTGAATGATATTTTATCTTGATAGAAGATTGATTAGTTGTTAGAAAATATTAAATTATTTGGCATATTAATTTTTTTTGATATTTTGTAAATATTGCATGAATGTAATTTATATTTTGTAAACATTGCACGTTTATAATTTTTGGGAGATAAATTAATATTTCTCCCATAAGTGAAAACTATAGAGATATATCTCTCATAAGAAAGAATATGAAGATGAAAGAACAAAGAAAATTTAGAGAGTCTGAGGAATACAAAGAAACTCCATCTCCATTATCTATAAAGATATGGTTAGAGTAAAATAATGTTATTGGTAAGAAAAATATGTATTATATGTGAATAATATTTTGTGAATATATTTTTTTGTATTTTAATCATTATATATGAATTATTTAATATAGGCCTTAAGATAACAATGGTATTAGAGCAAGGTTAAACCTAAGTGATGATATTGTATGAGATTATAGGGATAATCATTGTCATTCAACAACAAATCCAGTATTGAAAAAAGTTGTGTATGTGAGAGACTCATGCAAGAAGTTTAAAATGTGTTTCTAGTGAGGTACATAACAATCCACCATCTAAAGTAATGTGTACATTTATTTCCATGTCTTGTGAGTGTTTGTGAGTTCCCTAGAGAGTCAAACTATACACTGCTTAGTCATCTTGAGAAGGAGGAACATGCAGAAGCCACACAAACATGGTAAATTTAGCTATATAAGTAGACTCATTCCTTAAATAAGTATTAACATCCTAATTAAAGAAGAAATTTTCAAGATTTATCTTGGAGAAAAAATAGAATGAAATAATGGTGAACCAGATACTAAAGAAAGAGAAAGCATGTTGAAGCCTAAGTAAAAATAAGAAAGACATACTATATGGTATTAAATAATATTTTTATATATCCATTCAATTTCATTGCCTAGATTATCAATAGATAAATTAATTATGATAAATAAACCTTGCTCTGCCTAGAAAAACTTCATTTGTTTCATTGTTGTTCAAGTCCTTATTTATTCAAAATATCCTGAGATAAGCTTTACCTAAAAACTTTGTGTTCTCTTGTCTATTGGAGATGCCCTAATACTAGTGCATTATTTACATGTTCAAAACTGTTAAAATCATGTTGCTTGTCTATTGGAGATGCCCTAATACTAGTACATTATTTACTTGTTCAAAACCATTAAAATCAAGTTGATTGAAAATTCTCTAGTCCTGTTCTATTGAAGATTGTGTAACCTATAATTCAAAGCCTACCAAAAAAAAATTCCTAAGCTATCTTTGAAAATAAAGCATCAAATTATCCTTCATACAATTTGCCTAAGTCTAGTAACAACTTGAAAGATATTTTATTAAGACAGTTGATTATTTTTCCCTCTATCCATGATAGTTCTACAAGGTTTTACAAGTGTTGTTTCAATTATATCAAAGTCTTATTATAAATTAACTTGAATAATTTTAAAGCTATGTGTATATATTTTTTTAAAAAGGATCCAATTATAGAATAAAAGGAAAGATTATATGGATAGATTATGGATCATCTTTGGAGGTGATGGAGAGGCTAGTGTATTCACGTATAAGGTGTTGGTATAAGGAAATATGGCGGTTCAAACTTATTTGATTTTGTAAGGTACAAGTTCGACTATTTACCTCTGTATATTTTTAAACACATGGAAATTGATGCATGAAAGAAAATTGAGTATTTTTTAAAAGAAAAGAAAAAGAAAAAATTATATATATTTCGACGGGGAATTTAAGGGAAGCACAAATTAAAATATTATTTTTCAAAAAGGAGAAAAAAATTGGGACCATAAGAATTTTATGTAAGGGACAAGGGAAAGAAGTTAAAAAAAATTCTTGTTTCTTAATTAAAAATGAGATAAAGCCAAGATAATAAGCAAATTATTTTATGAGAGTATTATAAAGAAGACATATTATAAAAGGATATTTTTGAAATATATTTTCTTGAAAAATACTTTCTTAAAATTAAAATTAAAAGGAGTAAAAAAGAAACATTGAAAATAAATTTATATTTAATGAAGGCAAGGAAAATTGTTGAATTAGGGAGTTAAAATGTTTTTACTTGATAATTACAAGAATTTTTCAAAGGAAATGTTTGAAAAGAGGAAATTTTATTTTAAAAAAGGGGTGGGGGGACAAGTTAAAAAAATTAGAACTGTATAATTGACATTTAAAAGGAAGTTTAAATTTGAGCATTGTGAGTATGAAAATTTAGAGGTTTCTTATTTTTATGAAATTGTAATTGTATGCATTCAAATAAAAAACCATTGTCCAAAGGCTATAAAGAAAAGTATTCACATCATTATACAACATGGTAAAAATCAAGAGAGATTAAAAGAAGAAACAAAGTGATATCAAAATGTGTACATCATCATAAATGAGTTTGACACCACAATATTGTAAAGAATACTCTAAATAAAAACAAGATGAAGTATTGAGTAATAAAATCAAAATGATGAGTAAACCAAATCACACAAGTGACTTAATTTATAATGACACTAGGGACATTACCCTTAAGAATGATTGTAAGTTAAGGAATTTTTATGCAAAAAATGATTGTAAAATAGTCAATATATGTTAAGAACATGATAAAAGCCAAATAGCTAAAGATATTTTTCAAGAAGATATTAATGAAAATGAAATTTGTTAAATTTGAATTATTGCTTATATTCCATTATCATAAATTCTCAAGAGTTATTGCTTAGATTTGTTAAACTTGAATTATTGCTTACCATAAAGTAGGAAAAAAAATATGTTGGAGTTGATCATGTAAATATACCTTCATAGGTACATACTTAGGACATTATATTACTTTAGTTGGAAGTTATCTAGTTACTTCATGCAATGTAATAAATGCACAAGTGTCAATGTGCAAGTTGTAAAAGTGTAAGGTGTCCCTTGTACAACTAGTTAGAGTGTTGGGAAAGCAATCTATTTTCCACTATAAGAAGCTTTAATTGTAATATTTTGATAAGTTAGTAGGTAGTAGTAGTAGGTGACTCCATTAGTAATGGAGTACATTATGGATTTGTAGCTTCTTTTTTGGAGTGTACATTAAGATGAATAACTAGGGCTTCATGGTCTATCTTATACAATCCGACCCCTAACACCATAGTAAGTCTATCAACTAACGCTACCAATACATAGAACTCAAAAAATTATACAATTATAAAAAAGATCTTAAAATACTTCCATATGTGAAATATATTGCCTTTTCTAATGGACCCTAAATAATTAAAAATTAAATTATCAAACCTTAGGTTTGTAAAAATTAATCTAAACCTACCAATTTTCAAATTCAAACCTACATGAAAAAGCAATACTCCTCCATACTTGCTCTCATACCATGATGGGACTCACATTATTTTTGAAAAAATAACAAAAGAAAACCATTAACTCAAATCTTATATAGAAAGAGAAGAAGGACAAAATATATTTGGGAAATCCATAGGCACCATAAATAATAAATATCTATCAATATTATTGTACAACACTTTGATAATGAATGAGGAGTAATATGGAGGGTAATTATAGCAATACAAAAAACTCTGATTACATCATAACATTTTAAACTAAGCTGACATAACAAGTAGTATTTAGATTAATTACAAATATTAAATAAGGTTTATCCATAATAAGGTTAACCATGACCCATTGGATAAAATATTATAAAATAATGAACACATTGCATAGTGAAATTCCCATAGGCTTATCCAATACATTGTACAATGTCAACTCTTTATCATGAATTTGATAACACCCCCTAATAATCTGAACTAAGGACCCAAGGAGACAAGACATTAGTGATAATAATATATTTCCTTCATAATGGATGCTCTAGTTGGACTCTATACTTGACATAAATTCATATAAATCTTCTTGATCATTTGAAATATGTCCACCTTACTTCAAGAAATTAGCTTCAATATTTTGTAGATTTAGCAAGTAATTTTTGTAGGATGTCCTTCCCTTTTATAGTATCTATAAGCGGTCTTCACTTTCTTTGAATACTTAGTCTTGCACATATGCCCTTGGGTCTTAGCCTCCTTAGATTATAATTTCTTTCAATTTCATGAGGATTGAGAATGACATTTTTACTCATCCTAATTATATCTAGCATTAATTGACATATAACCTTAACATTCCTCTTAGTTAGCTCAAAATATGCTCATATTAGTTAGAAGTAAATATGAACTACCATATTCCTTAATAAAATAGGGTCTATTGTCTTTGCTCTATTTAGGAGGTAGAGACTACATGACATTTTATTTTTAGGTGCCTTGTTTAGTACAAAATTCAAGGGAGGTGCTATTGCTTGTATGGAGACTTATGTAGATCACTTTCCACTTTTTTAAGCTATCCTAAACAAATATTCTTGGATCAATACCTAATGGAAGCTATAATCCTTGGTGTAAGTTATTACAAGGGAGGTAGAGTACTACTTGATTAAAAATATCATTCTCTATTTTTTTCTCTACTATTGAGAGTAATAGGCATTAATTTAAAGATACAACTCTTTATAATGTTAATGATTGATGTGTCTACCCTTGTGTAGATACAAGAGTGGTTATTAGGGCTTCAATTCTTTCTTCTTGCATTCAACAGAACATGATTGCAATTCTATAGGATTAGGTGTTGACCACACCTCATGTTTTGAAGAGTTGTAGATATACACAACTTATGAGTTTTGTGTCCTCTTCGGTTTCATAATCATGGATGTTAGAACAATATTGAAGGGTTGGACTCCATGTCCTCTCAAAATTATTCAACCAACCCTTTTTAGCACTAGCCATTCTCGTAGGACCGTCATTAGATCTTATGTTGGTCCTTTTTGGATAGTTAGTTAGTGATGGTTGATGAGCATGCTTCTACTTTACATCCTACTATAGGTTATATATTACTGCTAGAATTCATTAGAGCTCTCTTTCTATATTTATTGTATCTTGACTTCTAGCTCCTTATATTTTTCAAAAAAAAATTTACTTTAAATAATTTAGAAATTAAATCTATAATATACCAAACATATGAAAATTTTTAATAAAATTTTAGTTAAACAAAACAAATTAAATAATACCATGTATAATTTACATCGACTACTTCTTAATCTTTAAAGATTTAATGCATCAAACTTCCTACCTGTATGTATATTGTGTCCACGTCTTCCTCTATAACATATTGTAAGCACATAATCACGTAATTATTGCCTAGGCTTTTGGATTATTTACCAAGTCCATTGTAGATGATAATGACATTCTTGCCCGTAATCTTGCTTTAATATGGGCACATCTGAGTATAAAGGTATTGTTGGCTAACGGAAGTGGAGGTTCCAATCTCCACAGAAAATTTAATGCAATGCACCAATCTTGGAGTTCGATATTAGAAGCTCGACATGATTTGGGTGTGGAGGTTCTTATCATTTGCTCTATAATTTTTTTAAAATCTAAAATTTTTAAATAGATTATGTTATAATAACTTGTGGTAAGTATAAACTTATGTTATTGATTTCTTAGTAGGATTATATATTCCATATGGATAAGAGAAGCGAAATTAAAAAAATAATAATTCAACTTTAATGTTTAATTAAAAATATTTTGATTTAACTTTAATGTTTTATTTAACAATTAAACATGCCCTTAAACCCAAAAGTATTCTTATCGATCAGTTCATGAAATTTTGTTGTTTACTGTCAATTTTTTACAATTTTAATTAAACATGCCCTTAAACCCAAAAGTATTCTCATCGATCAGTTCATGAAATTTTGTTATTTACCGTCAATATTTCACATCAAAATTGTAATGTTAATAATAGTCCGCGTGCTTGTAAAAGTGAACTAGACTCAATTCAGGATTTGTATTCCTGACACTTAACCCATACTGCCATAATTCAGTCTATTCACAATAAAAGAGTACATCTAACTTTGAACAAGTACAAATTAAGTTGGACATGCAGGTGAGAAAATTGTAGTCGATAGACACTTCTCATGATGGTTCCTTATGTACGTTCCTCCATGATATGTGAGGGACTGCAATGTGCTTATTGGGTAACATGTTTCTTCAAAGTTTTACCATTCCATCTACGTAGAGTGGTCTTCTCATGTAGTAAATGGTATGTTTATGTAGAGTAGTCATCAAAATGGTATGTTTTTTCTACGTTATGTCACTTATTTGTTTTAATAAAATTTTGAAATTTTTAATTTGTAATAATTTAGGTTGTATTTTTTTATAAAAATTATGATTTGATTGTAATTATAATTTAAATATTTTTATATTTGTTCATACCTTCTCGATGTTGAGCTAATTTTAATATATATCTAATTTTATTTTATTATTTTGATTCAATTTCATTTAGTTTTAGTTTATAATTAAAACTCCAGTTGTAACATTTAATTCATTTTTATTTATATATTTGTTAAAAGGATTTTTGGTTTTCAATTTCATATTTAAAATAGTTTTTGAAATTTAACATTGGTTATTTTTATTTATTATTATTTGCATATAAAAAAATTAATATAAATTTGTTTTTGATAATATTTATTATTATTATTATTTTATAATAAATTACTATAAATTTGTAGATAAATTACTTAATCATCTATTATACACACAATATTTTTTTGTTAATTGAAACTTGAATTTAATGGATTCTGAAAGCACGAGATTCCGGTCAAAGGAAACACCAAGTGCAATTGCATTCAAAGTTAAGCACGCCTAAGTCCTAGAAATATAAATTACATGAAACGGAAAAGAGACATGTTGTAAGAGACGTAATCAGATAAAGAAAAACAACCCTTTCATTAATTTCCTTCGATCTTTGTTACAATAATGCCTCCTCCCTTTTCAGGGGCTAGGAGCGCAAATAGGGTTTGATTACAATCGCTGAATGACTCCTCCTTTCACGTGCCCACGATTGCAATGGGCGGGCCAAGATGATGCCGTCGCTGATGTCGATGAGTTCTTCGCCTCTTCTGCTTCTCCTACGAACAAAGAAATGATCAAGACGTTAGTAGCACCTGCTACAAATGAAAAACATTCTCTCTCTAAAACTAACAAAATATGCATACAAATATTTGCTCGAAACAGTGAAAACAAGTGAATCCAAATTGCTTCAAAACCTGACGGAAGGTAAGAAAAGTTACCGAATGCCACCGCCACCGAGGCAATCGGCTAATCCACCTTAAACCGGAATTCGTCCCCGGGCGGGACGATTCTGACTGTAATTCGTCCCTGGGTGGGACGAATTCTTCTGAGTAGGAGAAATCGACCTGCTGCTGCTCCAATGTCGGATCCCGGGACCTGCAAAACTCCTACAAACAGGGGGGTTAGGTAATTGGGGCCATTTTGGGACGACCCAGATGGTCGAATTTTCCCAATTTGGCCTCCACCCTCGGGAATTTGACCTTGACACCTGCAAGTTAGCGAAACGACAAAGCAATACAAAACACCCTAAACTCTGACCAAAAGCTACAAAATTGCAATTATAGACTAATCAGACCTAGTAACACATAATGCAATCTAAAAAATAATCTAAAGTGCTCAAAAACTAAAATTAGAACTTGGGGGGTGCGGGGGTGCCCAAGTGGGCCTCCCACCGTTGGCCCTCGATTTTGGAGCCAATCCACCAAGGATGGGCCCAAAACCTTTTAGGATTGGGGGTCGGTGAATTGGTAGGTTCAGATGTCCATGCATCGGATTTGAGTAAGGTTCGAGCTTCCAAAGGCCACCCAACAACCTCCCTTGCAAAAGAGATTGATGGATGTAGGAAGGTGAACAAAGGGGGATGCAAGTGAGTCTTCAATTCGGCAGCACTTCGTTGCTTGAACACTCCTTCCACCTGTCCCTTTTGGGTGAGAAAAGTCCCACCTTTTATAGACCCAAGTGGTCTCTTTTGGGAGGGAAGCACAAAAGCCAAGTGTTGGCCATAGGTGCCATGTGGCAGTCTTGTCTTCCCATGAGGGAGGGGAGTCTTCCCTTGACTTGAACTTTGATAAATGCTTTTTGTAAACAGTCCTCTAATGGCCCCTCTGTCCACTTACACATGTGTGCAAGGTAGGAGCCCTTAACTGACTGTTCTGGGCTGCCACTTGGCACCATTTTCTTTTTTTACCCGTTAAGCTTATAATTCGTCCCACCCAGGGACGGATTCAGAATTCGTCCTGGGGTGGGACGAATTCTATTTTGAATTCATCCCGGGGTGAGACGAGTACTGGGCAAAGTGTCCAAGTGTCCCAAATTGCTTCTTGACCTTACGAAATTGCTATGAAAGTGGTTAAGACCACTATTTAACCTCTGAGGGCTGCCCTGAGGGTTGTGTTTCCAAAGCGATCTGTGTTTACAGTCACATAATCGGATTGGTGCTGTTTTGGTGTCTACAGATGCCCCTTTTTGGGAAGCGCTGCGGGTGACGCAATGGCTCGAGCAAAAATAGATAGCCAAAGCACTAATGATTAGGGTTTCTTGGTAACCTAACCAACTTTTTATGCCCCGAGTATGGAAAGGGCATGCATTCTTGAATCCTTGCTTCTGGCGAGCTAAGGAATTTGATTTCAAGTATTAACTTGTTCTGTTGAGGTGTGACTTGAACTTAGACATTGATCAGTCATGAACAAGTGAAGGGCATTTTTATCCTCAGGGGGAACCTTGTGTTCATGATTCACAAAATGCCAAGTGTTTGATTGATTTGATTGTTGCTTGTTTATTGCCCCAAGCAGGAGCGTGATTGTCTTTGTCAATGATTATTTGAATGCATGTCGTTTACTGAAAGCATGAGATTTCGATCAAAGGAAACACCAAGTGCAATTGCATTCAAAATTAAGCACGCTCAAGTCCTAGGAATGTAAATTGCATGAAACAGAAAAGAGACACATTGGAAGAGACGCAATCAGATAAAGAAAACACAGCCCTTTCATTAATCTCCTTCGATCTCTGTTACAATAATGCCTCCTCCCTTTTCAGGGGCTAGGAGCGCAAATAGGGTTTTGATTACAATCACTGAATGATTCCTCCTTTCGCGTGCCCACGATTGCAATGGACGGGCCAAGATGATGTCGTCGCTGATGTCGATGAGTTCTTCGCCTCGCTCGCTTCTCCCGCGAAAAAGAAATGATCAAGACATTAGTAGCACTCGTTGCAAATGAAAAGCATTCTCTCTCTAAAACTAACAAAATATGCATACGAATATTTGCCCGAAATCGTGAAAATAGTGAATCCAAATTGCTTCAAAACCTGACGGAAGGTAAGAAAAGTTACCGGAAGGCCACTGCCACTGAGGCAACTGGCCAATCCACCTTAAACTGGAATTCGTCCCTGGGCAGGACGAATTCTATCGTAATTCGTCCCCGGGTGGGACGAATTCTTCTGAGTAGGAGAAACCGACCTGCTACTGCTCCAATATCGGATCCCGGGACCTGCAAAAATCTTGCAAATAGGGGGGTTAGGTAATTGGGGCCATTTTGGGATGACCCAAATGGTCGGATTTTCCCAATTTGGCCTCCATCCTCGGTAATTTGACCTTGACACCTGCAAGTTAGCGAAATGACAAAGCAATACAAAACACCTTAAACTCTGACCAAAAGCTACAAAATTGCAATTATAGACTAATCAGACCTAGTAACACAGAATGCAATCTAAAAAATAATCTAAAGTGCTCAAAAACTATAATTAGGACTTAGGAGGTGCGGGGGTGCCCAAGTGGGCCTCCCACCGTTGGCCCTCGATTTTGGAGCCAATCCACCAAGGATGGGCCCAAAACCTTTTAGGATTGGGGGGTCGGCGAATTGGTAGGTTCAGATGTCTATGCATCGGATTTGAGTAAGGTTCGAGCTTCCAAAGGCCACCCAACAACCTCCCTTGCAAAAGAGATTGATGGATGTAGGAAGGTGAACAAAGGGGGATGCAAGTGAGTCTTCAATTCAGCAAGACTTCGTTGCTTGAACACTCCTTCAACCTCGTATGTTTTGGGTGAGAAAAGTCCCACCTTTTATAGACCCAAGGGGTCTCTTTTGGGAGGGAAGCACAAAAGCCAAGTGTTGGCCATAGGTGCCATGTGGCAGTCTTGTCTTCCCATGAGGGAGGGGAGTCTTCCATTGACTTGAACTTTGATAAATGCTTTTTGTAACAGTCCTCTAACGGCCCCTCTATCCACTTACACATGCGTGCAAGGTAGGAGCCCTTAACTGACTATTCTGGGCTGCCACTTGGCACCATTTGCCTTTTTTCCCATTAAGCTTAGAATTCGTCCCACCCAGGGACGGATTCAGAATTCGTCCTGGGGTGGGACGGATTCTATTTTGAATTCGTCCCGGGGTGAGACGAGTACTGGGCAAAGTGTCCAAGTGTGCCAAATTGCTCCTTGACCTTACAAAATTGCTATGAAAGTGGTTAAGACCACTGTTTAACCTCTGAGGGCTGCCCTTGGGGCTGTGTTTGCCAAAGCGATCAGTGTTTGCAATCACATAATCGGATTGGTGCTGTTTTGGTGTCTACAGATGCCCCTTTTTGGGAAGCGTTGTGGGTGACGCAGGTTGTCGAGCAAAAATAGATAACCAAAGCACTAATGATTAGGGTTTCTTGGTAACCTAACCAAATTTTGATGCCCCAAGTATGGAAAGGGCATGCATTCTTGAATCCTTGCTTCTGACGAGCTAAGGAATTTGATTTCAAGTATTAACCTGTTTTGGTGAGGTGTGACTTGAACTTAGACATTGATCATCATGAACAAGTGAAGTGCATTTTTATCCTCGTGGGGAACCTTGTGTTCATGATTCACGAAATGCCAAGTGTTTGATTGATTTGATTGTTGCTTGTTTATCGCCCCAGCAAGAGCGTGATTGTCTTTGTCAATGATTCTTTGAATGCATGTCATTTTCCTTAATTGGGTGTGTGATTGTTGATTGGTGACTAAGTGTGACTACCCCCTCAAGCGACGAATCGATGAGGGAATGACCTTCGTGAGAGAAGCGACGAGTCGCTTGACCCAAGATGACTTGTGCAAGGGTGCCTTTAAAGGGTTTACCATTAAGCGTGTGCAATTTTTCCAACATATGGACCTATTTTTGGTGGGTGTTAACCCTTTTGGTGATGTCATAATGAGGTGAAATCATCGAAAACCTATTTCCCGTGGAGCGGTACGGCTATGATAGCCTTCTTGGGGAATTAGGAGAGCGATAATTTGGACCTCGACATCGATTTTCTTTGCCTAGAGGCTAAGTGCGAGAGCACTTGTGTCTGGCATTGTTTATTGTTTTTTTTGTGTTGTTTTGATTTTCTTGTTGTTTTTGAGTGGGCTTTGACCCTTTTGTGACGTCATTTGGGGGTGAAATTATCAAAAATCCGTCTTCCCGTGGAGCGGTCCGGCTATGGTAGCCTTCTTAGGGAATAGGATAACAACAATGTAGACCTTGACATTAGTTTTGTTATGCCAAGAGGTAAAGTGCAAGAGCACTTGTGTCTGGCAATGTTTATTGCTTTTGTTGTTTGTGGATATTTGCTATTTTTGTTGTTTTGATTTTCTTGTTGTTTTTGAGTGGGCTTTGACCCTTTTGTGACGTCATTTGGGGGTGAAATTATCGAAAATCCGTCTTCCCGTGGAGCGGTCCGGCTATGGTAGCCTTCTTAGGGAATAGGATAACAACAATGTAGACCCCGACATTAGTTTTGTTATGCCAAGAGGTAAAGTGCAAGAGCACTTGTGTCTGGCAATGTTTATTGCTTTTGTTGTTTGTGGATATTTGCTATTTTTGTTGTTTTGATTTTCTTGTTGTTTTTGAGTGGGCTTTGACCTTTTTGTGATGTCGTTTGGGGATGAAATTATCAAAAATACGTCTTCCCGTGGAGCGGTCCGGCTATGGTAGCCTTCTTAGGGAATAAGATAACAACAATGTAGACCCCGACATTAGTTTTGTTATGCCAAGAGGTAAAGTGCAAGAGCACTTGTGTCTGGCAATGTTTATTGCTTGTTGTTTTTTTGTTGCATTTATTTATTTTTTTTTGTTTGTTTTTATTTTCTTTGATCTTGTGCATGATGGTTGACGAATATGGATGTATGCATGTTGATTTATTTTGATGGATGCATATGCTATGATGAATGCAAACGGTTTTGATTTATATGTGATATGCAGATATGAAATGTATGAATGGGGTTTGTGATGTTTGGCTATGGCACCATAGACTATTTAGAGTTCTGTTATTTTGTTTTTAGGTGATTGTTGTGATGTATGCCTCTACATGTATACATGGTTTTTCTATTTTTGTATTTTCTGATGGTATTTGCAAAGATGAAAAGTAGCACAGTTGGTTTAGAAATGTAGCTAAGGTTTTCTGAGACTCAGACGGTTTTAGCTCACTAGCCATGACTATACTTTATCTTACAATACTTTTGACCAAGGTATGAATCGGACTTATTTTTGACCAAGTTATTTCACATCCCTGTGTGTGCAATTGAGTTCATTTAGTGGTATTTGTTAGGATACCTCCGAGTGCAGTGTGTGCTTTCAACCGAACTCGTACCGAGGATCACCTAATTAGCTCCACGAATTCCTTTGTTGTATGTACTAAGATTAATCTGCGTTGTAATCCGGGATGCCATAAGCTAGCTCATCCACATGCAAACATTTATCTCGTACGCAAGTTAATGTGACAGATATATCGTCATGCGGGAGGTTTACTCCTGTTACCGATAGGCTATCAACCAAATTGGTATTGAAGCTTGCCTTATGACCTACAGAATGCTGAGAGTTCCAGGGATTCAAGGTCAACTCCCTTCTTTTTTTCAATTGTGTTGGGATACTTGCTCATTGTAGTGATGAGATCACTGTTTATTTTGATGTGTTTTTTTTTTTTTTTTGAGCAAGGGATTGGGGATATGGAGTGATGAAAATCACTGTTGTTTGTGCCTTTTGATTGCACTATAGTTTGTCAAATTTTTGAGTTTTGACATTTTGCAAATTTTTGTGTTTTGCAATTGTTGAGAACTTTAGGGATTCTTAGGGAATTGGGTAGGGAGGATGCTTGTCCTTTTGCCAACTCTCAGCATTCTAGGGGTCATTCGCACAGGGGGATGAGCAAGATAACCGTTTTGCTTGTGGTGACCTAGATTATTTTGCAGGTTTCGTCTTTCGTTCACATAATTTGGGAATTTTAGTGTTTTGATTTGTGTTGGGATGTTACGTAACAAGGTGTATTTCAAGTATGACTCTACCTTCGTAAAATCTGTTCGACTTGGTACACTACATGGCTAAAGAGGAAAATGATGACTGAATCACTGAAACTCTTGGTACATTCGCAGACCACTGACTGTTGTGTGGTAAAAGTTATGCTTGGTGTTTTTGTTATTTTTGTAAAATGGAACAGTGTGGAACAAGATGGTCTATCAGAGCAATTACAGCCTATGGTGCCTTTGACCTATACGACCACAAATATGCAATGTATGGATGCAATGCTAATGCAATTACATATTTTGTAATTTTGATGGATAGTTTTTGGTGAAGTTGAATATGAGGTGCGAGAATATGAATTTTATGATGAATTTGAGTATGCCTAGAATTGAGATGCAAATCTTTGTTGTTTTTGATGATTTTTTTTGTTTTGTTTTTTGAATTTCTTGATTTTTTTGACCAAGCGATTGCGATAATCGTTGGAGCTTTTTGGGTTGACCAAGAGATTACGATAATCCTTTGGAGCTTTTTGTACTGACCAAGAGATTGCAATAATCCTTGGAGCTTTTTGGTGACCAAGAGATTGCGATAATCCTTGGAGCTTTTTAGGTTTTGACCAAGAGATTGCGATAATCCTTGGAGCTTTTTGGGTTGACCAAGTGATTGCGATAATCCTTGGAGCTTTTTGGGTTGACCAAGAGATTGCGTTAATCCTTGGAGCTTTTTAGGTTTTGACCAAGAGATTGCGATAATCCTTTGGAGCTTTTTGTACTGACCAAGAGATTGCGATAATCCTTGGAGCTTTTTGGTGACCAAGAGATTGCGATAATCCTTGGAGCTTTTTGGGTGACCAAGAGATTGCGATAATCCTTGGAGCTTTTTGGGTGACCAAGAGATTGCGATAATCCTTGGAGCTTTTTGGTTTGGATTATGGTTCTTCAGGGGATAGAGGTACCCCCAGCTTGATGGTCTTTGCACTCCGGATCACTGAAAGCACGAGATTCCGGTCAAAGGAAACACCAAGTGCAATTGCATTCAAAGTTAAGCACGCCTAAGTCCTAGAAATATAAATTACATGAAACGAAAAAGAGACATGTTGTAAGAGACACAATCAGATAAAGAAAAATAGCCCTTTCATTAATTTCCTTCGATCTATGTTACAATAATGCCTCCTCCCTTTTTAGGGGCTAGGAGCGCAAATAGGGTTTGATTACAATCGCTGAATGACTCCTCCTTTCGCGTGCCCACGATTGCAATGGGCGGGCCAAGATGATGCCGTCGCTGATGTCGATGAGTTCTTCGCCTCTGCTGCTTCTCCTGCGAACAAAGAAATGATCAAGACGTTAGTAGCACCTGCTGCAAATGAAAAACATTCTCTCTCTAAAACTAACAAAATATGCATACGAATATTTGCCTGAAATAGTGAAAACAGTGAATCCAAATTGCTTCAAAACAAAGGGGGATGCAAGTGAGTCCTACCGTGATCGCCACTGAAAGCACGAGATTTCGGTCAAAAGAAACACTAGTTATGCAACATAAGACGAAAATGAAACACTTTGATCCTATGCACCAAAATGAAGAAAGAGACGATTTAAGAAAATGAAAGACAAGATATAAAAGAATCACAGCCCTCTTTATTAAAACATTTTGTCCTCAGTTACATAGACGTCTCCTCCCATTTTGGGGGTGAGGAGCGTTAGATTGGTCTTTGTCACACTGTGTGACTTAGTCTTCCTCCTTTTCGCGTGCCCACGATTGCAATGGGTGGGCCAAGCTGCTGCCGCCGCTGATGTTGATGAGTCTTCGCTTCTGGTTGCTCCTCCTGCGGTCAAAGAAATAGACAAGACATTAATAGCACCTGTGACAAGAAGAGAAATTAACGCTTTTGAAATTTCTAAAAGGCATATATGAAAAGTTTTCTAAAACAGTGACTGCAGCAAATCCAAATGATCTAAAAACTTGACAGGGGACAGAAAACATCACCAGAAGGCCTCTGCCACTGAAAAAGTTGGCCAATCCACCTTAAACTGGAATTCGTCCCTAGGCAAGATGAATTCTGACTATAATTCGTCCCTGGGTGGGACGAATTCTTCTGAGTAGGAGAAACCGACCTGCTGCTGCTCCAATGTTGGATCCCGGGACCTGCAAAACTCCTATAAACAGGGGGGTTAGGTAATTGGGGCCATTTTGGGACGACCCGGATGGTCGGATTTTCCCAATTTGGCCTCCACCCTCGGGAATTTGACCTTGACACCTGCAAGTTAGTGAAACAACAAAGCAATGCAAAACACCCTAAACTCTGACCAAAAGCTACAAAATTGCAATAATAGACTAATCAGACCTAGTAACACAGAATGCAATCTAAAAAATAATCTAAAGCGCTCAAAACTAAAATTAGGACTTGGGGTGTGCGGGGGTGCCCAAGTGGGCCTCCCACCGTTGGCCCTCGATTTTGGAGCCAATCCACCAAGGATGGGCCCAAAACCTTTTAGGATTGGGGGGTCGGCGAATTGGTAGGTTCAGATGTCCATGCATTAGATTTGAGTAAGGTTCGAGCTTCCAAAGGCCACCCAACAACCTCCCTTGCAAAAGAGATTGATGGATGTAGGAAGGTGAACAAAGGGGGATGCAAGTGAGTCTTCAGTTCATCAGCACTTCGTTGCTTGAAAACTCCTTCAACCTGTATGTTTTGGGTGAGAAAAGTGCCACCTTTTATAGACCCAAGGGGTCTCTTTTGGGAGGGAAACACAAAAGCCAAGTGTTGGCCATAGGCGGGATGTGGCAGTCTTGTCTTCCCATGAGGGAGGGGAGTCTTCCATTGACTTGAAATTTGATAAATGCTTTTTGTAACAGTCCTCTAACGGCCCCTCTGTCCACTTACACATGCGTGCAAGGTAGGAGCCCTTAACTGACTGTTCGGGCTGCCACTTGGCACCATTTGCCTTTTTGCCCGTTAAGCTTAGAATTCGTCCCACCTAGGGACGGATTCAAGCAACGAAGTGCTGCCGAATTGAAGACTCACTTGCATCCCCCTTTGTTCACCTTCCTACATCCATCAATCTCTTTTGCAAGGGAGGTTGTTGGGTGGCCTTTGGAAGCTCGAACCTTACTCAAATCCGATGCATGGACATCTGAACCTACCAATTCACCGACCCCCCAATCCTAAAAGGTTTTGGGCCCATCCTTGGTGGATTGGATCCAAAATCGAGGGCCAACGGTGGGAGGCCCACTTGGGCACCCCCGCACCTCCTAAGTCCTAATTTTAGTTTTTGAGCACTTTAGATTAATTTTTAGATTGCATTCTGTGTTACTAGGTCTGATTAGTCTATAATTGCAATTTTGTAGCTTTTGGTCAGAGTTTAGGGTGTTTTGTATTGCTTTGTCGTTTCGCTAACTTGCAGGTGTCAAGGTCAAATTCCCGAGTGTGGAGGCCAAATTGGGAAAATCCGACCATCTGGGTCGTCCCAAAATGGCCCCAATTACCTAACCCCCTGTTTGTAGGAGTTTTGCAGGTCCCGGGATCCGACATTGGAGCAGCAGCAGGTCGGTTTCTCCAAACTCGAAGAATTCATCCCACCCGGGGATGAATTACAGTCAGAATTCATCCTGCCCAGGGACGAATTCCAGTTTAAGGTGGATTGGCTAGTCGCCTCGGTGGCGTGGGCCTTCTCGGTAACTTTTCTTACCTTCTGTTAGGTTTTGAAGCAATTTGGATTCACTGTTTTCACGATTTCGAGCAAATATTCGTATGCATATTTTGTTAGTTTTAGAGAGAGAATGCTTTTCATTTGCAACGAGTGCTACTAAAGTCTTGATCATTTCTTTGTTCACGGGAGAAGCAAGAGAGGCGAAGAACTCATCGACATCAGCGGCGGCATCATCTTGGCCCGCCCATTGCAATCGTGGGCACGCGGAAGGAGGAATCATTCAGCGATTGTAATCAAAACCCTATTTGTGCTCCTAGCCCCTAAAAAGGGAGGAGGCATTATTGTAACAGAGATCGAAGGAAATTAATGAAAGGGCTGTGTTTTCTTTATCTGATTGCGTCTCTTCCAATGTGTCTGGCATTATTTTTGCTGTGTTTTTGTTGAATTTTGTACTATTTTTGTTGTTTTTTGTGACACCATTTGGTGATTGAATTTTCGGCAATCCGTCCTCCCGTGGAGCGGTCCGGATATGGTAGCCTTCTTCGGGAGTAGGATAGTGACAATTAAAACCCGAAATCAATTTTTCTAGCCAAGATTTTAAGTGCAAGAGTACTTTTGTCTGGCATGTTTATTGCTTGTTTGTGTTGCATTTTTTGTTGTTTTGTTGTTTTTTGTGACACCATTTTGGGATTAAATTGTCAAAATTTGTCTTCCCCTGGAGCGGTCCGGCTATGGTAGCCTTCTTAGGGAGTAGGATATTGATAATTTGTGACCCCGATGTCGATTTTGTATGCCCATGTTTTCAGTTGCATTTGCAATCCTGTCAGGCAGTTTTATTGTCTGTTTTTAGTGCATTTTTAGTCATTTTTCTTGATTTTTTTTTGTGCTGGCCTGAATTCGTCCCTGGGTGGGACGAATTCCAACTGGAGAATTTGTCCCTGGGTGGGACGAGCGCTGATCAAAGTGCTCATCCCAGTCAAGGACGAATTCTAGTGCAAAAGGCCTATTTAAGGGCCAAAACTTGATTTTGGGCTCATTTGTGTCATTTTTTTTCTTGCGATTTTGGAGCTCTGGGAGGAGGAGGTAATTCTGCGAAGCGAAGCGCTGCTGGAATTCTCTCTGCCATCATGAGTGCACAAACTGGTTCGAGCGGCGGAGCCGAGGCGAGACCTGTAAGTGACCCTAGGGTTTATTTTGCTTTAACTTAATGCATGTTTTTGTGTTGACGCTTTTCTAAACTTTAAGATTTTTTGTGATGTTTTTATTTAACAACTAAGGTTAGAAACCCTAGAATTGAAAATTTTATCTTTTTCATTTTTTTATTTATTATTATTTTTTTTGTTTGCTTGCAGGTTGTTAGGAGCCGGTACCATGTACCCGCTGCCTTTACTGAGGTGCGATTGGCTTTGACTGATGACGACTGGGAATGGCTTGATGCCCTTGGGCTCAAGCAGGTGGCTCGACTGGAGCCTGTGGTTTCGGATCAGGCCTATTTGACGGCCCTGATCAAGCTTTGGGATACGTGGACCAATAATTTCCATCTCCCGACAGGGGAGATGACTGTGACTCTTGAGGACGTCTATCGGTTGCTTCGGATTCCAATAGATGGCCTGCCTATTAGGACATCTACATTTGATAAGCGGACTGCTATACTCACAAGATTTTTTGGGCATGGGGGGGAGCTGGGTGTAGCAGACCCAGTGGAGACAGCCGAGGCGGATTGCCAGGCTAGCGGGATTTTGGTTGGCTGGTGGAAGGAGAGGGGGGTGTTAGGAGTGAGGCACACATTCCTGATGGGCCTCATTTCTAATATTCTTCTCCCTGATTCGTCAGGTGCGAGGTTCTCATGGAACCTGCTGGATTTGGTGTGGCAGTTGGCAGAGTGCCCGATAGAGGCACCGTTGATCCTGAGATGGGGACAGACTTTGTTGGCGCAGTTGTACGGGGAGTTGTACGGGGTCCGCTATCGACAACGGAAGGGTGTCAATTGCAGCTTTTTGTTGCAGTGCTGGGGTTGGCAGCACATAGTTGTTGAGAGGCCTATCGGGTTACCGTGGACGACTCGGGCGGCGATGGAGGATGAGGAGATTGGTTATGCGGCTTTGTGGCGACGGTTTGCGGAGCAGGGGCAGAGTCGGCGATGGGCAGGTGTAGTTGAGCACTACATTGATGCCTTTTCACGGCTCACTCCAGGGGAGGTGTTTTGGCATCCCTATCGGGACTGTCCAGCCTGGCCTGAGGCTGGAGAGTGGCTTCGACGGGTACGGAGGGAGTGATGGTTGACTGGGCGACACGGGACGGAGCATGAGTTCTTTTCCTACCGCCGAGTTACATGAAATTTTGGGGTGCGCCAGGGGTTTCCTGGTGAGCCCGTTGGCTATCGCCGTCGGGGAGATGAGAGGGATCTGGAGCCACCGATCCTCGTGCCATTAGGCGAGGAGTCGAATGTGGTTATTGAGGTGTTTGATGTGGATGACGTTGGTACTACCACTGAGTATGACTCGTGGTGGGTATTGCGGCACTGGAGAGGAGAGGGTCCACTGGGAGGCGCGGAGGCCGCAGTGGAGGATGCTGAGGCATCGGGGGGTGATTGGGGAGGGCCGTTGGATGATGCAGAAATGGTGGATGGGGGAGATGAGGATGTGGAATTGGGCATTCCGGAGTAGCCGGACATGCAGGATGTGGAGGAGCAGTTGGAGCCTGAGCGGGCTACTGTCCCCACGAGTCCTATGCGTCTGGAAGATACGGATGGGGTGGGGTCAGATGTAGGTGATGAGTTTGCATGACTTACGGAGCTGCTGTGGATGCAGGATCTGGAGAGGGATCTTCTATGGGCTCAGTTGGCAGAGCGGGATAGGGTTTTGGTGCAGCGCGATGATGCATTGTCTATCTATAATCGGTGGGAGGCAGAGTGGTGTCTGTACCAGATAGAATTGGAGAGGGAGGTCATCCGCCTTGGCGGGTGGCTCCCTGAGCCTTCGATCAGCAGATCTTCTCGACGGACGAGGGATAGTCCGACTGAGCAGTCAGCATCATCTCGTCGTAGGCGGTTAGATGAGGGGGTGGTAGTAGGCATGATGCGGGGGCTAGCAGTAGCCGCCCTGTAGGGTCCCGTAGGACCCACACCACGGGGGGTAGTTCCCGTCGCACCGATCCTGCGTGATCATGGTGGCCGACGCCTTAGGTTGGGTTGCGGATATGATTGCGGGTTTGAGGACCGGTTTTGTAGCCTGCGGGCATTTTTTTTTTTTGACGATATATATATATATATATATACCGATTTTATTTTTGGATTTGTACATGTGATGATGTGATTTTTGTTATGCATGTTTATTTATTTGATGAATGCAGATGTTATGATGAATTGAAGTGTTTTAGATGTCTATGTGATATGCAAATGGATGAATGATATTTTTATTTATCTGGTTTTTCTTTGTTGTTTTTGTATTTTCTGATAGTATCATAAGGATGATAAGTAGCGCAGATGGTTTTGGGATGAATGTAAGATTTTCTGAGATTCAGATAGTTTTAACTCACTATCCATGACTGTACTTTATCTTACAAGACTTTTGAACAAGGTATGAATCGAACTTGTTTTTGATCGAGCTATTTCACATCCCCGTGTGTGCAATTGAGTTCATTTAGTGGTATTTGTTAGGATACCGCCAGTGCCAGGTGGGCTTTCAACCGAAAATGTACTGAGGATCACCTAATTAGCTCCACAAATTCCTTTGTTGTATGTACTAAGATTAATCTGCGTTGTAATCCAAGATGCCATAAGCTAGCTCATCCACATGCAAACATTGATATGTACGCAAGTTAATGTGACAGATATATCGTCATGCGGGAGGTTTACTTCTGTTACCGAATTGGTATTGAAGCTTGCCTTATGACCTACAGAATGTTGAGAGTTCCAAGGATTCAAGGTCAACTCCCTTTTTTTTTTTTTTTTTCAATTGTATTGGGATACTTGCTCATTGTAGTGATGAGATCACTGTTTATTTTGATTTGTTTTTCTTTCGAGCAAGGGATTGGGGATATGGAGTGATGAAAATCACTGTTGTTTGTGCCTTTTGATGTTTGCACTCTAGTTTGTCAAATTTAGAGTTTTGACATTTTGCAAATTTTTGTGTTTTGCAACTATTGAGAACTTTAGGGATTCTTAGGGAATTGGGTAGGGACGAAGCTTGTCCTTTTGCCAACTCTCAGCATTCTAGGGGTCATTCGCACAGGGGGATGAGCAAGATAACCATTTCGCTTGTGGTGACCTAGATTATTTTGCAGGTTTCGTCTTTCATTCACACAATTTTGGGAATTTTTAGTGTTTTTATTTGTGTTGGGATGTTACGTAACAAGGTGTATTTCAAGTATGACTCTACCTTCGTAAAATCAGTTCGACTTGATACGCTACATGGCTAAAGAGGAAAATGATGATTGAATCACTGAAACTCTTGGTACATTCCTAGACCACTGACTGTAGTGTGGTAAAAGTTATGCATGGTGTTTTTGTTGTTTTTGATGAATTTGAGTATGCCTAGAATTGAGATGCAAATTTTTGTTGTTTTTGATGATTTTTGTTGTTTTTTTTTGGTTGAATTTCTTGATTGTTTGACCAAGAGATTACGATAATCCTTGGAGCTTTTGGGTTGACCAAGAGATTGCGATAATCCTTGGAGCTTTTTGTATTGACCAAGAGATTGCGATAATCCTTGGAGCTTTTTAGGTGACCAAGAGATTGCGATAATCCTTGGAGCTTTTTGGTGACCAAGAGATTGCGATAATCCTTGGAGATTTTTTTTGGTTGACCAAGAGATTGCGATAATCCTTGGAGCTTTTTGGGTTGACCAAGAGATTGCGATAATCCTTGGAGATTTTAGGTGACCAAGAGATTGCGATAATCCTTGGAGTTTTTTTGGGTGACCAAGAGATTGCGATAATCCTTGGAGCTTTTTTTGGTTGACCAAGAGATTGCGATAATCCTTGGAGCTTTTTGGGTTGACCAAGAGATTGCGATAATCCTTGGAGCTTTTAGGTGACCAAGAGATTGCGATAATCCTTGGAGCTTTTAGGTGACCAAGAGATTGCGATAATCCTTGGAGCTTTTTGGATTGACCAAGAGATTGCGATAATCCTTGGAGCTTTTGGGATGACCAAGTGATTGAGATAATCCTTGGAGCTTTTTGGGTGACCAAGAGATTGCGATAATCCTTGGAGTTTTTTGGGTGACCAAGTGATTGCGATAATCCTTGGAGATTTTTGGGTGACCAAGAGATTGCGATAATCCTTGGAGCTTTTTGGATTGGATTATGGTTCTTCAGGGGATAGAGGTACCCCCAGCTTGATGGTATTTGCACTCCGGATCTGGCTCTAGAGGTATGGGCATGAATGGATCGGCCCTATGCACGGAGATGAGGACAGGGTCCGCCCGCGGCACTGATGTTGCTATGATGTCTCTTTGTAGAAGTTTCTCTTTGTGTGCCCAACGTGGCAGATGTAATTCTTGGTCCCACTGTGGTGGGTTAACGCGCCACTCATGCCCTAGTATTATGTTTATCTGTTGACATGCTTCTTTGATTTTTATGGAATGTCGATGTTGTCTTATGTGATTGCTATGTGCTATGTCTGTTTCATCCTCACCTTCGGACAATGTGTATAGCTCATCAGAATCTATAGATTCTGATACATGGAGGACTGCATCATCAGGTAGCCCTATGGTTAAAGGTTGATCCTCTTCGAAAGGAGCTTTATGTAAGTTGGGCCTTGGGAGCTCCAAAATCTTGGCCTCTACCAAATCTAAGTGCTCTAGTGCTTTGCATGTATTGGGAGATTTGAACTCCTCCTCTTTGGTTGGTTCTTGTTGAGGAACTTGGGACTTATGGAGGGGTGGCCAGATGGCACCCCCCATGCCTTGGTAGGGCAGTTCATCCCGCTCTTCTTCATGCTATGATTCCTTAGAGGCTTCTTGATGAATTTCTAAGGGTGGCTCATAAGCCTGGGTGGATGTCTGAGGAAGGCACCCGTCATTGGTTATAGGAGCGGCCTCCCATTCATGTCTAGGAGGCGTCGGGGGTGGTGCTTCAGGAATCGAGAGAGTAGCTTCCCGCTCCTGTCTAGGAGGTGTTGGGGGTAGCTTTTGATGAGGTCGGGATGACCTATCTTCCCCCCATGGGTTGTGCCACTCAAAATATTTTGTCTTATGCATGTGAGGGGTTGGAGTCTTCTCTTGTATAGTGTGTTGGAATAGCTCATCCTTTTGGCGCTGAAGGTGCTCTTCATTAATATGGTACGGTTCCTCTAATGGTAGTCGTTCGAGCTCAAGTTGCATGAGTTGCTTGAGATGTGTGATATATTCGATAGATTCTACGATAGTTAGTCCCACCGCCTCATGTCTAGAAGGCCTAGACGCCTCTCTTAGATAAAAATCTTGGTCGTAGTGATCCAAGATCTCTATAGGACACATCCCTCTATTAGGGGTAGCAGCATTCTCTCGGGGCTGTGGCCTCAGTGAGTGGTCCTGATAGATAGCAGGTGCGAAGGTGCATTGCTCCCACACGGTATATTGCTCTCGAGGAAGGTAGAGGTATTCCTCGTGCTCTCTTTCATAAGTGAAAAAGGGATGGACGGAGCTATCTCGCCCTGCCCAAAGAGCCTTGTGCTCTGGATTTGTCTTTGTAGTCTAGAGGGGGTGAAGGAGGGATAATGTAATCATGTGGTTCCTCCCATCGAACCCTATGTTGACTTAGCACTTCATCGCGCGATGACCGCTCATAGCGAGCATCTAAGGGAGCTCTCATTGCTTCATGTCTAGAAGGCCTAGATGCCTCTTCTAGATATCTATCTCGGTCGTAGTGATCCAAGATCTCTATAGGTGACCTCCCTCTATTGGGGGTAACAGCATTCCCTCGAGGCTTTGGCCTCAGTGAGTGTTCCCTGATAGATAGCAATGCGGAGGCATATTGCTCTCGCACTGTATATTGCTCTCGAGGAAGGTAGAGGTCTTCCTCGTGCTCTCTTTCATAAATTAAAAAGGAACGGGTGGAGTTGGCCCGCCCTTCCTGAGGAGCCTTGTGCTCTGGATTTGTCTTTGTAGTCCTGACAACTAGAGGGGGTGAAGGACGGGTAATGTAATGATGTGGTTCCTCCCGTCGAACCCTATGTTGACCTAGCGCTTCATCGCGTGGTGACCATTCATAGCGATCATCTAAGGGAGCTCTCCTATGACTGTACCCCTCATGGAAGGGTGTGTGATGAGTGCTATGTTGAACAGGAGTGCTCCTCTAAGAGGTGTCCCTGTAGTCTCTTTCCTTTAATGTGTGGAGGGGACTGCATTGTGTGTTAGGTCGCCAAGGTGGTATGACCAAATCCTTGGGATTGTAACGGAGGTGACTCGTGCCTCCTGGGACATCCCCCATAGCCTTCGCTCGTGATTGGGCTTGGCTACGGGTTAGCACCATGACGATGTCTCTCTAAAAACCTTAAAAATTAAAATGAGTCAGATGGGGCCCAAAATTGGCATGTGCATCCCTATTATGGTAGATAAGACAAAAATGAGGTTTCAAGTCCTAGATATAAATACATTACGAGATATTGACATCCGAACAGCTCAAAAAGTGTAAAAAATTGGGCACGCAATTTTAGAACCTAATTTCGGGGCACTAGATGATTGGAATTTGGCCCCAAAAACTGAATTTTCTAGGCAAATAGGATTCAAAGGAATCATATTTGTTTAAAATTATCCCAACTAACTCCCTGTAAAATTTCAAGTCAATCGGAGCTACGGTTGAGAAGTTATGGCCCCAGCAAGATGCACTAAAATTTAGGGAAAAATACAAGATTTCCCATATTTTGTTGGATGGTCCTGCATCACTTGTGGGCACATTTGGGGTGATTTTGGGTTGACCAAAGGGTTCATGGACACCTTTGGGGCATTTTGGAGTGACCAAGCGATTACGAAAATCCTAGGAGCTTTTTGGAGAAAATGACAAAATGCGTAGATTTTTTTATCTTTATTTTTAATGATTTTTTTTTGCCTACACTAAATAGAATTAAACACACACATTCACAAAACCGTGATTATCTCTTTTAAGGATTCTTGGTGTGTCCTAAACTGGTTTAGTGCATTTTGATGTTTTGTTTTGTTTTTGTAGGTTTTGTAGAACGTTTAAATGCATCATGTAGGCTCTTATAACTCCAAAAGGTCGCCCCTTCAATATACCAACCAGGCCGATATACCAACCTCTCTATATACCCGCCCTTACGAGAGGGAGACTATAGGTACGTGAGAGCAGATGGTACGTGGTACATAGGTAGTATGGAAGGGGGATTGTCCTGTTAATGACACCTACCATAGAAAACTTATCCTCGCACGCATGGGAATCACCCCAGCTACGCTCGGTCTGTCTTCATCAGGATTTATGCCTAACAACAGTTGAAAATCGAGAAATGGATGCAAATCAAGCCAAGGTGGTGATTAAATCCACCAATGGTCTTGATCAAGGGCTGGGGTCTTACGACCAGCTCCTTGGTTTAAAGTTGTTTCGTGATGTGTGTGGGATTCGTTTTATCCAACAAAAATGAAACTAGCATACATGACTTTTCCTAATGCAATGCAAGATTAAATGAAAACAATTAAAGAAACGAAAAAGAAACAAAAAAATTTAACAGAGATAATAAAAATCCCTACCTCTTCTCTCGCTCGCTCCCGTTGTCTCCGAATTTCTGCTCTGAAAATCCGCAGACAGGAATTTGTCCCTCTGGGAGACGAATTGCAGAACAGAATTTGTCCCTCCCAGAGACGAATTTGAATTCGTCTCAGGGTCAGACGAATTCCAGAAAAGAATTCATCCCTGTCAGAGACGAATAGCAGTCTGCAACAAGAAAAGATGTACCTGTCAAGCACAAACACAAAAATTTAATTAGTTTCTATGATTTTAAAAACCAGGGAACAGTGTCCCACCGTGATCGCCACTGAAAGCATGAGATTCCGGTCAAAGGAAACACCAAGTGCAATTGCATTCAAATTTAAGCACGCCTAAGTCCTAGAAATATAAATTACATGAAACGAAAAAGAGACATGTTGTAAGAGACGCAATCAGATAAAGAAAAACAACCCTTTCATTAATTTCCTTCGATCTCTGTTACAATAATGCCTCCTCCCTTTTCAGGGGCTAGGAGTGCAAATAGGGTTTGATTACAATCGTTGAATGACTCCTCCTTTCGCGTGCCCACGATTGCAATGGGCGGGCCAAGATGATGCCGCCGCTGATGTCGATGAGTTCTTCACCTCTGCTGCTTCTCCTGTGAACAAATAAATGATCAAGACATTAGTAGCACCTGCTGCAAATGAAAAACATTCTCTCTCTAAAACTAACAAAATATGCATACGAATATTTGCCTGAAACAGTGAAAAAAGTGAATCCAAATTGCTTCAAAACCCGACGAAGGTAAGAAAAGTTACCGAAGGCCACTTCCACTGAGGCAGCTAGAAAATCCACCTTAAACTAGAATTCGTCCCCGAGCAGGACGACTCGATCGTAATTCGTCCCCGGGTGGGATGAATTCTTCTGAGTAGGAGAAACTGACCTGTCGCTGCTCCAATGTCGGATCCCAGGACCTAAAAAACTCTTGTAAACAGGGGGGTTAGGTAATTGGGGCCATTTTGGGACGACCCAGATGGTCGGATTTTCCCAATTTGGCCTCCACCCTCGGGAATTTGACCTTGACACCTGCAAGTTAGCGAAACGACAAAGCAATACAAAACACCTTAAACTCTGACCAAAAGCTACAAAATTGAAATTATAGACTAATCAGACCTAGTAACATAGAATGCAATCTAAAAAATAATCTAAAGTGCTCAAAAACTAAAATTAGAACCTGGGGGGTGCGGGGGTGCCCAAGTGGGCCTCCCACCATTGGCCCTCGATTTTGGATCCAATCCACCAAGGATGGGCCCAAAACCTTTTAGGATTGGGGGGTCGGCGAATTGGTAGGTTCATATGTCCATGCGTCGGATTTGAGTAAGGTTCGAGCTTCCAAAGGCCACCCAAAAACTCCCTTGCAAAAGAGATTGATGGATGTAGGAAGGTGAACAAAGGGGGATGCAAGTGACTCTTCAATTCGGCAGCACTTCGTTGCTTGAACACTCCTTCCACCTGTCCCTTTTGGGTGAGAAAAGTCCCACCTTTTATAGACCCAAGGGGTCTCTTTTGGGAGGGAAGCACAAAAGCCAAGTGTTGGCCATAGGCGCCATGTGGCAGTCTTGTCTTCCCATGAGGGAGGGGAGTCTTCCCTTGACTTGAACTTTGATAAATGCTTTTTGTAACAATCCTCTAACGGCCCCTCCGTCCACTTACACATGCGTGCAAGGTAGGAGCCCTTAACCGATCGTTTCGGGCTGCCACTTGGCACCATTTGCTTTTTTTGCCCGTTAAGCTTATAATTCGTCCCACCCAGGGACGGATTCAGAATTCGTCCTGGGGTGGGACGGATTCTATTTTGAATTCGTCCCGGGGTGAGACGAGTACTGGGCAAAGTGTCCAAGTGTGCCAAATTGCTTCTTGACCTTACGAAATTGCTATGAAAGTGGTTAAGACCACTGTTTAACCTCTGAGGGCTGCCCTGAGGGCTGTGTTTGCCAAAGCGATCAGTGTTTGTAGTCACATAATCAGATTGGTGCTGTTTTGGTGTCTACAGATTCATGTTAATTATTGCTATTAAACTATATAATCAAATCCATTTCATTTTTTTGTTCCATGGGGACGGCTCAAAGGTTCAGACAAAGGTTCTTTTTTGAGAGGTCCAAGGTTTAAACTGTGGCCTAGGCCGAGTGTATGAGGGGTGGGTGTGTGGTGGTTGTATGTTAAATTTTCTATTGATAAACATAGCTCTTAACTTTACTAAGATTCATGGTTGGGAGGAGACTATTCAACCATGTGCCTTGGTCGTAAAGGTTTTTCACGCTAACCAAATTAAAAAAAATAAAAAAAATTACATTCTTTCTAATTTTACGATATAATATTAACTATTTAAATATGCCTACACGCAGTTGCCCTAATGGCTAAGATGATGGTTATTTCATAAGTGGTCTTGTGTTTAAATCCCTTGAAATTGGTTGTTGATGTAATTTGTAAACGTTTTCCTTTAAAAAACTATTTAAATATAACAGTCACACTTCCAGATGGCATATCCACAAAGAGCCTTCCTCTCTATAATTTAAATTCAGATCATCGAAATAAAATACCAAATATTGTTGGATGTCCTATAAAAACAATATTAAATAATTTTAAGTAAAGTTATTGAAATTATGTTTCAATAGCTTTCAATATCAATTAAAAAGGATTAAAGTTGCATACTTTACAGGAAAACTACTAATTCATTCATGGTTTGAAGGAGACTATTCAACCATGTACCTTCGCTGTAAAGGTTACTCACGCTAATCAAATTTAAAAAAAAAAAACATTTTTTTTAATTTTATTTATATAATATTAACTATTTAAATATAAGGGTAACACTTTCAGGTGGCATATCCACAAAGAACCTTCCTCTTTATAATTTAAATTCAGATCATCAAAATAAAATACCAAAAACTATTAAATGTCTTATAAAACAATATTAAATAATTTTAAGTAAAGTTATTGAAATTAAGTTTCAATAGCTTTCAGTGGATTAAAGTTGCATACTTTACAGGAAAACCACTAATTCATCCATATGTCTTATCTTATGTAAAAATAAATTCAATATCAACTAAAAAGGATTAAAGTTGCACAAAAACTACTAATTCATCCATATATTTTATCTTATTTAAAAATAAAAGAAATGGTTGAATGATACTTAAGTTTTGAAAACAGGAAGCTTTGCTCTGTTTTTAGATTATGTAGACCGCACATAAATAGCATATATTCTGATATTACAGTGTGAATGGTGCATAGGATTCATTATGAGACATGGTGGTAGTTTGATTTTTGTTTTTTTTTTTTTTAAATCTAAGTTTAACCCATCAAAAATGTATGTGGGAGAGTAATATTCTGTGAACTTCCATTCAATCTGAAAGTATCACAGTGGTCCTTTCTCTCTTTTTCTGAAAGTGTGAATGGTGCATAAGAGCTCATGAACGAATTCAAGTCTTCAAGTCTTAAACTCCGCGGAATTCTAACGGTACTTTACCACGGGCTTCGTACGCCAGTGACACATAGGTTTCGGAAACGTAGATGTAATATATATGAAGGTTAATTTGCAAAAAAATATGGTCGCGTTTTACAGTAAGGATGGTTCAAATCGGAAGGAAATGTATGAGATGAGCATCACAAGGATATGCAAACGGGCGAAGGCATTTAGTTTTTAAACAATCCAGTCAGAGAATTAATTGAGCGGCTGTAATTGTTATGAAATCCACAAAGTTAAGAGTTTCGATTTCCAAGTTTGCTGCAAGATGATTGGTGCTGCAATAATACCGGAGTTATTCCAGAATTACGCACTACTTGTGTGCAGAATTATTGAAGACACGATGGAGCGCCGTTCTTTGCGGATGTTTTGGCGGCGTCTGATAACGTCTGCTCCATGATCACGCTCTCCTGTTGGTGGGCGGCCATCTCCTTTGTAAACCCTACAAATGTTCTATCAAATCCCTCCCATTAACAACGTCTGGAGGGGTCCAGAACTTTCTAACATCAAAGTGTCAATCCCCCTCACCCTCAGTGCTCCAGAACTCATACCCGCCCTTCAGTGGTTCCTTCAAAAGCAAGTTAACACCATGATAAAGCTAGTTTTTTGGATTGATAAGTGCTTGTTTAGTCAAGTAAAGAACATATATTCAAATTTAAGGGGTAACTTGTTTGCAATAGTTTAATCTGAATTGGAGAGACTAGCGATCCTTCACACTCGTCAACAATAACCAACCCATTGTATTTTGAATCTTACCTTTGTTAATTACTATAAATAATATAATTATGATTAAAAAATGGTCTGGGCCATTTGTATATTGGGGCACAAGGACCAGGACATCATGGTCACGAAGACTGTGTGGCCTTTAATGGGACAACTCTGACCATTGCATGCCTTGCATTATGTCCAGATCAATTATGCGTATGGAACAGGTCACCCTTCACCAACAGCCAAGGGTATATGTCTATGCCGGTTGCATCTGCCTGACCCCCTCATTCAGAGACTCAAATTTAAGGTTGTTTGTGTTTTTGCACTCTATTTTAATGTGCATGGAACAGGTCCCTCTCCACCAACAGCCAACGGTTTATGTCTATGTCAGCTTTATCTGCGTAACCCCTCACCCCTCATCCAGAGACTCAAATTTAAGGTTGTAGGTGTTTTTTCCTCTCCTTTTTTATTATATGTTTTATAGGGTCTGTGTTTCCAAATTTCTTGATCTTTTGTTTTACAGATTTTTACTTATGTGTCCATTTATTATTCTACACGGTGGTGCTTATAGTGATTACTCGATTGAGCCATAGTCTTGTCATTGTTGTTTGGAGAATGTTCATATTAGGCCTTGTCTATTGACAGCTAACGGACGGGCGTAACTACATCTAGGTTTTCATTTTCAATTTTAAGGAAAGAAGAGGTGTACATCAATGTAAGATCCGGAGTCTCTACTTTTATTTGCACTATTCTCGAATATTAACCTAGTTTCAAGTAAATATACATTAATTTTAATAAGATTGTTGTTTAATGGTTTACATATATGGGTGACATAATTTATATTAAGTTCAAATTTCAACAGTATCAAAAAAAAAGTTATATAGCTTAACTTATTTAATTAATATAAAAAAGAAAACTTTTAAAATCTACTTTTATAACGAATATATCTATATATAAAGATTATTATATATTATATATTGTTTATTTTTTATTGACATCATTTATTGGTCAGAGGGTATTCATATGCATCTTATTTGAAAAGATGAAAAGGAGGACAATACCAACAAAGACTATGCTTATATTATACTTTTAACCATGGTTATAGTATGCTTTCAACCTTTATAGGTAAAGGTAAATGTGTGACTAATGCTTGAAAATGGTTAGGAACACTTAAAAATTTATGCATAGCATAAACATTACTTTATTAATGATATAATAATAATAAATTAATAAAATACAATTGTTTGTCTAAAATGGCCTCACTCATATTATATTATGGTCATGTTGCCAAGAAATTATAGTGAACCACATAGTGATATTCTATTTAAGGCAAAATTTGAACCTAAATTTTTCTATTGGGAGTCCACATTTTAACCACTTCATCCAATATCATTTGATTGAATTTTTAGGTTCACTTATAGGATTGTAAATTTGGTTTACAGTGTGAAAGTCATGAATTCCTACTATTTGTCTCAAAACCCATGGGCAAGTGCTTGTTACATATTTTTTTAATTTGTTATATGTGGCTGAAAGCACGAGATTCCAAAAAACAAAAAGGGAAAACTCCAAACACGATGCAAGAACGAAACTAAACTTGAACCTACTAATAAGAAATGTGTAAAATGGAGAAAGCAAAGACAAATTGGAACCCAAATGGAATGAAACAACCCTCTTCTTTTATTGATGTATTTCAAATTCGGTTACAATTAGCTTCCTCCCTTTTTAGGGGAAAGGAGCATCAAACTTGTCTCTTGGTCACATCAATGGAAAGTCATCTCTCTTCCGCATGCCCACATGCAAAAATGGGTAGGCCAAAGTGTTGTCGCCGCTAGTGTGAATGAATCCTTGATCCTTGCTGCTCCTCCTGCATTCAAAGAAACAACAAAATCATTAGTAGCACCTGTGGCAAAATATGAAATGTTTGTTCTCTAAAAACAATGAAAGATGCATGCAAAAGATTGATTACAACGATAACTAAACGTATTCTAAACAATCTGCAAATTTGACAGAGACAAAGGAACATTACCAGAGGGTCACTGCCATCAGAACAGTCAAAAAATTCACTCTTGGGCAGGATAAATTCGACTATGATTCGTCTTGAGGTAGGACGAATTATCCTGCGACAAAACACCGAAGTGATGCTACCCAAATGTCATGCCTCGAGAACTCCAAACGACCTACAAACTTAGGGGTTAGCTAATTGGGGGCATTTTGGGACGACCCAGATGGTCGGATTTTCCCAATTTGGCCTCCATCAATGGGAATTTGACATTGCTACCTGCAAGTTAGTGAGGACAACAAAAGCGACAAAACATGATAAGATTTGATCAAAGCATTATGAAATCGAAATTACAAACTATTTAAACAACATAAAATGGAATGCAAGATAAACAAGTGACAAAAGAACAATCTACCATGAATCCCCAATCGTTCTTAAAAAAGAATATTAGGCTCGCATCAATGCGGGGTGCCCGGGCGGGCCGCCCACCTTTGGAACCTGATTCCGGCACCAATCCACTTGGGATGGGCCCAAAATATCTTGTAATGGGTTATCAATGAATTGGTAGATCAATGTGGTCAAATGTCGGGTTTTGGATCTAGATTAACACTTCCAATAACCACCCAATGACCTCTCTTGCGAAAGAGATCAAGGATGTGGAAGAGGTGAATCAAAAGGTAAAAGAGTGGTATCAAATTTGGCAGCACTTCATTGCTTGAAAATGGTTCCAACCTTTCTCTTTTGGGTGAGAAATTTCACCATTTTATAGACCCAAGGGATCTCTTTGGATGGGCATGCAGGGGTGCCATGTGGCGGCCATGCCTTCCCAAGAGGGAGGAGACTCCTCCCTGACTTGGGCTTCCATGACTGCCCTTGTGACATTCCTCTAACGCCCACTCTGCCCACCTACACGCGCATGCAAGGCAAGAGGCATTAATTGAATGTCCTTGGCTGCCACTTGGCACAATTTTTCTTTTTGCCCATTGAACCTGGAATTCGTCCTGACCTAGAGTGAATTAAGAATTCGTCCCTAGGTGAGACGGATCCCAATTTGAATTCATCCCAGGGTGGGACGGATACTGAGCAAAGTGCCTGAATGTGCCAAATTGCCTTTTGACCTTCCAAAATTGCTACAAAAGTGGTTAGGACCATTGTTTAACCTTTGAGGGCTGCCCTAGGGGTTGTGTGTGTCAAAGCGATTAGTGTTTGTAGTCACATAATCGGATTGGTGTTGTTTTGGTGTCTACAGATGCCCCTTTTTGGGATGCGCTGTGCATGATGTAGTTTCGAGCAAAAATAGATAACCAAAGCACTAATGATTAGGATTTCTTGGTAACCTAACCAACTTTTGATGCCCCAAGTATGGAAAGGGCATGCATTCTTGAATCATTGCTTCTGACGAGCGAAGGCACTCAATTCAAATGTTAACCTTTTTTGGTGAGGTGTTACTTGACCTTAGACATTGATCAATCATGAATAGGCAAAGGGCACAACCTTTTGTCTGTGATAACCTTGAGTTCATGATTCACGAAATGCCAAGTGATTTGATCAGATTGTGATTATTGCTTGTTTATTGCCCCAAGCAGGAGCGTAATTGTCTTTGTCAATGATTCTTTGAATGCATGCCATTTTCCTTAATTGGGTGTGTGTTTGCTGATTGGTGACTAAGTGTGACTACCCCATCAAGCAACGAATCGATGAGGGAATGACCTTCGTGAGAAAAGTGACGAGTTACTTGACCCAAAATGACTTGTGCAAGGGTGCCCTTAGATGGTTTAGCATTAAGCATGTGCAATTTTTTGACATTCAGACCTATTTTTGGTGGGTGGTAACCCTTTTTGCGACGTTGTTTGGAGCTAAAATTGGCAAAAATTTGTCTTCCCGTGGAGTGGTCCGACTAATATAGCCTTCTTAGGGAGTAGGATAGTGACAATTTGTGACCCCAACATCTTTTTTGCATGCCCGGGATGTCAAGTGCAACAGTACTCTCATCGGACAAGTTTATTAGCTGTTTTTCTGTATTTTTGTTCAATTTTTGATGTTTTTGAAATTTTTGCCCTGAATTTGTCCTAGGGTGGGACGAATACCAGCTTAGAATTCGTCCCAGGGTGGTACGAGCGCTAACTAGAGTGCTCATCCCAGGGGAGGATGAATTTAAGCTCAAAAGGCCTATTTAAAGGCCAAAACTAGGGTTTGGGCTCATTTGCATCTGGATTTTCTTGTGATTTGGAGCTTTGGGGAGGAGGAGGTTAATTCTGCGAAGCGAAGCGCTACCGGATTTCCTCTGACATCATGAGTGCACAAACCGGATCGAGCGATGGAGCCGAAGCGAGACCAGTAAGTGCTCCCTAGAGTTATTATTTTTGTTTAAAACTGCAAGTGTTTTGTTTAATTATTTTTGTGATGATGTTTTTCAAAATTTTAAAACTTAAACCCTGAAACTGAGTTGAAGACAACTAAGACTTAGTGTACAACTAAACGTAGCACAAAACCTAGGTAAAGAATTTTTATTTTGCTTATAACTAAACCCTAGGATAAACGAGACGTGAAAACCTAAGACTTAATGTTTTTTTTTTTTTTTTTTTTTTGTTCTTCGTTTTTAAATTAATCAGTTAGGATTAGAAACCCTAGGACTGAAAAAATTATTTTTTTGACTTTTGAATTTTTTTTTTTTTTAAATAATTAGTTAGGATTAGAAACCCTAGAACTGAAAAATTCATTTTTGTTTGAATTTTAATTTTTTGTTTTGTTTTTAAATTTATCAGTTAGGATTAGAAACCCTAGAACTAAAAAATTAATTTTGTTTGAATTTTTAATGTTTGTTTTTGTTGTACATTGGTAGGCAATGTTGTATATTCATGTTATTACTGTACAATTTTTTTCATGATTTTAATGTTTTTGAATTGTTTTCTTTTGCAGGTTGTTAGGAGCCGGTACCATGTACCCACTTCTTTTACTAAAGTGCGGGGGGCGCTGACTGTGGCTAACTGGGAGTGTCTTGATGCCCTTAGGCTCAAGCAAGTGGCTCGACTGGAGCCTATGGTCACGGATCAGGCCTATTTGATGGCCCTGATCAATCTTTGGGATCCGCGGACCAACACCTTCCATCTCCCAACAAGGGAGATGATTGTGACCTTGGAGGATATCTATTGGCTTCTACGAATTTTGATAGATGGACTATCGATCACGACGTCACTGTGAGATCAACAAACAACAGTGTTGACACGCTGCTTCAGGAATGGGGAGGAGCTGGGTGTGGAGGATCCACTGGAGAGGGCAGAGGGCGACTGCCATATTGGTAGGATTTTGTTTCGATGGTGGCTAGAGAGGGGGTGTTGGGAGTGAGGCACGCATTCCTTATGGGCCTCATGTCCAACATGTTGTTACCTGACTCATCAAGCGCGAGGTTCCCATGGAACCTGCTAGATTTGGTTTAGCGGTTGGTAGAGTGCCCGATAGAGGCACCGCTAATCATGAGATGGGGATAGACGCTGTTGGCACAGCTCTATGGGGAGCTATACGAGGTCCGCTATCGGTAGTGGAAGGGGATTAGCTAAAACTATCTGTTGCATAGTTGGGCTTGGCAGCATATAGCAGTGGAGAGGCCCGCCAAGTTATCATGGATGACTCAAGCAGAGTTGGAGGATAGGGAGATTGGATATGCAGTTATGTGGCGACGATCCGGGGAGCAGGGACAGAATCGACGATGGGTAGGTGCCATAGGGCACTATACTGATACTTTCTCTTGGCTTACTCTAGGGGAGGTGGTTTGGCATCCTTATCGAGACTATCCAGCTTGGTCGAAGGCTAGAGAGTGGCTCCGACGGGTACACAGAGAGCAATGGCTGATTGGGCGGCATGGGACCGAGCATGAGTTCTTCTCATATAGCTAGGTGACATGATAGTTTGGGGTGCGCCAGGGGTTTCCTGGTGAACCCATTGTCTATCGACACCGGAGGGATGAGAGGACTCTAGACCGATCGATCATCACACCACTAGGCAAGTATTCAGATACGATGATCGACGTCCCGGACGTGGATGACGTCGGGACTACCACAGAGTACGACCAGTGGTGGGTACTGCGACGATGGCGGGGAGAGGGGCCACTGGGAGGTGTAGAGGTAGTAGTGGTGGGCGGGGAGGGTGCTGAGGCACCAGGGGATGATTGGGGAGCTCCTTTGGAGGATGCAGACATGGTGGAGGTGGAGGGTGAGGATGCAAATTTGGGGGTTCCAGATCAGTCGAAGATGCAGGAAATTGCGGAGTAGTGGGAGCTAGAGCAGGCTGCTATTCTAGAGAGTCCCATGCCTCAGGCGGATGCGGAGGACATGGAGTCTGGGTTACACGTTGAGAATGCATGGTTGGTAGAGTTGCTGCAGAGGTAGGATGGGGAGCTGGGGGATGCGCTGCGGGAGAGGGATCTCCTACGGGCTCAGCTAGCAGAGCGGGAGAGCGCATGGGTTGCACACCACCGGCAGGAGGGGGGAACCGACACTACCCTAGAGAGAGATCTCCTATGGAAACATCTGGTGTAGTGCGACGATGTATTCATGATGTACAGTCGATGGGAGGTAGAGTGGTACCAACACTGGATGGATTTGGAGGGGGAGATCATCCACCTTGGGGGGCGGGTACCTGAGCCCTCGGGAGGTGGATCTTCATTCCGGACGAGGGACAATGGTACTGAGTAGTCAGCATCATCTCGTCATATGCGATTGGATGAGGGAGGCGGTAGCAGGCATGATGCAGGGGCTAGTAGTAGCCGCCCTAAGGGGTCCCATAGGACCCACACCATGGGGGTAGTTCTCATCGCATCGATCATACATGATCATGGTGGCTGACGCCTTAGGCTGGGGATTTTGTTGTATGATTGTAGGGTCAGAGGACCAGTTTTGTAGCCTATGGGCATTTTTTTGATGATATATATATATATACCGACTTTATTTTGTTTATGCACATGTGATGATTTGATCTTATGCATGATGGTTGATGAATATGGATGTATGCATGTTAATTTATTTTGATGGATGCATATGTTATGATGAATGCAAATGTTTTTGATTTATATGTGATATGCAAAAATGAAATGGATGAATGGAATTTGTGATGTTTGGAGGTTGCACCATAGACTATTCAGAACTTTATGGCTTTTCTTTTTAGGCGATTGCTGTGGTAAATGACTTTGCATGTATACATGTGTTTTTTTTGTATTTTCTGATGGTAATGTGAGGATGAAAAGTAGCGCAGTTGGTTTAGAAATGTAGCTAAGGTTTTTTGAGACTCAAACGGTTTTAACTCACTAGCCATGACTATACTTTATCTTACAAGACTTTTGAACAAGGTATGAATCGAACTTGTCTTTGACCAAGCTATTTCGCATCCCTATGTGTGCAATTGAGTTCATTTATGTGGTATTCATTAGGGTACCGCCGATGCCAGATAGGCTATCAACCAAACATGTACTGAGGATCACCTAATTAGGTCCACTAACTCCTTTGTTGTATTTAGAAAGATTAATCCACGTGACAATCTAAGGTACCATAAGCTAGCTCATCCACATGCAAATATTGTTCTGCACACACGCAAGGCTAATGTGACAGACATATCATCATGCGAGTAGGATACCACCATTGCCAGGTAGGCTGTCAACCAAACCTGTAATGAGGATCACCTAGATGACCTATCGAATGCTCGAGAATTCCAAGGATTCAATTTCAGGTTCTTTCTTGGCTGAATTGTTTTGGGAGACTTGCTCGTCTATGTAGTGATAAAAATCACTGTTTATTTTTCTATTTATTTTTATTTTTGAGC
Organism: Wollemia nobilis; assembly: GCA_028583015.1. NCBI lineage: Eukaryota > Viridiplantae > Streptophyta > Pinopsida > Araucariales > Araucariaceae > Wollemia > Wollemia nobilis. The sequence continues at coordinate 1,561,157 of JAQPPZ010008665.1, forward strand.
AAGGGATTTTTAATAGTGGTGATAAGAACTCACTTGATTTTGTATTTTGAGCGTTGTGAGTTTGATTGTGATGGCCTTGATCCTAGTGGCCTTGGGGATGACTACCCACCTATGCAGGCGTGTAGTAGAATCCTTCACGTTGGGAACCAGGGAATGGAGATAGAAGAAGGGCATTGACTTTTAGGCCTTGGGGATGACTACCCATCCTTGTTAGGGGCAGATAGTACAAATCCTTACAACTTGGAGACCAAAGGTGAATGGAAAGGATTAGGATGATGGTTTGTTGGAATTTTGTTTGTGAATGGCGTTGATCCTTTTAGCTCTTGGGGATGACTACCCATCCTTGGCAGGGACGTGTAGTACGAATCCTTACAACTTTGGGGACCACTATGATTGGGATTTGTTAGTGGAAAACCACTTAGGATTATTAAGGTGAATTGGGTAGGGAAGATGCTCATCCTTTTTCCAACTCTTAGCATTCTAGAGCCATTCGCATAGGGGGATGAGCAAGATAACCGTTTTGCTTATGGTGACCTAGATTACTGTGCAGGTTTCATCTTTCGTTCACACAACTTGGGAATTTTTATGTGTTTTAATTTGTGTTGGGATGCTACGTAACAAGGTGTGATCCAAGTAGAACTCTACCTTCATAAAATCTGTCTGACTTGGTACATTACTTGGCTAGAAAGAAAAATTATGACTGAAAGATGAAAACTCTTGATACATTCGAAGACCACTGACTCTAGTGTGGTAAAAAGCAATGCATGGCATTTTTGTTTGTTGTTTTTTGGACTGCTTATAAAATGGAAAAATGTGGAACAAGATGGACTAGCAGAGTAATTACAATCTATGGTGCCTTTGACCTGTACGACCACAAATATGCAATGTATGGATGCGATGCTTAATGCAGCTATATATTTTTGTATTTTTGATGGATTGATTTTTGTGAATATGAAGATGAGATGTGAGAAGAACTATTTATTGATGAATTTGAGCATGCCTAGAAATGAGATGCGAATTTTTGTTGTTTTTGATGATTTTTGAAATTTTTTATATTTGACCAAGCGATTGTGGGGATCCTTGGAGCATTTTGGGATTGACCAAGCGATTGTAGGAATCCTTAGAGCATTTTGGGATTGACCAAGCGATTATAGGAATCCTTGGAGCATTTTGGGATTGACCAAGCAATTATAGGAATCCTTGGAGCATTTTGGGATTGACCAAGCGATTTTAGGAATCCTTGGAGCATTTTGGGATTGACCAAGCGATTATAGGAATCCTTGGAGCATTCTAGGATTGACCAAGTGATTGTAGGAATCCTTGGAGCATTTTGGGATTAACCAAGCGATTGTAGGAATCCTTGGAGAATTTTGGGATTGACCAAGCAATTATAGGAATCCTTGGAGCATTTTGGGATATGACCAAGCAATTATATATGGAATCCTTGGGGCATTTTGGGATTGACCAAGCAATTGTAGAAATCCTTGGAGCATTTTGGGATTGACCAAGCAATTATAGGAATCCTTGGAGCATTTTTGGATTGACCAAGCGATTATAGGAATCCTTGGAGCATTTTGGGATTGACCAAGCGATTGTAGGAATCCTTGGAGCATTTTGGGATTGACCAAGCAATTATAGGAATCCTTGGAGCATTTTGGGATTGACCAAGCGATTGTAGGAATCCTTGGAGCATTTTGGGATTGACCAAGAAATTATAGGAATCCTTGGAGCATTTTTGGATTCACCAAGCGATTATAGGAATCCTTGGAGCATTTTGGGATTGACCAAGCGATTGTAGGAATCCTTGGAGCATTTTGGGATTGACCAAGAAATTATAGGAATCCTTGGAGCATTTTTGGATTGACCAAGCAATTATAGGAATCCTTGGAGCATTTTGGGATTGACCAAGTGATTGTAGGAATCCTTGGAGTATTTTTGGGATATGGCTCTCTTAGATATGGAATGGTCGCAAATTACTGATGTTCAAGGGTTCTGTTTCCTTGATTCCATCAAGAGAGGCTAGCCGGTATGTCTCGGGTCCTATTTTGCTATCAATGACATATGGACCTAACCAATTTGCCATGAATTTGTCCCTTAGGTGGGATGGAAAACTAGAGTTCTATTGATTTTCCTTCAAAACCAAATCACCAACTCGAAAGTCCCTCAGGTGAACTTTCATGTTGTAATCTTTCTTAAGTCGCTCTTGATAGATACGTAAATGCTCGAGAGCATTAACGCATCATTCGTCAAGCAACGTAAGCTAGTCTAACCGGGCCTGCCGTGCAGAGTCATCATCGATGAACTCTTGCATTGATATGCGTAGGGAAGGAATTTCCAACTCAAGAGGCATTACTGCCTCGGAGCCATACACGAACAAAAATAGAGTTGCCACAGTGGGTGTTCGAATGCTAGTGTGATAAGCCCACAAGGCAAGTGGGATTTGGATGTGCCAATCCTTATGACTGTTTGTGACCGTATTTTTAAGGATGGCAACTAGCGTTTTGTTTGATGCCTGTGCTTTCCCATTTGCCTGTGGATAATAGGGTGTCAAAAAACTGTGTTGAATTTTGTACTTTGTGGTCAAAGCACGCACGTCTTTGTTCTTGAATGGCGTCCCATTATCCGAGACTATTTTTGATGGAATACCAAAATGACATATGATGTTATACAAAATGAACTCCATAATGCGGGGTCCTATCATAGAGGTAAGCGGAACTGCTTCCACCCACTTGGTAAAATACTTTGTGGTCGTTATGATAAATGTGTGATGGCCTGACGACGTAGGGGAGATCTTTCCAATTAGATCAAAGCCCCACTGCAAAAATGGCCAAGCGGACTAGACTGTCTACAAGGCCTGGGAAGGTACATGCATCAAATTGGCATGGTGCTAAAACTACATGCACTTCCTGACATATGTGCAACAATCTCATTCTAAAGATGGCCAATAATAGCCCATGCAAAGAATGCGCTTTGCGATGGCCATACCACTAAAGTGGCCACCACATGTACCATCATGTGCTTGGGTGACTGCCCAAGTGGACTCTTGCTGGTCCAAGCAACGAAGGAGGATTCCTTCATAGCTACGATGATACAAAATATCTCCTATCAAGACATACTTAGCCACTTTCTGCTTGAATACTTGTTTTGCAGCATGCATCAATCCAAGTGGGAGATTACCTAACTTGAGGTAGTCTCTAATGGGTAAATACCAGTCCTGTTGATCGAAAGCCTCGACGGTATGAACAACCAATCCCTCTTGAAGTTCATCCCTAGCAAATGTTGAGCGGGATAGAACTTGTAAGAATAGTGTTGTGTTGCTATTAATGGGAGTAGGGGAGAACAAGGACCCCTAGTTGGCATGTTTTAGATGATCGTGGATTTGAGAGAACTTATTCGAGGATGGTTCAATCTGGATCATGTGGATTCCTGGTGTCAAGTCAGAGCTTGCACGCTCCATCACGGATTGCGATAAGGTTTTGACTTGAATGGTTGTCATATCACTAGAAAGGTCTTGCGGGATTAGTGACCCCAAGGAGGCCATTATGTCCGCAAAATGATTCGATGACCGAGGGAGTGCCTCGATGTCATACCACTCAAGTTTTGCTAGGAATTTATCCACAAGGGCTTTATAAGCCTGTAGAACTGGGCATTTGCATTGGAATACCCCTTTGACTTGATTGACAATTAATAGTGAATCACCAAAGATGTTCAGTCGTTTGATGTTCATGGTGATTGCTATCTGAAGACCTATGAGCAAGGCTTCATACTTTGCATTATTGTTGGTGCATGGGAAATTTAATTTAAATGACAGGGGCATTGGAGTGCCCTACGGTGTGAAGAATACTATTCCTGCACCACCACCTTGCTCACATTTAGAACCATCAAAAAATAGGGTTATGTCAGCCTGTGACTTAGGCTCATTAGAATCTGGCGATTCTATGACATGGAAGACCCCATCATCGGGTAGTTCTATGACTAGAGGCTGATCATCTTCGAGAGGAGCCTCTGCTAGTTGATTGGCTATGACTTGTCCTTTGATAGATTTTTGTCCGATAAACTCTATGTCAAATTTCATCAACAACATGATCCATTTCGCCGTGCGACTACTATGATAAGTATGACTCATCATGTATCGCAATGGATTCTCCTTAGACACAACATACGTAGTGTTGCTCAGCATGTAGTGGCATAGCTTTTTGGTAGCAAACACCACTGCCAAGAAGAGTTTCTCAACGTATGCATAGTTAAGTTCATAATTGACCAGGGTGCGGCTAAGATAGTAAGTAGCCTATTCTTTGTGAAGTTCATTCTTCTGGGCTAGCATGGCATCCAGTGCCACCTCAGTAGCTGAGATCTATAAGTAGAACGACACTCCTGGTCTAGGTGGTGCTAATACTGGTGGTGAAGCCAAGTATTATTTGATGTCATCAAAGGCTTACTGGCACTCATCATCCCAGTGAAATGCAACCCCCTTGTGAAATAATTTGTTCATGGGTCGACACTTGTCAGATAGCTGCGCTATGAAGCACTTAATTGATGCAACCTTTCCCTGTAGACTTATGAGCTGCTTAATGGTAGTTGGGGGAACCATTTCAAGGATTTCCTTGACTTTATTTGGGTCCACCTCGATGCCTCGCTTTGAGACTATGAAACCCAAGAGTTTTCCAGATGTGACGCCAAATACGCACTTCTTGGGATTCAGTCTGACTTTATGCTCCATGAGGCAATCGAGGATCTTGCTTAAGTCATCGAGATGATCTGGGCGCAAAAGAGACTTGGCCAACAAATCATCCATGTAATCTTCCAAATTTTTATGAATGTAATCATGGAAGATGTATGTCATGGCACGTTGGTAGGTGGTGCCAGTATTTTTAAGGCCAAAAGGCATGACCTTATAACAAAATGCCCCCCAAGGCATTGTGAACACCGTTTTTAGTTGATCCTCGAGATTGATAAGAATCTTATTGTATCCTGAGAAACCATCCATGAGGGAAAAGCATTTTGTGACCTACTGTAGCATCTACCAATGCGTCGATGCTTCGCAAGGGGAAATCATCCTTAGGACTCGCTTTGTTTAGATCTAAAAAATCAGTGCACATGCGAATCCTCCCATCGGGATTTTTGACGGGCACCATGTTGGATAGCCATGGTAGATAATCCACGTAGATGACAAACTGTGCATCCAATAGCTTTTGCAATTCATATTTGACCATCAAGGCCACTGTTGGGTGCATCTTACATAGTTTTTACTTAACTGGCTTGATTTTCGGATCAAGCATTAGATTATGCATGACTAGCTGTGGATCTAGCCCCGACATGTCTCTGTATGGCCATGCAAAAACCTCCTTCTTCTCTTTGAGAAGGGCAATGTAGTCGGCTTGCTCTTCAGGGGATAATCTTACCCCGAGTTTGATAATCTATGGATTCATTGGATCTAAGCCGATGTCTACGTCAGTCATCTCCTCGACTGACATGTGGGATCCATCCTCCAACTGATGTGGAGTTGGGATAAAATGGATATCAGTTGCCGAGTTTAAATATGCATTTGGAACCTCAGGTTCCTCTTCGGCATGAAAGATATCCCGAGTTGTCCTTGGGGTAAAATGATGCATTTTATCGAAAGGCTAGTACTCTGATCAAGATGGAGGTGAATTGATGCAATCCCAATCAATGGCATCTATGTCTAGATGCAAGGACCATGCTGGATCGATCGGATTGCAGATGGGTGTGGTCAAGTCAATGGAGATCATGTGGATGAAATGAATTTGGTCTCCATTACCACGGGTGTGATGACTCAAACATTCTGGATGTTCTATGTGTTCTGGATCTATTTTTGTAGGTACTGGCATGAATGGATCGGCCCTGTGTGCTAATAAGAGGATAGGGTATGCCCTCGGCACTGATATCACCCTAGGGTCTTAGAGTGGAAGGTGCTCTTCATGTACCTAGAGTAATGGATCCAACACTTGATCCCACCCTACTGGGTCTACATACCACTCGTGCCCTGGCACTATGCCCATGTGTGCAAATATATCATTAATCTCCAAAGGGTGTCATTGTTGCATTTGTTTTCTTTGTTGCATTTGTCACATGTGGTTGAGATAGGCCATCTCAGTTTCATCTTTTGAATCGCTGTCGAAGATCCAAAAACATTCATTGGCTCCGACAATTGCTTGCGACATATGAGGCTCATCTTGTTCAAGCAAATTAATCTGGTCCCATTGTGGTTGTTCCACGCTCCGTGGGGGGACCTGATTCTCTTGACGTGGCACTGGCTCGATTGGCACCTCTAGAGGGAACAGGTTCAAAAATATCTCTTACCAGTTATTCATGGGAATCTCCTGTGAGTTATCACTATTGGATTCGAAGGGATCACATGACACTGGTTCATATTCTGATTCATCCTCCAAAGATCCTTTTGGAAACTGTTTATGCTCTTCTTGAAAGTGAGTTCCCGGACATTCACCTCTCTATAGTAAAGGAGAAGGGTTATTGATGTTACCAAGCGTGGTTGTTGACCATGGGAGGTAATATCCCAATGTATATGTTGTGTTTGGGTTGGCATAAGGATCTGATGCCAATCCACCCTTGTTGCCTATTCCTAGGCCTTGCATGTTTTCCACCAAGATGTCTAAGGGCAGGGGGTGATTGAACCCTACTCTTGACTTGTCATAAGGCATTTGGTATCTTGGCTAGCAAAGGACACACACTCCTTGCTCATACCTGCCTAGCCCGTATCCATGCCAATTGCATTGGCCAAGATATCTTAGAGTGAAGTCCGGGTTAGACAGATAGTTGACATCTTCTGCAAAAGGTTCTTCGTCCTCGTCCTTTTGCATGCATGGCTCAACACCATGGTCAAGGCCCCCATACACAAAATTGGTTTGGTTCGATGGGTAGCCTAAAGGAACAACTATCCCGATGGGGAGGCGAGGTCTCCCCATGTCTTGCACTGAATCTAGCATGGGCGTTGCTACAACATTCCGCACTAGATACTCCCCCAGGCCCATACTAGCCATTTCAATAGTAATTGTTGGCGATTGAGAGGGAGGGAATGAAAGCCATTTCAGAGTCCATTCCATTTTGGGTGGACTATGAGCCTCAACTTCTATTGTGCTAGGTATCTCTTCGGTTGATATGGTTGATATTGTTGGCAGCAAATTTTCCAAGGGTTGAGCCTCTTCCAAGATTTGTTTCCCTTTGTCCTTCTATTTAGCCATGATAGGTGGTGTCGGTGGTGAAGGAGCAGACGATGAAGATGTGCACTGGCTGGGGTTTTTATGGATTAGTCACCAGTGGTGCTCGTGGCATCGGACCCTGTCTAGATGGATTTAACTAAAAATCCAAGTGCATCGATGGGAGGGTCGATTGTAGCATCAACTGCACCGCATTGCAATATTTGAAGGGTTCTAAGTCCGTCGAGACTACATGTACTTCTCCTTAAAATGCATACTTCAAACACTAGTGAGCTATCGAAGGGACACACTTCATGTCCCTGATCCATGGCCGCCCTAGCAATATGTTGTACGCCATCTCACCTTCCAAAATATGGCACAATGTAGGTATCATATTTTGTCCTACCTGAACAGGTAGAACAATTGTGCCAACTGTCGAGCATATTGCATCATTGAATGCTCGTAGTGTGTAAGTGGAAGCCATCATGTGAGAGGCTAGCAATTTTAGATGTTTCAATGCTGCTATAGTAATGATGTTACTGGATGAGCCAGTGTCTACCAACACCCTCTTATACGGGATCCCATTGACCCATGCGATAAAATGTAGGGGTGGATCCACCATGTCATAAAAAATTGATTTAACTTCATCTTCTCGAAAGGTAATGACTGGCTCCATGCATCGTTTTACATGTCCCACAAATTTATTGAAGGAATTCGCTTTGTGGGGCTGCAACTCGATGGATTTTAAAATCTACATAAGAGCCTAGCCGACGTGGTCCAAAAACTCTGTGTGAGTTTGGTTTGTATCGTGACCTCAGGTCTAGGTAGAGGTAACTGCACAGGGTGTTGTTGAGGTTGTGACGTCATTGGAACCTCTCTTGTGGCTGCCTTGGGGGCAACTCCTGGGTATTTCTTGTTCCTGGTCACTATGCTTATCATTCCCACATACCCTTGCATGGGGAAATTCTATCGCACCTCATTGACCTAAAGGGGTTTTTCCTATGCCTCATGGGTAGGCAAGGGGTCCTTGAAGACCCCCATCTACTAGTTATTTGGTGCTATGGGGTTGTCCACTACCAATGTTTTATTATCAATCAAGTCTTGTATCAATCCTTTGAACTTCTAACATGCATTCAGGTCATGTCCCCTTCGCCTATGGAACCTACAATACAAGTCCTCTAGATCCCTTAGGCTTGGGAGCATTAGGATCTATGGTTTGGATCTCTGGAAGGGTGATTAAATTTGTCACTGACAAGTGGTCAAATAGGGAGTCCCTAGACTCCGTATAAGGGGTGTATTGTCGCTTAGGGTGACGCTGCTGATTTTTCTCCAATTTTTTATTTTCTCTTTCATAATTATTAGGAGGCACTTCCTTATAATTAGCCTTTTGAGACTGTATTTCTTGTGCAAGATTAGGGACATTGATAGCAACTTGATTAACCACAGTGGGTTTTTGTTGCGTAGTCCCTATCTTTGTGTTTTTGTTCCACTCTTTCTTTTTAGGTTTGGCAATTTCACCATCCTGTATTTTGATCTCTTCGATAACTTTGGCTTGCGCCAGAGCTTCTTCTAAGGTGGCATATTGTTGCAGCTACAATAGCCAAGAGATCGATCTCAGACAACTTCGTGAGAACATTTGTGTGAGGTCAGACATAGGGGGAAGGTAGGGTAGCTTTGAAATTAGAGTCCTCCATCGATTACCGTAGGCCGCCATGGTCTCCCCCTCATATTGCCTGAGGTTGGCTAGGTCACTCAGTGATGCCTTCTTCTTGGTGTTGAAGGCAAAGCGTTCAAGGAACGCATCCACTAATTGATCCAAGTTATTGATGTTGTGCTTCGACAACTGGGTGAACCAATCCAAGGTAGGGCCCATGAATGTGGTTATGAATGTCCTTAGCAACAACGCATCATTATCCTGAATGCCAAAGCATTGGCTCAAGAATCTTGTCACATGCTCTTGAGCATCCTCTTCACCCTTAAATACTACCAACTGAGGCAACTTGAAATGTTTAGGGTAAGGAGGTGCGGGCACTGACGGATGCATTGGATGACTACGGAGTTGACATAATGTGGGATTTTGGGGCCCAGAAGATTTGGTTTCCATAGACTCCAAACGCTCTAACAACGCTTTGTATGCATCGAAAGATTTAATCTCTTCCTCTTTAGTTTGCTCCCATTGTGAGTTGTGGGAGACTGGAGGCCTATGGGGGGGTGGCCGGATAGCAACCCCTCCACCTTGGTAGGGCATTTCAGCCCACTCTACTTCTTGTTCATACTCCTTGTAAACTTCTTGAGGAGTCTCTAGGTGAGACCTATGACCCTGAGTGGGTCCCCGCAGAGGGTACCCATCATTGTTTTGGGGAGTGGCCTCCCTCTTAGGTCTATGGGGTCTCGAAGGCAAAACTTGACGAGGTCATGGAGACCTATCCCGCACCAAGGGATTATGCCTCTCATATGGTTCCACTTTTTGGGTGCGAGGGGTTGGAACCCTCTCAGGTAGGTTATAAAGCAGCTCGTCTGCTTGGAACTGAATGCGCTCTTTGTTAAGGTGGTATAAGCACTCTAACTGCTGCTGATCTTTCTCAAGCAGCATGATCTGGGCTTGGCGAGCGGTATGTCTGGCGACTGCCAAGTCAATTTGGTCCACCATATTGGGCCTAGGAGGTCTAAGTGTCTCTCCTATGTATTTGCCTCATTCATGATGATCCGAGATCTCAATGGTTTGCTTCCCTCTATCGAGGTTGGCGGAATTTACCTGAGATTCTAGCCTCAGTGGGTGAGCATGGTATCTAGCAGGTGTGAAAGCACAAGGCTCCCACACTGTATATTGCTCTCGAGGGATGTGATGGTCTTCCTCATACTCCCTTTCATAGGTGTGAAAGGGGCGGGCAGAGTTAGCTCGCCCTGTTTGGAGAGCCCTATGCTCTAGGTTTTGTCTATTGGTTCTAACAATGATGGGAGGCAAAGGAGAGATGCCATAGTCACGTTGCCTCTCTTCATGGACACTATGCCTCTCTAGCGCTTCGTCACATGGTAGCCACTCATATCTAGCCTCTAAGGGAGGTCTTCTATCTATGTTGAGTGCCACATGTAAAGATTCTTCCCAAAATGGGCTATGATGAATGGGCGTGTCCCCTAGAGGGGTGTCCCTATAATTCCACCTTGACATGGAATGATGTGGACTCTCTTGTGGGTCATACCACCAAGGCGGTATAACCAAGTCCTTAGGGCTAAAGCGAAGGCGACTTGTGCCCGCTCCTTGTACACTTTTCGCAGCTTCTGCCCTTGATTGGGCTTGGCTATGGGTGTACACAACCATGGTGGTGCTCTTCTACAAGCTAAGCAGATTTTTATCTCTTTTATGATTTTTTTATGCTACACTTAAACAGAAAAGAACACACACATACACAAATGGTGATTATCTCGTTTAAAGGTTGAAAGTGTGTCCTAAAACTGGTTTAGTGTGTTTTTTTGTTGTTTTTGAGGTTTTTTTAAAGAACGTTTAAATGCAAAATGTTGGCTCATATAGCTCCCATAAATGGTCACCCCTTCGATATACCTTTGCCAAGCCGATATACCAACCTCTCTATATACTTGCCCTTACAAGAGGGAAACTATAGGTACGTGATAGTAGATGGTACATGGTACGTAGGCGGTATGAAAGGGGGATTGTCCTATTTATGACACCTACCATAAAATAATTATCCTCGTGTGTTGGTAATCACCCCAGAAACACTTGGTTAGCTTTCATCAGGATTTATGTCTAACAACAGTGACAATCGGGGTAAATGAATGCAAAATTCAAGCCAAGGTGGTGATGAACCCACCGTTGGTCTTGATCAAGGGCTGGGGTCTTATGACCAGCTCCTTGGTTTAAAAATGCCACATGATGTGTGTGTGGTTTATTTTAATTTGTAAAAATGAAACAGGCAAACAAAAGGAAACTTTCCCTAAGCCATACAAAAATTGAAAATCAGAAAACAAAAAATAGAAATTTGATAGAAGCTTGTTAAAAACCCCTACCTCTTCTCTGCCCCAAAAAGATTTTTCTGACTCTCAGCCCTGAAACTGCACAGATAGAAATTCATCTCTGGGTGAGACGAATACCAAAATAGAATTCATCCTAGTCTGAGATGAATTCTAATTTGTTTCAGGGTCAGACGAATTACAGTAATGTATTTGACACAGGCAGAAACGAATAACAGTCAGTATTCAAAAAATGGTACCTGTAAGCACAAAAACACAAATTTTTGATCAGTTTCTTGATCTCAAAAATTAGGGGACAGTGTCCCACCATGATCGCCACTGAAAGCACGAGATTTCGAAAAACAAAAAGGGAAAACTCCAAACACGAAGTAAGAATGAAACTAAACTTGATGCTACAAATAAGAAATGTGTAAAATGGAGAAAGCAAAGACAAATTGGAACCCAAATGGAAAGAAAAAACCCTCTTCTTTTATTTATGTATTTCAAATTTAGTTATAATTATCTTCTTCCCTTTTTAGGGGAAAGGAGCATCAAAATTGTCTCTTGGTCACATCAATGGAAAGTCATCTCTCTTCCGCGTGCCCACATGCAAAAATGGGCGAGCCAAAGTGTTGCCACCGCTAGTGTGAATGAATCCTTGATCCTTGCTGCTCCTCCTGCATTCAAAGAAACAACAAAATTGTTAGTAGCACCTATGAGAAATATGAAATGTTTGTTCTCTAAAAATAATGAAAGATGCATGCAAAAGATTGATTACAACGATAACTAAACTGATTCTAAACAACCTGCAAATTTGACAGAGACAAAGGAACATTACCAAAGGGCCACTACCATTAGAACAGTCAAAAAATTTGCCATTGATTTGAATTCGCTCCTGGGTAGGACGAATTCGACTATAATTCGTCCCGGGGTAGGACGAATTCTCCTACGACAAAACGCCAAAGTGATGCTACCCAAATGTCATGTCTCGGGAGCTCCAAAAGACCTAAAAACTTAGGGGTTAGATAATTGGGGCATTTTGGGATGACCCAGATGGTCGGATTTTCCCAATTTGGCCTCCATCCATGAGAATTTGACATTGCTACCTGAAAGTTAGTGAGGACAACAAAAGTGACAAAACATGATAAGATTTGATCAAGGCATTATGAAATTGAAATTACAAACTATTTAAATAGCATAAAATGGAATGCAAGATAAACAAGTGACAAAATGACAATCTGCCATGAATCCCCAATCGTTCTTAAAAAAGAAGATTAGGCTCGCATCAATGCGGGATGCCCGGGCGGGCCGCCCACCGTTGGAACCTGATTTCGGTACCAATCCACTTGGTATGGGCCAAAAATCTCTTGTAATGGGTTGTCGGCAAATTGGTAGATCAATGTGGTCAAATGTCGGGTTTTGGATCCGGATTCACACTTCCAATAACCACCCAATGACCTCTCTTGCGAAAGAGATCAAGGATGTGGAAGAGGTGAATCAAAATGTAAAAGCATGTTATCAAATTTGGCAACACTTCGTTGCTTGAAAATGCTTCCAACCTGTCTCTTTTGGGTGAGAAACTTCACCATTTTATAGACCTAAGGGGTCTCTTTGGATGGGCATGCAGGGGTGCCACGTGGCGGCCATGCCTTCCCGAGAGGGAGGAGACTCCTCCCTGACTTGGGCTTCCATGACTGCCCTTGTGATAGTCCTCTAACGCCCACTCTGCCCACCTACACACGCATGCAAGGCAGGAGGCATTAATTGACTGTCCTCGACTGCCACTTGGCAAAATTTTTCTTTTTGCCCGTTGAACTTGGAATTCATCCTGACCTAGAGAGAATTAAGAATTCGTCCCTAGGTGAGACGGATCCCAATTTGAATTCGTCCCAAGGTGGTACGGATACTAAGCAAAGTGCCTGAATGTGCCAAATTGCCTTATGACCTTCCAAAATTGCTACAAAAGTGGTTAGGACCATTGTTTAACCTTTGAGGGCTACCCTGGGGGCTGTGTGTCAAAGCGATCAGTGTTTGTAGTCACATAATCGGATTGGTGTTATTTTGGTGTCTACAGTGGCTTATATTGGGGAACACTCACTTGAAAACAAGTAGTATTACATAAGGTATTAGGTCAATTAGACCATATCTAGCTTGCCATTTTATTAGAAATATTTCCATATCTTTCAAAATTTTAATATTTCTTTAGTCATTTTTTATATTGTTTCCATTAAGAGATATAATTTTCTTTGACCATTTTCCTTTTAAAATTTAATTTTTTTTAAATGAAGATCAACACTATAATTGGATGAATAATTTCTCATCTTATTTCTTTTTTTATAAATATGTCGATATTTTTTTCTCATGAGGAATACCATAGTGGTAAGTCCTCTTGGTTCAAAATTGGCCTAACAGGATGAGTTGCACCCTCAAGACCTCAGTCAATATTGGAATACTAAAAAATGGGGTAGTTTATAACCCTAAGTTTACCCTAAGATGGTGATTTATAACCACCATCCTAAGGTGACCTAACAGGGTAGTTTATAACCACCATCATAGGAATAAGAGGGTGGTTTATAACCGTCTTCTTAGGGGAACCCGAAGATGGTGGTTTATAACTGTCATCTTAGTTCTAAGAGGATAGTTTATAACCATCCTCTTAGGGTGACCCTAAGAGGATGGTTTCAATAAGAGGGTGGTTTATAACCACCCTATTAGGCTCTATTAAGGTGGTTTTTTACCACCATAAAAAACTATCGTAATTCAACCATTGTTAAATCCCTTTTTTGGTGTAGTGACTGGTTCTCCTTCAACCTAGTGGAATGACCCTAGTTTTCTCTGCTCAATATAACCCTTGAAATAGATTTCAATTCTCACTACCTTCAAAGTTGAAAGAATCTAAATTAACCTTATCAAAATGGATAAAGATAATTAATAATGACTTCAATAAACTCTATCAATCTAAAAAGTGTCTGGTGGTAGCTCTAATACCACTATTGGATTTTAAGCCTTTATACTACCACAAAATATCATAGGTTATCTCAAATATATCACACAGGATCTCAAATATAAATTAGCCATAATAAAGGTCAAATAATAATATGATGAGTAGAATAATATGAGCAACTTAATATGTATATCAAGGCTTATAATAAATCAAATAACATTCATTTATATGCAATAATATGAATGTAAATAGCCTAAATAATTCATATACTATACATTAAGAATAACTTACATTATTAACTAGTGTGTCCTTCTTGGTTTGCAAGAAACTAAAACCTATCATAGTTCTCAACAAAGTTCACACCTTTAAGTATGGTCTCTCACCAGTTGTGACTTATGATCATTTCGATGAAGACTCTGACCCGATAACTGACTTGGATGACCTGGTCTCCCTAGCATCCACTATACTTCTTCAGACAGTCAAGCTCATCAACAAGATTAAGAATCAAAATATGGTGGCTTCCTAGGCTATGGTGGCAATTCAAAAGGTTGGTGGTAATGACTAGGATCATCCTATTGGTGATGGCCAAGATAATTTTTCTACTTACGATTAATTGTGTTGTTCTCGTTTGCCTTTTTATGGTTCATTACTCCTTTGTATTTTGGTTCATGTCTGTTTATGGATATTTTGTTCTCTCTACCCTTTATAAAAATTTTGCTCTCTTTTGTGTCTTCGTAGGTTGAGGTCCTCCTGATGTGGTTTTTGTGACCTACATTTTTCTTTTGATATTGCAATGTAAAAGGTTTGGAGACCCTTTCAAAACCCCCTTTTATTAATAAAAAAAACTTACACTATTAATTTCTCAAAATGTATAGAAGCTTTATTTCATATCTCATTTACACATTTTACTTCATTCATACTTATTATGAAGTCATTGTCTCCACAATATACCCATCGTAATGTGACTCTTTGGCTACTTTTTACTATTGCTTTCCTATGACTCTTGACTTCTCATCTTGTCACTTGTATACTTGACTCTACAATACTTGGAAGACTCTTGGACTCCTATTCTAGGACACTTGTGCACATCCTCACATTACATATTTACATTTTTATATACAAGACACTTGTGCACATTCTCTTACATGACACTTGTGCATTTCCTTCACATTCACACTTACATAGAAGGGAAATATAAATCACACATTAAACTATAAACCCAATCCTAATATATTATTTATGAATGTACCATATAGATACCATGGGGGTTTATTAACATGTATAAAAAATGTAATACATCTCAACACACTGGCTTTTGACTACACTCACTCATGGATCAGGCTTGCACTCACTTTCGGTTGGAATCACTCAAGGCCTGTGCTTGCACTCACTTCTGATGATACTTACTCTCTAAAATATTTACTTAATATTTGTATTGTTATTTATTATAACATGTAAATTTAATAATTCACAACAAATTTTCTTTGAAACTACCTACAATATTATAAATATTATAATAATATCTTATATAAAATATTTACTATTATCTTATTGTATTTTTTCTTTCACTTAGTATCATAATTTATGAAGTTGGGGATTTGAACCTAGGTCCTTATACTATCTTAAACTATTTAATTTTCTTGCCATTTGAAAGCTGAAAATAATCAACCACCATCAAAATTAACAATATCATTCAAAAGTAAAATATTAAAAAACATTAAAAATAAAAGTTTTAATAGTTATTATTTTGTATTGGTTGTGTGGGATTGAAATTGATCCTACCAACGTTACATCTTAATCACATAGTGGTATTACTATAATTTAACTATTGTGAATGTATCCCTTAACAATATTAGAACCCAGGTTTACTTGTTGAATATTAAAAGAGTTTTACTTGAACTAATATCGATTTTATTTTTAATTGTTGATGTTATTTAATATAATTAATAGTAAAGTATAGTATAAAATGAAGTGCTCCTTGGAAGCGTGGAGAGAATCAAAGGGGAATATCATGCAAACATCATCAGCTACGTTAAAAATTTACCCTTGACACAACTGGAGGTTATAGTGGTAGCAAGGAGCAAGGTTTGAATCCATAAAAAAGCGTTGAAAAATGGAACGAGTTAATTATTTTACAAAAGACTATGGTGGGATGCGGTGTGTGTGCATGTGTGTGAGTGAGCTTGTGTACATAATAATAATAATAATTTAAATTAGATGTGAACAAATTTTTAAATAAGTAAAAAATATCTATTAATTAATTGAGGTTTTGTTTGGGCGGATGTCTTCTTTGTCATTGAAGGCTTGAAATAATTAATCATCATCAAATTTGGAAGTATTATTAAAAATAAAATAATTTTAAAAATGCAAATAATGTATCATCACGTAGTTTTAAATAATTATTATTGTTTAATAGTACACATATTAAATTGCATATTAATTTCTAGTTCAATCTTGCATGTAATATATGTATAAAAGCTAGGTTGTAA
This sequence comes from Wollemia nobilis, assembly GCA_028583015.1. Classification (NCBI taxonomy): domain Eukaryota; kingdom Viridiplantae; phylum Streptophyta; class Pinopsida; order Araucariales; family Araucariaceae; genus Wollemia; species Wollemia nobilis. The sequence continues at coordinate 1,577,731 of JAQPPZ010008665.1, forward strand.
AATCATTCCATGATGGAAAATAATAGAAATAAGGTTGTTTCAATCCCATATAATTTATCTATCTAGAAGAACCTGATATGATGTTGGTTAAAATATTTAACTTCTGGCCATTTATGAAACTCCTTTGTCTCTTGATGATTTGAAGGAGGTTTTATCTGCCATGGCAAATGAGAAAGCTCCTAGTTTATATGGATTTCTCTGTGAGTTTTATAAAGAATTTTAGGATTTTTGGGGTCCCAATCTTCTTAAGGTTTATCAAGAAGCTCTACATACTAATTCTTTAGGTCCTCTTTTGAATCGAGGTGATATCAAGTTGATTCCTAAAGCTGGTGATCCTGAACTTATCACTAATTGACATCCTATTACTTTATTGAATGTTAGTTATAAAATCATTGCTAAGGCCATTTCTCTTAAGCTTCACCCCCTTCTTCCTTTGATTGTCTGACCTGAACATATGGGTTTGTGTAAGGCAAATATATCTTAGACAATGTGATTGTAGTTTGGGAAGGAATGGATTGGGCTCACTCTTCACAATAGGATATGTTATTTCTTAAAATTTATTTTGAGAAAGCTTATGATAAAGTTGAGTTGTATTTTATTCTTTCTATGCTCCAATCCTTAGGTTTTGGGCCAGCCTTCATTCAGTCTGTGAATATGCTCTTTAAAGATACTTCTGCTATTATTACCTTGAATGGTTGTCAACATGAATCCTTTGGATTGTTCAGATCTATTCGACAGGGTTTTCCCCTTGCTCCTTCCCTTTTAATTTTGGTAGCTGAGGCTTTTGGGTATTTACTAGATTCCAAAGTGGCTCATGGCTTTATTTGTGGTCTTGCTTTACCTGCTTCCTCTTATCAATTGGTTCATGGACATTTTGCTGATGATTATTTTTTAACCATTGCATTAGATGAACACTCTTTGTCTATTGCTCTTCATTGCCTTGACACTTTTTTCCTAGCTTTCGAGTCCAATATTCAATGGAAAAAAAATTCTTGCTTTAGGTAATCTGGAAAGCCTATTCCTCTTTAGATTTATCACTATCCATGGTGTTAGATTCAATCTAGTGAAATGTTCAAGTTTTTAGGTATTCCTTTTGCCTTTCATAGCACCCCTAATCAAATATGGCAGTACATCATTCAAAAAGTGGAGAAGAAATTGACCTTTTGGATCACTAAAAAACTTTCTCTAGCAGGAAAATTTTAGGTCTGCTCTAAGATTATTTCTACCATTCATGTGTATTATTCTTCCTATTGGCTTCCTTCGAAGGCTTGCTATTTGCAATTGAAAGTATTATTGAGGGATTTTTTTTGGTCAACTGCTTCTTACACAAAAGGATTTCACCGAGTTTCTTGGAATTTTTGTTGTCTTCCCAAACCTTCTAGGGGCCTGGGCCTTTTGGATTGTCATCGGCATGGAATTGCATTATGTGCAAAATGGGTTGTGTGAGATATTTATGGCAATGAAGCTTGGAAATTTCTTCTTAGATATTGCATTTTGTCTGGTATCCCCTTGGGAAAAATGGTATGGCATGAATAGAATTTTCCTACTCTTCTCACTGCCCATGTTCCTATTCAAATCACAGGTTCCTTTGTTGTCAAAAGTATTTGGAAGGCCTAGGAGTCTCTCAAAATATGACTTATTTGGAAATGTGATGGGAAAAACAATGGTGCTTCTATTTCTTCTATCAGTTTTTGGTGGTCTTATGTCATCAGAATTCAATATTTACCTCTGGTTCAAGTCCAATGGATTCATGCTCAATGATTTTATAGGAAAATAATTAACTCTATATCTAATTTTTTTCTTTCTCCACAAAATACTAGATTCCTTGGGATGCTTTTTAATATTTTTATCGACTTAATCAAGATTATCAAAGCACTTATGAGGTTGTGGTTTTTAATACTCCATTTTCTTTGTGGCCCAAAATTTTTAAACACTTTCAGAAGGCTTGGTGGGCTGATTGGTGTTGGCCTAAGCATAAATCCCTATCGTAGTATAAAGCCCATCTGGGCTATTCTTGGTTATCTCCCCATATTCCTATGGTTGCTATTTTAAACGCTCATTGGAATCTTCTTTCTCATCCTATTTGGTGAGCACAATTCAAAATGGTCTAGGCAAATTAAATTGAACCTAAGCAATATTTTTTTTCCTGGAGTTTACTGATGCAAGCCCTCCCACCAGGGCACGGACTTATCTATCTTGGCATTGATCACCCTACCTATTATTTTTGAGGTGCATTGGAGGATTTTCTACATGTATTCTGGTCTTACCCCAAGGCTCATTCTACTTGGACCTAGATTGAGTCTTTTTTCGACCCTTCATTCCCTCTCCTTTTTCCTGGCATTAAATATTTCTTGGTGATTCACCTACATTTTTTGAACCTCTGCTGGAAGTTTGAAACATATTTTGCATTAGCATTATTTATCATATCTGGAATTCCAAAAACAAGATTGCTTTTTCTCATGACACTACTTCACAGATTTTTTTCTTGGCTGATCAATATGCAATTTTTTATGAGTGTTGGCTACAGATTTTTGTGTAGGTGGAGAAGGTTAATGTGGAGATTCAACAAATTCGTAGTCTTATTGACTACTGGGGTAATGCACCTTGCACTGTTAGTCACATTCCTATGGATCCCTCCTCTCATGGTCAGTCCCTCTCTCACTCTCGCTCTTGTCACACTCCCTCATCTCACAATCATAGGTCCCCTTCCTGATGAGAGCAACTTTACAATCGTGGAGTGTCTGAGGTAGATTCTTTCGGACAGCTTAGCGGATGAGATGTTCATCCTCTTGCTCTTTCCCCTGTGACCGGTTGGGGACATGAAATTCTTGTTGTACCTACTCTCCCTTCTATTTTAGGTTGGAGAGATACTATTCACAATGCTCTTGCAATAGGTTGGTCGACCCCTATGGCTATTACTTGCACTACTAGATCAGGTTGGGATATTAGGCCTCCTCTTGCTAGTACTAATGAGTAGCCCAGTGTTGTTGGTTGGCCTCTTTCTTCACTTTCCAATGCCAAATGACATTGCATGGGCATAAATGAGGCAGATGCGCCTCCACATCTTGTTATTTTTTCCTGCCTCTTTGTGGTTCTCCTTTGTTTCCACCCAGTTTTGATGTTTTGTTAGTCGTGGGCTCGTTGTCTTTCATATTTTGTTGCCTTGGTTTTCTAATATCTCCTAAACCTGGTGGTTAGTTTGAAACCTTACTGGGGTGTGATTTCTCCACCCATTTTTTAAAGTAAAAATGCCTAATTATTCTTTAATGAAAATTTTCTGCTCTTTTTCATTCCAAAAAAAACTAAATTTAAAAATATTAATATCATTCAAAAGAACCTCGAAAGAAATTTAAATATAAACGAAATTAAACAACTCTTAATTATTCATCTACTAATTAAATTAGACTCTCAATTAAGAGACTAATGACTATAAAAAAATAAAACATATTTTTTATTGAACTATTAATTAATTTTTTTTAATTTTAAAATAATAAAATTTATTATTAATAATATTTTTTATTTTTTTAATACAATTTGATTAATAAAAAAATTAAAATAGCTTTTATTTTTAATTAAAATATTTGTATTGAGGTACAGATTAATTGGTTCCACCAAACCTCATAAAGGGTGGAGGTCTAAGGTTCAAATCTTGGGTCTTATCCGATTAAAAGTTGTGGTTATAGCGGCGGACTCCATAGGTTTAAAATGATTGTGACATGGTGATTATAACGACAAGACTGCACGAAAGAACTGTGTGGAAGGGAATGGACACACTAAATATTGCATCCTATAAATTAAAAAATGGAAAAATTTGCATTTAAAAAGTTCATTTACATTACATTAAACAACTGAAAATAAAAAAAAATCATTTCAATCCCATTTTTATTCTTAAAAACTAAATCTTTTATCTTATGTTATACATTTAACTGTACACCCGTACAAATTCAGCATTTTTATCAGGTTCTTGGTTAATCGAAAACCTCGTCCTTATGGGATTCTAATTGATTGTATGATACAAACCGTTTGAAGCTAAAATGATTGTTTGATTCACGTTTGTCCACCCAATAAAGAGCTATTCAATGTCGAAATTAATCGTTGAACATAAAAATAGTTTCTTTCTTGTCCTGGAAGCTTCGCAACTCATGAGTTGCAGACTTCGATTTTAGGCAGACAATGGCTACCGTAATGCACGGCAGCAGGTCAAGTCATAAGTGTGCCACTTCTATTTCCTTTGGCCGACTTTGACCGAACTCATCAACCCATTCGACCCTGCCCGCCTATTTCCTTTGGCCCACTTTGACCGAACTCATCAACTCATTCGACCCTACCCGCCTATTTCCTTTGGCCGACTTTGACTCAACTCATCAACTCATTCGAACCTGCCCGCCGACAACAATGAAATTCTATTTACTATTGATATTTAGAGGAATTGAGATGCCATCAAATTTTCATTTTCTTCTACCTTTGAACATTGCCTGAAACTTATTTCACACGATAGGAGAGTTTACGCAGGATTCACGTTTATACAAAGTATGCATTGCCTTTGATCAGCGTATGTGACCAGGTCAACATTGCTGAGTTGTTGGACGGGAATATATCTGAAAATTATCCCAAAGATAATAATGGATAGGCTTGAATGAACTTTGGTATGTAGATCTTGCAATTAACCAAGTTGAGGGTTAATAAACATGTTAGTCTATTAAATTTTAGTAGCTAAATTATGATTCTAAATAGACCCACATTTTTTTTTGGTTACATTAACATCAAATAGAAACCTTAGGTATCTAACAATGTAATCATAGGGAATAACCTTTAAGCTATCAAGATATTTCTCAACTAAGGGTTATAGGAGGAGAAGAATACTTTAGTTTTTCTGGTCATTTATACAAGAACCAGAAATATAATGATATCATTAAAGAACTTCCTTGTTAGATTATTGATCTATGTAGACTAAAATTGTTTGAAAGAATGATAGGAAAAAATTACATTATTTGTAAATGCCTATTATTACACCTTACATTAGATTGGAAGGTTACAATTATTTCCAAATACCATAAAAAATAGTGCCAAGTTAGATTCCATCATAGGTGAGAATAACTTGAACAATGATAATGACAATGGTGCCAACAATAATAGCAATTGTTAAGAGTTCACATTGAGAATTTTATTCTTCGGAGAAGTTTTACGAGATGAAAGGAAAGGAAAATCTAAGTTCCAAGAGCCAAAGCTAGAACCTAGAGCCAAGAGCCAAAGCCATGAAGATGAGCCAAAGCTAAGACCTAATCTAAAGTTTATGTCTAAGTCCAAGCTTGTAGAACAAGAGATGAATTATTTTATAAGTGGATATTTTAGATATTACCAAATAATATAAGGACGAATGATATACAAATATGATATTATTGGCAAATTCCTATAATTACACCTCATATAAAATTGGAATATTACAACTATTGTCAAAATTAAATTATGGATGTAGCCATATTGGATGGTTATAACCTCCTTGAATGTATTTAAATATGAAACTTTTAATCAAATTCCTTGGGTTAAATCCCAGCAACTTGGATGCATGTTCAGACATCTTTTAAGATAGTGAAACATGCTAACAAAAAATAGCCAAATCCTAACCAATTAATTACCCTAAGAATAAAATTCCAATATATATATATATATATATATATATATATATATATATATATATATATATATATATATATATATATATATATATATATATATATGTATATATATATATATTATTTTTCAAAATGTATCTTAATTAACAAAGTATCATATCTTGATATTCTCTAAGGATTTGGAAAAGTATGGAGGAAGATTTTTTGGCATAAAATCTTGAACAAATATGGACAATATCGAATAAAACTCAATACCCAGGTGTTGTAGGTGAGTTGGAGAGGAGATGGTAATCCTCCAAGGGAGGTCCCAGGTTCGAATATCCACCCTACCAAAAAGTTGAATTGGGTAACCAAATTCCAATTGATAATGTTGGTGCGGGCAGGGTTGGGTGCGACTCCCGGGTGACTTTGACGGTGTAGAACCCCCTGTTCGTGGTCTCTTAGACCAAGGCAGCCCCACAAGGGGTTTTCGCTTAAAAAAAATATAGGATAAAACTCAATTATCACCTCATTTGGTAAGAGCTTAGCATAATATTGGAAGAAAGCATCGATAATGTGTTGGGTTTCTACCAAAATATACCCATCATTCATATGCAGTATAGATTTTTTAGTTTTTTTATCTCATGTAGCTAAAAGAATTATGATATTTATTGTAATGATCCATCTGCCCCAATCTTATATGAAACTTAGCTCCTTTGGCCTTATAAGTTTCATAATTACTCAAAGCATCCCCCACTTGAACTAGAACTTGATGACAATCATAATCATCATATTGAGCATTGTCTTGTCTAAGATGAGAGTTATTTTCCATTTCTATTTTTCTCATCTTATTTCTTTTTTTATAAATATGTCGATATTTTTTTCTCATGAGGGATACCATAGTGGTAAGTCCTCTTGGTTCAAAATTGGCCTAACAGGATGAGTTGCACCCTCAAGACCTCAATCAATATTGGAATACTCAAAAATGGGTTTTTTTTAGTTAATGTCTAGAGCAGGCTGGTTCCTATGGTTCTAGCTATTCTAACTAACAAACAAAAAAGAAAAATGGGGGTCGAGGACTAAAGTAATAAATGCATAAAGTTAGAGGCTAGACTTAAAGTGGTGTAGATTTAGCAACATCAAGAAACATAAAGCATGAGAGTCTCTCACTTTAAACTAAATAAAATTGCCTAACAAACCAATTTCCTTTCTATATTATAGAGCATTTAATCTTATTAAGCACTTAAAAATCATCAAGCATTCCAAGAACTAATGAATAACAAATCCATGGAGAATTTTAGAAAGAAATTTAATTGTAATAGAATGAACCATTCATTTAGCTTTAACATAAATGCTTAACAACTAAATTGGTATACATGATTACCTTCAAAATAGACTATAGGCCTATCAAGATAAGTGTGAGAAGTGGTTGTTGCACTAAGGTTAACTATGGTTAAATGCTTCAATCATATTTTTATGACATGTGGAGCATATATTTTTCCTATGAATTTGGCTTACATGTTGCATCGTTTGATTCTAACCATCTAATGATAGTCCACTCATTTCTATTACACTTATCCAACTAAGCAGAGGCAAGTGTGTTATGTAAAAGTATTTGATAATTGATATCTTCTAATATAAATGATGTTGGGTGGCTAGTTAAAATGTGTGACCTTGCTAATTAGGACTAATATTGAGGATATGTCATCCAATGAGAGTGTTTTTTCACATCAAATAATTTACCTTGGCTAAATTTTAATTTGATGATCTTCTCTTTTGACAACATCATTGCTTCTAGATTCTAGCCACTTCTACACATAGTTGCATATGTTTATGCATAGTATTGGATGTTAGGTTTTATTTTTATATTTATACCTTGAATTATTCTACATCCATGATTCACTTTGGCTTGTTGGGCTCATATGCTCGTAATGATGACTTCATTGCTTCATTAGCCTGATGTCCATAGAAACTATGTAAAGTATCCCATTCGATGTCTGATGCTGGATATCGAACCAAATACCTTAGAATGTTTGGGGCTTTCTTCCATACTACATTGGGTTTTTATGCTACCTTAGTGATGTCAACATCATTGTTCATCCAACTTAATTCAATATTTGGCATCAATTCTATATTCGGTAATCTTTACCTTAACATTGAATGGTGTATGTTGGAGCATTGACATATTTTAATAGCTTCTTCTATCAAATATTAAACTTTAATTATGCCTTTGTTGAGATCAAAATTATAAGTGGCTAGTCATTTTACTTACTTAGCCAAATGTTCATATCTTTTACTTTTCACTTGTTGGATTTTATTGCCTTAGAATTAATTTTGATCTGGCAAGCTTCTTCTTAATGCTCTACTACCTATCTTACCTAATTTTACATCTACCCAAGCATTTTTACTCTTAGCATTATTCTTCAACCTTTTGGATTTATATCTTCTCTTTGTATTTGAATCTATCATAGGAGCTTCATCTGGTGATGATCTTGTTGTCTCTAAAACTATTGCATGCAATTTGTTGTATTGATGCCTTGAAAAAATAACTATATGGCCTAAAAATAATATCAATCTACCTTATATTATAGGATTGTAGATGTAGGTGGTGAAACTTACCTACATTATTGGCAACATTCAAGGATTTTTATTTGTAAAATTGAAAACCTAGTAAGCCTTATGTATGGGATAACCAAAATTTTGATAGGAAATAGAGCTAGAAAATAAGTTGGTTAGGAGCTGGTGAAGCTAATAGTCAATAGAAATAAAATAATTTTAGAACAAGGAAGGGAATTGATGAAATAAATAGGAAGTATGAGGGTAATTCATGGATTCTATAGCATTAATAAGGCTTTAGAAGCACATTTTGAAATAGGTATTTATCAAAATTTATCCCTTTTACCTATAAAATGAGATGTACTATAGAACCATGAGTAAAAGAGCTTTTGAATATTTATAAGGTGAAGAAATAATTGGAGAGATGAAGGGTATATTAAATAAGAAAGGAACTACAAGAAGCAAGAAAATCATGGACCCTAGAATACATGGATGCTGGTAATAGTGGCAAGATACTTAGGCAAATAGGGTAAAGAGATGGCTAGGGAAGTGGATGATACAAAGAAATAGAGAACAAAGACACGAGGGAAATACTAGTAATGAAAGAGGGACCAGAGAGAACATAGATACTTGAGTGTAGGCACCTCCCATAAAATTGAAATTTTCATGAGCATATTTTGCTACAAATGAACATTGCTTCAGGTCTAGACTAGTAGATTTAGGTGAATGTTCACTCACAGAATCTGCATAAGGTAAATATTCTAGGCACTCTAGAATTTTTTCCCTTCCACTACTTTCTTTCTTGTAAAACTATACGGGTAAATATCCTATGGGTTGTTGAACACCATGTGTTGGCTCCTTGCTTCAATAGTATGCATGGCTACTCAAAATTCTCACAAAAAAAATCATGCATTAGGTAGTCCCATAGATCTTGTATAACACTTCATTGATGTTGATGATAGCTGGATTATAATTTTAATTAGCTTTTGTTAGGGTTGGTACTACTTTTGCAAATCTTATTACTCGTGTGAAGATATAACTCCTTCATTTTCTCTTTTTTTCTACCCATCATAGCTCATAACTACGGTAAATACAACTTGTTCCCATTATCATCATCTTGTTATCACAACATATGGCTATCAACTTGGCATGATGTCTACCCTTTTCAACCTTTGACAATTTGATGCCATATGTGTTCTAAATATCATCTTATGCATGTCAAGGTATTCTATGTTGTCATATTTCATAAGCTTTCTCTTTTTATTATGATCTTTGGCACCTACTCATGTCATTAACACATTGATGGAATTAATCCCACATCCATAATTATGTGAAATGACTGTAGTTGTTTGTAAAGGGAGGATTGGGCTAGTGATGCACCTTGACGGATCCATAAATTGTGAACCGTACACCCGTTGGCCTTAAAATTTAACAGATGGTTCCACGTGCATGTTCTACATCAGGATGATCTCTAATCCTCCCGACCATCCAAAAATCATGTTTTTGAGACCTAATTCCGATATCTAGTGCCCCAAAATTAGCTTTTAGAATAGGTTCATGGGTTTTTTGGGTTTTTTTAGCTAGTAGAAGTTTATTATATTTTGTTATACCTTAAGTTGAGACCTAATATTTTAAATTAAGGTTCATTATTCTAAGAGGGATGTGTGTACCGAATTTGGGTACAAACCGACTATTTTCTATTTTTAGCAGTTTTTAGGAAAAATATCTATTTTTAGTAGGTTTAAGAAAAAATATATTTTTAGGGTTTCTTTCATTTTTGGTTACTATATGATGGATTGTAATATTTTGTAAAAGGGTTGTGAATTTAAGAATTATAATAATATCAATTGATAGTTTTCTTCCATTATTGCATTTGTTTTATATGATTAGAGTCCATTTTGTTGGTCTCTAGTAGCTGAGTTTACACCATTTGGTATTAGAGCGGTTGTGATCTCGCTAGTGAAGGGATGATGCCACCTAGAATATATGCCTAGATGAATAGGCATATCGAGGATCTAAATTCAGAAATAGCATGATTGATTGGTGTGATTGATCACATGGGAGAGAGACATCCCAGGGTACATGCAAATCAAGGATTTGATGATGAAAACATACCTAAGGAAAGTGGATATGAGGTCCACACTGAAGTAGAACTATAGGACCTAGAGGAAGAAGGGCATGATTTTGAAAATCGACTGATACGAGCTCTAGAGGGGCTTAAGGGGAATTAATATGGGATAAATATCGAGGTTCCCGAGTATGCTGGTGGGATAAAACTAGAGGAGTTGATTTATTGGATCAATAGCCTAGAAAAATATTTTCAATGGAGTAACCTTGCTAAAGAGAAGAAGGTTAAGCTCACATGCACAAATTTGAAGGGGTATGCATTGATTTGGTGGGATCATTTGTAGACTACATGAGAGATGAATGGAAAGGAAAAGATAAAGGATTGGAAAAATATGAAGAAGTTACAAGAAAAATTTATACCTGTAGAATACTCCCAAACCCTATTTCATAGATTTTCAAATATCTAATAGAAGGATAAAAGCATTGAGGACTATACTAATGAATTCTACAAGGTATCCATTCGAGTGAATCATAGTGAGATGAAGGAACAAAAGGCTGCCAAGTATGTAAATGGCCTATGTTTTGTTGTTCAAGATGAGATGAGCATGCATCACACTCTTACAGTGGAGGATGTGTATCAAATGGACCTCAAGGCGGAGGAGAAATTTAAAAGGATTAATAGAAGAGGTAAGAAGGGATTCACACCCTCTTAAGTTCAGGGTCAAAGTGGATATAATTTTCTTAAGGGAGAATCCTCAATACCTACTAAACAAGAAGAATATGGGCATAATCTGAGAGTAAGACGATACCAAAGAGGTAGAGGTTATGATGGTGCACAAAATGGGAATGATCCGAGGAGGTCGTATACCTATTATGGATGTGGTGAGGAGGGGCATAGAGCATTTGATTATCCCCAATGTGATTTCCAAGAAAGGGGTCAAGGAGGACAAGGAAGGAAGGGGATGAAGTTGTTGCTGACATGGGGGAAGCACTTATGATAAGGAGGACGTTGATTGCTCCTAAGAAAGAGATGGTGCAGAGCAAAGAAAAGGGACAGACCATAGATGGTGAAGATTCTTGGTTGCAAATGAACATATTTCAAACAAGGTGTACATCAAGAGGGAAGGTATGTAACATTTTAATTGATGGTGGTAGCTGTGAGAATATGGTGTCAAATGACATGGTTGATAAAATGCACCTGAAATGTAAAAAACATACTTATCCATATCGCATATCGTGGGTTAATAAGGGAAATGAGGTAACAGTAGATCAGAGGTGTTTAATTAAATTTTCAATTGGGAGCACTTACAAGGATGAAGTGTGGTGTGATGTTATCTTGATGGATGTATGTCACATTCTATTAGGAAGACCTTGGCAGTATGACAGAGAGACTAACCATAATGGGAGAAATAATACTTACACATTTTGGAAGGATGGTGTAAATATAGTTCTTGTACCTCTGAAGGAGGATGGTGAGTGAGAGCTTGTTGACGATGAAGGAGTTTCTTGTAGATATCAGGGATGCTAGCTTTTGTTATGCCTTAACATCTAGGAAGCTAGAAACATAGGAAGTGGTTATTCCTTCAGCAACAACTAATTTGCTAAGTCAATATAATGATATCACACCAGAGGAGTTACCATATGGGCTACCATCAAAAAGGGATATCCAAAATCACATGGATTTGATTCTAGGATCAACGGTCCCAAATCAAGTAGCTTATCGGTTGAACCCGACACATAATGCAAAGTTGAGTAGGCAAGTGACAAAGTTTATAAATAAGAGATTAGTTAGGGAGAGTATGAGTCCATGTGTGACTCCAGCATTGCTGACCTTAAAGAAATATGGTGACTGGTGAATGTGTATAGACAGTAGAGCCATAAACAAAATTATAATAAAGTATTGATATCCTATACCAAGAGTGGATGACATGATGGATGGATTAGCTAGAGCTAATAATTCAGTAAAATTGATGTACAGAGTGGCTACTACTAGATGAGAATTCGATAAGGGTATGAATGGAAGACAAATTTTAAGAAAAAATATGGATTGTACGAGTGGATGGTGATGCCATTTGGGTTGTCTAATGCACCTAGTACATTTATGTGGTTGATGAACATAGTACTATGGGAATATAATGGTAAGTTTGTGGTTGTGTATTTTGATGATATTTTTATTTATAGTAAAAGTGAAGAATACCATTTGTTACACCTAAAATTAGTGTTAGACGTGCTCAGGAAGGAGAAATTGTATGTCAACCTGAAGAAATGTAGATTTATTCAAGATAGTTTAGTGTTTTTGGGATTTGTAATCTTGAGAGATGGCATGAGGATGGATGATGAGAAAGTGAAGGCAATTCAAGAATGGCCTCTTCCATGATCTATAGCAGAAGTAAGGAGCTTTCATGGACTAGGTACATTTTACAAGAAGTTCATCAAGAACTTCAGTAGTATAGCTGCCCCAAAATTGAGTGCATGAAGGGGAAAGAGTTTGTATGGACTACGACAACAATAGAGAGTTTTGAACTCTTGAAGAAGAAGGTGTCATAAGCCCCTATTCTAGTGTTACCAGATTTTAGTAAGGTGTTTGAGGTTGATTATGATGCCTCATTTGTTGGAATTGGTGGTGTATTAAGTCAAGAGGGTCGACCTATAGCATTTTTTAGTGAGAAGTTGAATAATGCAAGGAAGAATTATTCTACATACGATGTGGAATTTTATGCAATTATGCAAGCATTGCAACATTGGAGGCACTACTTAATCTGAAAGGAGTTTGTGTTGTTTATTGATCATGAAGCATTGAGGTATGTCAATTTTCTAGAAAAAGTTAAATAGCAGGCATGCCAAGTGGGTTTCATTTTTACAACAATATACATTTGTCCTGAAACACAAGTCAGGAAAACAGAATAAGGTTGTTGATGCATTGAATATGAGTCTTGTTGTTGAAAAATGTGGAGAATGAAGTGGTAAGATTTGAGGGGATTAAATATCTATATGAATCTGATGCAAATTTTGGGAATATTATGCAACAGTGCAAAAGTGTGGTAGGGGGCGAGTCCTGTACTATTTTTGAAGAGTATTTTTTACAAAATGGTTATTTTTTTAAGGGTAATTGATTATGCATTCCCAATGGCTCTATGAGAGAGAACATCTTGAGGAAATTACATAGTGGGCATTTGGCTGATCATTTTAGAGTAGCCAAAACTACCACTCTTGTAGAGGAGAAGTACTATTGGCCAAAAATGGAGAGAGATATAATCAAGTTTGTCTCTAGATATAGAGTATGTCAAATGGCTAAGGGCCATGCACAAAATACAGGGTTGTATATGCCATTGCCAGTTCCTACAGGACCATAGACCGATCTGAGTATGGATTTCGTGTTGGGGTTGCCCAAGACATAGAGTGGTAAGGATTCAATTTTTGTTGTGGTAGACAAATTTTCAAAAATGGTGCATTTAATTGCTTGTCAAAAAAATAATGATGCAACTAGGACTGCAGTCTTATTCTTTAATGAGATTGTGCGGTTGCATGGTGTTCCAAAGACTATTACTTCTGATCGAGATACTAAGTTCTTGAGTCACTTTTGGAGGACGTTGTGGAAAATTTTGAATACCAGGTTGCAATTCAGTATTGCTTACCACCCACAGATCGATGGGAAAATAGAGGTAGTGAACAGAAGCTTGGGAAACCTCTTATGATGCATAGTTGGAGAAAAACAAAAAAAATGGGATTTAGCCTTGTCACAAGTTGAATTTACATACAACAGTTCAGTGAATAGGTCAACAAGTAAATATCCTTTTCAAATTATTTATGATTCAAATCTTAGAGGTATATTAGATTTGGTTGGGTTACCAATTGGGGAACACGTTAGTGATGATGTAGAAGCATTTTTTGAGCATATCTATAAAGTACAAGAGTCAGTGAGGGAAAAATTGCATAGTAGTAATGCTCACTACAAAGAGTCTATTGATGCACACAGAAGGGTGAAAGTGTTTGAAGAGGGTGATATGGTCATGGTTCATCTTAGGAATGAAGTATTTCCTAAGGGGATGTATAACAAACTAAAACTTAAGAAAATCGGGCCATGTAGGATTTTAAAGAAGATCAATGATAATGCCTATAAAGTGGATCCGCTCGATGAATTTGATATTTTGCCTATTTTTAATGTTTCTAATTTATTTTAGTATCCTAGTACTACCAAGGATGGCGAATTATAGGAGACAGTAAATTGGGCACAACAAATTCCTAATGTGAATTGTACACCCATTGGCCTTGAAATTTAATAGGTGGTTCCATGTGCGTGTTCTACATTAGGAAGATCTTTGATCCTCCTGAACCTCCAAAAATAATATTTTAGGGACCTAACTCCGACATGTAGTGCCCACAAATTAGCTTTTAGAATAGGTTCCCAAGATTTTTGGGTTTTTTTGGCTGTTAGAAGTTTATTATATTTTGTTATACCTTAATTTGAGACCTAATATTTTAAATTAAGGTTCATTATTTTAATAGGGATGTGTACACCGAATTTGGGCGCAATCTGACTCATTTCTATTTTTAGCAGTTTTTAGGAAAAAGATCTATTTTTAGCAATTTTTAGAAAAAATATATTTTTAGGGTTTCTTTGGTTTTTGGTTGCTATATGATGGATTGTAATATTTTTTATAAGGGGTGTGAATTCAAGAATGAGAAAAATATCAATTGACAGTTTTCTTCCATTATTGCATTTGTGTGATGTGATTGGAGTCCATTTTGTTGGTCTCTTGTAGTTGAGTTTACACGAGGTAGCCTTTCCATTAGGATATGGAGTCTAGAATATGGATGAAGATGGAAATGGATGACTTGAGGGTGGAGGTAGGATGTGAACTTAAATAATAAAGAAACATAAAATAAGGTTAGATGAAGAAGATATTGGATGAATGTGTGGATTATCTAACTCTCATATAAGAATATAGCTTAGCTATCATGGCCACAACAATTAGAAAAAAAAGGATAAAATTTCTCCTCAATTTTTAGACATAGAGTAAGAGGAAACTTTGCTAAAGCAGGTTTAAAAAGTGTGGAGAGTTGCATATATTATAAAATTATTCTAAAATACACACTCCTAATGTTTCTCAAACTTAGCCTAACATGCCTTCTCTTTTTTGTGACTATTTGTTGTTAATCAACCTCAAAATATCTTTAAACATACCCTCTTATTTCCCTTCTCCTCTTGTTTTTAAACTTTGCTTCTTTGGCATAGTTTTAATGCTCCTCAAGAAAAAAAGAGTAAGAAAAGAATGGAAAATATTAGAAGAGGGAGTTTTTCACCACCTTATCACAAATTACAAAGCTTACTATAACTCAAAGAAATGAAGTTACAATGAAAGAGGGAACCATTTTATAGACTTCATGTGATTGCAACTACTCTTTCATTTGTAATTCATATTTTTCTTTTTTAGGGTAATGTTCACTATATTTTTTTTAAAGTAATATTTACCATATAGCCAATTCATCCTTTCAAATAGTTTGCCTCTCTTCAAAATTTTACACATGCAATTTGAATGGATTTCTTTACAAAGTATATTTTCTTGTGGTAAGCTACCTTTATCTAGTTCTACCTATCTACTATAGGTTTTATTTATATGTAGACTGTTTTACACAAAATTGTGGTATGCTACCTCATGCCATTGAAATAAGCTTAGTCTTTTCATTGGAATATATAGTGGCCTAACCATATGATGTCATATTTGAGCTTTGTTATCTAATAATTATTTTTGTTCATATATTTGGTATCGATCTAGTCGTAATATTACTATAATCTTGAGATATTCCCAATTTTAATAATTATTTGGTACAAAGCATCGAGAACTAATGAAACCAGCTATATTTTTTAGATATTCTCCTTTCATGGATGATATTGGTAATATGAATTTGCATGATTTCAAGAAGAATTGTAATCATCCACTTTGGATCTAGTGTATCATATTTTCCAACCAGATTCAATTTATTTATTGATAACTTCTAACCTCTTTGCCATATCTATTGTTTCTCGTGACTCTACAAACCTTGAGCTTGGGTGTAACTAGCTTCTAAGTTTTGTTTATTTTCCAAGTTTGACCAAATTCATGCCTCAATATGGCTTAAAACATATTCACAAGAGGTAATTTTTCTTTCTATGTGGGCGAAGTGAATATCTCTACGTGTATATTTTTGGGAAGATCTTTTGCTAGATTTGTTTGTTGCTCGTAATTGTTTTATATGATATGGTTTAATTTTATCATTGATAATATTAATCAAACCTTTAACACATGGGATTGCAATATGACCATGATCCAAGACCAGGTGGTCTCCTAATTTCTCCATAATATTCTTAAACAAACATATTCTAAATTATGGTGGTAGATCAACAACTAATACATTTTGTATTACTACTAGGTCTAGGCACTTATGCAGCAAGATTGGGACCTTATTTAAGATGCCAATTGTCTAGACCTGGATGCCCCTGTAAAACAGTGCTCTAGAGTATAGCTAGGTATAATTTAAACCCATAACCTTGTAGATTGTCTAGGGATTAATTGTGACAAAATTTGAGAGGTCTATTGTACAATTATGTAAAATCTAACCTTTTAGGCATACGGATAGATAGAATGACGAGGGCTAAATTTTATTTCAATCAAGTGATCATCACTTTGATGCCAATTGATGATCCCATAAAGTAGTATTTTCATATTTTAACCATTTGATAGTAGCTTCCACTAGGTCCACCTGTTCTAGAATTAGTAGATATTTTCTTAGCTCTTTAATTTCATTAGCAATACTATCCTTAGCCTTTTGATGCAATTCTTTGAATACTTGTTTATATTGTTGAGTTTTTTTCATCCTTTATTCTTTAGTCACTTCTAGATAATACAAATTTCATTAGGATTCTTTTATTTGTTGGTTCATGTCCCATAACTATGTATTCCACTTTTATTTGCCTAGAAATCCATTCGATTATTGTTTTTCTAGTGTATCATACACCATGTCCAACTTATCACCTTCTTCTTGCCCAAATCCCTACTTTTTTTGTAAGCTATTCTTGGTATTTTGAGCATATTATGGGAAGAAAAAATATGGATGTCCTTTCTAATGCTATATATTGATATGAATATATTGCATAGGCCACCAGTTCTCCTAATTTTAAATTTGGACCTAATTTTTTATCTTTCATAGGATATGTTTTACTCACCCCTTCAATATATACATCTTAGCCTTCCATTAGGATTTTTTATCATATGCTTTGTATCTTGGTTCAATGTTTTGTTGCTCAACCTTGTTGAGATTATTAGTAAAATGTTCAATTATAGTCTTTAAATATTAAATTGTTTAATGTTCCTTAATTTTTCTAGTCAGCATACTCTTGCATAGTAAGTGATTAGAAATAAATGGTTCTATTATTGTTGGTAGTTGTGAGGATGGTATAGTTAAGATCAAGGCCTCTGAGCTTATCTAATAAATCCCATGGGCATATAATACATTGGTCTTCAGAGGCAATTTTCCTACTAATATGAGCAGATTCTAAGCCATGATATCTAGTTGGAAAACTTGTGGGAATCCTTTTTCTTTCTACTACTATATTTGAAGGCCTAATTTTGAATTTAAAGCTGAATATAGTATGTATAAGCCTATACCTATGATGGTTGTACCTCCCAAGGAATCCTATTCCAAATTTTATTTAATTGGATGTTAAAATCAAGGAGCATTTCCTAAGGATATTTTTGAATATAGGATAGCTGAGTGAGAAATAATAAGGAATTTCCTAGATCAACAATATCATTATGAGTGGTTTAGCCAGGTCAACCTAAGCCCTAATGCTATTGTCTTCTAAATATGTATACCATTGAAATGATTTACCTTGAAAGGATTGAGCAAGCATTCTTACCATAATGTCTTCAAATATGATATTGCAAAAGGTGGTCAAGGTTGAAACATCTTGACAATGTTGATAAGTGATTTTCCCACTACCATCATAAATGGGCAATAACTTTAATGCAACTTAGGTAATCTTATGGATCTCAGGCATATTAAGTGTTCCAACATTATTCCAAGCCAAATAAATTTTTCCAACCATAGGAACTTCATCCAGGTTGATATTATTACCTTTAAAACTATTGCATGAAATTTGTTGTATTAATACCTTAAAAAATAAACTATATGGCTTGAACAAAATTACAATTTATATTATATTGTAGGATTATGGATGTAGGTGGTGAAAATTACCTACAATTCCTTGGGTTTATCTAAGAGATACAATTTCAAATCTTGATATGAGGGGACTAGGACCCCTCATAAAAACCCATGCTTTAACATAACATCTAGTTTCGATATGGATATTGTAGTGGTAAACCCTTGGGTTTTCATCTAGGAGATCCAAGTTCAAACCCTGATACTTTACCCTAATATTTAATCTAGGGAGAGATAATGTAGTGGTAAATACTGATATTTCATATAGGAGATCCAAGTTCAAACCCTCATACAAAGGGACTGGGAATCCTCATAAAAACTTGAACTTTACCCTACTATTTATTTTACCCATAAAAGGATAGGTTGATTGGTAATAGTTGAGTGCTTGTTGATGGGCTACCCCAGTTCGATTCCTTGGAGGGTTGAGGGTACCACTAACTTCATCTTTACCCAATGAGCTAGATTTTATGAAGGTTCCCTATGAAAAAAAATAAATATATATATTGACATTTTCATGATATTTCCGTCATCAATAATTGATGGGAATATAGAATAATTATATTGTTAATAGAATCCTTACATGCTTTTTAATAAAAATATTAATATTAATATATGAGCGCAACTCAAGTGAAATACTTATCCAATATTTTCTAATCATCATCTTTATCCCTATAAGAAGTGCCAATGTAATATAGAAATTGTATCTCTTGTCTAGTCACTAAAGATGTTGCCCCTACGATTGATGTTGTGATCACCTAAATAACCATATTTTTCAAGATCACATATAGCTCATTCACAATTATATTTTGTATATTCCTTTGTATCTCTTACAACACTAAACCTTGAGACTCTTATGTTCCTCCTGCATTACCATAATCCTAATATGTGTAGATCAATTATTTACCTTATTTGGTCAACAATAACCATTTTCAAGTGAGACTTATTTTCATTTCCTATAATCCATGATGAACTTCACAGCCAATATGGAAGCTTTAATAAAACCCTCAAAATTCCTTTTCCTATAAATATTTCTCACTAATAAATAGTTATGTTTTCACTAGAAGCACTCGTTGATATTTGACTTATTCTCCATATTGTTCCTTGAATTTACAATGGAGAATAATTATTATTACTATGGCCTAAAAATATACCTGTACACTTTTCTATATCCATACAAATATCTTCAACTTCGTTATAATTAAAGATTAAGTTTCCTCTTGAGTATTTAGGAGTTTAAATTTAATCTTAAGTATTTCATATTCAAGTGATCACCAATACCTTTAGCCTTGGTTCTTGCCATGGAATAATTATCCCCTTTATTTCTCCACACCTATTTCCAACAATACTATCACTTGTGTAATTTTTTAGACCACATCATGGAAGCAAAGATGCCACTTTTATGCTTTCACCTATGTGACTTGGAACATTACACATAGGTCCATACTATAGCTCCTCCTACATCATTTAAATGCTAAAATATAGTGGTTGGAATTAAGTATACATTAGATAAATTTATCAAGATAAAATATGATGCAATTTGTATATTTACATGAGGTACATTCTTTATCTTCTAAATTTGTAAGTCCTTTGCAAAGCACTTTCTTACCATCACACCTTGGCTTCAATTTTCCATCAAAAAATAGAGAACTATTACATTGATTTTATCAAATATAAAACATCTTGATCAATTAACTACTAAAATATTGGGAGTGCTCTATGCCACTTTATGACTTAACTATAGAAAAGGTGCCTAGATTCTATTTCCCAACACATACCAAACTAGATTAATAATATTTTTTATAGTTATGAGAATTTCCATCAACATTTCTTCAATGTGTAAATATAAAGGTGTGCATGCCATCCATGAGCTATTAAGTTTCATTACAACCCATTTATGTATTGTATTTTATGAATCTCTTTATCAAGGTATGCATATCCATAAACTGGTGTGTCTTATCATGTATTCTTACTTATTTTTTGAGCATACCAATACTCTTCTCAAGTGTATGATGTACCTCTATGCCAAGAAAATAATGCACCAAACCTAAATTGATTAATTTAAATTATTTTATAATGTCTTACATGAATTCACTCTTAATATTTATGAACTTACTATGAAAGATATTTTATCAACATATAAGCAAATAATTAAAATATCATCATATTTTCTTATGTTGTATAATGTGGATTCATGCATACTTCTCACAAAATCCCACTTAAAAAATAATCTTTAATTATTGAAAATAGTTCCCTTGGTGCATGTTTCATTCCATGGTATATTTTTTTTTTAACTTGCAAATGTGTCCTTGTTTACCTTCCACTTTAGATTCATGTGGTTGTTCCATATCCAAATTTTCAATATTACCTTTCAATAATCTATTTGAAAGAGGCCCGAGGTGTAGACCAATTGGTTCATCCAAACCCCATAAGGGTGGCGAAGGTCCAAGGTTAAAATCTCGGGCCTCGTTGGACTGAACGCTTGTCCCTTTCCTGGTGCTTTCAGCAGCATAAAAGGTTTAAAATGATTGTGGCATGGTGGTTATAGGGGCGAACTGTATGAAGATCTGTGTGGCAACTTTCGGGGCAGACAGCGCAGAATACTATGGTGGCCATAAAAGCTGGATAGCCTGCCCAGATTCGTGGTGGCTACCGATTCCACCATGTAAACACAAAAAAAAAATAATCTATTTGAAAGTTAATATGGAGTCATTTTTGGGGCTTCTAAGGCCAAAACCATTTTTATTGTATCTTGTCCTCCAACAAGTGCATATGTGTCATCATAATCAATGAAATTTTTTTGTGCATACCCTTTTTCTACTAGCCTTCTTCATGCCTTTCAATTTTTACATCATTATTATACGTAGACTTCAACACCCACTTCACTCGAATTACTTCCTTGTTCTTTGTAATTTCATACAACTCCTAAGTATTAGTTTATTTTATTCCATTCAATTCTTATTACATAGATTTGGTCCATACCTTGATTTGGGTTGCCTATTCAAAAAGTGAGGATTCACTCAAATCTTGTTGAGCAAGGTGCAGCGACAGTATTGTCATTGTTGTCAAAACACTCAGATGGTCAGGTTGATGCAATGGAAAGTTATTCGAAAGTTATTCAAAGTATGTACGGTAGTGTTCAATGCTTATGAGGATTTTTTTATGTTCGGGTGAAGTTGTTACAAGTTGTTCGTGCAAATTTGCAAAAGTTGTAAAAATCATCAAGAAGTCAAAGAGGCAAAAGTTGTCAAAAAGACGCGCTCCTTGCTTGTAGTGCATGGTCATACAGGTTGGAGCACGTTGGCATATTGGAAAACATGTTATAATAGTGTTGGAGGTTTCAGATCAATGTTTGGATTGATTGTTTGCATCATCGATACTTGGTTGGACAATTTTACACTTAGTTGGACAGTTGTAAAATCTGTGTTAGAGGCTACTTTGTAGGACAAATATTAAGAAAACCATGAGGATTTAGACCTTGCAATTTTTATTGGAGGTAGTATGATGTACAAAGAGCTTATTTTTTACATTTCAGCCCTAACGGAGACTCGAGGAAGAAACGGAAGTAGTTGCAAAATACCTCCGCAACACTTTTTCCATTTTATGTAACGTGTAAAATCTGCGTCAGAGGTCACTTTGTGGGGGGAATATTAAGTACTCCTTGAGTAATTGGACCTCAAATTTTGTACTAGAGGTATATGGATATACGAAGAGCTTAATTTTTAAATTTCAGCCCAAACGGAGTCCGGAAGAAGAAATGGTGAACATTGCAAATTGGCTTTGGAGCACTTTTTCAGTTTGTGACGTGTAAAATCAATGTCAGAGATCACTTTGTCGGAGGTATTGCGAATAATCCATAAATATTTAAAATATGAAATTTAAACTAAAGGTAGTCAATTTATCCAAGAATATATGTTTCAATTTTTAGCCCATTTAGAAATTTTAGAAGGAAGTTATGACTGTTACAAAAATCCCTATCAACTCTTTTTGGTATTTTTGGCAGTTTCTAAGAATGTAACAGGTGAGTGGTACTTTTGTGTAATTGAAAAAAAATATCTATATTTTTTAATGTGAAGCATATATATGTTTTAAAATAAAAGAGGGAAGGGGGTTTTTTGAAGATAGGACTGTCGGTGCATGTTGTGAAGATTTTTTTCTTTGGCATTTTGATTGAAAAATGTGCAAGGTGTGAGGTAATCAATGTGCAGAGTTGAGAATATTGAGAAGGTTAGACATAAGATTTTAGAGGTGAATATTTGTGATCCATACCACTCAGGGTCTTTTGATGATATTTAATACTTTTATCAGATCTTTTTAAATTTGTTGGGTCGGTGCTTGGCAGCATGGATCGATGCTCCTTGTAGTTGGTGTTGTTAAAGTTTGGATTGGCTTGTGCCATTCATTGTAGTTGGTGCTGCAAAAATATTGTAAAGACCAAACATTTTCGAGGGTGGATTTGGATGGGAATCCAAAAAACCCATTGGCACAATGGTTTTCCCACATCAAGTTTCCACTATAAATATGGTGTTATATGATGCATGTTTGTGTGATTGCTTGTTTTGATTTTATTTCGTAGTTGGATTAAATTTTTAATATACACTGATTCACCCCCCATCTTAGTGTCATGATTAGTTCAATAATTGGTATCAGAGCGAGGTTCCTGAATAGGCTTAACCGGCTAGGGTGATCTTGGAAGTGACACAATGGTAGCTGGTGAAGGCTTATCATCAAACAAAGCACCATTGTTTGATAGAACTAATTATGTATTTTTGAGACTCAAGATGTAGACATATTTGTGCTTTGGAATATGACATTTTAAATTCAGTAAACATGTAATACCCACCACTTCTCTAACCAATGCTGCTGGTAAGAAATTGTTTGAGAATGACTCAAAATCAAAGAATGCTATCATGTGTGGATTAGTGGATAGTGAACTGGTAAATATTATGGGTTGTAAAATGGTAAAGGAAATATGGTAAAAGCTAAAGAGCATTCATGAAGGAGATGTTAATATCAAGGATACCAAGTTACAAACACATTGACCTCAGTTCAAAGGATTAAAGATGAATGAGGATGCGAATATAGAGACATATATGCTAAGAGTTAATAAAGTCATTAATTCGATTAGAGGAATCGGCAAGGAAATCAAATATTTTATCATCATGAAAAATGTATTAAGGTCCCTTCCCCAAATATTTTATTCTAAAGTTTCAGCTATAGAAGAAACTAAAGATCTAAATTATTTTAGTATGGATGAGATGCATGGTTCTTTGACTGCATATGAGTGAGAATAGGATCCTAAGAAGATACTTTTAAATCCTAGAAAAATATGAAAGCAAAACAAGAATTTGAGGAAGAAGAGACATCAGATGAAATGGAAGTAAACTTTATTTGAAAACTAAAAAGGGGAAAAGGAAAATACAGAAGAAAGTTACCATTTAAATGTTTCAAATATGGAGGCATTGGGAATTTTGCAACTAAATGTCCACTTAATGAGAAGAACATAAGTGATGAAGGATCGCACAGAGAAACAAGTTACTGGAAGAAAAAATCAAATTTTAGAAAAGGTAACTTCAAGAAGAAAAGTTTCATCTCCAAGAAGGTCAGTTCATTAGAAGATAGCTCTAGTGAGGATTTTGAAAAAGAAATAGACAAAGCTCTTTTCATAACAAGTTTGAAATTGTAGATAGAAGAATCCAAGAAGATCTCCGAAGATATCCAAGTGCAAATAACCATGAAAATAAATTATTGCAGCAAGTTAGAAGAAGATATTATCGGTTTAACGATGCAACTAGAAGAAATGAATAAGAAAATTGGATTTTATCATAAATGTGAAGAGAGTTCTATGAAGTTGGATAATATCATAAAGAACCATAAGACTATAGGCATAAAATTTGGTTTGGGTTTTGACGAAGGAGAATCATCAAATGGATCAAAGGCCACAAATGAAGAATTCACAAAGAATGAAGAAAAGAAATAGGTTAATCAAGCAAAAATGAATCATGCAAGGGAAAGCAATAATGCAAGGCACGATAGGAGAATTGAAAATTATGGTTTCACCAATGTCACACATTAAAGAAGAAGAAGATTGATAGCTCCTACAACAACATGGAAAAGACCACCACCTAGGTTCAATCATCTCTTTTTTGGCTATTGTTTTAAATGCAATGGTTGTGGACATAAGATTTCATATTGCAAGTATAATGTAGGACCAAGGAATTTTTCTAGTAGAATTGCTTTTTCACCTTTGATGGATTATGCAGTAGAATGTTATAATTATCATAACTTTGGGAATATTGCAAGAAATTATAGAAGTACATTTGCATCAAATCAATTTCAAGGAAGAAAATTTCAGCCAAATGGAATAATACAAAATAGAAAATTTCCCAAAAAACATTCACAAGCTACTGAAAAAGAAAAGCCAAAACAAGAGCCCAAAACTGTAATCAAACCGGAGTGGAAAGAAAAAGAGCAACCTAAAGAATAAAAGGAATACTTGATCGTACAAATGGTATTTAAAGTGTAGAATAAATCTGCACCATGGATACTTGATAGTGGATGCTTCATTCATATGACAGTTGCAAACAAATATTTGAGAAATTTCAAAAAATATGAAGGTGGTTCAGTGAAATTCAGAAACAATGATAAAGCTAAGATAGTTGGTAGAGGTTCAGTTAAGATCAATGACATAAACATTAGGTCATAAGAATTCTTGTTTATGGTTGGTCTAAAGCATAACTTGTTGAGCGTAAGTCAGATTTGTGATAGAGGTCATGATGTGATCTTTAAGAAGCAGGGTTGTGAAATCATAAAGGTAAATAGTGGGAAGTTGATAGCAGCCAGATCAAGTACATTTGGAAACCTGTACACTCTCTCAGAGAGTTCATAAGGAGCTTGCTTGATTGGATAGGAATAAGAGAATTGGTTGTGGCACAAGATGCTCGGTCATATCAATTTTGACAATCTAGTAAAAATCAGTTCAAAGAAAGTAGTGAGAGATACTTCCACCATTGGCAAACCATCAAATAGCATTTGTGCTTCATGTTAAAAAGGGAAGCAAACTAGAGTCTCATTTAAAACAAAATATTACTACACAAACAAACCTTTGGAACTAGTACATACTGATTTATGTGGACCCATGAGAATGAAAATTATAAATGGTGACAAATATTTTATGTTGTGTATAGATGACTATTCCAGGATGACATGAGTATTGTTTTTTAAGCATAAATCATAAGCTCTTGAGATGTTCAAGGTTTTTAAAAACCAAGTTGAAAATCAAAAAGAAAAAACGATTAAATGTTTAAAGTCAGACAGAGGAGGAGAGTTCATTTCAAAGGATTTCACAAAGTATTGTGAAAAATATGGCATTAGGAGACATTTTTCAGCAGCCAAGACACCTCAGCAGAATGGTGTGGTAGAAATAAAGAACAGGATAGTGCAGGAAATGACACTGACTATGTTGACTGAGAGAAAAGTAGCAGACAAATTTTGAAAAGAGGTAGTCCATACTGCGGTATACATCCAAAATAGGTGCATGTTGAGGACGCATGAAAGGAAAAATCCTTATGAGTTGTGGTTTGGTAAAAAGGCAACATCAAGATATTTTGAAGCTTTTGGCAACAAGTGTTACATCAAAATAAGTGAATAAAACCCTATTAAGTTTGAATATAGAGCGTATAAAGGTATTTTTCTTGGCTATTAGTCAAAAAGCAAAGCTTACAAATGTTACAACAAGAGGCTCAAAAAAATGAGGAAAGTGTCGATGTTAAAGTTGATGAAGGAAGGGAATGAGTAATTAGCTATGAAGAGAACTATGCAATTTATGAAGAGGTCATTGAAGGAGATGAGAAAGGGGAAATGGAAAAGAAACCAAGAATTGAATCAGAGGATTCGAAAATGATTCATAATTGGAATAAAACAAGAAATTCAAAATAGGTAGTTGGTAGAAAGATCATCCTAGAGAGCAAATAATTGGACACCCCACAGTTGATGTTCATATAAGAAGAATATTAGTAAGCAACTACTCTTTACTATCCAAAATTGAGCCCAAAAATATTTCAAGCAAAGATGAAATTTGGGTAAAGGCAATAAATGAAAAATTAGATCAAATCGAGAAAAACAAGACTTGGGAGTTAGTACCAAGACCCGCAAATAAAAATGTAATCGGTACTAAATGGGTCTTTTGAAACAAATTTAATGAATATGAATAGGTAGTCATGAACAAATAAATATTGGTATGCAAAGGGTATGCGCAATTTGAAGGTATTGAATTCAAGGAAACCTTTGCACCTGTGGCCAGACTAGAGGCAATTAGAATGTTTCTTGCTTTAGCAGTTTACAAGAATTTCAAAGTTTATCAAATGGATGTGAAATCATAATTTTTGAATGGGAAACTTGAAGAAGAGGTTTATATTGAGTAGCCAGATGGTTTTCAGCTGGGTGATGATCCCAAATTGGTTTGCAAGTTGAATAAAGTGTTATATGGCTTAAAATAGGCACCCTGGGCATGGTATGCAAGCCTAGACAATTATCTTACTCAGCAAGGGTTCAAGAAAGGTATGGTGGACAGTAATTTATATGTAAAAATAGAAAATGGTCATCATATTGTTGTTTTTGTATGCATATATGATATCATATTTTGCAGCAACAAAGATGAGTTGTGTAAATAATTAGCAAATAATATGTAGAAAGAGTTTGAAATGTCAACTATTGGTGAACTTTCATATTTTCTCAGATTGCAAGTTAATAAAAAGGAGAAGGACATATTTATTTCTCAAATTAAATATGTGAAAGAGATGCTAAAAAAGTTCACAATGGAGGATTGCAAGCCAGTTAGCACTCCCATGACGACATGTTACAAGTTGAGCAAGGATGAAAAATCTCCACCTATTGATCAAACTATGTACAAATCCATGATTTGGAGTTTACTTTACTTGATAGCTACTAGAATGGACATTTTGTAGGAAGTATGCATGGTAGCACAATTTCAGGCTAGTCCTAAGGAGACTTGTGATAGTAGTGAAGAGGATTTTTTGGTACCTCAAGGTTACTATGGAGTATGGGTTATGGTATCCGAAAGGTAAGGACTTCACCCTTATTACGTATTTAAATGCAGATTTGGTAGGATGTGTACATGATAGTAAGAGTACCAATGGAGGTGCATTCTATCTTGGTGATAATATTTTTGCATGGCATAGCAAAAAGTAGGAGTCAATATCATTATCCATAGCAGAGACAGAGTATATTGCATTGACATCGTGTTGTACACAGGTACTTTGGATGAAACAAACTTTCAAGGATCTTGGAATAAATTTCAATGATCCCATATCAATCATGTGTGACAACACAAGTTCAATAAATATCTCAAAGAATCTATTTATGCATTCTTGAACAAAAAATACTACTATCTGGTACCATTTTTTTTAGGAGAAAGTTGTCGAAGGTGAGGTTAAGTTGGATTTTGTTCCAAAAACAGAGCAAGTAGCAGATATCTTCACAAAACCATTGCCCAAGGAATTCTTTGAGTACCTTCATAAGAAATTGGGAGTGATCACAATTCCCAAGCATTGACTAGCTATCGGAGCCACATTCTTAGGGGGAGCATTTGTGTATTTGTTTATCTTTTTGCTCATGTTTGTGATTCTTTCTAAGTATAATAATTTTTACCTAAGAATATTGTGCATGGACTCATGGGGGAGTTTGTAGCAACCCTTTGGTCTTGTTTTTAAAGGGGGAGAAGAGTTACAGTAAATTGTGTGTGTGTATTGTCAACAATTCCAAAGAGGGATATTGTTGAGCAAGGTGTAACGACAGTATCGCCATTGTTGTCAACACACTCATATGGAAAGGTTGATGCAATGGATAATTTTTTGAAGGTTTTTTAGAGTATGTACAGTGGTTTTCAATTATTATGAGGATAATTTTGATGTTCAAGTGAATTTTTTATAGGTTGTTCATGCAAATTTGCAAAAGTTGCAAAAATTGTCACGAAGTTGTCATAGTAAAAGTTGTCAAAAGGTGCGCTTCTTTCTTGCGGTGAATGGTAAGATAGGTCTGAGCATGTTGGCATGCTATAAAATGTATTAGATTAGTTTTTGAAGTGTCATATCGATGTTTGGATTGATCTTTTGCATCGCCAGTACTTGGTTGGACAATTTTGCACTTAGTTGGACAATTGTAAAATATGTGTTAGAGGCCACTTTGTAGGAGGAATATTAAGAAATACATGAGGATTTAGACCTTAAAATTTTTACTTGGAGGTATTTTGATATACAAAGAGCTTATGTTTTAAATTTCATCCCGAACAAAGACCCGAGGAAGAAACGGCGATAGTTGCAAAATGCCTCTGCAACACTTTTTCTAGTTTATGTGATAGGTGTAAAATCTGCGTCAGAGGTCACTTTACGGGAGGAATATTAAGAAATCTGTGAGGTATCTGGATATACTAAGAGATTAAGTTTTAAATTTCATCCCAAAAGGATTTTGTAAGAAGAAACGGTGAGCATTGCAAAATGGCTCTAGAGAACTTTTTTAGTTTATGTGACAGATGTAAAATCAACATCAAAGGCCACTTTTTCAGAGGTACTATGAATAATCCATGAATATTTAAAATATTAAATTTAAACTGAAGGTATTTGGTTTGTTTAAAAATATATGTTTCATTTTTTAGCCCATTTGGAAATTTGAGGAGGAAGTTATGACTGTTACAAAAATCCCTATCAGCTCTTTTTGGCATTTTTGTTAGTTTCTAAGAATTTAATGGTTGAGTGGTACTTTTGTGTAACTAAAAAAAAAGATCTATGTTTTTTAATGTGAATCATATATATGTTTTAAAATAAAATGGAGAAGGGAGTTTTTTTAATAGAGGATTGTCGATGCATATTGTGAAGAATTTTTTTTTTTTGGCATTTTGATTGAAAAAATGTGCAAGGTGTAAGATAATCAATGTGCAGAGTTGAGAAGATTGAAAAGTTTAGACAAAATATTTTAGAGGAGAATATTTGTGAACTAGAACACTCAGGGTCTTTTGATGAGATTTAATGTTTTATCAGATCTTTTTAAATTTGTCGAGTTGGTGCTTGACAACAGGGGTCAATGCTCCTTGCAGTTGGTGTTGCTAAAGTTCGAGTTGGTTGGTACCATTCCCTGTAGTTGGTGCTGCAAAAATATTGTAAAGACCAAATATTTTTGAGGTTGGATTTGGATGAGAGTCCAAATAGTCCATTGGTACAGTGGTTTTCCCACATCAGGTTTCCACTATAAATCTAGTGCTATGTGATGCATGTTTGTGTGATTGCTTTTTTTGATTTGATTTCATAGTTGGATTAAATTTTTAATATACACTGATTCACCCCCCTATCAGTGTCACGCTTAGTTCAACAAATCTTTGGTAATAGCACATAGTTCATTATATTATCTATTTGCTCCATTTAACTTTTTTTTTGTTCTTGTCCTTGGATTCTTATGAACCTCCTATTAAAATTCTAATCCAACATTTGGTGTATTTAATGTTATTGTAATTTTATTATTCCTTTTGTGCTTGTATCTAGAGAAAATACATGTGGTTGCATTTAATGATTATAATACACCAACATATTCAATTATGATTATCTCCTAATATTCTTTACTTCATGTTAATATACTACCCCTTCATCAAAAAAAATATCTCTAGATGCAATGCATTATCTAGATTTAGGGTTATAATATCTATATGCCTTTATTTAGAATATCCAACAAAAAAGTATGCTCAATTTTTTGTTTGAACTTATTATTTTTCATATCTTAAACATGAAGATAAGCTAAAAAACTAAACACTCTCAAGTCATTTATTAAAGGCTTATTTCCATACCATACCTCATGAGGAGTCATAGTTTTTATTTAAATTGTTTAACTTCTATTAAGAATGCATATTGTTGTTATAACTACTTTAGGCCCAAAATGATTACTAAAATATTTGACTAGCACCATGCTTCTTGCCATATCTATGAATTTCCTATTGTTCCTTTCTACCACTCCATTTTTCTAAGGTGTATAGGCAAATTATAACAACCCACCAAAACAAATCGAAGAGAGATACATTTTTTATATCACACAAGTAGGTTCACAAGGAGACACAATATTATTTTTAGCATTCTCAAGTCTCCACCACATTTGAGTTTAATTTCATTGTATATGACACTCAATGGATAAGAGTGGCCAACATGCCATATTTTTGGGGTTCATATTACTAATATTCACCATTTAGAAGGATGCCAAAGTGGCCCCCCCACATTTTCTATACCCTTAGTGATATAGAAAAATTTAACCACGACACAGGGATTATATATGTAGATTATTTTGGCATAAGGTCTTGGTGCTTAGTTACACCTCTATGGGTTAACTAAGGTCATCACCACTCACCTGGTAATGATCATTGTTACCTAAATCTCATTTTTTTATGTTACCACCACAATTGTCTTGTAATTGATTCCATTAACTCATAGTTGCAGAACACACGATTCCCACCATACAAGGTGTATCAATCACAAGAATTTGGATATTGCATGATTGCAACTCCTTTTAGATTTTTGAGTGCCTAGCTATTACATCACCACAACTCCTAGGACTCACCTCTACCTAGTTATTGCATCACTACAACTCCTCCTAGGATTGGTTTTATTCTATGACTCAAGGTCCTAAAAGAAGAGGTCTAGTTCAAAGCCCAAGAACCCCTCCCAAGATTCATGCTTAAACAATAATTAACATATTTCTCATAAATGAGCAAATAATGTGCTATAATACAAAATTATGCATAGTTATGACATAAAGTTAAATCTAAAATTAAATATCATACATAAGCACATTAAGCTAGTACAAAAGAAATATCTAGCTAGATTTTAAAGCATGAGTAAATAAATCATAATATTAACTTCTAACATAATGCTAACATAAAACATCCACTTAATTTAAGCATCCTCATTAGATCAAGCTAGCATATAGTTTTCCATTGCTTTTCATAATGACAACTTCTTTTAAAGAGATCAATACTAACTCATTTCTTCATTCAATCATTGCACAAAATCCAAATATCTTCTTGCACTTACAAATAGGCTCCAAGCCTTATTAGTAATGAAATAAGTATAACCAATTTTTACATTCCAAACTTTACATTTACATAACAACATTTTCTCCCAAAATATACTAGATAAATTACACCTAAATGTCCTCTGCACCATCTTCATCTCACGAACTTCTTCATGAAAGAAATCTTCTTGGACTTACAAAAAACTAAGGGATTAGGACAACTCTTAATGCAATACAATTTAACATGCTCTATGTATAAATGCAAGCAACCATGCAAAATATGTTTCAACAATAAAGGAGAAAATCCCATACTTCTCTTTATAATGGTTTCCTTACCTACTTAAGTCTCAAGAAACCATTATAACTATCTATCCATTCCAAAGTTCATTCCTCAAGCAACCTTGCAATATGTATTTCATGCAATCAACAATGCACCATAAAAAATAATTACATGCAAATACAATGGAATAATCTCATACTTATCCCATGTATGGATTCCTTGGCTATTCAAGCCTCATCCATATCAAGCCTTCATGCATTTAAAATGTAAATAATAATACACCAATCAAGCAATTCCATGTAATATATTGAAATAATTCCCTCACAACTTCCATTAAGCCTCATCCATGCATTAAGCATACAATAACCATGCAAAGCAATTCCATACCAAAACTTTGGAAGAATACCATACTTCTTCCAATTAAGCCTCATCCATGCATTAAACAATTTTAAACATACAATAACTATGCAAAGCAATTCCATATCAAAACTTTGGATAAATCCCATTATTCTTCCAATTAAGCATCATCCATGCATTAAGAAATTAAAACAACCAAAGAGATAATCCCATACTTCTCTCTTTCTAATGATTCCCTTACCTATGCAAGTCTTGATAAATCACTAAAATTATTTTCAAAACAAGGTTGTTTCTCAATTTAACAAAGTAACACCAACTTTCACTATTTAACCTAAATACACAAGGGTTTTCTAACTTTATTTACAAAATAAAATAATACATAAACCTTTTAAAATATACGAAGGTCTTACATTATAATATTTAAGCCCTTACAAGTATAACCCCTATTCATTTAGTTTTAATCAGTGCTAATCTATTGAATGAAATAACAAATCAAAACCATCTCCCTTTCTAATTTAAATAGCGTCCAAGCAATTAATCTACTAAAATATTACAATATAGAATAAAAAATTCTCGACATGGTACACAATCAAAGGAAGAACAAACTCCCTAAGAAATATGAACAACGAAAAAGCATGCAAAGGACTCTAAAGGTTCTCTTCACCACATCCAACCAAAGGCACTATATTTTATGTAGAGTATGGTAGTAAAAAGAAAGAAAAAATCTACCAAATATTTGGGTCAAAACAAATGCCAAGAAACCCCAAGCTATTCAGAAGGACACTTAAAGGAACTATGGGAGATAGAATAACCTAAATAATATTGTCAAAAATAAGCATAGGTTTGAGAGAACATAAACCAATGTAAAAACATCAAAAACTATAGAAAGCGATGCAGATCTAGGTTACTTATAGGTTGGGGAAAAAACACGCAATTTGATATATCAAAAGGGACCACCATGCCCAAGGGAACCATACAAATGTATCCACTATAGACGTAAACATAAAAAAAAAGAGGTATAATGGAACACAAGCATCAAGCTAGATTAAACAATCACAAAACCTAACACAATCAGGCTAGCAAATCAACAAAAGCAAAAAAATATTCCTCAATATAAAGTATTACTAAACAATCTATCAAAAATGCATCTATTTTAAGCTCTTTCTACAAAAATACCTCTTTTGTCATGCTTTCCAAAGCTTCCTTCTTTCCTTGCATTTCCTTCTTCCCCCTTGGTCCTTCTCCATCAACCCCCATCTAAAGGAAGGATCCCACACATATAAGCTAAGGCTCATTTATCCAAACTCTCATGAAGGCACCCATGCACATACATCCATGGTGCATGAGGGTAACATATTCTACATTACCAAGATGACCAACTCACTTCGAGTACCATATTTCTCAAGATTTTAAAAGCATTATATTTTAAGAGCCCTATATTTATTTTAATTTAATCATTTCCATTATTAAAAGATCTAATATTAATATTTTAAAGGCTAAGGTTTGTTTTATTAATTTAAAGCATCCTTATAATCATAAATTAAAATATAACCTTATTAAACCAAACTCTTAATTAGAAGACCCCATTTTACTCTTATTGCTAATTGCTAACAATAAGTAATTGGATTAATCACTCACCAATTAATATCAATTTTTAATATTAATTATTAACAATGATACTAATATCTTGAGTACTAATATTACTAACCATATTAATACTTTAAAGGTTTCAATTAATCAAAACTATACTTCCAAAACAAGAAAAACAAGGACTTAATCGAATTCATGATACATTACGTTGCTTTATCCTTGAGGAGTGGTTTTTTAATATAACTAGCACGTTATCCCCAATCCTACTAAGGATGACTCATTTTTCATAGCACTCTCATGGTCCAAAAATGTATCCAAATAGAAAGCAAATTAAATGCATCTATATGATGGGTATACTTTACCCTTGATCTATCGATGAACAAGTCATTAGCCATCATTTCCCAAAATTGTATCTCTCATCACAAGGTGGTAATTCCCTGCCAATACATGGATGAGAGTACCTAGTCCCACAACCACAAATCCATTAGTTGTACCATATTTTAAACCAACATAATATACAATTACCAACACATAAATGTATCACAAACTAATATTATGCATTAGATATCCACACATCAATACATAAATCAATGTTAAGAATAAGTCCTACCAAGGAGGGCTATTACACAACTTTTAATTATCCTCTTATCTTCAATTTATCACAAAGTTAGTTGAATTTCTTTGGAACAATACCCACCTCCATGATTAGTCCTTAATATTTTAATTCATTATTAGGTTTCATTATTTACTTTGACTTTGAAGATATTAAATACTTCAAAAACATCACTCTTATTATTTGAAGAGTACACCCATGTTTTTATCTTATTATAATCAATAAAATTGATAGATTATAAGGATTTACCAACACTTGGTGTGTATTGGACCATAAGTATTTGAATGAATAAGCTATAATGGATATGATACATCTCCATGCTCTTTATTTTGTAAAGCTATCTCTATGATGTTCTCTCATTATGCACACTTAACACACTTTACTTCTTACTCCTACACAAATAAGTCCATAGATCATTATTTTGGCATTCAATATATATAACCTTCAAAACTTTAGGTGGTCATATCATAGGTCCCATAGCCAATGATTTTCTTTAATGGCTATATGACACAAATTGCTTACTTCTCCACCAAGATTCAAGGGAAATATTTTGGTCTTTGTCATAGGTACAACAACCATTGTCTAGTTCCCATTTGCTTTGTCATAGATAATGAATTTCTTATTCTTAAACACCACTTTGTATTTTTTCCCTATAAGATTCTAAAATCAACAAATTACTTCAAGCCTATAATGAAGTATTTTGTATATTTTTTCCTTTTGTCTTTTGTATCCATTTGTAAGGTTAATTTTCCTTCAACCTCCAACAATTTTTCTTATTATAATTTTACTTTGATCTTGCACAAGTAATATACATCCATAAATTACCCCTTATTATCAATCATATATATTGAACGATTGAAATATAAGTTCCAATACTCTCTAATTGAAACTTATACCATATTATGTAATAAAAACATATTTCTTGAGCTCTCACCTTCTTCATGTGAAACCTTTATTTTTTCTCTCTTTCATTGTTTCTCTCTATTTTACACTCTCTTTCATATTGACAATGTCTTCTACAATAGTAATATCAAACATTCCTCTTACATACAAATTTACCTCTACCTTTTCCACTATAGTCTTCTCTTCTACCATGGTTTCTTCCTCTTATAGAGTGTTGATTTTGCTACTCTCATCTTTGACCTTGGAAGTGAAAGCTTATTCCAAGTTTTCTTCTTTACTATTTTTTTCCTTCTTCATGGGATGTAAGCAATCCCACCAACTCATCAAACTTCAACATATTCAAATATTTAATTTTTTTAAATAGTCATTTCATTATTGTTCCACATTGGTACCAATGTTATCAATATGTTTTTGGCAATATATCCTTGCATTGGTTCTTAATATTACCTATGCATTTTTTGCATAGTTTCATATGACCTTAAATAATAATATTCCACATGCTTATTTTTCTTCATTATTATATTTTCATATTCTATATTTAATGCCTCTAACTTCACAAATACTACTTAAGCAATGGTAGGTTGTGTTCAATGTATCCTAGGCTTCCTTTGGTTGTCTTGACACTTGTAATTCTTGGAAAATTCTTGTATCAAGAGATACTTGTACATGATACAAGCTAAATCATCCTTTCTATATGGTTACTCTGTATTCTTTTTTGTGATTGATAAAATTCTCTAAGTTATGGGATTTTTATATCCATGTTTTACAACACATCACTTCCTTGGTAATCAACAGTCCTCATATTTATGCATCAATTAGTATAATTTTCTTCTTTAAATTTATTGTATGGATAGTGAAGCATTACCACAAGTCATGTCAACTACAATAATAACATATAAAATTTTCCTCCATAAACTTGAATTCTTATTTCTTCATCTAAAGAGAATTAAATCCTAAAACTCTCCACATTTTCAATCACTAAGCTCCATGATTTGGTACAAGTATGTGATATATGGTGCCATGCTAAAAGATAGATTAACATAACATAGA
Organism: Wollemia nobilis; assembly: GCA_028583015.1. Classification (NCBI taxonomy): domain Eukaryota; kingdom Viridiplantae; phylum Streptophyta; class Pinopsida; order Araucariales; family Araucariaceae; genus Wollemia; species Wollemia nobilis. Next base: position 1,614,020 of record JAQPPZ010008665.1, read on the forward strand.
AAGAAAAAAATAACAAAAAAATAATTGCACAAAAATCCTTCATTAATATTCAAATTTGTACATTCTAACTTGATATAATTCCCTATACAATAGGCTTTCTTAGTTGTCTCAAGACACTCTTGGTGTGTAACATTTTCTCCAAGTCTAGGTGAGGCTATTTCTTTTTTTCTTTTTTCTTTTTTCATTTTTCAATTTTTTTTAATTTTCACTTGCAATTCTAATTCTATCTCAATTTGTTTTTTGTCTCATTCAATATCATGTTTTCCAACAACTTTGTGGAACAAAAGCTTTACATGTATATCTTTCCATACATAAATTTTCTCTTTTAATATTTTTTCAATTGGTTATATGGGATTGAAACGGGCCCCACTCGTATTACATCATCACCACATGGTGGTATTACAATAAATCTTGGATATTGTCCATGTATATCTTGGAAATATCTGAACCTTGGTCTCCTCTGTAAATGTTGAGGAATATTACCGGTTGAGCTAATGTCACATGATGTCTTTCAAATATTAATTGCATAGTATGATAAATATTTAATACTATGTTATTTGTGTCCATACCCTCTAATTAAAGTCTCTCTTATAATTTTTAGGGTAAATATTTAGATTTTCACATTTCTTTGTATAAAATTCATATTGAATTAAATTTTGAAATTCTCTTATAGCTTAGTTATTTTATCAAGGCAACACCTAAAGGTGTTTTCATTTTGTGTAGTCTTTAAATCATTTAGGTTGTGATTTTAACTCTTGCAGTCATCCTTTGAACATATTATTATGTGCAAAATGAAAGTAATTGGTTTTGGATGCCAAATCCTTTTAATCAACTCTAAGTTATTGCATCCATATAATTTTTCAATTGAAGAAACCTCAAATTAATATTATTGTGTGCAAATAATTAATCCATGCCCTATGTAGTAGTCATCATGACTTTTTCATGCAAGGCATAGAAAATTATCACAAGTTTTATTATACCATTTTTTGTTCTTTGATTAACCTTATCCTCCCCTATAAATGGCTTGTATTAGCAATCCTTGTCTTTCAAATCCTATCTTTATAATTTTACTATAAATCTAAAATCTAAAAATGGAGTAACACATGATGTTAATGAGTTTCCTTGTAAATTATTTTTTGATTTGTTCTTAACTTATCCAATATCAATGTATTAATATGAAATTGATTCTTATAAATTTTATTTACATTTTGATCCTTATCAAATTTTCCTAGAGTAATATGCATGGCTACCTTATGAGACCTTATCTTTAATTTTTTAAATCAATGTAGTTATTTTGTCTTCTTTTATGATGTGGAAACTTGGTATCTTATATGTGATAGAAATATAGTTTCCACCTATAATGTTCATGTCACATCGTTAATGATATCTTAGTATACTCAAATATAATAAGAATCCTAGCACACAATATATTGCATGAGTAGTTAGAAGCATGGGCCGATCTAAATTTCCAGTATCATGCTCCAACTTCTTCTAAGACTTCCATTGTGTTAGGTTTTCAACTCTTTATAGAAAATATTGTGTAAAGTCTAGATTTAAAATATCTTAGTATAGTGTCAAATGTAGAAAATAAAATTCTTTTTACAATCATATGAAAAATCAAGTTTTGCATTTCCTTCTTTGAAAATATTTTTTAAGTGTAAAATGAAACTTTGACACTTTTTCAAGAATGTTGTTTGAAGAGTTTCAAAATATTGTATAACCCAAATTTTAATTGGATACAAATATTTGTAACAATTCTCAAGGATTATCAATTATCAATGATGCCTAGATTATCAAGTTAACTCAATCTATACATCTAATTTGGTTAGATTTAATTTTTAATTATTTGTATCTAAAGTCAGTTGTGATCTATTATTGAGATAGAAGATGTGGATTTCAAAAATTGTACCTCTGATGATATCAAAATTCATAAAACTATCAAAGGGTTAAGGCTCTATTTACAAGTTTTGATTTGCTTCTTTGGTTTGTTGATTAAATATTTTTCTTTTTGTTCCCTTGCTTTTGTATTTCGAATTTGTATATCGATTGGAAAAAATATGTAATTCACATAATTTTATTTTTTTTACTTCTTAGTTAGAGATTATATCAAAAAAAATTAAATCTAAATATACACAATAATTATCTTATAAATAATATCAAATTAATCTAATATAGCCTCTAAATTATTGTTATGCTCTAATTTATGCAGTTACTTTTTAAAATTAAAAAATAAAGTATAGTTTTATTTACATTAGACATCCTCCCACAACATCTAAAAGTATTTCTATTTTACCTTGTCTTTAAATAACCATTTGACTCAGAGGTGGAATCTATTACCCATATTTTGTTTAAATATCCCTTCTCGTATGGAGTGATGATCTTTATCCTGAAAGATCTAGGAGTTTGTTGGATCCCCTTGAACTTCTTTTCAAACTTTTGGGAGCAATGGATACCTCTTTTGTATACATTGAGGTTGAAATTAGTGTGGCAATTTTGTTTCTCATTTCTCTTCTAGAATATTTGGAAGGAACATAATAGGACCTTTGACAATTCCCATAGAGATATCACCATTATTTTTCTTATAACCATTACAACTATAGTTGAGAATGTTTCATATTTCAATTTGGACTTGGCTAGAGGTGGGGAGGATGATATAAGGTTGGAGTTAGCACTAGGATTTAAACCAAGATTGAGGGGGTTTGATCAGCCTTATATCAGGTCAAGAGCTTTTTCAAAATGGGAACCACCCCCCTAGATTTGCTCAATCTCAATTTTTATGGAGCCTCGAAGGGGAACCCAGGGCTAGCTAGTGTAAGAGGGGTGGTTAGAGATGATAAAGGTACTCTTCTTCTCGCCTTTGTGAAAAAAATAGACATCCAAAATTATCACTTTGTAGAGGCAAGAGATCATTTTTAGGGTTTGGTGTTATTGAAATATTTAGACTTCATAATATTTATCATTAAGGAAGACACCCTTAACATTATTAATACCATAAAGTGGTCTTAGAAACCGAGTTAAAATTTAACTAATTTATTTTGGGATGCTAAGATATTTCTACATTAATGGGATGATGTTCATATTCAGTACATATTTAAAGAAGGCTATGACACTATATATTTTCTTACTAACCTAGGGGTATCTCACATGGACCTTTCTATGTGGAGGAGGGACTTCTCTCTTAGTCTCCTTCATTTGAATAATGGTTAAATTCCATAATTGGTGTTTTGTTGGTTTATTTTTTTTGGGATCAAGGGAGGTTCAATAGGTCCTTCACAATGGTTTTATTTGGTTCTTTTTTCTTCTTTGGATTGGGTCTTTTTTGTTCCTTGTGTTATTTTTTTCTTTTTTTATTTTTCATGATTGGATTAGGTGGTGGTATTTTGGTCCTTATCAGTCCTCTTCAAAGTGTTTTTCTCCCTCCTTTTGAAATTTGTTTTTTTGGCACCCTTTTGGGAGGTAGGTGGTCTTTTCAATGGTTTTTGGCTTCTTGTAGTTGGTTGTCTAAGTGGACTTTTCTGTTTGGTTAGCTTATCCTCTCTTGTTTCTTCTTAGGGATGCTTCTATGTCATGTTTTTTATGGTCCTAGCAATCATTGGTCCAAGTGGGGTTGTGTGTTTGAGGTATTTTTGTGTACACTCTATTCGTTGGACATGTGTTGGTTGAATGTTACGTCTTGACTCGTTATTAGGAGTGACCTTTTTTCTAGCCAAATGGAAAGTGTTGTATCTTGAATTTTCCTTCACTAACATGGTCTAATGATCCTAGTCCACCTAGATTGAGGTGTCCATTTGGTAGCACTTGCCCTTCAAGAGTTGTATGTTGGATTTATTTTTATATTTTTCAACTTATTTTTCCTCGCTATTTGACCCAACTCCTAAGGTGGTAATTCAAAATCATGTTGTTTATAGGTTCCTTCAGGGCTTGGAAGTTGAGCCCCATCCATTACGCATTTAGGAATAATGGAGAATCTAATTTGTCTAATCTTGGTTTTAGCTTTAAGCTCCTAAATATGCACCACTTTTGGGATGGGTAGTTCTTCTTAATTCCCTAGAAAGAACTTGAATGTGCTCCAATAGTTGAATGGTTATTTCATGCTTTTAGGTGGTGGTTGCATATTAGAATAGTAAATTGTAGAATAGGTTGTTGTGTGGTAAGAGTACTATGTTCTTATTTTAGAATAACCTATGATTGAATTATGGGACTATGAAGGGTGTAGTGTTGGAGTCAACCTTGCTTAATGTCAGGGATGATATTAGGAATTTTTTGTGCAAATGGGGCCTCTTGGACTGCATTTTAAAATTTTATGGGCACAATAAATATGTGTCAAAACAAATGGTGCACTCATGGAAATATGGGATGGTGAAAGTAGAAGGATTGAAATTTGAAGTTTTCATGGATCTAATTGTTGAGGTGATGGGCTTACCCCTGGATGGTTACTACCACAATAGATAAAAGCACTGCCTAATAAGAGAATTGGGTTACTTCTAGGATGAAAGTAATTTTTTTCCAAAGATCCAAAATGGATACTAGGTTAAGGTGTTGAATACCCTATGGAATAAGGTAGTTTTAGTGGTTATGGACTATTTTACTTTGGATTCAAATAGGTATGTCCTTTGAAGTTATCATGTAATGTTTTTAAATCAGCTACACCAAAATAGATTGATGAATCTCCCATTCTTCTTATTCCATTCCATGGAGAAATCTATGCTTGATGTTAAAGAAAGGGAAAGGCTTTGACCTAATCCATCAGGGGTTGGCCCTATTAATATTTGAATATATAGTACAATCCAAAGGATTATCTTGGGACATTGCTCTAAATTAGGTGGTGCTATAGAAGGAAGCTTTGGTTACTATATTTTCTCTAGGGTCCACTCACTCAAACTCAAATGATTCAAAGATGTTGAATGATATGCTAAGTCATCATATTTGTAAATTTGTGTTGAAAATTTTGAGTAGATGAGTTGTCATTGATGTCAAGAGTCATTTTCAGTGAGCAGTGCAAGAGGAAGCAATTTCAATAAGCAGCAAGAGGAAGATTGTATCAAGGCCAAAGGAAAAATATTATAATATTTTATTATAATATTCTAGTTAAAGGTTGATTTGAAGAAAATTGAAGACCATGAAGTGATCATTCTCCAAGTTCTCTAAAAAACCTAGGTCGCATATTTGAAAGGATAAATTTTAAATTATTTAAATTTAAATATTTTAACTAAGGTTAAAATTAAAATTTAAATAATCCTTTTGGCACCAAAGTTAAAGGATATATTTTAAATCAAATTTAAAAATTTGATATCTTCATCGATGTTGGAAGCACATGTACCAAAGTGTATAAAAAGCGGGTTAAGTTTTTATTTAACCTATCCATGTGATTGATTGCCTATGATATCTAAGAGTTAGAGAACCAAAGTCTAGAATATTTTGCATGTGCTAAAATAGACATTGGGAAGTGAGAAGATACAAGACAAAGGGAGCACCGAGTTGAGTGCCAAAGGCATTGGTAGCACATTTGGTGATAGTTAGTGGTGCTAAGAAGTTTGGCAGGTGAGGGAAGTAAGGTCTGAAACCCGTCGAGTTGGTTTTGCAAGGGATAAGAGTGCATTTTTTTTATGTCGTGTCAATCGAAAAAGAACAAAGGAAAGGCTTGAGCCTTCCCCTTCATGTGGAGGCTCATAGCCCACGTTTTGGGCTAGTGCCTCAATAAGGCAATCGATTGGTAGTTGTCTCACGTTCGAAACCCGCTGAGACCTTTTGCTTGATTTAAAAGGTATGCGTTAATGTTTGCTAAGGTTGCATGAAATATTTTGGATTTGCTAAGGTTGAATGAAAAATAAATATTTGGAGGTTTATGAAGTTTTTTTTTAAATTTTGCTATTGATTATTTAAGGGAGATAAAAGGGTAGGCATTATTATTTTTGGAGGTTTTTAATTAAAGATTGGAGATTATAAGGTGTAACTGAATAATTTTTTTTGTATGTTTTAATGATTTCTAGTTTCAAAGAAGGAGTAATAAGGTGTATTTTAGTTTGATTATTTTAGTAATTGAGAAATATTTTTGAGAGAGTGTTAGTGTGATATTTTGTCATCTAAAATTTGAAATTGGCAAAGAAGAATATTGTGTTTAAGATAGGTTTTGAGGTTATATCTTCATCAAATAATCTTCCTTGTGAGTGATTATTGGATGTTGTGAATGCTAATTTGGAGTGAAAATGATTATTTGATAAGCATTGTTGAGTTTGGTTTTTTTGGAATGAAAGTTGATTATAGAAACCTTGTTTGATAAGCATTATTGGAAATATTGATTAAGCATTCATATTATTGAACTAGGGTTTATGAAAGAACATGATTATCATTGTTATGTGAAGTTGAAAACTATCTTGAACTAGAGTGTGTGCAAGATCATGAGTATCATTGTTATGTGAGATTGTTTGATAAGAATTGTTGTAAATAATTGAGTGAGTGATTCATGTACTTGGACTAGGATTTATAAACAAGGAAGCATTTCATTGAATGATTTATTGAGTGGATTTGATTGAGCATAGTCAAGTGAAAGTGTTGAAGTGATAGTTCTAGTTCTGTGAAATAAATTATTTTATATTCTAAATTGATTTGAGAAGGAGTTTGAAAGTGATTGAGAATTATTGTGAGTAAGAAGCATATTGAGTCTCTAACAATTCTCTATATATTTTTTAATAAATATATAGAGAGAGAGAGAGTGAGTTAAAGTGATTAAGTATTATTGTGAGTGTGAAGCATATTGATTCTCTAACAATTATCTATATGTTTTGTGAGATTGGACAAGTTCTAGTGAGGACTTGTTAAGCATATTTATGGTAAGTCTTGGTGATGACTTGTTAAGCAGATTGGACAAGTTCTAGTGAGAACTTGTTGAGTAGATTTTAGGTAAATATTTGAGAATACTTGTGGATATATTAGTGTGAGTTTTTATGGAATATTACAATACAAATTTGAATATGGATATTGAGCATATTTGTGTAAGACCGAAGGACTATGTTTAGTATAGATTTGAGAATAAATATTGAGGATATATATATGCAAGACTGAAGAGACTATGTTTAGTGTATATTTGAGGACATATTATTGTGCAAATTTGAGGATAGGTTTGTGCTAGACCAGAGACAGAGATTGAGCAAATTTGTACTAGACAAAAGGACTGTGTTTAGTGTAGATTTGAGATAGAGCTTTGGAGGTGATAGAGTATAGAGGATGATAGTATCTAGTGGATAGAAGTCCATTAACCATGCTAGTGAGGATAGGTATTTTGAGTTAGTACATGAGTCTTCAGTGGATAGAGATCCATAAGCCAGTGTAGTGAGACAACAGTTCTTCTAGAAGATCACCAACCAGAGCAAAGGAGGAGTTCTCATGTGGATAGAGATCCATGAACCAATTGAGCAGATTGGCATATCCTATGGATAGAGATCCATGAAATTGATTAGGGTATTGGTGTCTCCTTTGGATAGAGATCCATAAATATTGTAATAGGTAAGGATTTCCAAAGATATTTGTTGAGAAAATATTAGTGAAATATTTTCCCCGTGGAGTAGCCCACATTGGGTGAGCCACGCTAAATTGGTGTCTCTATTTTGTGTGATGATTTTTGCATTGCTTTGATTACTGTTGTTGATATTTCCATTGATAATATTACATTATACTATTTAGAAAATAAAAGTAAAAAATGGTCTTATACTATTCACCCCCCTATTAGTATAAGCTTGTGTTCTTCAATTGGTATTAGAGCGGGTTCCTTAGGAATATTTTAATAGCTTGAAGAAAAATATGACAAGAACACAATAGAATATAAGAGTGGATCCTTAGATAATTCAGCACCAGTGTTTGATGGAAGCGATTATGTATTTTTAAGTATGAGAATGAAGATTCATCTCATGGCACTTGGGAATGAAATATGGAAAGCAATTGAAAATGGATACACACCACCAGCTAATCCACCTACGAGATAAATATGGTAAGATTCTACATCATTACAATTCAATAGCAATGAATGGAATTTTTAGAGGTTTGTATAGAACATAATTTTTTAAGGTTATGCATTCCAAATCAGCTAAACAAATTTAGGATAAGTTAAAAAGCATATATGGAGATAAAAAGGTCAAAAATGTAAATTTGTCAAATCTCAAAGGACAATTTTAGGAACTAAGAATGAAGTATGAGAAAAAAATTAGTTCTTATCTACTTCATGTAGATTAAAGGTTGTTAACTCCATGCAAGGACTTGGACTTGAGGTTTAATAATCAGATGCTTGTGATAAGATCTTAAGTTATCTCCCAAAAAGGTTTAGTGAAAATATTTTAGCTATAGAGGAATCAAAATATGGTGATATTTTGACAAGGGATGATTTACTTGGCATTCTTACAACTTTTGAGATGAGAACAAAAGAGGAAACTAATATTCGAGAAGAAGCAGCCTTCAAAGCTACTAAGAAGACAAAGGGCAAGAAGAAGCAAATTATGGCAGAAGGAACAAGGATCCAAGAGGATTTAAAGATGCAAAATTTGTTAGATGTTTCAATTTTTGAAAGTATGGTCATTATGCAACTGATTTTCAAGAAGCTATAAATAACAATGATGAAGAAAAATAGGATCATAAGAATAGGGAATCAGAAAAATATAGGAACCAAAAGAAAGGCAAGGATGGACAAGGTAAACAAGGAAAGAAGTTCTTTCAAAGATAAAAGAAGAGTTGCTATGTAGAAAATGCAAGTAATTACTAAAGTGATAGTGATAATAGTTCCACTGATAATGATAAAGATGAAGTTCTATTTTTGATAAAAGAAAAGGAAATGGTTAGGAAAAGATCACCAATAATCTTAAAGTATTTTAGATGTGGTAACTTTGGTCATCTTGAAGATAGTTGTAAAAAGAGTGGTTTCAATTTCAGTGATGATGAATATGAAGATACACTTGAAGGACCAGAAGAGAATATTCTAATGGCACTAGAAGAAGGAGGTGATCCTATAGAAGAAAAGTCAAAAAATAATGAAGATGTTTTCAAAGGCAAAAAATAGAAAAATAATTAGAAATATGAGGATTTGATCTTGAAGGTGAACTTATTCATACCCTTTATGCATTAAATAAGATAAGAAAGTAAAACTCCCAACTTAAGCTTCAAGTTCAATAATGTGATGAAGAGAATGGAAAGCTTATAGAGAATCTAAATAAGTCAATGGCTAAGACAAGAAAGTTAAAAGATAAGATAGAAGCAAATGTCTTAGAATGTGAAATTTTATGGCATGAATTAGCTTCACAAAGGAAGGAAGTAAAATATTCTAAGGATAGGTTACACAGGTTTGGAATAATCTCAAAGAACTTGGATAAGATTATCAAGACAAAGAAATCTACATCAAGAAAGATAGGTCTTGGTTTTGAACAGGTGCAAAAGAAACATGGCGAGGAGTCAACATCAAGTTCTGAAGAAGAAGAAAATTTAGAAGAAGATAGTGTAAGAGATAGTGAGACTTCAGAGGATGAGTTCAAAAAAATAAAGTTCAACAAATGAAAGGAACAATACATAGGTAAGAAATAGATGGAACAAGAACCAACATAGGATAAAAGAAACTAAAATACCAATGAGGTCAAGGCAAGGTAGTTTCAATAGACGATTCTTCTCATGCCATAGGTTTGGGCACAATTATTCATAATGCAGGACACATGAAAAACAAGAACATGGAAGGTTCAGTAATAGGTAGCTTTTTCAAGGGTATTGCTACTCTTGTAATCAATTTGGTCACAAGGCAATGAATTGCAGGGTTCATGACAGGAATGGATATGGCTTCACCAGGATAAATCTCAATATATTTGCACCTCCAAGGAATAACAATATTAAGTGTTATAATTACAATAATGATGGACATACAACAAAGTGGTGTACAACATAAATTCTAAAGACAAGCAGGAACAAAAATGGTCAAAGGAATTAGAAGGATCTGATAAGGAGGAAAGATGACAAAGGTAAAAATTAGTGCTTTCTGGGAGTATAATTACTCCCACCCTAGAATTAACCACCTCAAGATAAGGTGGTAGAGGGGCTAAGATAAGAGTTTCATTCTTAGCCCTTAGCCCATAGGTGACCCTTTGCCATTGATGTCAAAGGGGGATAGATTTGAGTAAGGGGGAGAGATTTTATTTAAGGGGAAAGCATTGATTCAGGGTGAGAAAAAAATAAAAAGGTTAAGGAAATGGTAAGAGGTAATTGGGTTACCATCATGAGTTGTAATTGATGTCAAGATTCAGTTTCAGTGAGAAGTGCAAGAGGAAGCAGTTTTAGTAAGTAGTGCAAGAGGAAGATTGTATCAAGGCCAAAGGAAAAATATTATAATATTCTAGTTAAAGGTTTATTTGAATAAAACTGAAGACCATGAAGTGATTATTCTCCAAGTTCTCTAAAAAACCCAAGTGGAAAATTTGAAAGGATAAGGTTTAAATTATTTAAATTTAAATATTTTAACTAAGGTTAAAACTTAAATAAAAATAATTCTTTTGGCACCAAAGTTAAAGGATATATTTTAAATAAAATTTAAAAATTTTATATCTTTACCGAAATTGGAAGCGCATGTTCCAAAGAGTATAAAAAGGAGGTTAATTTTTTATTTAACCTATCTATGTGATTGATTGCCCACGATAGCTAATATTTTGAGCACGAAGGTCTAGAAGATTTTGCATGTGCTAAAATTGACATTGGACAGTGAGAAAATAAAAGGCAAAGGAAGCACAAAGTTGAGTGCCAAAGGCACTGGTAGCACAATTGGTGATAGTTGGTGGCACTACGAAGTTCGACAGGCGAGGAGAGTAGGGTTCGAAACCCGCCAAGTTGGTTTTGCAAGGGAGAAGAGTTGTTTTGCACCATGTCAATAAAAAAAGGACAAAGGAAAGGCTTGAGCATTATTATTCGTGTGGAGGCTCATAGCCCACATGGTAGGCTAGCACCTCGATAAGGCGCTTGGCTAGGAGTGGTCTCTTGTTCGAAACCTGCTGAGGCCTTTTGCTTGAGATAAAAGGTATGCACTAATGTTTTCCAAGGTTGCATGAAATATTTTGGATTTGCTAATATTGGATGAAAAGTAAATATTTTTTGAGGTTTATAAAGTTTTTTTTTAATTTGGTTATTAAGTATTTGAGGTAGATAAAAGGGTAGGCAATATTATTTTTTAGGGTTTTATTTTTTGATGTTGTTAATTAAAGAATGGATATTATAAGGTGTAACTGAGTAATTATTATTTTTTCTTATGTTTTGATAGTTTTCTAATTTCAAATAAGGAGTAATAAGGTGTATTTGAGTTTGATTATTTTAGTAATTTAGAAATATTTTTGAGAGTGTTAGTGTGATATTTGTCATCTAACCTTTGAAATTGACAAAGAAGAAAATTGTGTTTAAGATAGGTTTTGAGGTCATCTCTTCATCAAAAAAAGTTATGGGCACATCTTCCTTGTTGGTGATTGTTGGATGTTGTGAATGCTAATTTGGAGTGAAAAGGGTTGTTTGATAAGCATTGTTGAGTTTGGTGTTTCTGAAATGAAAGTTGATTCTAGAAACCTTGTTTGATAAGCATTGTTGTAAATATTGAGTAAGCATTCATATTCTTGAACTAGAATTTATTAAAGAATATGATTATAATTGTTATGTTAAGTTAAGAACTATCTTGAACTAGAGTGTGTGCAAGATCATGAATATCATTGTTATGTGATATTGTTTGATAAGCATTGTTGGAAATAATTGAGTGAGTGATTCATATACTTGGACTAGGGTTTATAAGAAAGGACGTATTTCATTGAGTGATTGATTGAGTGGAGTTAATTGACCCTAGTCAAGTGGGAGTGTTGAAGTGATAGTTCTAGTTATGTGAAACAATTTGTTCTATATTCTAAATTGATTTGAGAAAGAGTTTGAAATTGATTCAGCATTATTGTGAATAAGAATCATATTGAGTCTCTAACAATTCTCTATATGTTTCTGTAATAAAAATAGAGAGAGAGTGAAATTGATTGAGCATTGTTGTCAATGTGAAATATATTGAATCTCTAACAATTCTTTATATGTTTTTGTGAGATTGGACAAGTTCTACTAAGGACTTGTTGAGCAGATTTAAGGTAAGTCTTGGAGAAGTTCTAGTGAGAACTTATTGAGAAAATTTGAGGTAAGTATTCAAGAAGACTTGTGGACAGATTGGTGTGAGCTTTTGTGAAATATTACAATACATTTTTGAAGATAGAGATTGAGCAGATTTGTGCTAGACCGAAGGATTGTGTTTAGTGTAGATTTGAGGATAGATATTGAGGACATATTTGTGCTAGACCGAAGGACTGTGATTAGTGCAAATTTAAGGATAGATTTTGATGCATATTTGAGGACAAGTTTATGCTAGACCATAGATATACATAGAGCATATGTTTTCTAGATCAAAGGATTGTGTTTACTGCAAATTTGAGACATAGCTTTGGAGGTTATAGAGTATAGAGGATGATAGTCTCAAATGGATAGAGATCCATTAGCTAGAGCAGTGAGGATAGGTCTTCTGAGTGAGTATAGGAGTCTTCAATGGATAGATATCCATAAGACATTGCAATGGAGGCAACAGTTCTTCTAGAAGATCACCAACTAGAACAAAGGAGAAAGAGTTCTACGGATAGATATCCATGAACTAGATGAGGATATTGGTGTCTCCTGTGGATAGATATCTATGAACTTGATTAGGTGATTGGTGTCTCCTTTGGATAGAGGTCCATAAACATTATAATAGGGAAGGATTACCAAAGATATTTGTTGAGAAAATATTAGTGAAATATTTTCTCCATGGATTAGCCCACATTGGGTGAACCACATTAAATTTGTGTCTCTATTGTGTGTGATGATTTTTGCATTTATTTGGTTACTACTGTTGATATTGCCATTGATAATAATGTGTAATATTATTTGGGAAAGAAAAGTAAAAAGTGGTCTTATACTGTTCACCCCCCCTCTTAGTATAAGCTTGTGTTCTTCAATTTGTGGGGAAATTGTTCAAATACATCTGGGGGTGTTTTATTTTTTCTAGGGGGATCAAAGGAGGGAAAACAAGGAGGTACAAGTGCCTTATTTTTGTGATTGTGTCAATATTCAAAGGAGCAAGCTCCTATGAAGAAGAAAGGTAAGATCTTTGTGGATCCATCTGGGGTTTTGGTCAAGTCTCCTTCTATTATTTTGGACAACCTTCTGGAGCCATTCCTCAAAAATTTAGAATAAAACTAGAAGGTTATGGTTGGGGCATTGAAAGTTGTTATAGCCTATGTAGAAAATATTTAGGTGATGATACAATGGTGTTAGAGTTACCTTAGGGTTGCCAAGTTGATCATATGGAATGTAGGAGAGAATCCCTAAGAACTAAGTGTTGGTGGGTGTTTTCTCCCTACCTGTGTTTTCTTCATGGCCCATGAGAGGGGTTCTACAATCTCTTTTTTTTTACTATTAGCTGTTATGATAGTCTTAGGGAGTCAAATATTGTTAGATCGTAGATCTCCTCTAGGTTGGATTGTTGGATTTTTAGCTTGTGTTAATAGGTTGTAAGATCTATTGGTTTTTTTTTTGGACCTTTGGTTTCTGCCTTGGCTGCCCTGTGTTCCATATTTTATAAAAATGTTCGGGTTTCCTTCCATAAACCCCCTCTTTTAATACCAAATAAAATAAAATTACCATCTGATTGTGAAACGATAGTAGTTATTATTGGGATAAATTATAAATGCAAAATAAAATTGATTAGTTTCAAACAAAAATCCTTCTCATCTTAAAAACTAATCAACGATAGGCATACAAATCATAATCCCGTGCTTTCATGTAGTAATTTACATGACTTGAACATGTCTTCAATGAATCAAAGTGTAATATAAGAAATTTATAATACACTTTATCAATATTAATCTTCTAAAATTATTTTAGGTATCCTTATCTTCCCAATACTATCTATTCTAGTGATGAGGACATATTATTGTTATGTATTTATGTGAGACTTCTTATTAAGATCACATTAATATTGTTAGTTTTTTATCTAATTTGTTAGCTCAAATTAGCATTATTGTTATATATTTGATATTATTTAAGAACTATTAAATAAAATAAATGTAGTTCAATATTTCCCATATTAGTTGGTATTCATAGTAATAGATTCTGCTTCTATTGGGTAGGGCACCATGTTGTCAGCCCAAGATCAACTTTTATTCAAAAATTTGAAGCAACAATTGAAATTAATTGTTTCTAATATTCAAGAAATTCAAGATGCCACATAAAAATAACAAGAAGAAGTTGCATAATAAATTCTTTCTATAGATGACATTGCTATAGAAGAAGAAGATTTTGTAGAAAATGAATGTCTTCATGTGGAAGCCATTTTTGTAGAAGAATATTTCTTCTTAATGAAGAATTTTCTACAAAAGAAATTCTCCTGATGGAATAATTAGAAGAATAAATAATTTATGTAGAAGAAATTTCTACAGAAGAAATTACTACAGTAAAAGAAGAAATTATTGCAGCAAAAGAAATCTGTGTAGAAGAAATAATTATTTTTGATGAAAGAAAAATTAAAGAAATTTTTATTTCTAAATTTTTGAAGTAGTACTTGGAATTGAGGTAGGATATATGGGCATTGATCCTATCGTCCTCCTATTGTACCATACTTCTACCTTAGTTATCAAGTTCGAGTTCGGATTCAAATTCGACACTTCTAAATTTTGAAAAAAAATCGATGTTTAAAAATTTGGAATAAAAATTGATATATTATAAATGTAAATAAGTAAACTTAGTATATATACATAATTTTTTTTTGGATCCAATATAAAACCAACATTTTCCAATCACATTGCCCCAAACCCTAATTAGAATTGGAAATAACAATAACGATAATCAAATCATAAAATTGGGTACTCGTCTAGTCAAATTATACAATTTAGTAAATAATTCAAAATAATAACACTGAATATGTCTTTTGCATGGTAGAGCACTGAATGGATTGACTTGATTATTTGCATATTTTTCATACCATGTAGAAAAATTTTAGGTATAATGAGACATAATGAAATTAAAAAATTAATGTTGTTGATGAGATGAGGTAATTTCCCAGTTCATTCCTGACTCTACTCTAAAAGGAAAAATTTTGTAGACAAGTTGTTGGTGAATTACACATTTGGGAAACCCAGAGTCAGGGATGACTAGGTGTAAAATTACTTGTCTAGTGATTTACACATTTGGGAAACCCAGAGTCGGGGATGAATATATGGAAAATTACTTGAATTACACTTTGTAAAAAAAAAAACCGCATATTAACATACAAAAAATAAATTATAATAGGTGTTTTTCCCTTCTATGTTAGTGAACCAATTTTTTGGTCGAATTTAAGGTTTGTTCACCAAATTTATGTGTTAAGATTTTAAATTTGATGAATTTCAAATTTCAACTAAAGAATTTGAAGAATTTTATAACTAAGACTAATGCTAATACATAATTTGAAGGTCTATTCCATGAATATCCATACAAAGAAGAATTCACCCTTTTCCCTTTTGCTATAGATATTGTTCTATTGTGGGATCTATTTTTTTTTGGCCCTCTAGTTTGATAGATATAGAAATAGAATTCATGTGACCTCTTGACTCAGTGGCCTCTATTGTTACCTCCCTAGATGTAGTTACCAACAATGCACAAAATGAGGCATGTCCAAATCTGCAAGCACTAGCCCCTCCTCGATGCAGCCCTATACCCCGCGCACCTCCTTGGCCATCACCATGGCCCCTAGATCTCTGTAGTTTCAAATCTATTATGTGTTGATTCCTACTTGCTCTGAAAAAAAGATGCATGGAAAGAGTGTGCAATATTATTTATGTGGGAGACCATGACCAATGTGGGCCTCCATGCATTGTGTGCATAGCCATTTACCCGTAGGAGGTCCTACATGCCCTAAATGCATGTGTACGCTAGCACGTAGGTATATGCTCCATGCACATGCATCCACACATGGCTAGCATGCTAGTATGCACTAGCATGTGTGTGCATGCCAGTACGCCCACACTGGCCAAGGTACCATGGGTATGCATGCCAGCGTGTTATGGGTGCATGTACCTGTGCACTCCATACTGGCCTATGGCTAGCATGTTGGCCTATGCGCTTCATGCTATCCTATTGCTATATTGTTGAGCAGATCGCTCCATGTTGGCTTGGTCTATGGCTAGCATGGTTGGCCAGTGTGTTCCACAGTAGCCCATGGCCAGCATGCTGGGCATCACACAATGGTGCACACGATCAACTTTGACCATGCACCCATTGAAATTCTTATAAAAAATAATTCAAATTTATTTATTTATTTATCAAATTAATTAATTTATTAAAAATTTAATTAATTAATTAATTTAATTATTTTGAATATTTTTTTTATATATGTCAACTTGAGGAACCATTCATCCATCTGCAAGCATAGGTAAGTTTATAGTTGTTGGAAATCTCTTTTCAAGCCCGACCCATTGTTATCCTTCTTTTGGCATTTTGTGAGGACCTGTAATAGCTTATCCTTGGTCTTCTTCTCCTTGTATCTTGAAGTGCATTTTTGGTTGTACCCAACACTCCTACGTTCACTCTTTTTTTGTGTAGAAGCATTGGAGTCCAATGCTTGTATGGTTGGGTGGAATGATGAGAACATATTATTGTTATGTATTTACGTGAGACTTCTTGTTAATATCACATTAATATTTTTATTTTTTTAGCTAATTTGTTAGCTCAAATTAGCATTATTGTTATGTATTTGATATTATTTAAGCACTATTGGATAAAATAAAAGCAATTCTATGTTTCCCACATCATCTAGTGCATAATAGAACTACAACCTTACAATGCAGTGATACATCATTTTATTGATATTCCTCATAAATACATTATAAACATCATTTTTAATTTATAAAACCTTATGAAAGACCTATGTGATTTTCATATTTTGTACAATATGATAACTAACTTCCTAATTACAAGATTCTTCTATTATACTCTATATTGGGAACTTGATAAATTATCACATATTTTATTCTATACTTTTACAAGTGAGCTTATCCATTATTTGTTGATATTACTTACAATACATCACCAAATTTAGTGACTTTAACCCCCTTACCTAATGCAAAGTCCTCAATTTTAAATGAATTAAGTGATCTTGCATCATTCATGTTTAAATTTTATTTCCATTATTTATCTCCCTAACCTCTTAAAAAATGTCTTCAATATGAGCTTCACCATTTATGTCAATTCAAAAGTGCTACCTACTCCCCATATTACACCACACATAAAGGAGATATATTAACTAAAGTAATTTGTCATTCTATTCTCTATAATGAGTTGTGAAATATTCACCAAGAGAATCACTTGTGTATATTATACTCAACTTTCTACCTTTATTTAGTATATATGTATGCATGTGGTATTATGTTGAAGCTACTATTTAGAATAGATTTAGCATAATTTTAAATAATGAAAAAAATGTTGTATTTCTATACTAATTTCAAGTGAGTCATCTCATAATATCTTTCCTAATTAATGTTATGGTTTACGTAATAGTTTTTTTTATACACAATTTTACATTTGGACAACTCCTAAAGTTGATTTCATTCTTCCTTACTGAAATTTTAATATTTCTAATTTACAGTGTATTTTTGTCCCTTTATATTTAACTTTTTATTGAGAATCATAATTTTGAAGTTCGTCAATTGAATACTCTATTCCAATATTAATTATCTCTCTAATTTAATTATATGCTACTTGATCTACTTTTTATATATTATCTTCTCATAATTAGGCTAAATAAGTGTCAAGGTGATAAGCATTGCTAAATAGAGATTTTGATCCCTTTCACATTTATCTTGATAGGTATGAATTAAGGGAAGACAATATTGATAAGTGGAGCTATTCAAGCCTCTATTGAAGACCAAAATCTACTATTACATGATAACATAGATTTCACATTTATATTTAATGCATTTTATAAGATGGGTTGAATAACTTATCCAAAATTATGGTAGTCCTTTTGTATTTGAATAGGTTGAATTGTAATATAATTTTTATTTAGCATTGTATGTATATTATCCTAGATCAAAGTGGATCAACTTCTCTCTAATTTTAAATTCTCAAAATTTTGGGATGCTTCATTACCCTACAGATCTTCTTGGCATGTAGGTACCTTAAACTATTGATTTTTTTATTAATATAAACATATTGAATTATTATTAGTAAAACTAGATTACTATATTTTTTAGTACATGTCAAAGCTACTATACACTTGTTTGTGAGCATGGAGAGTGGAGGTTATATACTTTAGAAAATTATTTTACAAGAATGAACAACCAATGACACGTGGTAAGTTGGAATATGCTATCTAAGTTGTTTTTAGAACATGTTAAACTTTCTATTTCTTAGATTTTATTTTCAAAGTTAATTGTTTTTAATAATTTATTAAAATAAAATTAAATATTGAATTGTTATTATTTAAAATAAATCTCTACCTTTTTGGTACAACTCAAAGCTATCATACACTTGTTTATGAGGATGGGTATTGGATGCTATGTGCTTTAGAAAAATATTTTACAAGAAGGGACAACTAATGATACGTAGTATGTAACAATCCACCAAATCAAACCAAGGGAGAGAGACATTTTTTATAAGAGTTAACTCATAAATAACACCCAATATATTTTAGCAGTATAAGGCACAACCACATTTTGTGTTCATGTCATTGCAGATGACACTTAAGTGGATAGGAGTGGCCAACATCCCATACTTTTGGGGTTCACCTTTTTAAACCTCATAATTTACAAAAGATACCATCAATGATCCCCCAAATTTTTCTATATGCTTACCTGTATAGTACAACTTGACCATGGTGTAGGGATTATCCTTTAAGACCCACAACACCTTAACGGGGACACCTATTTCCTAATACTATATAATTTCAACTATGTAGGATCAATCTGACCTAATGCTTTAGTGCTTAGTTACTTGCACCTCGGTGGGCTAGCTAAGGTCATTACCACTCACCTGGTAGTGAACATGGTAAATATTTTCTCATTGCAAAATGCCACAACTATACTATCTTGTGAATGATCTAATGGATTATCCCATACCAATATATCGTTAAAATTCCTAAGCCTCACTACTAGGAATATGTCCAAGCCTCACTGCTTAATACTTGTTCAAGCCTCACTATTGAAGACTTGTCCAAACCTCACAGCTAGGACTATCCAAAAGCCTCACCACTTTTGGCCACTCGAGCCTCACTTTTTAGTGTGTATCATTCACAAATACATAGTTATTTCCTCACCACAACTCAACTAGGAATTGGGGTACATCTTGACTCAAGGGTTGGCTAATATGGCTCTAGATTCATGCCCAAAAACCCCTTCCCAACCCAAGATTTCATAACATTAAAATAAATAAACATATTTTCCAAAAGGAAATAAAGTGTTATAATAAATCATTACTAAATTCAACATAACACATTTCTAAAGACTAGGAATTTAAATTATTTTCAAATCATAGAACTAGCATTTAGCATTTCTTTTATCTATAATGAAAGTATAAACAACAACAGATAAATACATTATAACCATAATTATAACCATAATCCATGAATTATATTCCATCATTCCTTTCAATAGCACATTCTTTCCATTTTGCACATAACTAAATATTCCAAGAACTTTACATAAAATAATAACAACATTTAATCTTCCATTCTATGAATCAAGTCTCAAATAATACAACAAGAATGTTATTCACAAAATATTTATTCCTTCCTCATAATCATAATACTCATAATAATCCTCATCCCAAAAATATTACAATTCAATCCTTTAATTACATGAATAATCTTTCATCTTTTCCTCAAGGCCTTCCACTGGTTGGGTCTTCTCCAACAAGCAATTGAAAGTAAGTTTAGGGATCAATACAACTCTTACATGCATATGCAAGCCTAACATGCACTATGCAAGAAATATTTAACAATAAAAACACATGCATCACACAAAGTAAACCTAAGAAAGATCTTAGAGAGAATCCCATACTTCTATCAACTTATGGATGCCTTACCTACACAAGCTTCATCTATTTTTTGAAAAATCTTACTACTAAAGCATTCAAATAATAACTCTCATTAAGATAAAACCCAAATTATTTTATCCATTCTTGAATCCATTTATAACCTTTGTATTTAAACAATATTCATAGATCACTTCCATAATTAATCAACAATTCCAACACCACAACTTGATATCTACAATATCTAATTAATAACATAAATATAAAGGTCTTCCTTCAATAAATCAATAATTCCAACACTACAACTTGATATCTATAATATCTAATTAACAACATAAATATAAAAGTCCTATTTAATCATTTTCAATCCAATAAATCAATAAGCTATTGATTTATTAATCAAACATAAAACATTATTAAAATATATTTATAGCTCCATGCATAACTAATTAAAACTATTAATTTATTACACCATTTTTCTTTATGTAATTAAGATAACCCGGTTGGCTCAATTCAGGCATACCAACATAAAATAACCTTACCAACACCTAATAAAAACATTACATTATAGAAAAAATTGAAACTATGTTGTAGGGCTATCTAAACCAATTAGCATCTTCTGACAACCATGGCTAGGATAGGGAGGGTAACTGCAAGGTCATCTATTGATGGAACTTAACTAATGCAAGACACAAGACCTAACTTGATTATGCAAAACCCTTGAGCCTATTGCTCTTATGGGTACTGCCTTCTCTAAAATTCTCTAAACCATACTATAAAATGTAAACACTTCTACATAGGAGCCCCATAGCCTTTTAAACCATCCCTGAGTGAACATTTGGATCAAAATGATAATAGGAATTAAGGTGACTATAATGGCCCATTACTATTATGGATATGACTCTCTCTACTAACATTTACTATTGGAAGAAGAATCTACAAAGCAACATTTCTAAAGCCAAACACGATTTTTCAAAAGATATTTAACCAAAAATTTGGTTGAATTCTTCACTAAACATACATTGATTGCTACATTAATTAAAAGAATAATACGTAGCACAAAAAAATAAAACTTGTGTAGAAGCATTTTCTTAAAACCACAAGCACATGGATAACCACCCCAAACCAAGAATATTGTCTTAAGAAAAATAATCAAAGCAATTCATATGCATAAAATTTAAAGTTATTTTAAAGTATTACTTATGATGAGAAAATTTCTTGATGATATTGTTGGCCTATTATAGCTCTCCAGCACCTTTTGGCTGTCTTTTCCAATGCTTCAATTCTATTTTTCCTCCTTTTTGCTCATGATCCCCCATCAAATCCATGAGATCCAGTTAATTCTTGGAGGATGGTAATAGTTTAGAAATGGCTTATTTTTCCTCTCCAATCATGCTAGCCACTCCATCCACCTCTTTCTCTTGTCAAGCATTTTTGATCAGTTACAAAATAAAAGTAACATTTCCAAGACTCTTCCCATTACCAAAATCACCACCTTTCTAAATATTATATTTTCTAATATTTAGGTGTTTGTTAATTGAAGCTCCCTTTATATGGTTTTTAACCAATTCAAATTAATTTAAACCTACTAACATTCATAAGCCAAGATATTAGAGAACCTTTCACTTAGCTCATCCAAAAATATTATTAACTTCTAATGTTATTTTTAATTACTAACATTAGTGTGATATAATAATAATTAAAGTAATTACTAATTTAATTAATTTAACTATGTTAATATTAACTAGTAGCATCAATATTTAATATTTAAAGTCTTATAATACCACATTATTATTAATACTAAACTTGATAAAATTGATAACCAAAAAAATTCCAAACTTCAAAACATAGGTATGAATGCATTCCAATAATTACAATGTTATCAACCACCTACTAAGAATGAATCTTTTGCTTTGATAGCAACCTCCTTATCCAAAGATGTATTCAATAAAAAATACACATATGCAATGCATCTATATGAAGGGTTTTTCTTACCCTTGAGTTATCGATGATAATGTTATCCATCATTTCCCTTTTTCTCTCAACTTTGATGGTTGTCCCATACCAATCCACCTATGAGAGTACTTGGTCCTGCAACCACAAAATTCATCAATGGTACCATATTCTAAAAGTAGCATAATCCCACTTTATAAATCATAAAGAACAACTATCAACACATCTTAATAAAATAATATAAGATTATGCATTTAATATGCACATATAAGTACGTAAATTAAGCATCAAAGAAAAATCCTCCCAGGGTGGGCCATTACATACTCCCCCTAGGACTAAACACATTCCCTTGTGTTTTATGAAATAAATCATATATTTTATTCAAATAAATATGGGAATTGATTTCTCGTTTCCTTAGCATCTTATCAAGTTACACAATTTTTAGAATAATGACCCCACTGGACCTTACAATGATCTAGGGTTTTTTTTCTCATGCTCTTAGAATGAAACCCTAGAATCCTTACTGATTGCACCTCAATCGCTGAGGGATCTACCGTTTGTAATTTTACCACATTCTAAACATAAGGATCAACAACATACTTCCTAAGCAAGGATATGTGGGAAGTATCATGGATATTTGATAGGTTGGGTAGGACTAATCTTATCAATGATCTCAAAAGACCCAATAAAATGAGGATCCATCTTATTTGACTTGATAGTAATTTTCATAGGTCTTACCCTCAAGAAGACTTTGTCTTCCATAGATAATTCCTTGGTGATCTTTTCAAATCAGCATAGCTCTTCTAATGATTGGTTGTTTTCTTGAGCCTTTGTCAAGTCACTTTGAGCTTCTCCATCTCTTTGATAATGTCTGGTTTGATCACCACTTGATCTTCTGGATTGTCCTATGATATAGGTGTTATGCATCCTATTCCATACAAGGCCTCAAATAGAGCCATTCCCAAGGATTCATGGTATCCATTATTATATTCAAACTCAAGAAGATTCAAATAGTCTTCCCACTTAGAATTTTTATCCATGTAATACATGTGAAGCATGTCTTCCAATACTTGGTTAACCCTCTCCATTTTCCCATCTATTTCTATATTATAAGCAAAACTAATATTCAATTTTGTGCCCAATAAATCTAGAATCTCGGTCTGATATGATAACCTCAAGAAAACTATGTAACCTAGTTATTTTCTGAGCCAACTTATTAACCACAACCAATGCATCATCCTTGATGTTCCTCAATATAAAATTTGTAATTTTAGTCAACTTGTCTACCACCACAAGTATTGCATCATGTTGGTACCTTGTTTTAGGTAAACCCACAATAAAATCCATGGATATAACTGGCCACTTCTGAGTAGGTATATCATGTGGATATATTTTTTCTATTGTATGCTGATATTTTACCTTTACCTTCTAGCATTATAACATCTAGCAATGAAACTATTAACATCATGTTTTATTCTAGTTCAATAAAAATTATTTTTCATATATTCTCTCATCTTTACACTTCTTGAATGAGTAGAATATGGAGAACAATGTACCTCTTGCATAATCATTCTCCTTAAATCATCAGTCTTGGGTATGACAACCCTATATTTGAAACATAAATATTTTATGTTAAAATACTTATTTTCCTTCGAATTTTCCTCAATTTTAGCCTAGTTATCAATACAATACTAATATTATAATTTCATATCCTTGATTTTATCAATCAAGTCAACATGATTACATATTAATATTGTTATATGACTTCTCCTACTCAAGGCATCAACAACCTTGTTTTCCTTTCCTGTGATATACTTTATTCCAAAGTCATATTCTACTAGGAACTTTATCCACCTTCCTTGCCTTGAATTTAGCATTCGTTGGGTAAATATATATCTTAGGATTTGGTGATTTGTCCTTAGCTCGAAATGTTTTTCCAATAAATAGTACCTCTATACCTTAAAGCATGGGCAACCATTTCTAGTTCTAGGTCATGTATAGCATAATTCAACTCATGCTTCTTGAGTTTTCTATAATCATATGCTATTGTAGCTTTATTTGGGGATAACAACTCTTTCAAACCTTCTAAGAAAGAATTTGTACATACTATAAAATTTCCATAAGGATCAAGTATTCTAATAATTGATGTTGTAGTTAGCTTATTCTTTAGAGTTTCAAATGTGACCTCACACTTATCCATCCATTTGAACTCTTTTTCTTTTATTTAAATGTTGGTAATAGAGTAGGCAATTCTTGAGTAGTCTTTCACAAATTACCTATAATAACCAATCATTACCATGAAGCTTCTAACTTCAAACACATTAGTGGGTTTAGGCCAACTTAATATGGGTTGGAATCTACAACAATCTCTTCTATAGATATAATATGCCCCAAATACTAAATTTGTGAAGCATAGAATTCACATTTTGACAATTTTCCATAAAGTTGGTTCTTCCTCAACACCTCTAACACCAACCTCAAATGTTGATCATGTTCTTATCTAGTACAGGAATATATCAATATATCATATAGAAATATCAATACAAAATTATACATATATTTTCTAAACATACTATTCATCAAATTTATAAAAGTTGTTGGTGCATTTGTCAACCCAAATGGTAGCGTTGTGAACTCATAGTGTCCATATCTTGTCTTAAAGGTTTTTTTATGAGTTTCCTTCCCATGAATTATTAGCTAATGATATCTTGATCTCATGATAATATTTGAGAATATAGTGGTATCTTTTAGTTGATCAAAGAGATCATAAATCCTTGGCAATGGATACTTATTCTTGATGGTTACCTTATTTAAAATTTTATAGTCAACATAATATTAATAAAATATTGAAGCACCCCAATGTGACACATTTTGTTTAATCAATCCTTTCTCTAGTAAATCTTGGAGTTGCACTTTTAACTCTTGCAAATCAATAGGAGTTGTTCTATAAGGTGTTCTAGCAATAGATTTAGCTCTAGGTATTAATTCAATGCTGAAATTAAATTCATGTCAAAGTGGTAGACCTAGGAGATCTTCCAAAATACATCTCTAATAGAACTAGATGTTTCTTAATATCTCTACATTTTTGTTACTTCATTCCTTGCCATTTATCTTAAATACATATAAAATTCCACCTCTTGTGATTGCCTTATTAAGCTTCATAGCTAACAATAATTATGGTCAAAAATACCCTTGTCTGCATTGAACCCTCAATCTTTACTTATTCTTATCAATATAATCCATCCATTTTTCTTGGAAATTGATTAGGGCTCCATGATCTTTTAGCCAATCCATCCCTAAGATAATATCAAAGGCATATAGTAGTGCTACATATAAATACCAAATAGTTGATCCATTGGGTAATGAAATCTCGGTAGCAAGAAAACATTGATTCATTGAGTAAGTCTACCTAGACCCATACTTAACTTTCCACCATCGTGCCAAAAATATAGATTTTTTTGATATATTCCCAATAATACTAGTGGAAATGAAACTAATTATGGCTCCACAAATAATTAAAATCTTTATATTTATATTAAAAAATTTACCATTTAACAACATGGGAGTTGCTTGACCATCTATATTATGACTTCATGTGGCTACATAAATTCTATGAGTTTGTTCCTTGGCTTTGCTACTCGACTGTGGCCATTGGGAACACTTATTTACATAATGAGGACCCTTGTAAATGAAACAACCTATCCCAAGTGAATGATTCCTTTCCTACCTTATATCCCCTATATCCTCCTTTTAAGTTGAATTATTTTTCTTTTGAGGTTGGGTTTTGAATTGTACTTCCTCTAGAATTTGTTCTTATAATTCTCTTTATTCCCATTGTTCCTATTTCTAAACTTTGGATTTTCTTTACTTTTCTTATTTTACTCCTTGTCCCATTTTGTAAATCCAACACTCTTCCTCTTCCTGAGTTCCTATTTCTCTCCTTCTATCAACACTCCATAGTTGAAGAAGGTCTTCTTGGTGTGTTGATTTATCTCTTCCTGTTGAGCCAAATCATATGCCTTTTGTAGGTTTTTGGGCTTAAGCAAATTAATCATTATTTGGATCTTAGGATCCACTCCCAAGATGAACTTTTGAAATTTCAATTATTCATTGGTATCATACTCAAGAGAACATTTCAAAATCTTGATTATTTTTTATAATAAACCTCTATAGTCAAGGTTCCTTGTTGGAGCGTAGAGAATTTTTCAAATTTATCTACATAAAATTGATCTAATAGGAAAATTTTCTTAAATTTCCTTATAAAACTATCCCATTTGAGGTCCACCACTTGGATTCCTCTACTTACCTTGAATTTACTCCACCATTCCAAGGTTACGTCTTGGAAATGAAGGATTGCCCATATAATTTAGCTTTCTAGTAAGTAATTCTTTATGAAAAATAAGTTTCCAACTTATTTAGCCAAGATTTTAGTGCATCACCCCCTTCTCTTACATTAAATTTAGGTACCTTAATATTCTTAAGTTTCTTGGTAAGCTCAACCTCAATCTGATATTTACCCTCATGGGCTCCTCTAGTAGGATTTTCTTCTTGTCTACCCTATGGATTCCTATTATTGAATTCCTGATTAACCAATATTTTCAACATTTTCTATTGTTGCTCCATCTACTCTTGAAGAAACTTAACCACTAAAGTAAGGTTTTACATCCTCTTATTGGATTCCAATGTTCTTCTAAATTATAGGTAAATATAAGTCTAATATCCATGAGCCTAACCCAAAGCAAAAATCTAAAGTTTGAACCTGAGTCCAACTCTAAAAGTTTAGAACAAAAGATGAATTATTTCATAAGAGAAGATGTTAGATAATACCAAATAATGTAACAAGGAATGATGATAGGTAAACATGATATTATTGGTAAATTCCTATTATTTCACCTCACATTAAATTGGAAGGTTACAACTATTGCTAAAATCAAATCATAATTATAATCATATTAGATGCTTATAACCTCCTTGAATATATTTTAATATGCAAATTTTAACTAAATTCCTTGGATTAAATCCTCATAACTTCGATGCATGTTGAGGCATATTTGAAGAATAATGAAAAATTCTAACAAGAAATAGCCAAATCCTAACCAATTAGAGATCTTAAGAATAAAATTCAATATTTACTATCATATTATTTTTCAAAATCTATCTTAATTAACAAAGTATCATGTCTTGATTCTGATGTGCCTCCCAATTTAGCATGATATATCTTCCTTGAATAAATATTGTTTAATCATTACTAAGTGTTTTTAATTCTATTAGACTTAATATCATGGGAAATTATGATTAAGGTACTCAGAGGTAACATTGATAGATACCTTCATATAGGTATGCATTGTTGAAATGGATAATCATTGATGACCGATCGCATTGAGTCTTAGTTGATAGCCTAGTAGCTATCGTAAAATCTCTGGCTAAGATAGGTGATTGGGTTGATTAAAATATTCCCTCTTTGTTGTTTTATAAATTTGTTTGCTCTCTACTGCATCATGGTTTGAGTAGCATGATGTTAGAACTTCTATAGGAAAACAACTGCAAAATGTATGTGGATGCATTAAGCAAACTGTCTTGTTGAAGTAAAGAAAGAGCATCATTTTTATGAAGAAATGAAAATTAAATTTATATGCTAAATGAAGATTATTTTAAAAGAGTTAATAAAGTTTTGATTAAATATTTATTGATTTAATTAAGCTCATTAGTAAACTTCATTTTATGTAGTGAATGAGAGTTCTTTTAAATTAATTGAAGGTGTTCATTTTATTGATAATGGACAAGTCATTAAAAGACCTTAATTAATTGAAAAAAATGAAAAAATCCATTTAAGAAATAGATGTCTTTTATTTTAAAGAAAGAGTAACTATGAAATTATTTAAATAAAAGAAGTATATTTTAATGGTGATAAATATCACATAAGTTATATTTGTTTTAAATGGTATTGATATTCTTTTTAAAATAAAGGATAATATAAAATATATAAATATCCCATTCCCCTATAGAGTGTAAGCTATGAAAATAATCTAGGGTGGCTACTAAGTTTCCAAAGATTGAAATTATAGGAATAAGGATTCCTTGCCACTAGAGAAAGGGACGAAGCATTGAACAAAGAGGGGACTCGAGGAAGGACTCAAGGTCCGAGAAAGGATGGTGGATGGGCAACTTTGAGGAAGGAGGCATGTAAGGTTGTAGAGAGGAAAATGGGAATGAGAGGAAAAACTAAGAGGAAGAAAGAGGATAACAGGAGTACGAAGGAAGGGAACAGGGCGCAGACTGAGGACTAGTGAAAAGAGAGGAACACACCACAAGAAATGGAGAGGCAGTCCATTCTATTTTATAATATTATTAAGGTTGGAGTGTTTTGGACTTTAACCTATTTCTTTTACATGCATTGGTATGGTGAAAATGTAGTTCAAAGCCTATTTATAATTCTTGTAGCATGAGAAGCCATTGGTAAGGATTGAAACCACTTGTGTCAGTGTTTTGAGAGCACTTTAATGTGTGTTTAAAGGGCACTGTGCTTGGGTGAAAAGCACCGTGAGTATCTTGAAAATATTGTGTTTCTTTAATATTATGTTGGTGTTTTTTTAAAGCACTGTGAGTGTCTTGAAAATGTTATTTTTCTTTAAGAGCTCGTTGGTGTTTTTTAAAAGCACTGTGAGTGTCTTGAAAACACTATGTTTCTTTAATATTTTGTTGGTGTTTTTGAAAAGAACTATGAGTGTCTTGCAAACATTGTGTTTCTTTAGAGTCTGTTAGTGTTTTTAAAGAACCTGTGAGTGACTTGGAAATTATGTGTTTCTTTATATCCTCTTAGTGTTTTTAAAGAGCCTACGAGTGTCTTGAAGACGTGTTTTTAGAGCCTGTTATTATTTTTAAAGAGCACTACGAGTGTCTTGAAGATGTTACGAGTCTAAGATCCTATGAGTTTTGTTAATATCTTGGTTAAATTTTTTAATAGTGCCATGAGTATAAGAGCCTGTGAGTGGTTGAAGACGTCATGAGTTTAAAAGCCCTATTAGTGCTTTGAGAGCATTATGAGTTTAAGAGCATTGGATGTGTCTAGATAGAATTGTGGGAATTTGAATGCACTGTGTGCCTAAGACTTTCATATCCAAAGAGAGAGGGAACATATGTTTAGAAACATCTACTATAGTTGGAAAGTCAACATGGTTCCAAGAGGGAGTGTTGCGCTTGGGAGCACCACCTGTAGGTAAAACACCCCTAGGGGTTTAAGAAAGGGTTGTGTCTAGAAAAATCTACTTAGCAAAACCATCTACATATGTGGGGAACTCTGATGCTATTTGATCTCGGTCCCTTTGGGGAAAATTAGTGGTGATAGAGATAAAAGCCTAGCACCTAGTTTACTTTTTGTTACCTTGTTGAACTCTTGGCTTGGCAATCCCCTAATCGCTCTGCAATGGTTGTTCAGTATTCGCCATGAAGGGTGTTAGCCTTTGGTTATAAATCTTGTATTAGAAAGGTTCAATGCGTAACTTTAATTAAATATAGACCTTATATTTATGTAAAATATAATGGAGGGTTTTAATTAAACCAGAACCTTGGATTTCTATGGAACATAATGAAGGATTTTAATTAAACCAGAACCCTTGGTTAATGGAACCCTTGGTTAATGTTAATTATCTTAGGAATTTTTAATTAAAAAGGAAACCTTTGATTAATGATAGTTATCTTAGGAGTTTTTAATTAAAAAGATAACCTTTGATTTATGTTGATTATCTTAGGAGTTTTTAATTAAAAAGATAACCTTTGATTAATGTTGATTATCTTAGGGTTTTTAATTAAAAAGGGAACCTTTTATTAATGTTGATTATCTTAGGTTTTTTAATTAAATAGGGAACCTTTGGTTAATGTTGATTATCTTAGGGTTTTTAATTTAAAAGGGAACCTTTGATTAATGTTGATTATATTAGGATTTTTTAATTAAAAAATGGAACCTTTGATTAATGTTGATTTTCTTATGGTTTTTAATTAAAAAGAGAACCTTTGATTAATGGTGATTGTCTTAGGGCATTTTAATTAAAAAGGATCTAAATTTATTCTTTGAATTAAAGTTATGGGGCTTTGATTTAGGGAATGAATGAATGATTGTTTAAAGGTTAAAGGTATGTGACTTTAATACTTTAAAAAAGTAATTGATTTGATTGGAATTTATGTATTAAAAAGGATGTAGATTTATTCTTTGAATTAAATTTATGGGGCTTTGATTTAGGAAATGAATGAATGATTGTTTAAATTTTAAAGGTATATGACTTTAATGATTTAAAATAGTAATTGATTTGATTGGAATTTGTGAATTAAAAAGGATGTAAATTTATTATTTGAATTGAATTTATGGGGCTTTGATTTAGGGAATGAAAAGAAAAGGATTGTTTTAGAGGTTAAAGGTATGGGAATTTAATGCTTTAAGACATGAATGGATTTAATAAGTTAGACCTTGGTCTAAGTAGTACATGTTGGATGACTCTCTAAAGGAACTTGAGAGGTGAATATAAAATTAAAGGGACTTTTATAATATCCATTATGCATTATCCTCAAACAATCAATGGGAATCAAGGAAAAGCCAGGAGCTCATTGGAAGCAAAGTATAAGTAATTATATTTTATGTTGCTTTAGTTATGCTCAAATAGACTAGAATTATGGGGAGATATCCCCAATGCAATTACTATAATATTCTTTAAGGTAAGAAGGATTTACCATGCAAATTCTAATGCAATAATTGTTTATTGGTTTAGAGAAGGTACTTTTACTTTATTTCTATATTTTATTGTGCTATGTAGTTGATTATCTTTTAGTGCTAATCCTTCTTTATTTTCTGGATGCATAGTGATTACTCCTTGATTTTCTAGTATCTAGTTGTACTATTGTTTGGTTTCTTGATGATAGAAATCAAAGAGTAGAGTTCTAGGATGAACTCAAAGGTGACCTAAGGGAATTGAGAACCCCTTAGCGTGAACATAGGTGACCTAAGAGAATTGAGAACCCCTTAGGTTGAACATAGGAGACCTAAGGGAATTGAGACCTCCTTCGGGAGATAAAAGACTAAGTTGTGGAGAGACTACATTTGAGTTAAGATAGCTTGTCGTGGATACGGGATAAATACCTTAAATCATAATACTCATAACATACCTACACATAATGTTTTGTGTATGGTATGGATATGCATGTATACCTTCGATGGACTACGGGTGATAAATCTAGCTCATCAAGAATGATGGGATAGATGGGCTTATTTGCAATTATACATGATACGCCTACACAGACGAACTTGTGTTAGGGTACTTCATGAGATGTAGCTTTAAGGAAAACTTAGGGGATTGAAACTTTAAGAAAATAGTAGTTTGGTTAGGGGTCCATGAAGGGTTCATGTACCTCTCTCCATATTAAAAAAAAAAAAAATTCTATTTTTGTATTTTTTTGTTTGTGTGTTTTTGGTTCATTACATTTGGTATCATAGCTCTAGGTACGAGGGTATAGATCTTCTATGTGTGCTAAATAGAATTATATATATCTAATTAAGGCTTTATTAAGGTATAGGGTTATGCATAAGGGTTTGGACTCAAAATTTAGTAGTAAAAAAATGGTGAATCCTAATCAAAATCAAGGTGAATCATGGTGAATCAAAAGCAAATCAAATCAATCATCTTCACACCAAAATTTTTGGCATTTGAAGCCATAAAAAGTAATGTCATCTTTGGGATAAATTTTGACCCATTAAATCATCTTATAACTTTATAAAAACACCACCATTATATAAAGCTCGACAAGATTTTTCCAATGAGTACAAATATGCCTATATTTGAATATATATATTATGGCAAATTGACCCTAAGAAAAACATTGGTCCTGAAACTATTAGGCGAATGGGACGACATTGAAGGTCCTCATATTCACCAATTTTAAATTTTGAAAATCCTAATATTCGTCCAATTGGAAAATATTCACCACTATGCATAACCCTAAGGTAAAGGCTAAATATGGGATGATCTAGGATACTGTATTTTCTAGGATCTAATGAGAATTAACCCTAATGGAGCATTAATGTTAGGATACCTTAGTATGGGCTTGGGTATCAATGACACATCCTAGCATAGGATATTAACCTAGTTAGATTTTTAATGCATCTAGCAAGAATAACTATGTACTATACCTTGAATTAGAGATATAGGTTACAATGAAACTGTAATCTAATCTTCTTTCCTAGATAGAATCAGGTTAAGATGCCACCTAAGACCAGAAGAGGGATGCCTACACCTAGTCAAACTCAAAAAAGTGATATTGAAGAAGAAAACCAGGATGAGGAACCAACAAACCCCAATAGGGAGGTAGAAGACCTCATCACTACGGTCACTACTATGCAGGATTAGATAAGACAATTACTAGAAATAGTTGCATACTAGAATTCACAATTTCAAGGTTCATAGATTGGTCTAGATAGTGGACTAAATGCATAACAAGTGCAATCCAAAGCCTTAATGGAAAATGAAATATCTAGGGATATGAAAAACATTAATATCTCCAAGTTTGATGGAGAGGTCGATAGGGACATAGTTGAAGCTTGGCTGAGAGAAGCAAAGGTTCACTTTACAGTAAAAGGCTACTCATCAAGAACCCAAATACTTTGGTCTATTGTCAACCTGGAAAGGTCCACTCTAGAATGGTGGGAGACCCACTATGAGAAAACTAAGATTGAACTCATTGACACCCCATGGGAAGAATTAATAAACATCTTTAATAAGAGGTTCCTAACATAACATTTTTATAACTTGAAGTTTGAAGAATTTGCTAGTCTAAGACAAGGAACCAACATAGTAGATGTGTACTATAAGAATTTGGTAATATTGTTTTAATATGTACTTGTTTATAATGAGAAAATACGGGTTCATAAATTTACTTTGGGATTGGAGTCTAGGTTGAAGCATGATGTAGACATGTAGGAACCTAAAACATTACAAAAGTCATACAACCTAGAAAAGAAAGTAAAGTCACACTTCTGTTATAAATATGACACTCTACCCGAGAAACCTCGGCAAGAGCTAAAAAAAGTAATGGGTTTGTAAAGTTGGAGGTTGAGAAAGAGCGAAAAACTAAGAACCCCCAAAATCCTAAGAAGAAACCTTATGGAAATCATAAGAAGTTCAAGAACTTTTGTAAGAAGGATAACAAACCTAATAAAATGAAACCTCAACCATAGAATTTTCAAGCTCCAACTCTAGCAGTTAAAAGTGAGAATAATAAACCTAAAAAATAGCAAGGACCCAAGAAATGGTGCTATAATTTTTAGGGACCTCATTACTATAATCAGTGTCCATATCAAGCAGGGACTAGCACAGCTAATGCAAAATGGAAGGAACCAGAACATTGGATTTATGCTGCAACTAGGAAGCATAAGCTAGAGGGACAAGCCACCCCATTACTTATAAAAGGTAAGGTTTTTAATAAGAAAGTAAACATTTTGATAGATAGTGGAGCCACTGACAGTTTTATTTCATCTAGTCTAGCAAGGACTATGTCGAAAAGGCTTGGATATTTAGATCAAGGGTGGAAGTTTGAGTACGGTTATGGGTAGACTTACTCGGTGAACCAGTTTTATCCTATGGCAGAAATTACTCTATCTAGTGGGATTACAAAAGGTTATTTATATGTAGCTCCCTTACATGCCTTTGATGTGATCCTAGGGATGGATTGGCTAAAAGATCATAAAGCCTTGGTCAATTTTCAAGACCGATGGATTGAGTATTAATAAGAAGGCAAAAGGAGTCTAAGAGTTCATAGCGAGCAAGGGGCATTTGAACCATAGATGTTTTCCACTATGCAATCAATAAAGGCCCTAAAGAGAGGAGGAATAGTGTATGTAGTAAAACTTAATGAAGTGGAATACTATGAGAAAGAAGAAATACTAAGACAACATTCAATATTATAGGATTTTTAGGATGTATCTCCAGAGGACTTACCGAGGCTACCTCTGGTATGGGAATTTGACTTCACAATTGAACTTATGATGGGATTCGAGCCTATTCATAGATCCCTGTATAATATGAACCCTATTGAAATGCAAGAACTGAAGGTTCAATTTGCAAGGATTTTTGGAAAAGGGTTTGATAAAACCAAGTGTGTCATTGTGGTGTGCATCGGTATTTTTCATGAAAAATAATGATAGTTCATTAAGATTGTGTATTGATTATGGAATTCTAAACAAAGCTACAATCAAGAATAGATATCCTTTACCTAGGATTGAATATTTATTTTATCAATTAAAATATGCCAAGGTGTTTACTAAGATCGATTTGAGGTCACGGTATCACCAGTTAAAGATTCATGAGGAAGACACTCACAAGACAATATTTAAGACTAGGTATGGGCATTATGAGTTTACAATTCTACCTTTTGGGCTGACTAATGCTTCGTCTGCTTTCATGAACTTAATGAATAGTGTGTTCAAAATACACTTGGACCAGTTTGTCTTGGTATTCCTAGATGATATCCTTATATACTCTCAAGATAGAGAAGAGCACGATAAGCATATTAGGATCATGTTAGACTTGTTAAGAAAGAATTAACTTTATAGAAATCTAGCTAAGAGTGAATTCTATGTTCCGGAGGTACAATAGCTTGGACACATCATATCAATAAATGGGATTGATGTGTATCCACAGAATATAGAGGCTATTCTGAATTGGCCACCCCCTACTAATGTGATTGAAGTTTGAAGTTTCATGGGATTAACGGGCTACTATAGATGTTATATAAAGGAATAATCCAAGATTGTTGGACCCATAACTAGAAGGGAAAGGAATTCAAGTGGTCAAAAAATTTTGAGGCTGCATTTGTAGTACTAAAGCATAAGCTTACTATGGCATTGATACTAAATGTTCATGATCCCCAAGGGGGACTTTTCAGTGTGCACTGATGGATAAATATATGGGTTGGGTGAGGTACTCCCACAAGAGGATTCATTAGTGGCATATACTTCTAGGAAGCTCAAAAAACGTGAAGTTAATTATGCTATGCATGATTTAGAGCTATCTTTAGTGGTGCATTCTTTAAATGTTTGGTGCCACTACTTGGTGGGAAGACCCTTTAAATTAAAAATAGACCATCAAAGTCTACGATACATATTCACTCAACCCATAATCAATGCGAGACAAAGAAGATGGGTAGAATTTCTCAATGAGTATGATTTTCAGATTGAGTACATAAAAGGAAAAGAGCATAAAATTAATTGTTGCTTTGAGTAGGAGAAAATATAAAGCAGCCATAACTAGAATTCACATGGACCTGATGGATCGAGTAAGATAGAAGTAATCTCAGGATGGTTATGGCCAAGGAATTCAAGTTAAGATAAATAGAGATACTAAATTAAATAAGGAATTTAGTGTGAAATATGACTTTCGATGTTATAAGGGAAGGGTCATCATACCAAATATGGGAGATTTAAGGAACTTGATAATGTAAGAAGCCCATAGATCTCCTTATTCTGCTCATCCAAGAGAAGCCAAAATATGGGAAAACATGAAGAGAACCTTCTTTTGGGTAGGAATGAAGAAGGACATCATGAATTTTATTGCTTGATGCCTCGAATATTATAAATTTAAGGCAGAAGGACAACATCCTGCAAGAAAACTATATTTGCATGATATACCTACGCAAAAATGGCAGGTTATATCCATGGATTTTATAGTGGGTTTACCCAAGACTTGGTACCAACATGATGCCATATTTGTAGTAGTTAAAAAATTGAATAAGGTTACCCATTTCATATTAGGAAATACCAAGGATGATGCTCAGGTGGTGGCTACCAGATTCGTCAAAGAGGTATTCTGATTGCATGGATTTTTTGAGGTAATTATCTTAGATAGAGACTTCAAATTCACTTCTGAATTTTGAAAATCCCTTCATAGTACTAAATTAAATATGAGTTCAGCATACCACCCTAAAACAAATGGCCAAACAGAGTGGGTAAACCAAGTTTTGGAAGATATATTTTGCATGTACTATATGGATCACAAGTCTCATTGGGAAGAATGTTTACCATTGGTAGAGTTTTCCTACAATAATGAACATCACTCCTCATTATGAATGGCACCTTTCGATGCCTTGTATGGGTGAAAGTGTAGAACATCATTGTATTGGGATAACCTAGAGGACCGAGTTTTTATTGGTCTAAAAATTGTCAGGGTGATGGAATATCAGCTAAATTAAATTAGGCAAAGGATTAAAGAAGTTGCAGATAGGCATAAGAGTTATGCAGATCTAAAAATGACTCCAAGAGAGTATTCTGATGGAGATAAGATTTTCTTAATGGTAAATACAAAGAAGAATGCTATAAAATCCATGAAGTTGGATCCACATTTTGTGGGACCCTTTGATATCACAAAAAATATTAGTCCAATTGCATACCGACTTGCATTACCACCTAACCTGTCCAAAATCCATGACACCTTCCACATATCCTTGCTTTGGAAATATGTTGCTGACCTTGAACATGTGTGGGATGTTTCTAATTTTTAGATGGCAAATTCGGAGGCCATTGAAGTACTATCGATGAAAATTCTTGATTTTTATTCCAAGTCTGCAGAATTGAACTCTCGAATAGTGTAAGGTCTAGTGGGACTAGTTATCTGAGAAAAATACCACTTGCAAGAAAGTGAAGGTTATGCAAAAATATTTTCCCTTTCAATTTGAAACTTTATGATGTAATAAATTTTACTTTCTATTAAAAACAAAGAAAAAATGGAAACACCAAGGATGATGTTTAATTCTAGTGGGGGAGGATGTCATGACCATCCCTAGATAACTTTATGGGACAAAGAAAAAATGTATTAACATATTGTGTGGTGATACCTATTTTGAATAATTGAACCAACTATATGATGTTTAGTTGATTTATAAGGGCAAGTTATTACTAACATATTGCAAAGTGTATAGGATCAGGTACACTCGTAGGTGGATAAGGTAGAAGCATCCACCAAAAATAAGGGTACCTAAGATCAGGGGAAATGATTATTAAGGTACTCGGAGGTAACATGGATATATACCTTCATATATGTATGCATTGTCAAAAGGGATAATCATCGATGACTAATCGCCTTAAGCCTTAGTTGATAGCCTAGTAGCTATAGTAAAATCTCTAGATAAGATAGGTGATTGGGTTGATGGAAAGATCCCCTCTTTGTTGTTTTATAAATTTATTTTCTCTCTACTGCATCATGGTTTGAGTAGCATAATGTTGGAACTTCTATAGGAAAACAAATACAAAATGTATATGGACACATAAAGTAAATTGTCTTGTTCAAGTAAAGAAAGAGCATCATTTTTATGAAGAAAAGTAAATTAAATTTATATGCTAAATGAAAATTCATTTAAAATAATTAATGAAGTTTTGATTAAATAATTATTTATTTAATTAAGCTCATTAGTAAAATTCATTTTATTTAGTGAATAAGAGTTCTTTTAAATTAATTAAAGGTGTTCATTTTAATGATAATGGAGAAATCATTAAAAGACCTTAATTAATTGAAATAAACAAAAAAAATTCCATTTAAGAAATAGATGTCTTTTATTTTAAACAAAGAGCAATTATGAAATTTTTTAAATGAAAGAAGTATATTTTAATGGTGATAAATATCACATAAATTATATTTGTTTAAAAGGGTATTTTTCTTATTTAAAAAAAAAGATAATATAAAATATATAAATATCCCATTCCCTTGTAGAGTGTAAGCTACAAAAATAATCTAGGGTGGCTACTAAGTTTCCAAATATGGAAATTATATGAAGAAGGATTCCTTGCCTCTAGAGGAAGGGATGAAGCATTGAAGGAAGAGGGGGCTTGAGGAAGGGATCAATGTTTGATAAAGGATGGTGGATGGGCCACTTGGAGGAAGGAAGCACGTAAGATGCTAGAGAGGAAAATGGGAATGAAAGGAAAAAAGAAGAGGAATAAATAGGATGACAAGATGATGAAGGAAGGGAGCAGGTCATAGACCAGGGACCAAGGAAAAGAGAGGAATGCATTGTAACCAAGGGAGAGGCAGTCGATATGCCACCAAATTCCATTATATAGGAGTATTAAGGTTGGAGTGTTTTAGACTTTTTATTTTACATGCGTTGGTATGGTGAAAATATAGTTTGAAGCCTAGTTATACTCCTTGTAGCATGAGAAGCCATTGGTAAGGATTGAAACCACCTGTGTCTGTGTTTTGAGAGCACTGTAATGTGTGTTTAAAAGCATTGTGCTTGGATTAAAAGCATTGTGAGTGTCTTGAAAATGCTATGTTTATTTAAGAGCCTATTAGTGTTTTTGAAAACCACTGTGAGTGTCTTGAAAATGTTGTGTTTCTTTAAGATCCTGTTGGTATTTTTGAAAAGCACTGTGATTGTCTTGAAAATTTTGTGTTTCTTTAAGAGCATGTTGGTGTTTTTGAAAAGCACTGTGAGTGTCTTGAAAACGTTGTGTTTCTTTAGATTCTGTTAGTGTTTTTAAATATCCCATAAGTTTCTTGGAAACATTGTGTTTCTTTAGAGCTTGTTAGTGTTTTTAAAGAGCCTATGAGTGTCTTGAAGACACTGTGTTTTTAGAGTCTATTAGTGTTTTTAAAGAGCACTACGAGTGTCTTGAAGATGCTTCAAGTCTAAGATCCTGTGAGTGTTTTTAAGATCCTGGTTAAATTTTTTAATAGCACCATGAGTCTAAGAGCCTATGATTGGTTGAAGACATTGTGAGTTTAAAAGATTTGTTAGTGCTTTGAGAGCATTATGAGTTCAAGAGCGTTGGGTGTATCTAGATAACACAGTGGGAATTTGAGTGCACTGTGTGCCTAAGACCTCCACATCCAAAGAGAGAGAAGCACACTATTTGGAAATATCTGCTAAAGTGGGAAATCCATCGTGGTTACTAGAGGGAGTGTTGCACTTGGGAGCACCACCTATAGGGAGAAAACCCTCGAGGGTTTAAGAAAAGGTTGCATCTAGAAAACTCTACTTAGCAAAACCATTTGCATATGTGGGGAACTTTGATGCTACATGAGCTCGATCTCTTTGGGGATAGTTAGTGGTAATAGAGATGAAAGCCTAGCACCTATTTTACTCTATGTTACCTTGTTGAACTCTCGGCTTGGCAGTCCCTTAATTGTTTTGCTAGGTTGTTCAATATTCACCATGAATGGCATTAGCCTTTGATTATAAATCTTGTATTATAAAGCTTCAATGTGTAACTTTAATTAAACAAAGACTTTAGATTTATGTAAAATACAATGGAGGGTTTTAATTAAACTAGAATATTGGATTTATATGGAACATAATGAAGGATTTTAATTAAACTATAACCTTTAATTAATGTTAATTATCTTAGGAGTTTTTAATTTAAAAGGGAGCCTTTGATTAATGTTAGTTATCTTACGAGTTTTTAATTAAAAAGAGAACCTTTGATTTATCTTGATTATCTTAGGAGTTTTTATTTAAAAAGGGAACCTTTGATTAATGTTGATTATCTTAGGGTTTTTAATTAGAAAGGAAACCTTTGATTAATGTTGATTATCTTAGGGTTTTTAATTAAAAAGGAAACCTTTGATTAATGTTGATTATCTTAGGAGTTTTTAATTAAAAAAGAGAACCTTTGATTAAAGCACGAGATTCCGGGCAAAGGAAACACTAATTGCGATGCATTCAAAATCAAATACGCTTAAGTCCTAGAAATGTAAAATGCATGAAATGAGAGAGACGCATTGAAATGAGATACAAGAAAATGGAGAAAACATAGCCCTTTCATTAAAATTTCTTGATCTCTGTTACAAAGACGCCTCCTCCCTTTTCAGGGGCTAGGAGCATTGAAAGAATTTGATTACAATCACTTAATGTTCCTCTTTCCGCATGCCCACACTTGAGATGGGCGGGCCAAGATGATGTCGCCACTGATGTTGATGAGTCCTTAGCTTCTGCTGCTCCTCCTGTGAACAAAGAAACAACAAAGATGTCAGTAGCACCTGCTACAAATAAAAAGTGTTTGTTCTCTAAAATCGCCAAAAGATGCATGTAAACATTTGTATGAAACAGTGGGTAAAGTGAGTCCAAATGGCCTGAAAACCTGACAGAGGATAGAAAACATCACCAGAGGGCCACTGCCATCGAGACAGTCGACCAATCTACCTTCAACTGGAATTCATCCCTGGGCAGGATGAATTCTGACTGCTATTCGTCCCTGGGTGGGACGAATTCTTCTATGTTGGAAAAGCCGACCTGATGCTGCTCCAATGTCGAATCCCGAGACCTCCAAAACACCTGCAAACAGAGGGGTTATGTAATTGGGGCCATTTTGGGATGACCCAAATGGTCGGATTCTCCCAATTTGGCCTCTATCCTCGAGAATTTGATATCACCACCTGCAAGTTAGTGAAACAACAAAGCGACACAAAACGTGATAAAATCTGATCAAAATGTTATGAAATTGAA
Source organism: Wollemia nobilis (assembly GCA_028583015.1). Lineage (NCBI taxonomy): Eukaryota > Viridiplantae > Streptophyta > Pinopsida > Araucariales > Araucariaceae > Wollemia > Wollemia nobilis. The sequence continues at coordinate 1,654,511 of JAQPPZ010008665.1, forward strand.
GCTATGAGTTAACCAAATAGAATAACATGAGATGCAACCTGAAACAATAATCTAGAATGCTTTAAAATAAAACTTAGAAAAGTGCGGGGGTGCCCTAGTGGGCCTCCCACCGTTGGCACTTGATTCCGGCGCCAATCCACTAGGGATGGGCCCAAAACCTCTTAGGATTGGTATGTCTGCAAATTGGTGGTGTAAGGTGCTCAAATGTTGGGTTTGGGTTGGATCCACGCTTCCAAAAGCCACCCAATAACCTCCCTTGTGAAAGAGATTAGTGGATGTGAGAAGGTGAATCAAAAGGATGCAAATGGGTATTCAATTGGACAGCACTTCGTTGCTTGAACTCGCCTCCAATCCTGCATATTTTGGGTGAGAAAAGTCCCACCTTTTATAGACCCATGGGGTCTCTTTTGAGAGGGAAGCATAAGTGCCATGTGTTGGTCATAGGTGCCATGTGGCGGTTATGTCTTCCCATGAGGGAGGAGAGTCCTCCATGACTTGGGCTTCCATAACTGCCCTTGTGACAGTCCTCTAACGGCCTATCTGTCCACCCACACACGCGTGCAAGGTAGGAGTCATCAACTGACTGTCCTGGGCTGCCACTTGGCACCATTCTTCTTTTTGCCCATTAAACTCAGAATTCGTCCCTACCAGAGACGATTTCAAAATTCGTCCCTGGGTGAGATGAATTCCAGTTAGTATTCGTCCCTGGGTGAGACGAATACTGAGCAAAGTGTCTAAATGTTCCAAATTGCTTTCTGACCTTACAAAATTGCTATGAAAGTGGTTAGGACCATTGTTTGACCTCTGAGGGCTGCCTTGGGGGCTGTGTTTTTCAACGCGATCAGTGTTTGTAGTCACATAATCGGATTGGTGTTGTTTTGGTGTCTATAGATGCCCCTTTTTGGGATGCGTTGTGCATAGCGCAGCGTCGAGCAAAAATAGATAACCAAAGCACTAATGATTAGGGTTTCTTGGTAACCTAACCAACTTTTGATGCCCCAAGCATGGAAAGGGCATGCATTCTTGAATCCTTGCTTATGACGAGCTAAGGAGTTTTATTTCAAGTGTTAACCTGTTTTGGTGAGGTGTGACTTGAGCTTGGACATTGATTAGTCATGATTAGGCAAAGGGCGCAACCTTTTATCCTCAGGGGAACCTTGTGTTCATGATTCATGAAATGCCAAGTGTTTGATTGATTTTATTGCTGCCCCAAGCAGGAGCGTAATTGTCTTTGTCAATGATTCTTTGAATGCATGTCGTTTTCCTTAATTGGGTGTGTGATTGTTGATTGGTGACTAAGTGTGACTACCCCATCAAGCGACGAATCGATGAGGGAATGACCTTCATGAGAAAAGCGACGAGTCACTTGACCTAAGATGACTTGTGCGAGGGTGCCTTTAGAGTGTTTACCATTTAGCGTGTGCAACTTTTCCAACATTTGGACCTATTTTTGGTGGGTGTTAACCCTTTTGGTGATGTCGTAATGGGGTGAAATTATCGAAAATCTTCTTCCCGTGGAGCGGTCCAGCTATGGTAGCCTTCTTGGGGAAGTAGGAGAATGAGAATTTGAACCCCGACATCGAATTTATTTGCCTAGAGGTTAAGTGCAAGAGCACTTATGTCCGACAATGCTTATTGTTGTTTTTTGTGTTGCATTTTTTATTGTTTTTGTTGTTTTTTTTTTTTTTTTTTTGTGACACCATTTGGGGTTTAAATCGTCAGAAATCCATCTTCCCGTGGAGCGGTCCGGCTATGGTAGCCTTCTTAGGGAGTAGTATTGTGATAATTTGTGACTCCAATGTCTATTTTGTATGCCCTGGATTTCAGGTGCAGTAGCACTCCTATCAGGCAAATTTATTGTCTGTTTTTAGTGCATCTTTTATCATTTTTTGATGTTTTTGAAGTGCTGGTCTAAATTCGTCCTTGGGTGGGATGAATTCCAGCTATAGAATTCATCCCTGGGTGGTACGAGTGCTAACATGAGCACTCGTCCCAGTCAAGGACGAATTCCAGCTCAAAAGGCCTATTTAAGGGCCAAAACTTGCATTTGGGCTCATTTGTGTCATTTTTTTCTTGCGATTTTGGAGCTCTGGGAGGAGGAGGTAATTCTGCGAAGCGAAGCACTGCTGGAATTCTCTCTGCCATCATGAGTGCACAAACTGGTTCGAGCGGCGGAGCCAAAGCGAAACCTCTAAGTGTCTTCTAGAGCTTATTTTTGTTTAAATTTGCACTTGTTTTATTTAATTGTTTTTTTTTTTGTGATGCTGTTTTTCAAAATGTGTTTTAAAACTTAAACTCGAAACTGGATTGAAGACACTAAGACTTATTGTACAATTAAACGTATTTAAACCTAGGCAAAGAATTTTGCATACAACTAAACCCTAGGTTAACGAAACGTAAACCCTAAGACGTATATTTTTTTGTGTTTTTGAATTTCTTTTTATTCTATTTTTGAATTAATCAGTTAAGATTAGAAATATTGGAACTGAAGGTTTGTTTTTGTTTTGTTTACATAACACTAAAATTAAAACCCTAAAACAAAAATTTTTATTTATTATTTGATTTTTTTTGCTTTTGTTATTCTTTGTACATTTCTTTTCCATGATTTTTAATTTTTTTTGTTGAATTGTTTTCTTTTGCGGGTTAGGAGTCGGTACCGTGTACCTGCCGCCTTTACTGAGGCGCGGGGTGCACTGACTGATGATGATTGGGAATGGCTTGATGCCCTTGGGCTCAAGCAAGTGTCTCGACTGGAGCCTGTGGTCCCGGATCAGGCCTATCTAATGGCCTTGATCAAAATTTGGGATCTTCGGACCAACACGTTCCATCTTCCGACAAGGGAGATGACTGTAACTTTGGAGGATGTCTATCGGTTGCTTCGTATTCTGATAGACGGACTGCCTATTAGCGAACCCAGTGGAGACAGCCGAGGTGGACTGCCAGGCTGGCGAGATTTTTGTTGGCTGGTGGCAGGAGAGGGGGGTGTTAGGAGTGAGGCACGCATTCTTGATGGGCCTCATTTCTAACATGATTCTACCTGATTCGTCAAGCGTGAGGTTCTCGTGGAACTTGCTAGATTTGGTATGGCAGTTGGTAGAGTGCCCGATAGAGGCACAACTAATTTTGAGGTGGGGACAGACATTGTTGGCACAGCTCTACGGGGAGTTGTATGGGGTCCACTGTCGGCAGCGGAAGGGGGTCAGCTACAGCTATCTGCTGGAGTGCTGGGGTTGGCAGCACATAGCAGTGGAGAGGCCGATCGGGTTACCGTGGATGACTCGAGCGACGATGGATGACACGGAGATAGGCTATGCAGTTTTGTGGCGGTGATCTACGGAGCAGGGGCAGAGTCGACGATGGGCAGGTGTTGTAGAGCACTATACTAATGCCTTCTCTTAGCTCACTCCAGGGGAGGTGGTTTGGCGTCCTTATCGTGACTGTCCAGCCTGGCCAGAGGCTAGAGAGTGGCTCCAACGGGTACATAGGGAGCGGTGGTTGATCGGGCGACACGGGACCGAGCATGAGTTATTTTCATACAACTGGGTTACACGACAGTTTGGGGTGCGCCAGGCATTGCCTGGTGAACCCGTGGTCTATCAACGATGGGGAGATGAGAGGGATCTAGATCCATCGGTCACCATGCCATTGGGCGAGGAGTCAGATGTAGTGATCGATGTCCTAGACATAGATGACGTTGGGACTACCACTGAGTATGACTCGTGGTGGGTACTACGGTGATGGAGAGGGGAGGGGCCACTAGGAGGTGTAGAGGTGGCAGTGGAGGGTGTTGAGGTAGCAGGTGATGATTGGGGAGGTCCTTTGGATGATGCAAACATGGTGGATGTGGGGAATGAGGATGTTGATTTTGGTGCTCCGGATCAGTCGAACATGCAGGATGTGGAGGAGCAGTGGGAGCCAGAGCAGGCTGCTATTCCAGAGGGTCCTATTCATTATGCAGATATAGAGGAGATGGAGTCTGAGGTATGTGCTGAGATTGCGTGACTGACAGAGCTACTGCGGATACTAGATCTGGAGCTTGGGGACTCGCTGCGGGAGAGGGATCTTTTGCGGGCCCAGCTAGCAGAGTGGGATAGGGTTCTTGCACAGCATGACGATGCAGTATTGTACTATCATCGGTGAGAGGCAGAGTGGTGTCGGAACCTGATAGACTTGGAGAGGAAGGTCATCCGCATTGGTGGGCGGCTACCTGAGCCCTAGGTCGGTGGATCTTCATGGCGGACGAGGGATAGTGCGACTGAGCAGTCAGCATCATCTCGTCGTCGATGATTAGATGAGGGAGGCGGTAGCAGGCATGATGCGGGGGCTGGTAGTAGTCGCCCTGCAGGGTCCCATAGGACCCACACCACGGGGGGTAGTTCTCGTCGCACCGATCCTACGTGATCATGGTGGTCGACGCCTTAGGTTGGGTTTTTGGATATTTTTGCGGGGTCAGAGGACCAGTTTTGTAGCCTACGGGCATTTTTTGACGATATATATATATACCGGTTTTATTTTGGTTGTTTACATGTGATGATTTGATGTTTGTTATGCATGATGGCTAATGACTATGAATGTATGAATGTTTATTTATTTTGATGAATGCAAATGTTATGATGAATGCAAATGTTTTTGGTTTCTATGTGATATGCAAAGTGAAATGGATGAATGATATTTGTGGTGATTGGTTATGGCATCATAGGCTCTTTAAGACGCTCTTTATTTCATTTTTTAGGCGATTGTTATGATGTATGACTCTGTGTACATGTGGTTTTTCTTTTTGTATTTTTTTTGATGGTATTGTAAGGGTGAAAAGTAGCGCAGTTGGTTTAGAAATGTAGCTAAGGTTTTTTGAGACTCAGACGGTTTTAACTCACTAGCCATGACTGTACTTTATCTTACAAGACTTTTGAACAAGGTATGAATCAGAATTGTTTTTGACCCAGCTATTTCACATCCCCGTGTGTGCGATTGATTTCATTTATGTGGTATTCATCAGGATACCACCAGTGCCAGATGGGCTTTCAACCGAACCTGTACTAAGGATCACCTAATTAGCTCCACTAACTCCTTTGTTGTATTTAGTTAGATTAATCTGCGGTGTTATCCAAGATGCCATAAGCTAGCTCATCCACATGCAAACATTGATCTGTACGCAAGTTAATGTGATAGATATATCATCATGCGAGAGGTTTACCGCCAGTTATCGATAGGCTATCAACCAAATCGGTACTATGGCTTGCCTTATGACCTTTTAGAATGCTGAGAGTTCCAGGGATTCAAGTTCCACTCCCTTCTTTTCTTCAATTGTATTGGGGTACTTGCTCGTTTGTAGTGATAAGATCATTGTTTATTTTGATTTGTTTTTCTTTTGAGCAAGGGATTGGGGATATGGAGTGATGAAAATCACTATCGTTTGTGCCTTTGATTTTTGCACTGTAAGATGTCAAGTATTTGATTTTTGACATTTTGCAAATTTTTTTTTTTTGATGTTTTGCAATTATTGATAACTAGGGATTCTTAAGGAATTGGGTAGGGAGGATGCTTGTCCTTTTTCCAACTCTCAGCATTTTTGGGGTCATTCACACAAGGGGATGAGCAAGATAATCGTTTCGCTTTTGGTGACTTGGATTATTGTGTAGGTTTCATCTTTCGTTCACACAACTTAGGAATTGTTTTATGTGTTTTAATTTGTGTTGGGATGTTACGTAACAAGGCGTATTTCAAGTGTAACTCTACCTTCGTAAAATCTGTCTGACTCGGTACATGACGTAGCTAAAAATCAAAATGATGACTGAATCATGAAAACTCTTGATACATTAAAAGACCACTGACTCTAGTGTGGTAAAAGCAATGCATGGTGTTTTTGTTGTTTTTGTAAAATGGAACAGTGTGGAGCAAGATGGACTTAGTAGGGCAATTACAGCCTATGGTGCCTTTGACCTATACGACCACAAATATGCAATGTATGGATGCAATGCTTAATGCAGCTACATATTTTTGTATTTTTGATGGATCAATTTTTTTGAATATGAATATGAGGTGCGAGGAGAGCTCTCTATTGATGAGTTTGAGTATGCCTAGATATGAGATGCAAATTTTTGTTGTTTTTTATTATTTTTTATTTTTGACCAAGTGATTGTGGACATCCTTGGAGCATTTTGGTGACCAAGTGATTGCGATAATCCTTGGGGCTTTTGGGGTGACCAAGTGATTGCGATAATCCTTGGAGCTTTTTGGGTGACCAAGTGATTGCGATAATCCTTGGAGATTTTTGGGTTTTGACCAAGTGATTGCGATAATCCTTGGAGCTTTTTGGGTTTGACCAAGTGATTGTGATAATCCTTGGAGCTTTTTGGTTTGACCAAGTGATTGCGATAATCCTTGGAGCTTTTTGGTTTGACCAAGTGATTGCGATAATCCTTGGAGATTTTTGGTTTGACCAAGTGATTGCGATAATCCTTGGAGCTTTTTGGTTTGACCAAGTGATTGCGATAATCCTTGGAGCTTTTTGGTTTGACCAAGTGATTGCGATAATCCTTGGAGCTTTTTGGTTTGACCAAGTGATTACGATAATCCTTGGAGCTTTTGGGTTTGACCAAGTGATTGCGATAATCCTTGGAGCTTTTGTATTTTGACCAAGTGATTGCGATAATCCTTGGAGCTTTTGTGTTTTTGACCAAGAGATTTTATGGATCCTTGGAGCATTTTTGGGATATGGCTTTCTTAGATATAAAATGGTCGTAAATGACTGATATTCAAGGGTTCTGTTTCCTTGATACCATCAAGAGAAGCTAGCCAGTACGTCCTAGGTCCTATTTTGCTATCAATGACATATGGACCTAACCAATTTGCCGTGAACTTGTCCCTTAGGTGGTACGGAAAATTAGAGTTATGTTGGTTTTCCTTCAAAACCAAATCACCAACCCGAAAGTCCCTTAGGTGAACTTTCATGTTGTAAGCTTTCTTAAGCCGCTCTTGGTAGATACGTAAGTGCTCGAGAGCATTAACGTGTCATTCGTCAAGCAACGTAAGTTGGTCTAACTGGGCCCGCTGCGCAGTGTCATCATCGATGAATTCCTGCATTGATATGCGCAGGGAAGGAATTTCCAACTCGAGAGGCATTACTGCCTCTGAGCCATACATGAGCGAAAACGGAGTTGCCCTAGTTGGCGTCTTAATGCTAGTGCGATAATCCCAAAGGGCAAGTGGGATTTGTATGTGCCAATTCTTATGACTGTCTGTGACCATCTTTTTAAGGATGGCGACTAGCATTTTGTTTGACGCCTCTTCTTGCCCATTTGCTTGCGGATAATAGGGTGTTGAAAAGTTGTGCTAAATTTTGTACTTCATGGTCAAAGCACGCACATCTTTGTTCTTGAATGATGGCCCATTATCCGAGATTATTTTGGATGGAATACCAAAACGGCATATGATGTTATGCAAGATGAACTCCACAATGCGGGGTCCTTTCGTTGAGGTTAACGAAATTGCTTCCACCCATTTAGTAAAATACTCTGTGGTCGTTATGATAAACGTGTGATGGCCTGACGATGCAGGGGAGATCTTTCCGATTAGATCGAGGCCCCACTACAAAAATGGCCAAGCAGACTGGACTATCTGTAGGGCCTGGGAAGGTACGTGCATCAAATTGGCATGATGTTGACACTTCACACACTTCTTGACATATTCGCAACAATCTCAATCTAAATATGGCCAATAATATCCCATGCGAAGAATGTGCTTTGCAATGGCCATACCACTAAAGTGGCCACCACATGTACCGTCGTGCGCTTGGGCGACTGCCCAAGTGGACTCTTGCTGGTCCAAACAATGAAGAAGAATTCCGTAATAGCTGTGACGATACAAAATGTCTCCTATCAAGACATACTTAGCCGCTTTTTTCTTGAATGTTCGTTTTGTGGCATGTGTCAATCTAAAGGGAAGATTACCTAACTTGAGGAGTCTAATGGAAATACCGTCTTGTTGATCAGAAACCTCGACAGTATTAACAGCCAATCCCTTTTGAAGTTCTTCTCTAACAAATACTGAATGGGATAGAACTTGTAATAATAGCGTTGTGTTGCTATTAGTGGGAGTGGGGGAAAACAAGGACCCCCAATTGGCATGTTTCAAACGATCTCAGATTCGAAAGAACTTATCCGAGGATGGTTCAATCTGGATCATGTGGATTCCTGATGTCAAGTCTGAGCTTGCACGCTCTATCGCAGATTGCGATAAGCTTTTGACTTGAATAGTTGTCATATCACCGGAAAGGTCTTGTGGGATTAGTGACCCCAAGGAGGCCATTGTGTCCGCAAAATGATTCGATGATCGAGGGAGTGCCTCGATGTCATACCACTCAAGTTTTGCCAAGAATTTGTCCATAAGGGCTTTATAGGCCTTCAGAATTGGGAATTTGCATTGATATACCCCTTTGACTTGATTGACTATTAACAGCGAATCACCAAAGATGTTCGGTCATTTGATTTTCATGGCGATTGTTGTCTGAAGATCTAGGAGAAAGGCTTCATATTCTGCATTATTTTTGGTGCACTGGAAGTTTAATTTAAATGACAGGGGCATTGGAGCACCCTGCGGTGTGAAGAATACAATTCATACGCCACCACCTTGCTCACATTTAGAACCATCGAAGAATAGGGTTATGTCGGCCTGTGACTCAGGCTCATCAGAATCTGGTGATTCTGAGACATGGAAGACCCCATCATCGGGTAGTTCTATGACCATATTCTGATCGTCTTCAAGAGGAGCCTATGCTAGTTGATCCGCTATGACTTGTCCTTTGATAGATTTTTGCCCAATAAACTCAATGTCAAATTCTGTCAACAACATGATCCATTTCGCCGTGCGACTACTATGATAAGTACGACTCATCATGTATCGCAATGGATTCTCCTTAGACACAACATACGTAGTGTTTCTCTAGCATGTAGTGGCGTAGCTTTTTGGTAGCAAACACCACTACCAAGCGGAGTTTCTCAACGTATGCATAGTTAAGTTCAGTAACCGACCGGGGTGCGGCTAAGATAGTAAGTAGCCTGTTCTTTGTGAAGTTCATTCTTTTGGGCTAGCATGGCGCCCAGTGCCACCTCAGTAGCTAAGATGTATAAGTAGAATGGCACTCCTAGTCTAGGTGGTGCCAATACTGGCATCAAAGCCAAGTATTGTTTGATTTCATCAAAGGCTGACTGACACTCGTCATCCCAGTGAAATGTAACCCCCTTGTGCAATAATTTGTTCATGGGTTGGCATTTGTCATATAATTGCGCTATGAAGCGTTTAATCGATGCGACCTTTCCTTGTAGACTTCTAAGCTGCTTGATGGTAGTTGGGGGTGCCATTTCAAGGATTGCCTTGACTTTCTTTGGGTCCACTTCGATGCCTCATTTTGAGACTATAAAACCCAAGAGTTTTCTAGATGTGATGCCAAATACGCACTTCTTGGGATTCAGTATGACCTTATGCTCTATGAGGTGATCGAGGATCTTTCTTAAGTCACCGAGATGATCTGAGTGCAAAAGAGACTTGGCTAACAAATCATCCATGTAATCTTCCAAAGTTTTGTGCATGTAATCATGGAAGATATATGTCATGGCACGTTGGTAGGTAGCGCCAGCATTTTTAAGGCCAAAAGGCATGACCTTATAACAAAATGTCCCCCAAGGCGTTGTGAACGCCGTTTTAAGTTGGTCTTCAAGATTGATACGAATTTTATTGTATCCTGAGAAGCCATCCATTAGGGAGAGCATTTTGTGACCTGTTGTATGTCTACTAGCGCGTCGATTCTTGGCAAGGGGAAATCATCCTTAGGACTCGCTTTGTTTAGGTCTTGAACATCGATACATATGCGAATCCTCCCATCGGGATTCTTGACGGGAACCATGTTGGACAGCCATGGCGGATAATCCATGCAGATGACAAACTGTGCATCCAACAGCTTTTGCAATTCATCTTTGACCATCAAGGCCACTGTTGGGTGCATCTTTCGTAGTTTTTGCTTTACGGGCTTGATTGTCGGATCAAGCGTTAAATTATGCATGACTAGCTGCGGGTCTAGTCCCGACATGTCTCTATATGACCATGCAAAAACCTCCTTCTTCTCTTTGAGAAGGGTAATGTAATTGGCTTGCTCTTCGGGGGAAAGACTTACCCCCAGCTTGATAATTTGTGGATTCTTTGGATCTGTGCCGATATCTACGTCAGTCGTCTCCTCGACTGACATGTGGGATCCGTCCTCCAACTGATGTGGAGTTGGGATCAAATGGATATCATTAGCTGAGTTTAGATCTGCATTTGGAACCTCGGGTCCCTCTTCAGCTTGAAAATTATCCTGAGTTGTCCTTAGGGTGAAATGAGGCACTTCATCGAAATGTCAGTACTCTGATGGTGATAAAGGTGAATTGACGCGATCCCAGTCGATGGCATCCATGTCTAGATGCAATGACCATGATGGATCGGCCGGATTATGGATGGGTGCGGTCAAATCAATGGAGATCATGTAGATGGAATGAATTTGGTCTCCATAACCGCGGGTGTGACAACTTGATTCTTCTAGATGCTCCCTACACTCTGGATCTGGTTCTGTAGGGACGGGTATGAACGGATCGGCTTTGTGTGCTGATAGGAAGACGGGGTCTTCCCTTGGTACTGATGTCATGATAGGATCTCGAGGTGGACGATGCTCATCATGAATTTGGAGCCATGGATCCAACACTAGGTCCCACCCTGCTGGGTCTACCCACCATTCATGCCCTAACCTTATGCCCATCTGTCCCATTAGATCTTCATGAGTTAAAGGGTGATAATGTCGTCGTGCATGTCTGAGATAGTCCGTCTCAGTCTCATCTTCTGAATCACTTTTGGAGACCCAAAAATGTTCATTCTCTTTAGCAACTGTTACTTGTGACGTTGAGGACTCTCCTTGTTCCAGTAAGTTAATCTGGTCCCATTTGGGTTGTTCCACTCTTGGTGGAGGGACCTGATTCTTTTGACACTTGTATTGATTCAACTGGAACCTCTAAGGGGAATAGCTTCAAAAAGATGTCCGAAAGTCGTTGATGTTCTCTTTGAGGATTAATGTCCGAACTTTCACCTCTCTCTAGCAAAGGAGAGGGATTACTACTATTTCCAAGGGTGTTTGTTGACCATGGGAGTTAGTCTCCCAATGTATATTTTGTATTTGGATTGGCATAAGGATCTAATGCCAATCCCCCCTTGCTACCTATTTCTAGGCCTTGCATATTTTCGACCAAGATGTCTAAGGGCAGGGGGTGGTTGAACCCTACTCTTGACTTATCATATGGCATCTGATATCTTGGTTGGCAAAGGACCCGCATCCCTTGCTCATATCTGCCTAGCCCATATCCATGCCAATTGCATTGGCCAAGATATTTTAGGGCAAAGTCTGGGTTTGACAAATAGTTGATATTTTCAACAAAAGGCTCTTCGTCTGCTTCCTTTTGTTTGCATGGTTCAATACCATGATCAAGGCCCCCATACACAAAATTTGTCTAGTTTGGTGGGTAGCCTAGAGGAACAATTGTCCCTATGGGAAGGCGGGGTCTTCCCATGTCTTGTACTGACTCCAATGCGGGGGTTGCCACAACATTTTGCACTAAATACTCCCCCAGGCCCGTACTGGCCATTTCAACAGTGATTGTTGATGATTGGGTGGGAGGAAACGGGAGTCCTTCTTGAGTCCATTCCATGTTTGGTGGTTTAGGAGTCTCAGCTTCTATTGTCCTAGGTGTTTCCTCGGTTGATACCGTTGAAATGATGGGCAACCTCTTTTCTAAGGGCTGAGCCTCCTCCATGATCTGTTTTCCCTTGTCCTTCTGTTTGGCCATGACAGGTGGCGTTGATAATGAAGGAGCAGATGATGAAGACTCACCTGGCTGGGATTTTGTTGTTTTGGTCACCAATGGTGCCTGCGGTATTGGACCCTATTTAGATGGATTTAAATGGAAATCCAAATGCGTTGAAGGGAGGGTCGATTGAGGCATAAATTGTATCGCATTGCAATACTTGAAGGGCTCTAAGTCCATTGGGACTACATGTATTTCTCCATCAAAAGCATACTTTAAGCACTGGTGAGCGATCGAAGGGACACACTTCATGTCCCTGATCTAAGGTCGCCCTAGTAGTATATTATAAGCCATCTCGCCTTCCAAAACATGGCACAATGTAGGTATTGTCTTTTGTCCTACCTGGACAGGTAGAACAACTATGCCGACTGTCGAGCATATCGCATCGTTGAAAGCTCACAGTGTGTACGTGGAGGCTGTGATGTGAGAAGCTGGTAGCTTCAAATGTTTTAAGGCTGCGGTGGTAATGATGTTACTGGAAGAGCCAATATCTACCAAGACTCTCTTGTACAAAATCTCGTTGACCCACGCGATAACGTGCAGGGGTGGATCTGCCATGTCATTCGATATCGTTTTGACCTCATCTTCTATGAATGTGATGATCAACTCCGTACATTGTTTCACATGTCCCATAAAGTTTTTGAAAGAATTTGCTTCGTGAGGCTATAATTCGATGGCTTTTAAAATGTCCATAAGAGCTTCCCTATGGGGTGCTGACTGTTGAATAAGCTCGTAAATGGACAGCCTAGCCGATGTGGTCCGCAAACTCTGCATGAGTTTGGTCCGTATCATGACCTCGGGTCTAGGCAGAGGCAACTACATTGGATGTTGTTGAGGCTGCGATGTTGTCGAAACTTCCCTCGTAGCTACCTCGGGGGCAACTGCTGGGTACTTTTTGCGGACCACACTAATTGCGATTCATTCAAAATCAAATACGCTTAAGTCCTAGAAATGTAAAATGCATGAAATAAGAGAGACGCATTGAAATGAGATACAAGAAAATGGAGAAAACACAGCCCTTTCATTAAAATTTCTTGATCTCTATTACAAATACGCCTCCTCCCTTTTCAGGGGCTAGGAGCGTTGAAAGAATTTGATTACAATCACTTAATGTTCCTCTTTCTGCGTGCCCACACTTGAGATGGGCGGGCCAAGACGATGTCGTCATTGATGTTGATGAGTCCTTAGCCTCTGCTGCTCCTCCTGCGAACAAAGAAACAATAAAGATGTCAGTAGCACCTGCTGCAAATAAAAAGTGTTTGTTCTCTAAAATCGCAAAAAGATGCATGTAAACATTTGTATGAAACAATGGGTAAAGTGAGTCCAAATGGCCTGAAAACCTGACAGAGGATAGAAAACATCACCAGAGGGCCAATGCCATCGAGACAGTTGGCCAATCTGCCTTCAACTAGAATTCGTCCCTGGGCAGGACGAATTGACTGCTATTCGTCCCTGGGTGGGACGAATTCTTCTATGTTGGAAAAGCCGACCTGATGCTGCTCCAATGTCGAATCTCGAGACCTCCAAAACACCTAAAAACAGAGGGGTTATGTAATTGGGGCCATTTTGGGACGACCCAGATGGTCGGATTCTCCCAATTTGGCCTCTATCCTCAAGAATTTGATATCGCCACCGCAAGTTAGTGGGACAACAAAGCGACACAAAGCATGATAAAATCTGATCAAAATGTTATGAAATTGAAGCTATGAGTTAACCAAACATAATAACATGAGATGCAACCTGAAACAATAATCTAGAATGCTTTAGAATAAAACTTAGAAAAGTGCGGGGGTGCCCAAGTGGGCCTCCCACCGTTGGCACTTGATTCGGGCGCCAATCCACTAGGGATGGGCCCAAAACCTCTTAGGATTGGGATGTCTGCAAATTGGTGGTGTAAGGTGGTCAAATGTTGGATTTGGGTTGGATCCACACTTCCAAAAGCCACCCAATAACCTCCCTTGCGAAAGAGATTAGTGGATGTGAGAAGGTGAATCAAAAGGATGCAAATGGGTATTCAATTGGACAGCACTTCATTGCTTGAACTCGCCTCCAATCCTGCATATTTTGGGTGAGAAAAGTCCCACCTTTTATAGACCCATGGGGTCTCTTTTGAGAGGGAAGCATAAGTGCCATGTGTTGGTCATAGGTGCCATGTGGCGGTTATGTCTTCCCATGAGGGAGGAGAGTCCTCCATGACTTGGGCTTTCATAACTGCCCTTGTGATAGTCCTCTAACGGCCTATCTGTCCACCCACACATGCGTGCGAGGCAGGAGTCATCAACTGACTATCTTGGGCTGCCACTTGGCACCATTCTTCTTTTTGCCCGTTAAACTCAGAATTCGTCCTTGGGTGAGATGAATTCCAGTTAGTATTCATCCCTAGGTGAGATGAATACTGAGCAAAGTGTCTAAATGTGCCAAATTTCTTTCTGACCTTACAAAATTGCTATGAAAGTGGTTAGGACCACTGTTTGACCTCTGAGGCCTGCCCCGGGGGATGTGTTTGTCAACGCGATCAGTGTTTGCAGTCACATAATCGGATTGGTGTTGTTTTGGTGTCTACAAATGCCCCTTTTTGGGATGCCTTGTGCATAGCGCAAGACCAGAGCAAAAATAGATAACCAAAGCACTAATGATTAGGGTTTCTTGGTAACCTATCCAAATTTTGATGCCCCAAGCATGGAAAGGGCATGCATTCTTGAATCCTTGCTTTTGACGAGCTAAGGAGTTTGATTTCAAGTGTTAACCTATTTTGGTGAGGTGTGACTTGAGCTTGGACATTGATCAGTCATGATTAGGCAAAGGGCGCAACCTTTTATCCTCAGGGGAACCTTGTGTTCATGATTCACGAAATGCCAAGTGTTTGATTGATTTGATTGTTGCCACAAGCAGGAGCGTAATTGTCTTTGTCAATGATTCTTTGAATGCATGTCGTTTTCCTTAATTGGGTGTGTGATTGTTGATTGGTGACTAAGTGTGACTACCCCCTCAAGCGATGAATCGATGAGGGAATGACCTTCATGAGAAAAGCAACGAGTCTCTTGACCCAAGATGACTTGTGCGAGGGTGCCTTTAGAGTGTTTACCATTTAGCATGTGCAATTTTTCCAACATTTGGACCTATTTTTGGTGGGTGTTAACCCTTTTGGTGATGTCGTAATGGGGTGAAATTATCAAAAATCCATCTTCTCGTGGAGCGGTCCGGCTATGGTAGCCTTCTTGGGGAAGTAGGAGAATGATAATTTGAACCCCGACATCGAATTTATTTTCCTAGAGGTTAAGTGCAAGAGCACTTATGTCCGGAAATGCTTATTGTTGTTTTTTGTGTTGCATTTTTTTATTGTTTTTTTTTTTTTGTGACACCATTTGGGGTTTAAATCGTCAGAAATCCATCTTCCCGTGGAGCGGTCCGGCTATGGTAGCCTTATTAGGGAGTAGGATTGTGATAATTTGTGACTCCAATGTCTATTTTGTATGCCCTGGATTTCAGGTGCAGTAGCACTCCTATCGGGCAAATTTATTGTCTATTTTTAGTGCATTTTTTATCATTTTTTGATGTTTTTGAAGTGCTGGTCTGAATTCGTCCTTGGGTGGGATGAATTCCAGCTGTAGAATTCATCCCTGGGTGGGACGAGTGCTAACCTGAGCGCTCGTCCCATTCAAGGATGAATTCCAGCTCAAAAGGCCTATTTAAGGGCCAAAACTTGCATTTGGGCTCATTTGTGTCATTTTTTTCTTGCGATTTTGGAGCTCTGGGAGGAGGAGGTAATTTTGCGAAGCGAAGCACTGCTAGAATTCTCTCTGCCATCATGAGTGCACAAACTGGTTCGAGCGGCGGAGCCGAAGCGAAACCTGTAAGTGTCTTCTAGAGCTTATTTTTGTTTAAATTTGCACTTGTTTTATTTAATTGTTTTTTTTTGTGATGCTATTTTTCAAAATGTGTTTTAAAACTTAAACTCGAAACTGGATTGAAGACACTAAGAATTATTGTACAATTAAACATAGTTAAACCTAGGCAAAGAATTTTGCTTATGACTAAACCCTAGGTTAACTTAACGTAAACCCTAAGACGTATATTTTTTTGTGTTTTTTATTCTGTTTTTGAATTAATCAGTTAAGATTAGAAATATTGGAACTGAATGTTTGTTTTTTGTTTTGTTTTTTTATTAATCGATTAAGAATAAAAAAAAAAACAAAAAAAAAAATTTGATTTTTTTTGCTTTTGTTATTGTTGTACAATTATTTTCCATGATTTTTAATTTTTTTTGTTGAATTGTTTTCGTTTGCAGGTTAGGAGCCGGTACCGTGTACCTATCGCCTTTACTAAGGCGCGGGGTGCACTGACTGATGATGATTGGGAATGGCTTGATGCCCTTGGGCTCAAGCGAGTGTCTCGGACTGGAGCCTGTGGTCCCGGATCAGGCCTATCTGATGGCCTTGATCAAACTTTGGGATCCGCGGACCAACACGTTCCATCTTTTGACAGGGGAGATGACTGTAACTTTGGAGGATGTCTATCGGTTGCTTCGTATTTCGATAGACGGATTGCCTATTAGGACATCACCGCGTGATCAGTGGACTGCTGTACTTATGAGATGCTTTGGGCATGGGGAGCGGCTGGGTGTAGCGAACCCAGTGGAGACAGCCGAGGTGGACTGCCAGGCTGGCGGGATTTTTGTTGGCTGGTGGCAGGAGAGGGGGGTGTTAGGAGTGAGGCACGCATTCTTGATGGGCCTCATTTCTAACATGCTTCTACCTAATTCGTCAGGTGCGAGGTTCTCATGGAACCTACTGGATTTGGTATGGCAGTTGGTAGAGTGCTCGATAGAGGCACCACTGATTTTGAGGTGGGGACAGACATTTTTGGCATAGCTCTACGGGGAGCTATATGGGGTTTGTTGTCGATAGCGAAAGGGGGTCAGCTGCAGCTATCTACTGCAGTGTTGGGGTTGGCAGCACATAGCAGTGGAGAGGCTGACCGGGTTACTGTGGATGACTCGGGCGGTGATGGATGACACGGAGATAAGCTATGCAGTTTTGTGGTGGCGGTCGCGGAAGCGAGGCGAGAGTTGGCGATGGGCGAGTGCTTGTAGAGCACTATACTGATGCCTTCTCTCGGCTCACTCCAGGGGAGGTGATTTGGCATCCTTATCAGAACTGTCCAGCTTGGCCGAAGGTTGGAGAGTGGCTCCGACGGGTATGCAGGGAGCGATGGTTGATCGGGCAACATGGGACCGAGCATGAGTTCTTTTCGTACAGCCGGGTTACATGACAGTTTGGGGTGCGCCAGGCGTTGTCTGGTGAACCCATGGTCTATCGACGACGGGGAGATGAGAGGGATCTAGATCCACTAGTCATCGCACCATTGGGCGAGGAGTCAGATGTAGTGATCGATGTCCCAGACGTAGATGACGTTGGGACTACCACTGAGTATGACTCGTGGTGGGTGCTACGGTGATGGAGAGGGGAGGGGCCACTAGGAGGCACAAAGGCGATAGTGGAGGGTGCTGAGGCAGTAGGTGATGATTGGGGAGGTACGTTGGATGATGCGGACATGGTGGATGTGGGGAATGAGGATGTTGATTTTGGTGCTCCGGATCAGTCGGACATGCAGGATGTGGAGGAGCAGTGGGAGCCAGAGCAGGCTGCAGTTCTAGAGGGTCCTGTTCATCAGGAAGATACAGAGGAGATGGAGTCTAAGGTATGCACTGAGATTGCACGATTGACAGAGGTGCTATGGATAAGGGATCTGGAGCTGGGGGATGCGGCTCCGAGAGAGGGATCTTTTACGGGCCCAGCTAGCAGAGCGGGATAGGGTTCTTGCATAGCATGACGATGCAGTATCGTACTATCATCGACGAGAGGCAGAGTGGTGTCGGCAACGGATAGACTTGGAGAGGGAGGTCATCCACCTTGGTGGGCGGCTACCTAAGCCCTCGATCAGTGGATCTTCACGGTGGATGAGGGATAGTGCGACTGAGCAATCAGCATCATCTCGTCGTCGACGATTAGATGAGGGAGGCGATAGCAGGCATGATGCGGGGGCTGGCAGTAGCCGCCCTGCAGGGTCCCATAGGACCCACACCACGGGGGGTAGTTCCCGTCACACCGATCCTACGTGATCATGGTGGTCGACAACTTAGGTTGGGTTTTTGGATATTTTTGCGGGGTCAAAGGACCAGTTTTGTAGCCTGCGGGCATTTTTTTGACAATATATATATATATAAAAATATATATATATATATATATCGGTTTATAATTTTTTTGTTGTTTACATGTGATGATTTGATGTTTGTTATGCATGATGGCTAATGACTATGAATGTATGAATGTTTATTTATTTTGATGAATGCGAGATGTTATGATGAATGCAAATGTTTTTGGTTTTCTATGTTGATATGCAAAGTTTTTGTGGGAAAAGGAAATGGATGAATGATATTTGTTGTGATTGGTTATGGCACCATAGGCTCTTTAAGATGCTCTTTATTTCATTTTTTAGGTGATTGTTATGATGTATGACTCTGTGTACATGTGGTTTTTCTTTTTTGTATTTTTTTTTATGGTATTGTAAGGGTGAAAAGTAGCGCAGTTGGTTTAGAAATGTAGCTAAGTTTTTCTGAGACTCAGACGATTTTAACTCACTAGCCACGACTGTACTTTGTCTTACAAGACTTTTGAACAAGGTATGAATCAGACTTGTTTTTGACCCAGCTATTTCACATCCTCGTGTGTGCGATTGAGTTCATTTATGTGGTATTCATCAGGATACCGCCAGTGCCAGATGGGCTTTCAACCGAACCTGTACTGAGGATCACCTAATTAGCTCCACTAACTCCTTTGTTGTATTTAGTCAGATTAATCTGCGGTGTTATCCAAGATGCCATAAGCTAGCTCATCCACATGCAAACATTGATCTGTACGCAAGTTAATGTGATAGATATATCGTCATGCGAGAGGTTTACCGCCTAGTTATCGATAGGCTATCAACCAAATCGGTATTGTGGCTTGCCTTATGACCTTTTAGAATGCTGAGAGTTCCAGGGATTCAAGTTCCACTCCCTTCTTTTCTTCAATTGTATTGGGGTACTTGCTTGTTTGTAGTGATAAGATCACTGTTTATTTTGATTTGTTTTTCTTTTGAGCAAGGGATTGGGGATATGGAGTGATGAAAATAACTATCGTTTGTGCCTTTGATTTTTGCACTCTGTAAGATGTCAAGTATTTGATTTTTGACATTTTGCAAAAAAAAAAAATTTGATGTTTTGCAATTATTGATAACTAGGGATTCTTAAGGAATTGGGTAGGGAGGATGCTTGTCCTTTTGCCAACTCTCAGCATTCTTGGGGTCATTCGCACAGGGGGATGAGCAAGATAACCGTTTCTCTTTTGGTGACTTGGATTACTGTGCAGGTTTCATCTTTCGTTCACACAACTTAGGAATTGTTTTATGTGTTTTAATTTGTGTTGGGATGTTACGTAACAAGGCGTATTTCAAGTGTAACTCTACCTTCATAAAATTTGTCTGACTCGGTACATGACGTAGCTAAAAAGCAAAATGATGACTGAATCATGAAAACTCTTGATACATTAAAAGACCACTGACTCTAGTGTGGTAAAAGCAATGCATGGTGTTTTTGTTGTTTTTGTAAAATGGAACAGTGTGGAGCAAGATGGACTTAGTAGGGCAATTACAGCCTATGGTGCCTTTGACCTATATGACCACAAATATGCAATGTATGGATGCAATGCTTAATGCAGCTACATATTTTTGTATTTTTGATGGATCGATTTTTGTGAATATGAATATGAGGTGCGAGGAGAGCTCTCTATTGATGAGTTTGAGTATGCCTAGAAATGAGATGCAAATTTTTGTTGTTTTTGATTATTTTTTATTTTTTTCCAAGTGATTGTGGACATCCTTGGAGCATTTTGGTGACCAAGTGATTGCGATAATCCTTGGGGCTTTTGGGGTGACCAAGTGATTGCGATAATCCTTGGAGCTTTTTGGGTGACCAAGTGATTGCGATAATCCTTGGAGCTTTTTGGGTTTTGACCAAGTGATTGCGATAATCCTTGGAGATTTTTGGGTTTGACCAAGTGATTGCGATAATCCTTGGAGCTTTTTGGTTTGACCAAGTGATTGCGATAATCCTTGGAGCTTTTTGGTTTGACCAAGTGATTGCGATAATCCTTGGAGCTTTTGGTTTGACCAAGTGATTGTGATAATCCTTGGAGCTTTTTGGTTTGACCAAGTGATTGCGATAATCCTTGGAGCTTTTTGGTTTGACCAAGTGATTGCGATAATCCTTGGAGATTTTTGGTTTGACCAAGTGATTGCGATAATCCTTCGAGCTTTTGGGTTTGACCAAATGATTGCGATAATCCTTGGAGCTTTTGTATTTTGACCAAGTGATTGCGATAATCCTTGGAGATTTTTGGTTTGACCAAGCGATTTTATGGATCCTTGGAGAATTTTTGGGATATGGCTCTCTTAGATATAAAATGGTCGCAAATGACTGATATTCAAGGGTTTTGTTTCCTTGATACCATCAAGAGAAGCTAGCCGGTACATCTCGGGTCCTATTTTGCTATCAATGACATATGGACCTAACCAATTTGCCATGAACTTGTCCCTTAGGTGGGACGACAAATTAGAGTTATGTTGGTTTTCCTTCAAAACCAAATCACCAACCCGAAAGTCCCTTAGGTGAACTTTCATGTTGTAAGCTTTCTTAAGCCGCTCTTGGTAGATACGTAAGTGCTCAAGAGCATTAACGTGTCATTCATCAAGCAACATAAGTTGGTCTAACTGGGCCCGCCGTGCAGTGTCATCATCGATGAATTCCTACATTGATATGCGCAGGGAAGGAATTTCCAACTCGAGAGGCATTACTACCTCAGAGCCATACACGAGCGAAAACGGAGTTGCCCCAGTTGGCGTCTTAATGCTAGTGCGATAAGCCCAAAGGGCAAGTGGGATTTGTATGTGCCAATCCTTATGACTGTCTATGACTATATTTTTAAGGATGGCGACTAGCATTTTGTTTGACGCCTCTTCTTGCCCATTTGCTTGCGGATAATAGGGTTTTGAAAAGCTGTGCTGAATTTTGTACTTTGTGGTCAAAGCACGCACGTCTTTGTTCTTGAATGATGGCCCATTATCCGAGATTATTTTGGATGGAATACCAAAATGGCATATGATGTTATGCAAGATGAACTCCACAATGCGGGGTCCTTTCGTTGAGGTTAACGGAATTGCTTCCACCCATTTAGTAAAATACTCTATGGCCGTTATGATAAACGTGTGACGACCTGACGATGCAGGGGAGATCTTTTCGATTAGATCGAGGCCCCACTACGAAAATGGCCAAGCAGACTAGACTATCTGTAGGGCCTGGGAAGGTACGTGCATCAAATTGGCATGATGTTGACACTTCACGCACTTCTTGACATATTCGCAACAATTTCGCTCTAAATATGGCCAATAATATCCCATGCCTTGAATGCGCTTTGCAATGGCCATACCACTAAAGTGGCCACCACATGTACCGTCGTGCACTTGGGTGACTTCCCAAGTGGACTCTTACTGGTCCAAACAATGAAGAAGAATTCCGTCATAGCTGCGACGATACAAAATGTCTCCTATCAAGACATACTTAGCCGCTTTTTTCTTGAATGTTCATTTTGCGGCATGCGTCAATCCAAAGGGAAGATTACCTAACTTGAGGTAGTCTCTAATGGGTAAATACTAGTCCTATTGATCGAAAACCTCGACAGTATGAATAGCCAATCCCTTTTGAAGTTCTTCCCTAACAAATACTGAATGGGATAGAAATTGTAAGAATAGAGTTGTGTTGCTATTAGTGGGAGTGGGGGAAAACAAGGACCCCCAGTTGGCACGTTTCAGACGATCTCGAATTTGAAAGAACTTATCCGAGGATGGTTCAATCTGGATCATGTGGATTCCTAGCATCAAGTCTGAGCTTGCGCACTCTATCGTGGATTGCGATAAGGTTTTGAATTGAATAGTTGTCATATCACCGGAAAGGTCTTGCGGGATTAGTGACCCCAAGGAGGCCATTGTGTCCATAAAATGATTCGATGATCGAGGGAGTGCCTCGATGTCATACCACTCAAGTTTTGCTAGGAATTTGTCCACGAGGGCTTTATAGGCCTTCAAAACTGGGCATTTGCATTGATATACCCCTTTGACTTGATTGACTATTAACAGCGAATCACCAAAGATGTTCAATCATTTGATTTTCATGGCGATTGTTGTCTGAAGACCTAGGAGCAAGGCTTCATATTTTGCATTATTGTTGGTGCACTGGAAGTTTAATTTAAATGACAGGGGCATTGGAGCACCCTACGGTGTGAAGAATACAATTCCCATGCCACCACCTTGCTCGCATTTAGAACCATCAAAGAATAGGGTTATGTCGGCCTGTGACTCAGGCTCATCATAATCTGGCGATTCTGAGACATGGAAGACCCCATCATCGGGTAGTTCTATGACTAGAGGCTGATCGTCTTCAAGAGGAGCCTCTGCTAGTTGATCGGCTATGACTTGTCCTTTGATAGATTTTTGCCCAATAAACTCAATGTCAAATTCCATCAAAAACATGATCCATTTCGCCATGCGACTACTATGATAAGTATGACTCATCATGTATCACAATGGATTCTCCTTAGACACAACATACGTAGTGTTTCTCAGCATGTAGTGGCGTAGCTTTTTGGTAGCAAACACCACTGCCAAGCAGAGTTTCTCAACGTATGCATAGTTAAGTTCGTAACCCGACCGGGGTGCGGCTAAGATAGTAAGTAGCCTGTTCTTTGTGAAGTTCATTCTTTTGGGCTAGCATGGTGCCCAATGCCACCTCAGTAGCTGAGATGTATAAGTAGAACGGCACTCCTAGTCTAGGTGGTGCCAATACTGGCGCCAAAGCCAAGTATTGTTTGGTTTCATCAAAGGCTGACTGGCACTCGTCATCCCAATGAAATGTAACCCCCTTGTGCAATAATTTGTTCATGGGTTGGCATTTATCAGATAATTACGCTATGAAGCGTTTAATCGACGCGACCTTTCCTTGTAGACTTCTAAGTTGCTTGATGGTAGTTGGGGGAGCCATTTCAAGGATTGCCTTGACTTTCTTTGGGTCCACTTCGATGCCTCGTTTTGAGACTATAAAACCCAAGAGTTTTCTAGATGTGATGCCAAATACGCACTTCTTGGGATTCAGTCTGACCTTATGCTCTATGAGGTGATCGAGGATCTTGCTTAAGTCACCGAGATGATCTGAGCGCAAAAGAGACTTGGCTAACAAATCATCCATGTAATCTTCCAAAGTTTTGTGCATGTAATCATGGAAGATATATGTCATGGCACGTTGGTAGGTAGCACCAACATTTTTAAGGCCAAAAGGCATGACCTTATAACAAAATGTCCCCCAAGGCATTGTGAACGCCGTTTTAAGTTGGTCTTCAGGATTGATACGAATTTGATTGTATCCTGAGAAGCCATCCATTAGGGAGAGCATTTCTTGACCTGCTATAGCATCTACTAGCGCGTCGATGCTTGGTAAGGGGAAATCATCCTTAGGACTCGCTTTGTTTAGGTCTCAAAAATTGGTGCATATGTGAATCCTCCCATCGGGCTTCTTTATGGGAACCATGTTGGACAGCCATGGCAGATAATCCACGCAGATGACAAACTGTGCATCCAATAGCTTTTGCAATTCATATTTGACCATCAAGGCCACTATTGGGTGCATCTTTCGTAGTTTTTTCTTTACGGGCTTGATTGTCAGATCAATAATTAAATTATGCATAACTAGCTGTGGGTTTAGTCCCGGCATGTCTCTATATGACCATGCAAAAACCTCCTTCTTCGCTTTGAGAAGGGCAATGTAGTCGGCTTGCTCTTTGGGGGAAAGACTTACCCCTAGTTTGATAATCTGTGGATTCTTTGGATCTATGCCGATATCTACGTCAGTCGTCTCCTCGACTGACATGTGGGATCCGTCCTCCAACTGATGTGGAGTTGGGATCAAATGGATATCATTAGCTGAGTTTAGATCTGCGTTTGGAACCTCGGGTCCCTCTTCGACTTGAAAAATATCCTGAGTTGTCCTTAGGGTGAAATGAGGCACTTCATCAAAAGGCCAGTACTCTGATGGTGATAAAGGTGAATTGACGCGATCCCAGTCGATGGCATCCATGTCTAGATGCAATGACCGTGATGGATCGGCCGGATTGCGGATGGGTGTGGTCAAATCAATGGAGATCATGTAGATGGAATGAATTTGGTCTCCATAACCGCGGGTGTGACAACTTGATTCTTCTAGATGCTCCCTACACTCTGGATCTGGTTCTGTAGGGATGGGTATGAACGGATCGGCTCTGTGTGTTGGTAGGCAGACCCTATGTGTTGATAGGAAGATGGGGTCTTCCCTTGGTACTGATGTCATGATAGGATCTCGTGGTGGGCGTTGCTCATCTTGAATTTGGAGCCATGGATCCAATAGTTGGTCCCATATTGCAGGGTCTACCCACCATTCATGCCCTAGTAGTATGCCCATTTGTCCCATTAGATCTTCATGAGTTAAGGCGCGGTGATGTCGTCGCGCATGTCTGAGATAGTCCATCTCAGTCTCATCTTCTGAATCACTCTCGTAGACCCAAAAATGTTCATTCTCTTCAGCAACTGTTGCTTGCGACGTTGAGGGTTCTCCTTGTTCCAGTAAGTTCATCTAGTCCCATTGCGGTTGTTCCACTCTTGGTGGAGGGACCTGATTCTCTTTACACTGTGTTGATTCAACTGGAACTTCTAAGGGGAATAGTTTCAAAAAGATGTCCGAAAGCCGTTGATGTTCTCTTTGAGGATTACTGTCTAAAATTTTGCCTCTCTCTAGCAAAGGAGAGGGATTACTACTGTTTCCAAGGGTGTTTGTTGACCATGGGAGGTAGTCTCCCAATGTGTATTCTGTATTTGGATTGGCATAAGGATCTAATGCCAATCCCCCCTTGTCGCCTATTTCTAGGCCTTGCATATTTTCGACCAAGATGTCTAAGGGCAGGGGGTGGTTGAACCCTACTCCTGACTTGTCATATGGCATATGATATCTTGGTTGGCAAAGGACCCGCATCCCTTGCTCATATCTTCCTAACCCGTATCCATGCCAATTGCATTGGTCGAGATATTTTAGGGCAAAGTCTGGGTTTGACAGATAGTTGATGTCTTCAACAAAAGGCTCTTCGTATGCTTCCTTTTGTTTGCATGGTTCAAGACCATGATCAAGGCCCCCATACACAAAATTTGTCTAGTTTGGTGGGTAGCCTAGAGGAACAACTATCCCTATGGGAAGGCGAGGTCTTCCCATGTCCTGTACTGACTCCAATGTGGGGGTTGCCACGAAATTTTGCACTAAATACTCCCCCAAGCCTGTACTGGCCATTTCAACCATGATTGTTGATGATTGGGTGGGAGGAAACGGGAGTCCTTCCTGAGTCCATTCCATGTTCAGCATTTTAGGAGTCTCCGCTTCTGCTGTGCGAGGTGTTTCTTCTGTTAATATCATTGAAATTGTGGGAAACCTCTCTTCTAGGGACTGAGCCTCTTCCATGATCTTTTTTCCCTTGTCCTTCTGTTTGGCCATGACAGGTGGCGTTGATAATGAAGGAGCAGATGATGAAGACTCACCTAGCTGGGATTTTGTTGTTTTGGTCACCAATGGTGCCTGCGGTATTGGACCCTATTTAGATGGATTTAACTAGAAATCCAAATGCGTTGAAGGGAGGGTCGATTGAGGCATAAATTGTATCTTATTGCAATACTTGAAGGGCTCTAAGTCCATTGGGACTACATGTATTTCTCCTTCAAAAGCATACTTTAAGCACTGGTGAGTGATCGAAGGGACACACTTCATGTCCCTGATCCAATGCCACCCTAGCAGTATATTATAAGCCATCTCACCTTCCAACACATGGCACAATGTAGGTATTGTCTTTTGTCCTACCTAGACAGGTAGAAGAACTGTGCCAACTGTCGATCATATCGCATCGTTGAAAGCTCGCAGTGTGTACGTGGAGGTTGTGATGTGAGAGGCTAGCAACTTCAAATGTTTTAAGGCTGCGGTGGTAATGATGTTACTAGACGAGCCAGTATCTACCAAGACTCTCTTGTACGAAATCCCGTTGACCTATGCGATAACATGCGGGGGTGGATCTGCCATGTCATTCGGTATCGTTTTGACCTCGTCTTCTCTGAATGTGATGATCAGCTCCGTACATTGTTTCACATGTCCCACAAAGTTGTTGAAAGAATTTGCTTCATGATGCTGTAATTTGATGGCTTTTAAAATGTCCATAAGAGCTTCCCTATGGGGTGCTGACTTTTGAATAAGCTCGTAAATGGATAGCCTAGCCGATGTGGTCCGCAAAATCTACGTGAGTTTGGTCCGTATCGTGACCTCGGGTCTAGGCGGAGGCAACTACGTTGGGCGTTGTTGAGGCTGCGATGTTGTCGAAACTTCCCTCGTAGCTACCTCGAGGGCAACTACTGGGTACTTTTTGCTCCTTATCACTATACTAATCATTCCCACAAATCCTTGCATGGGAAGATTCTGTCGCACCTCGTTAATCTGGAGAGGTTTTGCCGATGCTTCGTGGGCAGGCAAAGGGTCCTTGAATACCCTCATTTTTTTATTATTTGGCGCTATGGGGTTGTCCACGGCCAATGTTCCATTGTCGATCAAATCTTGGATTAATTATTTGAATTTCTAGCATCCATTCAAGTCGTGTCCTCTGCGCCTATGGAATCTACAATATAATTCCTCTCTGTATCCCCTAGGCTTAGGAGCGTTAGGGTCTATAGTTTGGATTTCTGGCAGAGTGACTAAATTTTCCGTTGAAAAGCGGTCAAATAGGGAGTCCCTGGACTCCGTGTAAGGGGTGAATTTTCGCCTAGGGCGACGCTACTGATTCTGCTCCTGTCTTCTATTATCTCTTTTGTAACCAGGAGGCACTGCTTGGTAATTAGCCTTTTGGGGCTGCATTTCTTGCACAGGCACGGGAACATTTATCGCAACTTGGTTAACCGCAGCATGTTGTGGTTGCGTTGTCTCGATTTTAGTGGTTTTATTCCACTCTTTATTTTTAGGCTTGGCGATTGCGCCTTCACCTATTTTGATCTCTTCTATAACTCTGGCTTGCACCAAAGCTTCTTCTAACCTGGCGTATTGCTGCAGCTGCAATAGCCCAGAGATCGATTTTAAGCAACTTTTTGTGAACATCTGTGTGAGATCAGACATAGGGGGACGGTAAGGCAACTTAGAAAGCAAAGCTCTCCATATATTCCCGTATGCTGCCATTATTTCTTCCTCAAGTTGCCTGAGGCTAGCCAGATCACTTAGTGATGCTTTCTTCCTTGTGTTGAAGGCAAAGCATTCAAGAAACGCATCTACTAATTGATCTAGGTTGCTTATGCTGTGTTTGGGTAATTATGTGAACCAATCCGAGGCAGGGCCTACGAATGTGGTTATGAATGTTCTAAGAAACAATGCGTCATTATCTTGGATGCCAAAGCATTGGCTTAGAAATCTTGTAACATGTTCTTGTGCGTCTTCTTCACCTTTAAAAACTGCCAATTGAGGCAACTTGAAGTGTTCGAGGTAAAGAGGTGTAGGCACTGAGGGATGCACCGGATGACTGCGGAGTTGACATAATGTGGGTTTTTGATGCCCAGCGGCTTTTGTTTCCACAGACTCTAAACGCTCTAATAGCGCTTGGTATGCATCGAAAGATTTTATTTCTTCCTCTCTTGTTTTCTCCCGTTGTAAGTTATGGAAGACTGGAGGCCTATGAAGGGGTGGCCGAATGGCAGCCCTCCTACCTTGATGGGGAGTCTCAAAATATTCTACTTCTGGTTCATACTCCTCGTAAAATTCTTGAGGAGTCTCTGGGCGAAGCCTATGACCCTGATTGAATCCCTACTGAAGGTACCTATCATTGTTTCGGGGAGTGGCCTCCCTCTCGGGTCTATAAGGTCTCGGAGGCAAAGCTTGACGAGGTCGAGGAGACCTGTCCTGCACCAACAGATTATGCCTCTCATATTGTTCGGTTCTTTGGGTGTGAGGGTTTGGCCCCCTCTTAGGTAGTTCATAGCGTAACTCATCCACTTCGCATTGCATGCGCTCTCTATCCAAGCGGTGTCGATACTCTATCTCCTGATGACTTTGTTTAAGCCACATGATTTGGGCTTGACGGGTGGCATGTCTGGCGACTATCGGGTCAATTTGGTCTACCCTATTTTTCTCAGGAGGCTTAAGTGTTTCTCCTATGTGTTTGCCTTGATTTTGATGATCTAAAATTTCAATGGGTCGCTTCCCTCTATCGAGGTAGGTGGCATGTACTCGAGGTTCTGGCCTCAGTGGGTGATCATGATATCCAGCTAGTGCGGAAGCGCAAGGTTCCCACACTGTATGTTGTTGTCCTTGAGGAATGCGATGATCTTCCTCATGATCCCTCTCATGGGTGTGAAAGGGGCGGGCGAAGTTAGCTCACCCTGTGTAAGGAGCCCTACGCTCTAGATTTTGTCTCTCTGTTCTGATGGGAGGTAAATAAGGGACGCCATATCCATGTTGTCCCTCCAAATGGATAGTGTGCCTCTCTAGCGCTTCATCGCGCTGTGGCCACTCATGTCTAACCTCAGAAGGTGATTCTCTATTTACATCGAGGTCTACATGTAAAGCGTCTTCTCGAAAGGGGCTTCTTTGAATGGGCATCCCCACCGAGGATTTTGAATTGGATTCTTTTGTAGGCCAGACCGATAAGGCGGTATGACCAAGTCCTCAAGACTGAAGCGAAGGCGACTTGTGCCTGCTTCTTGTGTACCTTTCAGAGCTTCTGCCCTTGATTGGGATTGGCTACGGGTGTACACCATTGTGGTGCTTCTCTACTATCTAAACAGATTTTTATCTCATTTATGATGATTTTTCTTTTTGTCTACACTAAGCAGAAATGAACACACGCATACACAAACCGTGATTATCTCTTTTAAGGATTAATAGTGTGTCCTAAACTGGTTTAGTGCATTTTGATGTTTTGTTTTGTTTTTGTAGGTTTTAAAGAACGTTCAAATGCATTATGACGGCTCATATAACTCCCAAAATGGTAGCCCCTTCAATATACCAACCAGGCTGATATACCAACCTCTCTATATACCCGCCCTTACGAGAGGGAGACTATAGGTACGTGAGAGCAGAAGGTACATGGTACGTAGGCGGTACGGAAGGGGGATTGTCCTGTTAATGGCACCTACCATAGAATACTTATCCTCGCACGCATGGGAATCACCCCAGCGACACTCGGTCAGCTTTCATTAGGATTTACACCTAAAAATAGTTGACAATCGGGGAAATGGATGCAAAGCTAAGCCAAGGTGGTGATGAACCCACTGTTGGTCTTGCTCAAGGGCTGGGGTCTTACGACCAGCTCCTTGGTTTAAAATTGTTGCATGATGTGTGTGTGATTCCTTTTATTTGAAAAATGAAACATGCAGCAACACTACTTTCTTTAAGCACGCAAAATTTGAAAGAAAACAGAAACAAAAAAGCAGAAAATAACAGGAACAGTTTAGAACCCCTACCTTTCTCTGCCCAAATCTGTTGTTTTCTGATCTTCGGCTATGAAAAGTTGCAGACAAAAATTTGTCCCTTGGTGAGACGAATTACAGAACATAATTCGTCCCTCCCAGAGATGAATTTGAATTCGTCTCAGGGTCAGATGAATTTTAGTAAAGCAATCGCCACAGTCAAGGACGAATAACAGTCAGAAACAAAAAAAAATGTACCTATCAAGCACAAAACACAAAAATTTGATCAATTTCTGTGATCTTAAAAACAAGGGACAGGGTCCCACCGTGATCACCACTGAAAGCACGAGATTTCGGGCAAAGGAAACACTAATTGCGATGCATTCAAAATCAAATACGCTTAAGTCCTAGAAATGTAAAATGCATGAAATGAGAGAGACGCATTGAAATGAGATACAAGCAAATGGAGAAAACACAGCCCTTTCATTAAACTTTCTTGATCTCTGTTACAAAGATGCCTCCTCCCTTTTCAGGGGCTAGGAGCGTTGAAAGAATTTGATTACAATCACTTAATGTTCCTCTTTCCGCGTGCCCACACTTGAGATGGGTAGGCCAAGACGATGCCACCGCTGATGTTGATGAGTCCTTAGCTTCTGCTGCTCCTCCTGCAAACAAAGAAACAACAAAGATGTCAGTAGCACCTGCTGCAAATAAAAAGTGTTTGTTCTCTAAAATCGCCAAAAGATGCATGTAAACATTTGTATGAAACAGTGGGTAAAGTGAGTCCAAATGGCCTGAAAACCTGATAAAGGACAAAAAACATCACCAGAGGGCCACTGCCATCGAGACAGTTGGCCAATCTGCCTTCAACTAGAATTCGTCCCTGGGCAGGATGAATTCTGACAGCTATTCGTCCCTGGGTGGGACGAATTCTTCTGTGTTGGAAAATCCGACCTGATGCTACTCCAATGTCAAATCTCGAGACCTCCAAAACACCTAAAAATAGAGCGGTTATGTACTTGGGGCCATTTTGGGACGACCCAGATGGTCGAATTCTCCCAATTTGGCCTCTATCCTCGAGAATTTGATATCACCACCTGCAAGTTAGTGAAACAACAAAGCGACACAAAACGTGATAAAATATGATCAAAATGTTATGAAATTGAAGCTATGAGTTAACCAAATAGAATAACATGAGATGCAACCTGAAACAATAATCTAGAACGCTTTAAAATAAAACTTAGAAAAGTGCGGGGGTGCCCCAGTGGGCCTCCCACCGTTGGCACTTGATTCCGATGCCAATCCACTAGGGATGGGCCCAAAACCTCTTAGGATTGGGATGTCTGCAAATTGGTGGTGTAAGGTGGTCAAATGTTGTGTTTGGGTTGGATCCACACTTCCAAAAGCCACCCAATAACCTCCCTTGCGAAAGAGATTAGTGGATGTGAGAAAGTGAATCAAAAGGATGCAAATGGGTATTCAATTGGACAGCACTTCGTTGCTTGAACTCACCTCCAATCCTGCATATTTTGGGTGAGAAAATTCCCACCTTTTATAGACCCATGGGGTCTCTTTTGAGAGGGAAGCATAAGTGCGATGTGTTGGTCATAGGTGCCATGTGGCGGTTATGTCTTCCCATGAGGGAGGAGAGTCCTCCATGACTTGGGATTTCATAACTGCCCTTGTGACAGTCCTCTAACGGCCTATCTGTCCACCCACACATGCGTGCGAGGCAGGAGTCATCAACTGACTGTCCTGGGCTGCCACTTGGCACCATTCTTCTTTTTGCCCGTTAAACTCAGAATTCGTCCCTACCAGAGACGATTTCAGAATTCGTCCCTGGGTGAGACGAATTCCAGTTAGTATTCGTCCTTGGGTGAGACGAATACTGAGCAAAGTGTCTAAATGTGCCAAATTTGCTTTTTGACCTTACAAAATTGCTATGAAAGTGGTTAGGACCACTGTTTGATCTCTGAGGGCTGCCTTGGGGGCTGTGTTTGTCAACGCAATCAGTGTTTGCAGTCACATAATCGGATTTGTGCTATTTTGGTGTCTACAGAATGAATGAATAATTATTTAAATGTTAAAGGTATGTGACTTTAATGCTTTAAAATAGTAATTTATTTGATCAGAATTTGTGAATTAAAAAGGATGTAGATTTATTCTTTGAAATAAAATTATGGGGTTTTGATTTATGGAATGAATGAATGATTGTTTAAAGGTTAAAGGTATGTGACTTTAATGCTTTAAAACAATAATTGATTTGATTGGAATTTGTGAATTAAAAAGGATGTAGATTTATTCTTTGAATTGAAGTTATGGGGCTTTGATTTAGGTAATGAAAAGAAAAGGATTATTTTAGAGGTTAAAGGTATGGGACTTTAATGCTTTAAGACATGAATGGATTTGATTAAGTTAGACCTTGATCTAAGTAGTACATGTTGGATGAATCTCTAAAGGAACTTGAGAGGTGAAGATAAAAGTAAAGGGACTTTTATAATATCCATTATGCATTATATGGTTGGAAAATTAATTTAATTTTGTATAGTTGCAATTTGGCAAAGTAAATGAATAGATGCATTTAAAGGTATGCCTATCCAGAACCATGAGTACCCTGATCCTCTACTATCCTCAAAGAATCAATGGGAAGCAAGGAGAAGCCAGGAGTTCATTGGAAGTAAAGTATAGGTAATTATATTTTATGTTGCTTTACTTATGCTCAAATAGACTAGAATTATGGGGAGATATCCCCAATGCAGTTACTATAATATTATTTAAAGTAATAAGGATTTACCATGCAAATTCTAATGCAATAACTGTTGATTGGTTTAGAGAAGGTACTTTTACTTTATTTCTATATTTGGTTGTGCTATGTATTTGATTCTCTTTTAATGTTAATCCTTCTTTATTTTTTGGATACATAGTGATTACTCCTTGGTGTCGTAGTATCTAGTTGTATTATTGTTTGGTTGTGTAATGATATAAATCAAAGAGTATAGTTCTAGGGTGAACTCAAAAGTGACCTAAGGGAATTGAGAACCCCTTAGAGTGAACATAGGTAACCTAAGGGAATTGAGAATCCCTTGGGGTAAATATAGGATACCTAAGGGAATTGAGACCTCCTTAGGGAGATAAAGGACTAAGTTGTGGAGAGACTACATCTAACTTAAGGTAGCTCATCATGGATATGGGATAGATAGCTTAACATGTAATACATGTAGTATACCTACACATAATGATTTGTGTATGGTATGGATATGTGTGTATACCTTTGATGAACTAAGGGTGATAAATCTAGCTCATCAAGAATCATGGGATATATGGGCATATTTGCACATGATACGCCTACATAGATGGACTTGTGTTAGGGTACTTTGTGAGATGCAGCTTTCAAGAAAACTTAGGGCATTAAAACTTTAGGTAAATAGTAGTTTGGTTAGGGGTCCATGAAGGGTTCATGTACCTCTCTCCATAGTAAAAAAAAAACTTTTTCTATTTTTATATTTTCTATTTGTGTATTTTTGGATTGTTACATCATTGACCACATATTCTCATATAATTCTATATGGAGAAGAACATCCATGTCAAGTTATTTCATTTTTTATTTACCATAGTATATTTTTAAGCTCATCCTTTGATAATATATTCTCCAAGGATTTAGTAAAGGATGAAGGAAGAATTTTTGGCATAAAAACTTAAACAAAGATGAACAATATAGGATAAAACTCTTTTATCATTTCCTTTGAAAATATCTTAGCCCAATATTGGAATAAAACATATATAATGTGGTGGGTGTCTACCAAGATATATCCATCATTGATATGAAACTAGGTATTTTTAATTATCTTGTGTCTCATGTAACTAAAATAATTATAACTTTTATTTTTGTGATCCATCTACTTCAATCTTGCATGGATCTTAGTTCCTTTGGCCTTATAAGTTTTGAAAATATTTAAAGCATCCACTACTTGAGATAGAACTTGATTACAGTCATAGTCATCATATTGAGCATTGTCTTGTGTAAGATGAGAGGTCTTCCTTTCCAATTTGGTTTCTAGTGCTCTATTTTGATGCACTATTCTAAAATAGTAACATCTTAGAGTCAAGATAGTTTTTTAATATATATTATCACCAATAAATCCAACCCATAGACCATATGGGACAACGATAGGATTTTTTAGACATGTTAAATCAAAATAGTGCTTTATTTTAAGTCCAAATTGACAGACAATTTAAATGAAAGGTTTATGCTACTATAAGAAGGGGGTACATAAGGTAATGAAAATGATACTAGTATGTGATATTAGAAAATAATACGGTGTTTAACATGTACAAACTAATTATGGGGAAGAGAGGCCATTGACATAGGATTTGATCAAGTAGACCCTATCCAACCCACTAGTGTGTCCCTCTATAGTAGATTAGTCATTGTTCACCACTTTAAAATTTCAAAAGGGGCTAATCAAATAGAGGGTCAAACATAAATTCAACTCCCACATTTCTCATTATTAAGAGGATGATTGCCTTGTTGCCAATGATCTTGGGTATTTTCTTCCATATTGAAATACCCAATAAAAATCTATTTAGAAACTATTAGGAATGTGATCAAATAATCCCATAAAGTAGTTTATCTAGCTAAGGCATTCAAATTATAAATAAAAAACAACCCAAAGACTTAATTATCATGCAAAATTGGAACATGCATACCTATTAAATAAATCATAAAAATATTTAATTATAGATAATGATAGGGATGGATATAATAGAAGTGCAATCTCCATTACTAGATTTAGGGTTTATAAAAAATATTGTTCTTGGGGATAAAGATAAAATGCATGATGTTCAAGTGGGATACTAATCATTTTTAACCTTCTAGGAAAGAGAATTTGAATATTATTTTGATTAATGACCTAAAATATATGTTTTGCACATAAGTAGGGTTAACCCACACAAACATAATTGTAGTTCATAATAACATGTTTATATGAGATTGCCCAACCCATCATTTAGTGCATAAAATTGCTTCTTGAGACCAACCCCTTCTTTGTATGGATTGCCTAAGAAGAGAGATGAAAATATGGAATGAAGATATTGTGTGGGAGCTTGAGTAGGGTCAATATTAGGAAGAGGAGGAAGAGAGAATGGGTAATAAATGAAGTATTTTAAGCGATGGTCATCGCTTTAAAACCTAGCAACGATGGGAGTTGTTGTCTCCTTGTAGCCACTCCGAGCATCACTCGCTAGGCTAGCGATCACGGGAGTCACTATCTTCCATTAGTGACTCTGGGTATCGCTAAAAAATTTAGCGATAGCCAACAGTTGATATAATATTTAGTGATAGCGGGAGACGAAAAACAATTTAGACAAGTCTTCAAACAAATGACAATGATCATTAGCAAGGGAGAAAGAGAATAAGACAAAACACTAAAAGGTAAAACAACCTAAGGACAAAGCAATTAAAGATAAGGCACTATTCTTTTGTTTGATTGAAAAAGTGGGAAGTGGCTGAAAGTCACTTAAATGAAGGGCGATAAAGGGAGATTCGAATCCAAATGAGTGATAAGGAGAGTGGAAAAAAATCGCTCATGATGTTTGCAAAGCTGAGAGTCGCTCGTTTGGAGGAGCGACTGGAAACAACACAAATTTCTAGCGACAAAGGGAAAAACACTCCGAACTCAACTTACCAAATGAATTTCGTCTACAATCGATTCAAACACACTCATAGTGATTTGTTCGGTGAGAATGAAATCAGGGCAAATCGAGGGTTCTTGGAAAATGTGACACACTCAAATAAAAAACAATTTTATTTATATATATGCAGAATGATTACAGAGTTTTTTCCATAGAGAGATTACAAACTTCTATGAAAGTGCAGGATAAACTAAAAAATAGGAATAACTTGAAGCTATCGCTTGGTTCTATCATAGATCTACAACTCTACATACACTTCTACTGCACTCTCTCCATTGCCTAACCCGTTGCAATACAAAATAGCACACACTGATTTATATAGCTAAGCATCGGAGCCAATCAACAACTCTCGCATGAGAGAAATAACCAATCAACAACCCTGCATGTGTGAATTAAATACTGATGACAAATCATTTTGGTTGAAGGAACTTCATCGCATGCAGGAAATGACTCAATGTCAAATCACCTTAGATGATGGGAAAAAACCCTATATCGCTATTTTAGTCAAGCGATTTGTTCATTTCCTTAGCATTCCTGGGATCGTTGCAGTGGGCAAGCAATTCCTGAAATCGCTCGCCTCCGGAGTGACTCGCATCAAAGTTGAAAGAAGGTTTACAATTTCTAACAAGGAATGTGAAAGAGAATACCAAATATTTGATCAATGGGTATTTTCCTTGGTTTTGAGACCACTCCTAGCTATTATTTTATAATAAGTGGCTATTTCTTCCAACCTTACACCATCGCTTCATCATTTTAGTGTCAAAGAGCTAAGATTTGTTAGTGGCTACTTACAATACATTTTCCTTTTTACTAAGATCAAAACTAGATTGTTTGGAAGGTTCTATGCTAGGAGAGATAATTGACTATGAGGTGGGAGAGATAACAAGGTTGGACATAGTAGCTATGATTTTAGCAATGGTCTCCTCAATCTAATATTTCTTAGCCAACTTGTTTGGACAATCCCGAATGAGTTCTCCAACATTACAATAGTAAATATATATGTCATGAAGATTGTGTTAAGTTATAAATTCTAACATAAAAATACCAAGACCAATAATTTTTTTCATTTAAAAAAGACACTAAAAATATTCATTTTCACACATACTCTTAAAAACTTTATTAAACTAAAAATATATACTTTATTTTAAAATATTTTTATCATTAATTTTATATATATATATATATTGTATACTTTACCAAAAATCCATGGAGAATGCCTTATCTCATGAGCTTAGTATTGTATACCATATTTATATATAATTTAGTGGCAAAATCCAATCACTTTCCAAATCTGTGGAGAATGCCTTATTAAAATATGTGTTTAATATTGCATACTATATTTATATGGTTGAGTGACAAAAAAAAAGCCAATCACATTCCAAATCCTTGGAGAATGCCTTATCAAAAGGATGAGGTCAATATCGTATAGATATTTATATTTATAATTGAGTAACAAAAGCCAATCACTTTAATTTTACTAAAGTTCACGGCATTTCTCGTATATGCGGCCCTATTTGGCTTCTTATTCCCTGTATAAGACCTATTCTTGGACTAAGATAAAGGTAAACGATTTTTGAAATAACACTAACAATTGAACAGCAGCATTATGTATACTCAGTCTATGTCTCCTTGACCACGCTGCTTATTTTTGAAGCCCATTTCCGCTTCTCGTTAATACTTTCCTTGACTCAATGTTTCCAAAATATACCAAACCACTATTTCTGAACGCATCTATTAACAGAAATCTGACCCTTCTTTTTCTCTACTGTCTATTCTCGGATTACATTTTCTTTATCCATAGCTTTTGACCAGTGTTTTTCGCAAACAAAAATTTAAAATCACGCAATAACTTTGTCGTTCTGCGATTCTTTGTTGATTGACTTTCGAAATTTTCGGATGGTCGTCGTCGATAAATGACGAAAATAATAAAGACCTTGAACTTCCGCAACACAATTTCCAGATGGTCACCCTCGTTAAACGCATAAGAAATAAATAAACGAACGTCAGCGGGCAACGGAAAAACCGCAATAATTACAAAGAAAAAATAATCATTAAAAACTAGACAATGGGATTACGATATGAAGGTGATGTTCCTTTTCTATATTTTTATATCTTACTTTTTTACTTGTGTTTAAAGTTAGTTTGTGAAAACTCAACTGATAGAAAATTAAACCAGATTTGACACCTCTGACATATCTATCCACTGTAGCATTTGTCGAAATTTTAGCTCACTTGAATTAATTACTGGCAGTTGAGATTGACAGTCAGTTTGGCGATTGGATGTAAACCTTATTTTTGCATTAATTGTCTATTAGAGCAATTGGTGGAACTTTCCCGCTTGATACTTGAATCCCCAACTATATATTTTTTTGGGGTTCTATTTTGAAATGGTTAGAAGGTTCGGAGAAAAGCAGAGCGAAGGAGCAGAAGATAAACATAGCAGCGTTGTGTTGAGAGCAGAAGGAACAACAGGGTTAAATAGCTAAGTTTGTTTTATTTCGAGATTGTATTCTGCATATTCTATATTTGCAGATCTGTGGATGTATTTCCAACTTTGAGCATGTGGATGTATTTCCTCTTTTAAGCAATAATAAATAGTTGCATATATTTTTCACTCTCTCTATATGGTTGATAACTTGGCAAAGTTTGTTTATTTATCCTCTCCGATTCGCTAGAAATCCCGTGAATATTTTCGTAGATGTCTTCATATCCATTCCGCACTTTTCTTTGGCCAAAGTGACGTCAACCGAAATATTGTGCGAATTCTTGAATTCGGGCCTTCTCGCTTCTTTATCGTAGCAGAATCCATTCCACACATCTTGTCTATTTGCATTTATCCCGGATTGAAGTGGGTGCCAATTCGAAAGTGTGTTTCGCTTAGGACTCAAAACTTATTTTTCCTATTGCGGATTCCATTCCATTGTGCTATTCCAGAATCATCCCTCATATCCACGATTTCGCTCCAAAATTTATAAACTTTTCGCTGTCCGGAGTGGTGCTTGAGGCAAACATACTTCGGATTGATGTTTTGTCTTCCAAAATTGTGTCTACAGTGTGCGTTCTGCTCTAGGTTAAATTTAAGTAAAAATTTCAAATTGGTATCAGAGCTTGAGCCCTCCTGTGGAATATCGAAGCAATAGATTCCAAAAAAGCTCTTTGCAGTTGTAGATCCCACGATTTTGTGGCAAGAATTATGATTACTAGAGCATTCATATGAAAATATTATTTGGGTCTCATTAGCTATGGGACTTGGTGGAGAATGGTTATACAGAACCAGCAAATACAGCAGCATTAGCTGCTCTCTCCCAAGCGGACTTAGATTTGTTGAAGGAGAATTGCAAGAAAGATCAAAAGGCATTATTTTATATAATGCAGGTAGTTGAAGAGACAATTTTCTTGCGGATTGCAGTAGCAACCAATGCAAAGCAAGCTTGGGAAATTTTAGACAATTCTTATCAGGGCACCAACAAGGTGAAGTTGGTGAAGCTACAAATGTTGAGGGAATTTGAAAATTTGCATATGAGTGAGTCAGAGTCCATGAGCAACTTCTTCACTCGAACAATGGATATCATCAACCAAATGCGGTTGAATGAGGATAATATCAACAATTAGAGATTAGTGGAAAAAAATTTGAGAAGCATTCTAGTCAAGTTTGACTCATTTGTGATTACAATTGAAGAATCAAGGGATTTGACAACCCTCTTTATTGATGAGCTCATGGGTTCTCCGTAGACACATGAGCACAGGTTGAGTGGGTCATCTCAGTCCTCATTAGAGCAAGCATTCAAGACGTAGGTCTCATTTTGAGACACCAGCAAAAGGGAATATTCCCACCAGAATGCCTCCAGTTCCCAAGGAGGAAGAGACAGAGGTAAGCATGAGAAAGGCAACAAATAAGGAGGAAGGTCAAACTACAATGACAGTGAGACCAGCTACAACATCCATCAAGTAGGAGGAAGAGGCAGTGGTAAAAGTTATCAAGGAGGTTTTAATCAGAAGAAGGACAAATCAAAGGTCTAGTGCTATTACTACAAGAAATTTGGCCACTATAT
This sequence comes from Wollemia nobilis, assembly GCA_028583015.1. Classification (NCBI taxonomy): domain Eukaryota; kingdom Viridiplantae; phylum Streptophyta; class Pinopsida; order Araucariales; family Araucariaceae; genus Wollemia; species Wollemia nobilis. Next base: position 1,693,728 of record JAQPPZ010008665.1, read on the forward strand.
ATCTGAGTGTAGGAAGAATATGGTCAAAGATAACCAACAACAAGTCCACTACACAAATGAAGTTGGAAATGTAGAGTGCAGAGATGTATGTGGAAATATGTTGCTAACTTGCAGTACAAAGGAGCAAAGCCAAAAGAACACCTGGTATTTGGACAGTGGGTGCAGTAACCACATGATGGAGAATGGAGAAATGTTCTCACAATTGGATGAAACTGTCCAATATGAAGTGAAAATGAGGAACAACAACAAGGTTCCTATTAAAAGAAAATGTAAGATCATTATCTGGACTAGGCACGGTGAGAGAAAACAAATACAAGATGTGTATTACGTGCTTGGGTTGAAGCATAAATTATTGAGTTTTGGACAGTTGGTGTAGAAGGGGAACACTATTTAGTTTAAATATGGGTCATGTACCATTAGAGATAAAGAGCATGGGCAAATTGCAACAGTGTCCACGACTACGAACAAAATGTTCCCTTTACAGATTCAAAATGAACTATTAATGCCATTAAGTGTAGTTGTGAATGATGCTACCTGGCTATGGCATCTCAAATTTGGTCACCTGAGTTTTAGTGGCCTAAAATTGTTGCACAAGAAGCAAATGGTGAAGGATTTACCCCTCATAGAGTAGCCAAATCAAGTGTGTGAAGGTTACTTGGTTGGAAAATAGCATAGGGATGCATTCCCTACTAGGCATTCTTGGAGAGTTTCAAAGCCATTGGAGCTAGTCCATTCAGATATTTGTGGTCCAATGTAGACCAGCACATTTGCTAAAAATAAATATTTTTTGACTTCCATTGATGACTTCAGTCGAAGGACATGGGTTTATGCCATCAAGAAAAAGTCAGAAGCTTTTAGAAAATTCAAGGAGTTTAAGGCTCTGGTTGAGAAACATAGTGGTTATTATGTGAAGACTCTTAGGACATATGTAGGAGGTGAGTACATCTCCAATGAATTTCATAACTTTTGCAAGAAATGTAGAATTCGTAGAAAATTTACTACTAGATATACACCACAATAGAATGGTGTTTCAGAGAGGAAGAAAAGAGCAATCATGGATATGGCACGAAGTATGCTAAAGGCAAATGGATTGCCACATGAGTTCTGGGTATAAGTTGTAGCTTGTGCAGTTTATCTACTAAATAGATGTCCCACCAAGAGTGTGAAGGATAAAATTCCTAAGGAATCTTAGAGCAATCAGAAGCCAAGTGTGGCTCACATAATATTTTTTGGTTGCATTGCATATGGACACATCCCAGATGAGAAGAGGAAGAAGCTAGATGACAAAGCTGAGAAATGTATCTTCACTGGATACAGTGAACAAGCAAAATCTTATAGGTTGTATAATCCTATGACTAAGAAGCTTATCATCAGCAGAGATGTCAAGTTCCTAGAGGATGAAGCATGGAACTAGAAATTAAATACTAGCCATCCAGAGCCAACTATTATTGAATTTGTGGACTTGGAGGAAAATAGGGTGCAATAACCTGTAGCTTCAATTAGTTACAGTGGTGTCAGTAGCAGCACAACCTCATCATTTCGGTCACCTCCACTTACAATAGGATCTCAAATTTGAATATTCCATCAAAGACAAGGAGCTTGCAAGATATCTATGAGGTAACTAGAAATGAAACTGATGAAGAACATTCTGATTTTACTTTATTTTCTGAGTGTGATCCAATTACTTTTGAAGAAGTAATTCAAAATAGAAAATGGGTGAATGCTATGGATGATGAGATAGCATCAATAGAGAAAAATTAGACCTAGGAGCTGATGGATCTTCCAACTGGTAAGAAGACCATTGGGGTCAAATGGGTATATAAAACTAAGTTTAATGTCCAAGGTGAAGTAGACAAGCATAAGGCCAGACTTGTGGCTAAAGGCTATAAACAAAAGTTAGGGATTGACTATCATGAGGTTTATGCACCTGTAGCCCGACTTGACATAGTTAGAATGATCCTAGCATTGGCAGCTCAGAAGGGTTGGAATGTTTACTAGATGGATGTCAACTTTGCCTTCTTGAATGGAGTGCTAGAAGAAGAGGTCTACATAGAACAACCACCTAGTTATGAGCTGGAAGGACAAGAAGGCAAAGTCCTAAATTGAAGAAATATATGTATGGATTGAAGCAAGCACCCAGAGCTTCATATAATAGGTTCATTAAATGCCCATTTGAGCACACTTTGTATATGAAAACAAATGCATAGGAGGAAATGATAATCATCTGCTTATATGCAGATGATCTGATATATATTGGAAATAGCAGTATGCTATTTGATCAATTTAAGACTAGCCATGAAGAAAGAGTTTGAGATGACAAACTTGGGACTGATGCATTATTTTTCTGGTATTGAAGTTGACCAATATGCAGATGGCATCTTCATTTCTCAAGGTAAATATTCTTCATTTCTCAAGGTAAGTATGCAAAGGATGTCTTGAAGAGTTTATTATGGAGGACATCAAACTTGCCATCACCCCAATTGCAACAGGCCTGAAGTTGAGCAAAACTGATAACAATAGAACTATTGATCCAACTCTCTATAAAAGGTTAATTGGAAGTCTGATGTATTTAACTGCAACCAGGCCATATTTGATGTTTATAGTGAGTTTAATTAGTAGGTTCATGGATTCACCCAAGGACACTCACTGGAAAGTAGGAAAGAGACTTCTATGATATGTCAATGGCATGAGAAACCATGGAACCCACTATGCCATAAAAGACTAGCTTGAACTGATTGACTACATAGATATTGATTGGGATGGTAGCATAGATGATCAAAAGAGTACCTCTAGATCCAGAGTAGTCCCATGGTCCTCGAAGAAACAACCAATTGTTGCTTTATCTACTGTAGAGGTAGAGGATGTTGTTGCCACCTCAGCCTCATGCTAGGTAGTTTGGCTGAGAAGAGTTATAAGTGAACTAAACCATCCACCGAAAGCAGCAACCACCATTTTTATTGATAACAATTTTGCCATAGCATTGTCAAAGGACCCAGTGTTCCATGACAGCACAAAGCACATTGATATCTGGTATCATTTCATTAGAGAGTTGGTAAAATTTAATGAGGTTGAATTGCTATTTTGCGGGTCTACGGAGCAACCTGCAAATATATTCACAAAAACCTTTGAAGGAGGAAGACTTCAACAAGTTAAGGGAGAATCTTGGTGTCAAAGTTTTTATGAAATTTGTTTTAAAGGAGGGTGTTAGAAAATTAAACCAGATTTGACACCTCTAACATATCCATCCATTGTAGCATTCTCTGAAATTCTAGCTCACTTGAATTAATTACTGGCAGTTGAGACTGATAGTCAGTTCGGTGATTGGATAGAAACCCTAGTTTTGCATTAATTGTCTATCAAAGTAGTTGGTGGAGCTTTCACGCTTGATACTTGAATCCCCAGCTATATATCTCCTCGAGGTTCTATTTTAAAATAATTAGAAGGGTCAAAGAAAAGCAGAGCAAAGGAGCAGAAGATAAATGCAGCAGCATTGTGTTGAGAGCAAAAGGAACAGCAGGGTTGAACAACTAAGTCTTTTTTATTTTGAGATTGTATTTTGCATATTCTACATTTGTAGATCTGTGGATGTATTTCCAACTTTGAGCATGTGGATGTATTTCCTCTTTTAAGCAATAATAAATAGTTGCATATATTTTTTGCTCTCTCTGTATGGTTTATAACTCGGTAAAGTTTGTTTATTTATTTCCTCCTTTCTGCTAGAAAACTGATGAATATTTTTGTAGATGTCTTCATCTCCATTCCGCACTTTTCTTTGGCCAAAGTGACATCAGTTGAAATATTGTGTGAATTCTTGAATTCGAGTCTTCTCGCTTCTTAACCCTAGTGGAATCCATTCTGCACATCTTGTCTATTTGCATTTATCTTGGATTGAAGTGGGTGCCAATCCAGAAGTGTGTTCCACTCCAGACTCAAAAATTATTTGTCCTATTGTGGATTCCATTTCGTTGTGCCATTCCAAAATCGTCCCTCCTATCCGCGATTCCTCTCTAGAATTTATAAACTTTTCGCTGTCTGGAGTGGCACTTGAGGCAAACATACTCTAGATTGGATTTTTGTCTTCCAAAATAGTTCCTGCAATGTGTATTCCGCTCTGGGTTAAATTTAAGTAAAACTTTCATGACCTACTTGAACTTAAACTCAAGAATTTTATGTTGTTATCCAATGACCATGATAATATGCATGAATATAAAGAAGAACAAACACAAACAAAAAACAAAAATGTGGTCACAAATTATAAGATGTCTTTGGTGGAGAAACACAAACAAAAATGTGGTCTACAAATTGTCATAGATAATAAGATGCTTGTGGAGTAGTCTATTTATCATCGGCTAGTGATATGGGTTGTTGAGTTCTATCATCAGGTAGTATTATGAAATGTTACTTTTTAAAAGTTTATGTTTGATTGCATATGCATCACAGGTATTGATATTAATGTAGAGATAATACTATTTCATTACAAGTAGTATTTATATAATGTATAAATTTAATATTGTAGGTGGTTTTGGTATTAGCTTATCTAGTGAAATATTTAGTTGAGTTAAGATTTAAAAACAATTTATAAACAATTAATATAGATGTTGTGTTATCATTTTGAAGATTTGAGTTACTCTTTCTTTATTTAAATTATAAATATTTATTGAAAAAGTATAAAAAGAAGTTGAAAATAAGATACATATGATTTTATGTTGTTATGTATATTAACAACTATGACAATAACATTTTTTTACAAGATAATAATAATTTATATAAATTATTATGTTTATCACCGAATGCTGGTAAATGTATTAAATATGGTTTCAAACATCTCAGAATGAACGCAAACAATATCTTTATGGATTAATATAGCAAAATTATTAAAAGAAATTGTAATTTAACTAAATAAATCTTATTTACTTGATTTATTATTTTCTTCTTTTTACTCATAAGTCCTAAGAGGTTTCTCTAAGCAAAACTAAAATATTTTATTTTTATTTTAAACATTTAAATTTTTTATTGGTTATCTTGAAATAAAATAAACCCCAGCCATATTACATCATAATCATGTTATCATAATGTTCCACCTCTTGAAATGAAACCAACCCCACCCATATTACACCATAATCATGTTATCATAGTGTTCCACCAACCACATAATGGTATTTGGTAATTATGCATATATTACCTAGTAAGAATTGAATACAGGTCTTCTCCTTCAAAGTAAATGTTTTTAACCACTTGAGTTCATTCCATTTGAAAATAGCAAGGTTGATCCATGAGGTTGGAACCTTCTTTTATGTTGTGATACTCTTCACTCTCCAAAAGTGTTTCAAATCCCATGAGAAAATGTTAATGTTCACCTATAGTATTGAAACTTTATTCATAAAATAAAATGTCTTGTTGTCCTTTGCTACCTCAAAATCCTTGGGTAAAAATGTTAAGGTTTACTCATAAGATTTGAACCTTGGTTTACATCACCATTTGATCTTAGTTTTTATTGGGTAGAATTTTAAGGTTGATGTTGAACAAAGATTTGTAGGGTGGACTTGGATCCATAATATAAATACACTCAATCCAAGCTATGTGACAACTCGCCTTCAACCCTTATATAGCCATAAGTTTAACCTCTACCTCTACATGTCTTAATGGTTCTACAAGTTGTTTGATGCTAACTTAGAAATAAGACTCATAATGTGAAAATCTTCATTCCCAATGTATTATTCCAAACTCCTTGAACAAAATTAATAAGTTATATGAAGTTGAAGTTATATGAATCTTTAACCTGAACCTTATTTATATTGCATCTATTTGAATTGATCTATAACCAACACTTCAATAATATATTAATTCAAATCATACATTTAAAATAGTTAATTTTGAAGATTATTTTTGTTTTTTATAAATTTATAATTAATGGTTTCTAATATTATTGAAAAATTAATTAAAATGTTAAAATTTTAATCTACCATTAAACTCTTTCATGTAAAACCATAATTATAACGAATTACATTGTTTCTAAAACATTAACTTCAGTCAAATGTTTTAAATCTTCCAATACTTCCCATGCCATAAGATTGGGTCTTTCACATTATCATTTCCTTGCTTGATTGTAGAAGAAGTTATGTATGTCTAACTAAGACTATAAATTTTTGGTTTTGTTTTTATATTAATGTAAAAGCTTGTTGTACTATTTTTAAATAATTTTCAATTTATAATTAAATGTTTTACTTTAAACTTCTTAAAATTATATTAAAAAAAAAACAAACACTTTACATTACAAAATGAATTTTTAATTTACCCACCAAATTTTAATAAAGCCTTCCAACTTTCTAAGTTCCTGCCTTAGTCTTCACGAAGAAGATTAAGAAAATCTTATCTTAAACTTCTCCCTATGTCCGGTATTTTTGGGAGGACGTCCATGATTTTTTTCGTATGCCTTCTGCACTGAATATCTTACTCTAAGCTGGTGTTAGTGGTTATTAGACTTTCCACATCCATCAATCTTTGGACCATTTCGGCATACAGTCCATGAGGCCGATGGGTCCTGATGTTCTAGCTTTCTACCTTTATCTAAGCTGGGGTTGGTGGTTCTTATACTTTCCACATCCGTCAGTTTTCTACTAATTTCTGCACCATGATGGACGAGACATACAGTCCACGATAACGATGGGTCCTGACGTTCTAGTTTTCTAAATTTGGTTGAAATTTATGCCAAACTTATTTTCAAACACGTTGCATGACCCGTGACTGCCCAAATTTGTATATATTTTCAACGCATTAAATGTCTACCACAAAGAATTGTTGGCTATTATTTTTATTGCTTTAAACCCTCCCTCCTGCATAATTCTTTGGAGGCGTTTAAATTTGAAAGTGGCTTGATGAATATGTTTTGTTTAGAAATAGGGCAAACTCACATGGTTGAAGCTCTTCCCTTTCAAATGCCGCGCTGGGTCCTGGCCTTGGCCTCCGCATTCTTAGTAACTGATGGCAAGGAAACTAAGAACTCCTCTTATCTAGAAAATACTTTTCATCACAATATTGACATGGGAGGACCTTCCTTTATGCTGATTCTGCGTGGATCGAGGATGATGGTGATAATCTGGAGAGCGAACAATTTTAGAATGTGGGTTCATGGCATTGTATTCAATGTAGAAGGCCAGAGTACTTATGGCTGGACGAGGATCCTAGAATAGAAGCCATTTGTTGCTCCAGTTGCTCTAATTAAGAGTTCAAACATTGAAGTTTCAGACCAAATGATAGATGAGATATGTGGAGTGGGATAGGAAGGCCTTGATAATTGACATGAGAATAAGGTTGAGATGTTGGGGCATATGATATTGACAAAGGCATCATATGGCTCATTCCCAAGTTATTTAGACTAAAATTGTTTAATGAATGTAGGATAAGTGGTAGAAGAAATAAAAACTTGAGAAAAAAATGTCACATCCCGTCCTATTAGCACTTTCCAAAATATATTAATTGATTAAAGGATCAATTAATACCTGAATTACAATATTAGCCTAACCATATTAATGTTGTCTAGAATTAATAAGGGAGTCTAATTGATTAACTTAGAAGGTTGTAGACACTAATTATTCTTATAAAATCCTAATTAAACTATTTACATTCTACTAAACTAATTTTAAGAGTCTTGGAATGAAATTAGGGGTTTGGTATGGTTTGGAGAAGTTAAATAGGGCCTTTGTGAAAGATTAATTTTTGGACTTATCTTTTGCAAAAAAACTAATTCAATTTAATTAAATAGGGTTAATTAACCTAATTTAATGCAATTAGGTGCTCATAAAATTTGTCTTTGGAACCAAAAAGAGCACTAGCATTATTTAATAATAAAAGGATTAGTTTATTATTTTAATGGATTATTCTTTCTTCTAGGTGGCTGCCTCACAATGGTTATATTAGTAGAGATTCCCTCCCTAATCCCTAATAGTCCTATATTTGTAAGTGTCTCTTGGAAGGAGGGCACAAAACAAAATAATGTCTACTTACCTTATCTCTATGGATACCTTCTCATTTTAATGAGGGGAAGCGAGGATGGAGGAGGTAGTAGGCAGGCAAGGAAGGGAGGATTGAAGGGCCTATGGAATCAAACCCAATGAGGAGGTTAAGGTAAGGTGAATCTAAGGTTTATAATCCTTCTTCCTTAATTTATATAGAAGTTATGCTAGTTGTTGTAAATGGTTTGTTTTGGTCCATGAATCCTCTTAAATAGTTTACAAGCTTAATTGTATATGATCTGGTCATATATGTGTCTGATTTGAATAAATACTTATTAAGGATTGTTTTTCCTTATAAAAAAAAATTGTGTATAAAATATTGGCAGTGTTGAATGATTCAAAGAGTCTAATGATGTCTAAACCTGTGTATCCATAGTTATCAATCACTTGTGAGTGAATCCAAAAGCTTGTATTATACTTCTTGTGCTTATAATATACTCTCATGGATGCTGGTTGTGAGATATTTAGTCATATTTGAGAATCATTTAGGAACTTAGAGATTTAAATGACTTCTAGCCATCCAATTTTTGTGCTAATCGACTCTGTTGTAGATGCCCTCTCCATTCACTGTTGCAATATTTTGATCAAAACTAGTGGTAGATCAACCTCTGGGCAAATCTATTAAACCATATATCTAACCAATATAAGATAAATGTATTTCATGGAGTTCTTATGTAAGGTTTAGAAGTCTTTGTGAGTACTTAGTAGCTAAACACAAATTAGTTTCTAATAGATGTCTCATCTATGACTGCGTTGGAGGGTAAAATATCTAAAATAGTCCATCAAACCTTTCAATATACCATGAGAAATTATTTTAATGATGATAGGAACATTTTAGAGGTTTATTTAAGGGTCTTAGAGCCTCTCTGTGATGGCCCCTAAGTGGTTGAAGCACCATGGAGAGTGTTCAGCCCTACTTAGATGGAAGGCCATCGAAGAGTTTTCATGAGCATTATCCCACATGGAATATTCTCAGGCCCATGTGGTCCATAAAGGGAGCATGAATCCCTACATTATTCGACCACTAGGTAGTGGTCTAAGGCCGCACCACCTAGTGGTCAACCTATGCCAATTGAAAGCACACATGATGCTTGACACATGGTAAGACATCTATATGACCATTGTTGACTACATTGACACTTTGATTTGTACCACATGTTGGTGAATATTTGGTTTATGAGTTGTGTAATTGTTAAGTTAGCACATTTTTTATTATAGTGGAACAATTATCTCGTATTGCTCCTGCAAGAGCATTGGGGACAATATAAAGGAAATTCACTTCCCTTGATGATATGACCACCATTCAATGGTGATGGTAATTACTAAATGGTGGCCACCTTTGTGGAATCTACATTGAATTGTTTACTGGTGATGACTCATAACTTATTGATGGTTGATTGGTAGTGATTGGTTGTTATCCATCATTTGACTCCTGTCTAGTGGCATGATCGATTGAGTCAATTTTATGATGTGATGTTGATTAAAATACTTTTTAAAATGAACATAAGGGAGGGGTTGAATTGACCCAATATATTTAAAAGATATAAATATATAAAAATAAATAATAGACTAGTGATGAGTCATTGCTTTTTGGTAGTTGACTAGTAATGATTGGTTATTTATCCATAATTTGACTATCACCTAGTGGCATGATCGATAAATATATCAAAATAAATAATATACTGGTGATGACTCATTGCTTATCAATGGTTGATTGGTAGTTATTGGTTGTTTATCCACTATATGACTATCACCTAGTGGCATGACCAACTGAGTCAATTTTAGGATGTGATGTTTATTAAAACACTTTTTAAAATGAACATAAGGGAGGGGTTGAATTGACCCAATATATTTAATAGGATAAATACATCAAAATAAATAATAGACTTTGGAAATTGAGAATTAATATCTAAAGCTCTCTTATAGGATTAAGGGAAGGTTTTTCTTAAATAATAGACTTTGGAAATTGAGAATTAATATATAAATATATATAATAGGATTAAGGGAAGGTTTTTCTTAATAAAACACAAATCTAGAATGTCAAATAAAGGATATTTTTGTAAATCAATTTCTTGGGTTAAATTTTGGGATAGTTTGAAAGTGAAACAATTTGATAAATACTTGAATAAATATTGGTAAATATTGAATGACATGGTATCAATTTTTGGTAGGAAACATTGATGGTAATCCTAGACACAAATTTGTAGATAACTTTGTCAATTTTGTGAAATATTTGGTAAACAAGGTTTACCTAGTATGGCCTTTCAAAAAACTCTTTTATAGAAAGAGTGTAGTTAAGGAAAGAATGAGTGTGGAACTCATTCTTTGATGAAATTATGGTGTTTTCCTCGCTATATGTTGATCATATGATTAGTGATCCTTTATGACCCTTTCTAGTTATGATTTCTGGGATTTACGAGCTAGTGAAATTGGTATGATGCAAATATTGTAAGGATATATTAGATGATTTGTTATTGAGAGGAGTTTGGATCTCCTCAAAGCCATAAAATTCTAGGTTAAAAATTTAAGGAAAAGAATAGGTAGGATTCTATTTTGGGTTCAATGCTATATGAGGAAGTTATTGCCATATCTAAAATACACTTTTTAATTATTGATATATTGTGATGAAAATGGATGGAAGATCCATTCTTGAGGAATTGATTTCCTCTTTATATGCTTTAGTCATATATTGTAGATATAAGCATGGTTACTTAGTGAAGTCTTCTAATGTAATTAGAAAAATTTATCTTATGGAGGATTGCATGTTTTTTTATCCTAAAGAATGAATTTGAAATTCATTCTTCAAGGGAATTATGGGGTTCTCTCATTTGTCTTAATGATAAGTAATTCATGCTATGATAAATAATGAGTTTTCTTCTTTATATAAATTCGATGATCATTTTAGAATTATGTCGATAAAATAATTGGGATATTCTTATGTGCTTATTGTAATTTGTATAAATGGATTTGAAAAACGGAATGTGTAATTCCTTATACGCATGGATGATTTAAAAAAGGAATGGGTAGGTTCCTTTATTTGTATACTTAATTTAGATAAAAGGATCCCTAGGATGCTTTTATCTTTGTAATTGCTATCATTTATATTTTTTAAATGTGAAGAGAAACTATTTTGAGGCTGGGCTTATTCACCATGAGGGTTCCTAGGATATATGTTGTGTCATATCTCTTTATATTTTGGTTTCACAATTGATTATTTACATGGATGTTTATTTACATTTCAATGTGATGTTGATTAAATAATGTATAGATGATGCATTTGAACTATCATGAGATGTTAATTAAATGGATGATGGATATGAAATGGATGTTAAAATATTATATGATTTAATGATTTATATTTTCATGCAATATTAAATAGAAATAGTTTTTAATTATATTCATATATGGATGAATGTTGCAACCTTTTTACATTAAGTAATAATGTATGGATCATGTTGCAATGGGAAAAGAACAATTATCTTATGTTGATTATTAATTAGGGGATAAGTCTCTTAATTGAGATTGTGATTATTAGATTAAAATGGTAGGGTTAGTTACATATCACTAATTAAAAGAGAGAGTGAATAATAAATATATGGATTTATTAATAAATACTTTGACAACCTTAGATCATGAAGTTATAAAATGTTTAATAGGATTTGGTCACTCCTATTACAAGAGTTGACACTAACCATGTCGTAAATTCTCTTGGTGATTTTTTACCTTAATATATTAGTCCATTATTATGAACTCTACCTATTGGGTAGATAAGTGTAAATAGATATTAAAAATTTATTCTCTCTTGGATTGATTTGATTTGAGTAACAACTACGGTTATTATAGTTTGTATCATAGCCTAGGCTAGCTGATGGATTCTAGTGTTAGATCTAAGCTAGAAAAATATATGGACAAGAAGAACCATATGTTGGTTCAACTCTATTGGTTGCTCAATTTGATCTATGGTTGTTAAACCCTTATTAACAATGTATTAGTTGTTAAAATTCTAGCTTAAATGACTATAAGCTTACCTAGAGATGGAACATTGCATGAAGTGGTAAAAACCTTGATATTATCTCTAGAATATGATATATTTGATAAGTTATGGGGAGTAAGAAAATAAATCCTATTTGAAAATACAATTGTGATAATAGCTTACGATGAGGCAAGAGTGTGAATAGGACCGGGTGATAAATAAAATAATGTTTATTATTTTTATTTATTTTCTTCAAGAGACTAAATTGTTTTTGAATACAAACATGACCTTTGACCAGAGAAATATGTTGAAAATATCAAACATGGTGAAAGAATACAAGAATAGAGCCAACACAAACCTTTATCTTGATGAAAAACCACTACATTTGAGATATAGTCATCGTCCAAATACTATCATAACTGAGATACCACCAAACAACTATAGAGTCCTCAAGTAACACTATCACTGTAGAATAGTATGCCATCCAACCACCGGGTGGTGGCCAAGTTTAATAGTGCATGATACACTATTTATATAATGGATCACATCACTACATGATGCATGTGGTATTATATTTGCACATGAGAACTTGGTGTAAAAATGTTCAATGCTGATTAAATAAGTTAGTTGAAGAGGATAAAGAACTAATAGAAAATAAATAAACTCAAAGTTTTTGTAATATAATTCATTATCAAATGAGTGGTAATGCACAATATTATGGTATGATACACTACAGATAGGCAAGCATGACCTTGATCATTATCAAAAAGTAATAATGATTAGAATTAAAAATGGCACCCAAGGATAAGGTGCATAAATAAGTGTATACAAAATTGATTGATGGATTCATTGAAGGGGTGATGATGAGACATTATGTAATGTAATATGTTAGGATTCTACTCCTAACCACCATACTAATCACATTATTAGTTAATTATTTAATCACTCTCTCTTTCACAAAGGTTGTGACCTTTGATCACACCTTCACACTCATAGAAATAGGCATTTCATTTGGTATAGTTGAGGCTTCGAAGAATATAATTATTAATTAATTGTTGGGTTCCCCATACAATACAACAACGATTCATTTTTATTATTCTAGCATTATAATCAATCTTTCTCTATTGGGTTCACTACATCTAGATCAAAGCTAGTTCAATCTATTTTTTTTCCCATAAAGCCACCGTCTCCTTTTTACGTGCCACCTTGTCATAAGTGAGTATGGGTCTGCCTCACAGCACCGTATTCCTCTATGATAACATAGACTAACATCGGAATAAAAAATAGAGCTCCACCATAATATAAATTGCCGACACAGGCTATGAGTTCTGACGTAGTGATAGTGTAATAAGCAGACATAAACTCTGGTAAAAAAAAATTACAACGAACGAACAGGTTGTCATAGTCTCTTCGGCGTCTACCTCACCAAAAGGACGAAACAGTAACCCAATCCGACAAAAAATAAAAGTGAGAAGTTATACAAAATTGGGAAGTATGGTTGTTGAAGACTAGCAGAGTGATTCGACCAAGTGTAGATTAAAAAAAATACATCAAATCTAAAGAAATCATGAAAAAATTAGTCGCTTGCAGAGTTTTTCGGCAAAGACACAGGTTAACGATGAAATCGTATAAAATTGGAGTATAAACTTAAGGTTTAAAATAAATTTTACCCATCGATGGCTATGGTTTGCATCACTAGAAAACTTCAGCATCGAAGAGTAAGAACAGTCTTTTTTTTTTTGGATATTAATATCCCACATTGAGGAAGCGAGGGATATTTGCATGTTTAAAAGAAACAATGCACTAGTAGTTGGGTGTGACTACCATCTGATAGCCACATGCCCGCATGAAATACACGACCCCTTGATACCTTCCATTCACCTATAGCAAACTGCCACATGGCTACATGTGATTGTTTCTACTCCACATTTTTTTTGCCTCGCTACCGCCTGTCCCTCCTAAACGCTCAAATCTTCCACCGTCGCCTCGGCCCCTCTCCGCTTCCCCGTCGCCTTGGCTCATCAATGGTGCTCCGCTGTTGCCTCAGCCAAAAAAGTTGCAAAACAATTTTTGGACACCTATTGACATTTTTGATTCAAATTTTGCAATTTTGCAATTTTTTTTGCCTCAAATTTTGCAAAACAAAAAGTTGTTTTTTTACAATTTTTAGGCAAATTGTGACTAAAAATTTTGAAAAAAAAAACACAATAACCTGCAAAATTACCAAGAAGTTATAAACCTACCATGGCAGAAGGAAGAAGGTCACAAGACATGGCAAAGGATATTGCGAAAGAAGTCTCAAAAGAAGTGGCAAAGGATATTGCGAAAGATGTCTTGAAAGAGGTTTCAAAAGAAATGAAATAAGTGATGCAAATGGCCGATGGAAGAATATCTCATGATCCTAACCTACTTTTGCTACTTAATCTTGCCCACCTACATCAAATCACATCGGTGAGTGTATATAAAATTCAGTTCTAGGATATCGCCAATCGCATCACAGGGTTGGATGAATAAGTCCTCATAAGTGGGTTCATCAATGGATTGAAAGAAGAAATTAGAGTGAAGATCATGATGTACACTCCTCGCACCCTACAGGAAGCCATTGGATTAGCCTTGTTAGCCGATGATACATTCAATGTTCAACGTCAACATGGGGAGCAACCTATTGATAAATCGACATTCACGCACACTATTCTTAAACACAAACCCTTTCCAGTTAAGTACCTTAACCTACAATAAATGGAGAAGCGAAAAGCGAAGGACCTCTACTATACTTGTGATGAGCAATTTGGGCCCCTTCATTGTTGTGCTACACAAACATTGTATTTATTGAATATAGTTGATCCTTGTCACTCCATAGAGGAAGAAGGTGAGGAAGATGTGCACGACATGACCAAAGCACCTGATCATAACAATGAAGGAAATGAGGTCGATGTGCAGGAAGTGCTCGATACACCACAAAAAGATGAGGTAGACATCCATGCAGTAAACAATGAAGGCAAGACATACACTCTCAAAGAACTACACACAAGTTCATCGCCAATAGTGAGTTCTCATCGTATAGGTAGCCTGATTCAGAAAGGAGGCAAAAGAGTGAGTGCACTTTTATTTTCCCTTCATTCTACACAAGAATAATTGGCTAAAGTAGAAGCCTACCGTCATCACAATTCTCCTAAGGAATATTCTACTATTCTTTCTAGCAACCCCCCACTAATGCTTTGACCTTCTATATATCCTTGCCTTTGAAAAAGTGACATTAAAATAGTACAAGAGCTTGCACAAATTCAATTGGGAAAACAAGCAACGAAGCTTCTTACTTTGATCTTTGAGGACAAAGCTCTTTTTAAGGAAGGTGGCATGTTAGGATTCTACTCCTAACCACCATACTAATCACATTATTAGTTAATTATTTAATCACTCTCTCTTTCACAAAGGTTGTGACCTTTGATCACACCTTCACACTCGTAGAAATAGGTATTTCATTTGGTATAGTTGAGGCATCGAAGAATATAATTATTAATTAATTGTTGGGTTCCCCATACAATACAACAGAGATTCCTTAATAAAAGCGATTCATTTTTATTATTCTAGCATTATAATCAATATTTCTCTATTGGGTTCACTACATAATAGGTCATAATGATGGGATATGTGTAACAAAATAATAGGAATTCAAGTATGTTGAAAGATGTTATTACCTCAGGAAATAAATACGAATAATGAGTCCCCAAATAATTAATATGAATCACCAATGGGTGGCAAAAGAAGAATGAGATGGCTTGAGATAAAGGTTATGCACAGTGGTGAATATTCATAAATTGGGTGAATATTAGGATTTTTAAAATTGGAAATTGGCAAATATGAGGACCTTTGACATCAACCCATTCACCTAGAATTTTTAGGACCAATTGTTTCATAGGGCCAATTTGCCACAATATATATATCCAAACATATGCATATTTGTACTCGTTGGAAAGCTCTTTTGAGCCTGACTAATAGTGGTATTTTTATGAAATTATAAGATAATTTAATAGGTCAAAAATTTATCCCATAGATGACATTACTTTTTAGGGCTTCAAATGCCCCAAATTTGGTGTGAAGATGATTGATTTGATTTGATTAGAATTTGCCTTGATTTCAATTAGGATTCACCAATATTTTACAAGTACATTTTGAGTCCAACCCATTATGCATAGTTCTACTTGAGATGATTGAGACATGATCTTTAGAGTATGAATGATTAACCTTGAGGTAATTGAGATGTGATTGGCTATACGATTGAACAAGATCGATGTGTTGTAAACTGATGATTGGTTAGGCAGATAGTATTGATCTATGAAGTAATTTTGACTCTATAGCATTGAGAAAATGAATAGAATATATCTTGTAAGAATTTTAATCCAACATTAGAAAAAGGATTAATCTATCAACTACTCATGGTATTGAATATAATTATACTCACATTAGGGTTTTCCTTGTTATTATTAATTATATTTAGAGTAAATCCCATAGTGTGCTTCATGATTCTTCTACTTCTGACTACCAATATATTGGTGCATATTATTTAAAGAGATAGCTTCTAGAAATGCTAGAACCAACCAGAGAGGTGATGTAGAGCTGAAAGAAATATTACCGTTAAATGTCATCGGACCATACCACACATTTAGAGCAATATTTTAGAATGTCATGGATAAGTTGAATGTTGATGACTTGCATTGGTTAGGAGAGATTAGATTAGGAGTGACTCATATAGAGCCAGTGCATGTAGATAGATGTTATCTATCAACCTTGATTGAAAAGAGGGATCCCAATAGAGGGATATTCTAGTTACCCATTGGAGATATGACCATCACTCAAGAAGATGTACATTGATCACTGTATATGAAGCAAAGTAGAGGCACTTTTTGGAAAGAGTGTTTAGATACAAGTGGAGAAGTGTGAATACTGATAAGGAAAGCATAACATAGGAGATACATTATATGTTGGGTAGACTAACACATAGACAGAATATGATAATGACACTCCTATCAAGCATCATTTTGCTCGATTCATTAGGTGCATGATTACCCTAGAATATGTTGGAGATAGTATAAGACCTAGTGGGGAGGTCAATGATATTTGTATGGGATTTAGCCTTGTTGGATCAGACCTATAGAGATTTGTTTGAGATAAGAAAAATGAAGCAATTAGGAATGAGTGATAGTATTTTACTACAAATATGGGCTTGGGAATATGTGGTTGTGGTAAAACCGCAAGGGCTACCCTATTATGCACATAAATTTTTGGAGCTAGAGGTTCCTTATGCATTAATGTGGTAGAGGAAGAAAGAGTGGAACAATAACAAACCATCTAAAGGCAATAGAGAGAGGTTTCACTCTATTTGGAAAAATTTACAATCCCAAGATATGATCTTGAGACCATAGAGAAAGGTCCCAATATGGGTAGAAGATGGAATACAACTAGCTTTTATCCAACAAGCAAGATGATTGATTGCATGTGTGAACATGCAATATTAGTATATTCAATATACTCAAGTATTGCAATAGTTTGGTATTGCACAAAGAATACCAGATCCACCTGTGATTTATACAAGAAAGGGATGAAAATGAGTAACACCACCACAAATAGAATCAATAACCTTAGATATAGACGAGGCTATATGGATACAATATGAGGATGATGCTATTAAAACCTTTGATTATGATAGGTAATGGGCCACATAGTGGTGGCAACAAGGGGATGACACTGGAGTGGATGAGAAGACTAGTGGAGAAGCAATAGAGGATGTTGGTATAGGAGAAGAGCTTTCACCTAAGAAGGTGGTAAAGGAAGAGTGTTATAGAAGACATGTACATTTTTAGGTAGAAATAGAAATAGACCCATCAAATATTATAGAAAATGACATAATAAGGGAGGTATTGCACAAGGTGGAGGCTCTAAGGGAACAAACTTGACTATTGGTGACACAACAGTTGGATCAAAAAGGTATATGGATACAAGAAAGGATGAGATTGTAGGCTAAGATAAATGTTTCCATAACATAGTGGGATAGGCTCTAACTGGAGGTAGCACAAAGGAATAGCTAGAGGGAAATAGCAATAGCAGCCCTACATGTAGATAATGCATAGCTACACTAAGCTAAGGAAGACTATAGGGCTACATTCTTGGCTTCCTATTTTGATACAATAGTGAGCCATGGTTTTTTGATCCCATATCAACCATCTATCAGAGCATAATGCAAGCATGGAAGAATAACTTGAGTAGTTCAAGCAACAATATGAGGTAGAGCTCAAGAAAATTCTCAAGTAGTTTCTTCAATATTTTCTTAGATAGGAGGAGTGGATCAAACATGAAGTGGTGAAAGGACCTAGAGGTAGTAGCCATGAGATTCATTAATTGGTCATGGGTAGAAAGCCATCATTTTATGTGTTATGATAATGTATGGTGTGCCTACCTATAGACTATACTAATGTAGCCAAAAGCCATGAATTATTATTGTGTAAATAAAAGATAAATATAATTGTTCATCAAAACTTTGTTTTTGGAGAATAAGACTTATGAGTCCATGGATAAAAAATTCTCCTAACTTATATTTAAAACTCATTAAGAATCTAAATATGGATTATTCTATTATTTGAGGTGAGTTGCTATGGGAAACACTTAAACAACCTTTTTGAGAAGATATTACAATGCGGATGTAACCCTTTCAAGTTTTCTTGTAATGATCTGGGAAATTGTGGAGGTATGATTTGAATGTCTCAATATAAAGAGATTGGACTAGTTATCCTACCATGTAGGTATGGATTATTTTTGTTGTGTTGTCCCCTTAGTATTGGGGATGCTTTCTATTTTAAGTTTTTAGTGCTTTATAAGTTGATGTCGGTTCTACTATGTTACTTAGAATTCCTCTATTCATTCTAGTCATATCACAAGTTTGAGATCTTGTAGAGGTAAGATCTGACATTCTTTCTAAATTTGATTCTTTGAGAGTATCTTTGAGTCATATTGGTTCTTTTATAGGTAGTATTGTTGATGCTTTCATGTCTTATTCTTGAGATTATGATTTTGAATCTACACTCATTTTGTCTTATTCAAATAGATTTAGGAGGACTTTTATGTCACCACTGGATTATTTTATATTTATTTTGATTTTTTCATCAAATATCACATCTCTACTAATGTAGACTTTCTTTGTATATGGATATTTCAATATGCTTCTTGTACTATTACCCTGAACGGTTGTCAATATGAAGCCTTTGGATTGTTTAGATCTTTTCAATAGGTTTATCCCCTTGCTCCTTCCCTATTAATTTTAGTAGCTGAGGCTTTTGGGTATTTACTGGCTTTCAAAGTGGCTCATGGCTCTATTCATGGTCTTGCTTTACCTGCTTCCTCTTCTCAATTGTTTCATGGAAATTTTGCTAATGATTATTTTTTAACCATTTCAGTAGATGAAAACTCTTTGTCTACTGCTCTTCATTGCCTTGACACTTTTTTCCTAGCTTTTGGGTCCAGTATTCAATGGAAAAAAACTTCTTGCTTTAGGCAATCTAGAAGTCCTATGCCTCCTTGGCTTTCTCACTATCCATGGTGTTAGATTCAATCTAGTGAAATATTCAAGTTTTTAGGTATTCCTTTTGCCTTTCATAGCACCCCTGCTCAGCTATGGTAGTACGTCATTCAAAAAGTGGATACCTAGAGGTAGTAGCCATGAGATTCATTAATTGGTCATGGGTAGAAAGCCATCAATTTATGTGTTATGATAATGTATGGTGTGCATACCTATAGACTATACTAATGTAGCCAAAAGCCATGAATTATTATTGTGTAAATAAAAGATAAATATAATTGTTCATCAATACTTTATTTTTAGAGAATAAGACTTATGAGTCCATGGATAAAAAATTATCCTAACTTATATTTAAACTTCATTAAGAATCTGAATATGGATGATTACATTATTTTAGGGGATTTGCTATGGGAAACACTTAAACAACCTTCTTGAGAAGGGTTTGCGATGCGAATGTAACCCTTTCAAGTTTTCTTGTAATACTCTAGGAAATTGTGGATGTGTGATTTGAATGTATCAATCTAAAGAGATTGGACTAGTTATCCTACCTTGTAGGTATGTATTAATTTTGTTTTTTTGGCTCCTTAGGATTGGGGATGATTTCTATTTTAAGTTTTTAGTGCTTGATAAGTTGATGTTGGTTCCACTGTGTTACTTATCATTCCTCTATTCATTCTAGTCATATCGCAAGTTTGAGGTCTTGTAGAGGTAAGATCTGACATTATTTCTAAATTTGATTCTCTGAGAGTATATTTGAGTCATATTGGTTATTTTATAGGTAGTATTGTTGATGCTTTCATATCTTATTCTTGAGATTATAATTCTGAATCTACACTCATTTTGTCTTATTCAGATAGATTTAGCAGGACTTTTATGTCACCACTAGATTCATCTGTATTTATTTTGAATTTTTCATCAAATATCACATCTCTACTAATGTGGACTTTCTTTGTATATGGATCTACTATTATGTATCCTACAGATTCATTGTCATAGACAACAAATATTCCTATCATAGTTTTGTCATCTAGTTTTGTCCTCTTTTGTTTTGGAACATGCATGTAGGCTTTGCATCCGAAGATATTTAGTTTATCGATGTTGGGATTTTGTGTTGACCATGCTTCTTCTAGTGTAATATTCTTGAGTACTCTTGTTGGTAGTTTTTTTTGTATGTAGACTCGTTGTTTGTACTTGATTCAGCCTAGTATTTGTGATCAAGTTATGCTTATTTTAACATACATCTTACCATTTCCATTATTGATCTATTTATTCTTTTTGCAATTCCATTTTTTTGAGGTGAATATGTTGTAGTAAGTTGTATTTTAATTCCATTATCTTCAAGAAATGAGTCAAATTTTTTGGAAATAAATTCTCCTCCTCTATCTAAATGAAGTGCTTTTATGGTCTTCCCTAATTCATTTTCCACTTGAATTATGAATTGTTTAAAATTACTGAATGTTTTTATTTGTACTTTATGAAATATACCCATGTTTTTCTATTGTGATCATCAAAAAATAATTGAATGTATTTATGTCTTCCAAAACTTTCAACTTTCATTGGTCCACATAAGTATGTATATATTATTTCTAGAGGATGTTGAGCTCTATGTTGACGAAGTTCAAAAGGAATTCTATGTTTTTTCCTACTAAGCATTCTAGACATGCAGTAGTTTCTATAGATAAGTTGGGTAGTCCTTCTACCATTTGATATTTAAACAATTCCCTCATTGATGTGTCACTAGTATGTCCTAGTTGTTTATGTCATAGTTCTAAAGAATTTACTGAAAGGGCTAAGTGAATAGCAGTGTCTAGGACAAATAGAACATTTTTATATGATTTTGATACTATCTTTCTTCCATGTTTAGATATGTGAAATTGTTTTCTTCTAGTGAGAACTTTGAACACAACAGTTAAGTCTTGATCCATGAGTTGAGAAACATAAATAATATTAGTTGTTTATCATGGAATATACAATACATTTTGTATTATACATCTTCCATCCTTAAGCTTTACTAAAATAATTTCAATTCCTTTTACTTCATATGTTTTTCTATCTACTACAACAACTAGATTTTAATTTATCTTCTTCATAATTGAACCAATGTATGTTTCATGTCATATACTTACTTGAACATGAATCTATATACAATAATCCATGAAGTTGATATTATGAGGATTTGTGGAAAACATTATGTCTCCCTAGTGATTTTGAAAATGTGAAAGTGATTTTGTGAAATATAGTTTAGTTTTGGATTTATTTTGTAAAGTTTTGAGAATCCCAAAATCAAATTCTATTATCCCTTATTGTTCCTATTTAACTAAGCACTTTTTCCAAATTTGAAGAGGTTTAACGTTGGATCTCTTTTGTCCTTTTTTGTGAAATTTTGACACAAATGAATTTCTAAATTCCAACCTTTGAAATGCTTTGATAAACCCCTTCTTAATTTATTTTAGTGTTTCTAATTTTAAATAATATAGTTTGGTGTTGTAATCCTTATAGCTCTCAAATATAGAAAAAATAGAACACAATAATATTTGCAAATATTTTAAAAACAATTTCCAGTAGAAACCCTTATTACTCCTAAGTTTAATATTGTAAATATTATATTAATTTGATAAATTATTCCTTTTATGATATGTCTTTCAATATGATTAAATTATTCTAAGTTTAACCTTGATTTATCAACCTTATAAATCCAAAATATGAAAGCACATTTAAAATGGGAATACAAATACCATAAGAATTGGTGTTAATTTTGGGTATGCAAGGGCTGCAATATTAATGTCTCTTATTTGGTCATTTCCTCCAATATAATGCTTGGAACCTTCGTTGGATTAAATGCTCCAAATATGGCATCTTAAATCTCTGCCTTTGACCTCCTTTGGCTAGAGAATTAAAGGCTCTTCCACCTTGCTTCCATGCTACAAATTGATCTTGTGTGTGAAGACTCTGAAGTGTTGAATGTGGATGCGTAAATTTTTTTGAAAGCTTGGTCTTTGGTACCCTTAAATTTATTAAGTTCCGAGTGGCATGTTCGTTTTCTTCTTGAGTGCTTGAGGAGTATAAGGTGCTAGAAGATACTTTTATCTTCCTTTGAGTACCATATGAACATTACATTTTTTAGTGGAGTGTTTGATCTATTTGTGGACAAGTGTCTCTCATATTCTCAATGTACCAACTTGTTGTTAGTTACTCCTTTCTTATTCAAGATGAGTGCTTGTGTGAGGAGTATTCAAATTTTGCCTCAAGTGACAAGTGTCACTCCCTCCTTGTGCATGGATGTCTTCTCTAATGCTTCTTCAACATACCCTTTGGAGGTTCTTTGAACCCTATAAAATTTCTAGATTCTCCTTCATTCAATGACACTTGCTTGTGAGTTGTTTCTAGTTGGAATGAAGAGTGATGATTTGGAGGCTTGAGCACCGATTTTAAGAAATGCAAATATGGAGTTTGAAACACTCCAATGGTGCCTTATTCTTATTCTTTTCACACCTATTATATGTCCTCCTTTTTTAGATGGTGTTGCTCTTGAAAAATAATGATATTTCTTCCTTTGTTTTGTGTCTTGTATTTTGCAGGTTTAGTCGTCCAAGATATGAGGAGTATGAGCCCTTAGAGTGGCTCATTTTGCTACGCTTGGAGAGTGCTAGTGTTCAGCCACCGTTGGATGGTTTATCCTGTAGATATTGTACCTTTGAGGCACCTTCAAAACTTCCCTCTTTCCTGTATAAACCAAATTAGGATAGTGCAATACAATGTAACAATTTTATGTATAAAATACCCTTTATTGCACCCTCTTTTGCACTCCTTTTTTTAGGTCTAAATTTCTGGTTTTGTGGCAGAATTTTTGAATGCAATGCAGGGGTTTTGAGGTTGTCTCTTTTATTAGACACCTTACCCTTTTTTCTTGGACACTTTGATGAAAATTATAAGCTTTGATAGAAGTAGATAGAAGCCCTTTATTTGATGTGATTATTCTATACTTTTCTCCTTGCAACTAACCCTTATAATGCTTTGAATTTGAGACTCACCAAGTGTCTTTTCAAATATTCCTTTTTCTGATTTAGTTTAGTTGTCTTCTTCTCCATATTTTTGAGGAATCTAACCTATTTTTGTGGCTTCACTTGGCAACTATGTATTGCATATTTTTGTGCACTAATAGTGTCATTAGACACTTTGTCAAATTCTGATTTTGTTCCCTTTTCAAGAACATAAACAATAATTTATTTGAGAGCAATAGAATAGTGCAAATAAATCTAATAATATTTCACTTTTATTGCACTGAAAATTTCACCTTATCACTTCAATCAACTCTTAAAATAATGCACTTCATCAATTTACTACAACTAATCAAGAATAATATGAAATTAACCTTCGAGTGTTATTCTACAATTTCCTTACAAATAAAGTTGTAGGGGCTAGTCTTCTTTTGATTTCCAAAGTATATGATAGGTAGTTGATAGATAGTTGTAATTTAAAAATCTAATCAACTCCTAATTTCCAAATGAACCTTAAAAGTAACCTTTCTCTTTTTTCACTTTTGAAGACTATAATCCAATTTTCCTTTCTTGCAACATTAATCCAAATAAGGTGCTTTAATGAATCTGGTAAGTAATCCAATTAATGAATCTACTTGAACCAATAGTTGCATACCTTTTTTATTGATTCTAAAGCAAATTATGTAGATCTTTTTACTTCTGATTCACCAATTTTCTACCTTGTAGTAGATGGATACACAACTTCCTAATACTTCTAGCTTCAACCAGGGTCTTCTTCTCAATATTTTGAATGTTTTGAGATCTTCTTTAACATTATCTATGATTTTAAAAACTTGTTACCAAATACTTATCATTTTGGTCTTGTTGTTGGATGGTGACAATTTTCCTAACTCCTTTGCTATTAGAAACTTCTCTTCTGGAAATGTTTAAATGCAATGACACACAATGATAGGTCTAGTTTGCAATGACATAGACAAAAAGTAATAATGGTAGTTTTTCCTACTCCGCTCTAGATTCACCGTGGCTTTGATATAATTTATGGTTTTAGCACCATTCCATCATATCATGAGAAAGGGAGATAGAGAGAGAGAGAGAGAGAGAGAGAGAGAAAAAAAAAATCAACATATATTATTGAGAATGAGGTGATACATTCAATTAGAGATATGAGGCCCTTTATATAGGAATATTGATTCCTTAGCCAACACTCTACTTAGTTGTGCAAGAGACACCTTGCATGTTTACAACTTGTACATTGATACTTGTGCATTTACCACATTGTATGAAACAGCTAGATAACTTCCCCCTAAAGTAATCTAACACAACAAAATGATATAATATATTTTAACAATTAAAGGTCATTAAAGGAATCTTAACATTTGTAGTATTCTATAGAGGCATTAAGTGTTTTTTTAGTAAGCTAACGAGGTGGAATAAATATAATACACCAGGGTTTCAAGATATGGGTTCACAAAAGTTAAACCCTAAGGTTTAAATTTTAGATCATACAATTACCCTAGGATTTAAATCTTTGTTTCTTGGTAGGATTAAGGTAATAGGGTTTAAACTTTACAAACTAAAAAATTACAAACCCTAAAAGGACATGGGTTCATATAATTTATGGTAAATACCAAAAATTATACAAAATTCACATACCTCATCTCTTCCAATATTTAATTTATCTTCATGCCCAATTTTGCACCTTCGACTTCTACTTTGAACCTCATCTATTGCTATTTTATTCAATGAAGTGAATATTCAAGGGTAAAGTAGTAGGTGTCATAGGATATTTTAGTGTAGCCAACAACACAAAAGTTTACAATAGGATAAAGTACAACAAGAAAATTACTTTGGCTCTCTCAACGTCCCTCAATGAAATCCTATCCCATAGCTTGAGAGATTGCAAGTAGCCCAGAGCTTGTAGAAAATCGCTACCAGGTCTATATTAGGTCTTGATATCTCATCATTGAGGGTCCGCACATATCCATAAGTTACTTGGGTAGGAATCACCTGATCAAAAACTACCCCTTACCTTGAGAGTGGAGGGAGGGAGAAAATTTGCCACATGAACTACGATGGGCAAGGGATGAGGGAGGAAGAAAATTTGTCGTACAAACCAAGATGGGTGAGGTATGAGGGAGGGAGAAAAGCTACCGCATGAACCAATATGGGTAAGGGATGAGGTAGAGATAAAAGCTATCACATGAACCAGGATGGGTGACGGATGAGGGAGGGAGAAAATTTGTTGTAGATGAGGGAATAACACATTTAGAGTTAATAGCTATTGGAATATTTTGGAAAGGACAACTACGATATCATTTTTATTTTATTTTATTTTTTAATATTTTAATATGACAGTTTATAACCACCATATTTAATTCAATTCTTTTAAGATGGCGATTTATAACTACTATATTTTAATTATTTTATTTTTAATTATTCTAAGATGGTGGTTTATAACCATTGTATTTTAATTCTTCTAATTTTTAATTCTTTCATAAGAGGATGGTTATAAACCGTCGTCTCATCCCTGCAATGGTATTTATAAACCACCCTCTTAGGTCACCCTAAGATGGTGATTTATAACCACCATCCTAAGGTGACCTAACAGGGTAGTTTATAACCACCATCATAGGAATAAGAGGGTGGTTTATAACCATCTTCTTAGGGGAACCCGAAGATAGTGGTTTATAACTGTCATCTTAGTTCTAAGAGGATAGTTTATAACCATCCTCTTAGGGTAAACCTAAGAGGATGATTTCAATAAGAGGGTGGTTTATAACCACCCTATTAGGGTCTATTAGGGTGGTTTTTTACCAACATAAAAAACCATCGTAATTCAACCACTATTAAATCCCTTTTTTTGGTGTAGTGACCGGTTCTCCTTCAACCTAGTGGAATGACCCTAGTTTTCTCTACTCAATATAACCTTTAAAATAGAGTTCGAGTCTCACTACCTTCAAAGTGGAAAGACTCTAAATTAACCTTATCAAAATGGATAAAGCTAATTAATAGTGGCTTCAATAAACTCTATCAATCTAGACAGAGTATGGTGATAGCTCTAATACCACTATTGGATTTTTAAGCCTTTATACTACCACAAAATATCATAGGTTATCTCAAATATATCACAAAGTATCTAAAATATAAATTAGCCATTATAAAGATCAAATAATAATATTATGAGTAGAATAATATGAGCAACTTAATATGTATATCATGTCTTATAATAAAACAAATAAAATTTATTTATATGCAATAATATGAATGTAAATAGCCTAAATAATTCATATACTATACATTAAGAATAACTTACATTATTAACTAGTGTGTCCTACTTGGTTTGCAAGAAACTAAAGTCTATCATAGTTCTCAACAAATCTCACACCTTTAAGGATGGTCTCTCACCAGTTGTGACTTATGATCATTTTGATGAAGACTCTGACCCAATAATTGACTTGGATGACCTAGTCTCCCTAGCATCCACTATACTCATTCAGACAGTCAAGCTCATCAACAAGATTAAGAATCAAAATATGGTGGCTTCCTAGGCTATGGTGGCAATTCAAAAGGTTGGTGGTAATGACTAGGATCATCCTATTGGTGATGGCCAAGATAAATTTTCTACTTACGATTAATTGTGTTGTTCTCGTTTGCCTTTTGATGGTTCATTACTCATTTGTATTTTTGTTCATGTCTGTTTATGGACATTTTTTCTCTCTACCCTTGATCCAAATTTTGCTCTCTTTTGTGTCTTCGTAGGTTGAGGTCCTCCTAATGTGGTTTTTGTGACCTACCTTTTTCTTTTGATATTGCAATGTAAAAGGTTTGGAGACCCTTTCAAAACCCCCTTTTATTAATCAAAAAAACTTACACTATTAATTTCTCAAAATGTATAGATGATTTATTTCATATCTCATTTACGCATTTTACTTCATTCATACTTATTATGAAGTTATTGTCTCCACAATATACCCATCGTAATGTGACTCTTTGGCTACTTGACTATTGCTTTCCTATGACTCTTGGATTCTCATCTTGCCACTTGTATACTTGACTCTACAATACTTGGAAGACTCTTGGACTCCTATTCTATAACACTTGTGCACATTCTCTTATATGACACTTTTACATTTCCTTCACATTCACACTTACATAGAAGGGAAATATAAATCGCACCTTAAACTATAAACCCAATCCTAATATATTATTTATGAATGTACCATGTAGGTACCATGGGGGTTTATTAACATGTATAAAAAATGTAATACATCTCAAAACACTCGCTTCTGACTACACTCACTCATGGATCATGCTTGCACTCACTTTCGGTTGCAATCACTCAAGGCTCGTGCTTGCACTCACTTCTGATGATACTTACTCTCTAAAATATTTACTTAATATTTGTCTTGTTATTTATTATAACATGTAAACTTAATAATTCACAACGAATTTTCTTTGAAACTACCTATAATATTATAAATATTATAATAATATCTTATATAAAATATTTACTATTATCTTATTGTATTTTTTCTTTCACTTAGTATCATAATTTATGAAGTTGGGGATTTGAATCTAGGTCTTTATACTATCTTCAACCATTTAATTTTCTTGCCATTTGAAAGCTGAAAATAATCAACCACCATCAAAATTAACAATATCATTCAAAATTAAAATATTGAAAATAAAAGTTTTAATAGTTATTATTTTGTATTGGTTGTGTGGGATTGAAATTGATCCTACCAACGTTACATCTTAATCACATAGTGGTATTACTATAATTT
The DNA here is from genome assembly GCA_028583015.1 of Wollemia nobilis. NCBI lineage: Eukaryota > Viridiplantae > Streptophyta > Pinopsida > Araucariales > Araucariaceae > Wollemia > Wollemia nobilis. The sequence continues at coordinate 1,722,065 of JAQPPZ010008665.1, forward strand.
AACTACTATGAATGTATCCCTTAACAAGATTAGAACCCAGGTTTACTTGTTGAATATTAAAACGTTTTTACTTGAACTAATATCAATTTTATTTTTAATTGTTGATGTTATTTAATATAATTAATAGTAAAGTATAGTATAAAATGAAGTGCTCCTTGGAAGCGTGGAGAGAATCAAAGGGGAATATCATGCCAACATCATCAGCTACGTTAAAAAATTACCCTTGACACAACTGGAGGTTATAGTGGTAGCAAGGAGCAAGGTTTGAATCCATAAAAATGCGTTGAAAAATGTAATGAGTTAATTATTTTGAAAAATACTATGGTGGGATGTGGTGTGTGTGCATGTGTGTGAGTGAGCTTGTGTACATAATAATAATAATAATAATAATAATAAAATTAAATTAGATGTGAACAAATTTTTAAATAAGTAAAAAATATCTATTAATTAATTGAGGTTTTGTTTGGGTGGATGTCTTCTTTGTCATTGAAGGCTTGAAATAATAATCATCATCAAATTTGGAAGTATTATTAAAAATAAAATAATTTTAAAAATACAAATACTGTATCATCAAGTAGTTTTAATTCATTATTATTGTTTAATAGTACACATATTAAATTGCATATTAATTGCTAGTTCAATCTTGCGTGTAATATATGTATAAGATCTAATTTGTAAAATCATTCCATGGTGGAAAATAATAGAAATAAGGTTTTTTCAATCCCATATAATTTATCTATCTAGAAGAACCTGATATGATGTTGGTCAAAATATTTAACTTGGCCATTTGTGAAACTCCTTTGTCTCTTGATGATTTGAAGTAGGCTTTATCTGCCATGGCAAATGAGAAAGCTCTTGGTTTAGATGGATTTCTCTATGAGGTTTATAAAGAATTTTAGGATCATTTGGGTCTCTATCTTCTTAAGGTTTATCAAGAAGCTCTGCATACTAGTTCTTTAGGTCCTCTTTTGAATCGAGGTGATATCAAGTTGATTCCTAAAGCTGGTGATCCTGAAATTATCACTAATTGATGTCCTAGTACTTTGTTGAATGTCAGTTATAAAATCATTGCTAAGGCCATTGATCTTAAGCTTCACCCCCTTCTTCCTTTGATTGTCCAACCTGAATAGACAGAGTTTGTGAAAGGCATATATATCTTAGACAATGTGATTGCAGTTTGGGAAGGAATGGACTGGGCTCACTCTTCACAGTAGGATATGTTATTTCTTAAAATTTATTTTGAGAAATCTTATGATAAAGTTGAGTGGTATTTTATTCTTTCTATGCTCCAATCCTTAGGTTTTGGGCCAGCCTTCATTTAGTCTATGAATATGCTCTTTCAAGATGCTTTTGCTATTATTACCTTGAACGGTTGTCAATATGAAGCCTTTGGATTGTTCAGATCTGTTCGACAGGGTTGTCCCCTTGCTCCTTCCCTTTTTATTTTAGTAGCTGAGGCTTTTGGGTATTTACTAGCTTCCAAAGTGGCTCATGGCTCTATTCATGGTCTTGCTTTACCTACTTCCTCTTCTCAATTGGTTCATGGAAATTTTGTTGATGATTATTTTTTAACCATTTTAGTAGATGAACACTCTTTGTATACTGTTCTTCATTGCCTTGACACTTTTTGCCTAGCTTTTGGATCCAGTATTCAATGGAAAAAAACTTCTTGCTTTAGGCAATATGGAAACCCTATGCCTCCTTGGCTTTCTCACTATCCATGGCGTTAGATTCAATCTAGTGAAATGTTCAAGTTTTTAGGTATTCCTTTTGCCTTTCATAGCACCCCTGATCAGATATGGTAGTACGTCATTCAAAAAGTGGAGAAGAAATTGACCTTTTGAATCACTAAACAACTTTCTCTGGCAGGAAAATTTTAGGTCTACTCTAAGATTCTTTCTACCATTCATGTGTATTATTCTTCCTATTGGCTTCCTTCGAAGGCTTGCTATTTGCAACTGAAAGTATTATTGAGGGATTTTTTATGGTCAAATGCTTCTCACACAAAAGGATTTCACTGAGTTGCTTGGGATTTTTGTTGTCTTCCCAAACTTTCTGGTGGTCTAGGCCTTTTGGATTTTTATCGAAAAGGAATTGCATTATGTGCAAAATGGGTTGTGCGAGATATTTATGGCAATGAATCCTGAAAATTTCTTCTTAGATATTGCATTTTGTCTGGTCTCCCCTTGGGCAAAATGGTATGGCACGGATTGAATTTTCTTACTCTTCTCACTGCCCCTGTTCCTATTCAAATCATAGGTTCCTTTGTTGTCAAAAGTATTTGGAAGGCCTGAGAGTCTCTTAAAACATGGCTTATTTGGAAAGGCGATGGGAAAAATAATGGTGCTTCTATTTCTTGTATTAGTGTTTGGTGGTCTCATGTTATCAGAATTCAGTATTTACCTCTAGTTCAAGTCCAATGGATTCATAATCAATGATTTTACAGGAAAATAATTAACTCTATATCTAATTTTTTTCTTTCTTCGTAGAGACTAGATTCCTTGGGATGCTTTTAAACATTTTTATCGGCTTAATCAGGATTATCAAAACACTTATGAGGTTGTGGTTTTTAATACTCCATTTTCTTTGTGGCCCAAAATTTTTAAACACTTTTAGAAGGCTTTGTGGGCTGATTGGTGTTGGCTTAAGCATAAATCCTTGTCGTAGTATAAATACCATTTGGGCTATTCTTGGTTATATCCCCATATTCCTATGGTTGTTATTTTAAACGCTTGTTGAAATCTTCTTTCTCCTCCTATGTGGAGATCACGGTTCAAAATGGTCTGGGTCAATTATATTGAACCTAAGCAATATTTTTTTTCCTGGAGTTTACTGATGTAAGGCCTCCCACTGGGACATGAACTTATCTATCTTGGCATTGATCACCCTACCTATTATTTTTTTGGTACATTGGAGGGTTGTCTATATGTATTCTGGTCTTACCCCAAGGCTCATTCTGCTTGGACCTGGATTGAGTCTTTTTTCGACCCTTCATTCCCTCTCCTTTTTCCTAGCATTAAATATTTCTTGGTGATTCACCTACATTTTTTGAACCTCTATTGGAAGTCTAGAACATATTTTGCATTAACATTCTTTATCATATTTGGAATTCCAAAAACAAGATTACTTTTTCTCATGACACTAGTTCACAGATTTTTCCCTGGCTGGTCAATATGCAATGTTTTATGAGTGTTGGCTATAGATTTTTGTGCAGGTGGAGAAGGTTAATGTGGAGATTCAACATATTCATAGTCTTATTGACTATTGGGGTAATGCATCTTGCACTGTTAGTCACCTTCCTATGGATCCCTCCTCTCATGGTTAGTCCCGCTCTCGCTCTCGCTCTTGTCACACTCCCTCCTCTCACAATCGTGGGTCCCCTTCTCGGTGAGAGCAACTTTGCAACCGTGGAGTATCCGAAGTAGATTCTTCTGGATAGCTTAGCGGATGAGATGTTCATCCTCCTGCTCCTTCCCCTGTGACCGATTGGGGACATGAAATTCCTACTGTACCTACTCTCCCTTTTGTTTTATGTTGGAGAGATACTATTTGCAATACTCCTGCAATAGGTTGGTCGACCCCTATGGCTATTGCTTGCACTACTAGATCAAGATGGGATATTAGGCCTCCTCTTGCTAGTACTAATGAGCATCCTAATGTTGTTGGTTGACCTCTTTCTTCACTTTCTAACGCTAAATGATATTGCATGGGCATAAATGAGGCAGATGTGCCTCCACATCTTGTTCTTTTTCCTGCCTCTATGTGGTTATCCTTTGTTTCCACCCAATTTTGATGTTTTGTTAGTCGTGGGCTCGTTGTCTTTCATTTTTTGTTGCCTTGGTTTTCTGATATCTCCTAACCCTGGTGGTTAGTTTGAAACCATACTGGGGTGTGATTTCTCCACCCATTTTTTAAAGTAAAAAGGCCTAATTATTCTTTAATAGAATTTTTCTGCTCTTTTTAATTCCAAAAAAAACTAAATTTAAAAATATTAATATCATTCAAAATAACCTCGAAAGAAATTTAAATATAAATGAAATTAAACAACTCTTAATTATTCATCTATTAATTAAATTAGACTCTCATTTAAGAGACTAACGACTATAAAAAAGTAAAACATATATTTTATTGAACTATTAATTAATTTTTTTTAATTTAAAATAATAAAATTTATTATTAATAATAATTTTTATTTTTTTAATAGAATTTGATTAATAAAAAAATTAAAATAGCTTTTATTTTTAATTAAAATATTTGTATTGAGGTATAGATTAATTGGTTCCACCAAACCTAGCAAAGGGTGGAGGTCTAAGGTTCAAATCTTGGGTCTTGTTGGATTGAAAGCTTGTTCCTTTTGTGGTGGTTAGCGGCGAACTCCACAGGTTTAAAATGATTGTGACATGGTGGTTATAGGGACGGACTCCACAAAAAAACTATGTGGAGGGAAATGGACAGCACTAAATATTGCATCCTATAAATTTAAAAAAATGAAAAGATTTGCATTTAAAAAGTTCATTTACATTACATTAAACAACTGAAAATAAAAAAATCATTTCAATTCCATTTTTATTCTTAAAAACTAAATCTTTTATTTTATGTTATAAATTTAACTGTACACCCGTACAAATTCAGCATTTTAATCAGGTTCTTGGTTAATCGAAAATCTCGTCCTTATGGGATTCTAATTGATTGTATGATACAAACCGTTTGAAGCTAAAATGATTGTCTGATTCACGTTTGTCCACCCAATAAAGAGCTATTCAATGTCGTCTCTAATCGTTGAACATAAAAAATAGTTTCTTTCTTGTCCTGGAAGCTTCACAACTCATGACTTGCAGACTTCGATTTTGGGCAGACAATGGCTACCGTAATGCACGGCAGCAGGTCAAGTCATAAGTGTGCCATTTCTATTTCCTTTGGCCGACTTTGACCGAACTTATCAACTCATTCGACCCTACTCGGCTATTTCCTTTGGCCGACTTTGACTCAACTCATCAACTCATTCGAACCTGCCCGCCGACAACAATGAAATTCTATCTACTATTGATATTTAGTGGAATTGAGATGCCATCAAATTTACTTTTTCTACTACCTTTGAACATTGCCTGAAACTTATTTCACACGATAGGAGAGTTTACGCAGGATTCACGTTTATACAAAGTATGCATTGCCTTTGATCAGCGTATGTCACCAGGTCAACATTGCTGAGTTGTTGGATGGGAATATATCTGAAAATTATCTCAAAGATAACAATGGATAGGCTTGAATGAACCTTTGGTATGTAGATCTTGCAATCAACCAAGTTGAGGGTTAATGAACATGTTAGTCTATTAAATTTTAGTACCTAAATTATGATTCTAAATAGACCCACATTTTTTTTTTTTTTTTACATTAACATCAAATGGAAACCTTAGGTATCTAACAATGTAATCATAGGGAATAACCTTTAAGCTATCAAGATATTTCTCAACTAAGGGTTATAGGAGAAGAAGAATACTTTAGTTTTTTTTGGTCACTTATACAAGAACCAGAAATATAATGGTATAATTAAAGAACTTCCTTGTTAGATTGTTATATTTACTTTAGTCTTTTTATGCTTGTTAGAAGGTTATCTTTACTTTAATCTTTTGATGCTTGTTAGAAGGTTATATTTTCTGCTTTTTCAATAACTACCAAAGGGGTTTAATAATGAGCAATAGGAAAACCTTATCTGATTGATCTATGTAGACTAAAATTGTTTGAAAGAATGATAGGCAAAAATTTTATTATTGGTAAATGCCTATTATTACACCTTGCATTAGATTGGAAGGTTACAATTATTTCCAAATACCATAAAAAATAGTGCCAAGTTAGATTCCATCATAGGTGAGAATAACTTGAACAATGATAATGACAATGGTGCCAACAATAATAGCAATTGTTAAGAGTTCACATTGAGAATTTTATTCTTCGGAGAAGTTTTACGAGATGAAAGGAAAGGAAAATCTAAGTTCCAAGAGCCAAAGCTAGAACCTAGAGCCCAAACTGGCTAGCCAGGGCCAAAGGCAAGGGCCAAAGCTAAGCCAAACTAAGTTTTGTCTAAGTTCAATATTGTAGAACAAGAGATGAATTATTTTATAGGGATATTTTAGATTCCAAAAATAGGAGAGATACAAAATGATATTATTGGTAAATTTCTATAATTACACCTCATATAAAATTGGAATATTACAACTACTGTCAAAATTAGATTATGGATGTAGCCATATTGGATGGTTATAACCTCCTTGAATGTATTTAAATATGAAACTTTTAATCAAATTCCTTGGGTTAAATCCCAACAACTTGGATGCATGTTGAGACATCTTTTAAGATAGTGAAACATGCTAACAAAAAATAGCCAAATTCTAACCAATTAAAGACCTTAAGAATAAAATTCCAATATATATAGTTATATTATTTTTCAAAATATATCTTAATTAACAAAGTATCATATCTTGATATTCTCTAAGAATTTGGAAAAGTATGGAGGAAGAATTTTTTGTATAAACTCTTGAACAAAGATGAAAAATATAGGATAAAACTCAATACCTAGGTGTTGTAGGTGAGTTGGAGAGGAGAGAGCAATCCTCCAAGGGAGGTCCTAGGTTTGAATCTCCACCCTACCAAAAATCTGAATTGGGTACCAAAATCCAATTGATAATGTTGGTGCGGGCAGGGCTGGGTGCAACTCTCGAGTGACTTTGACGGTATAGAACCCCCTATTCGTGGTCTCTCAGACCAACGCGGCCCTACAAGGGTTTTTTCGCTTTAAAAAAAAGGATAAAACTCAATTATCACCTCATTTGGTAAGAGCTTAGCATAATATTGGAAGAAAGCATCTATAATGTGTTGGGTGTATACCAAAATATACCCATCATTGATATGCAGTCTAGATTTTTTAGTTTTTTTTGTCTCATGTAGCTAAAATAATTATGATATTTATTGTAATGATCCATCTGCCTCAATCTTATATGAAACTTAGCTCCTTTGAACTTATAAGTTTCATAATTACTCAAAGCATCCCCCACTTGAACTAGAACTTGATGACAATCATAGTCATCATATTGAGCATTGTCTTGTCTAAGATGAGAGTTATTTTCCCTTTCTATTTTTCTATATCTAACTTTCTACACTATTGTGTTTCATGTAAGTATCTTAAAATCAAGTGAAATTATTGAACATAAACCTAATAAATTTCATGCTTTGACCCAATGATTATGATAAAATATGCATAAAAATAATGAAAAGAGAAACATGAATAAAAATGTGGTCTTCAATTTATCACAAATAATAACACATATTTGGTATAGTTTATCTATCACAAGTAGTGATATGGGTTGTTGAGTTCTATCATCAAGTAGTGATATGGGTTGTTGAGTTCTATCATAAAGTAATGATATGGGTTGTTGAGTTCTTAAATGTTTATATTTGAGAGCATATGCATCATAGGTATTGGTATTAAGGTAGAGATAAAACCACTATTCCACCATAAATAGTGTTGGTTTCATGCATAAGTTTGATATTATAGGTGGTTATGGCCAGAGCTTATCTAGTGAAACATCCAGATGTGTTAAGGCCTATAAACTAATGTGGTTGTTGCATTATCATTTTTGAGGACTTGAGAAACCATAGTTAGACTTAAGAAAACTTATTTATGTAATTTATTTTTTCTTATTTTTACTTATAGTTCCTAAAAGGTTTGTCTAAGAAAGATAAATATTTTCTTTTCATTTCAAATAGTTAAATTTTTTAATTGGTTATGTTAAAAAAAAACACTCATATTACACCATAATTATGTTACCATAGTGTTCCACCAACCATGTAGTGGTATTTGGTAACTAAGCACATATTGCCTAGTATGATTTGAACCTAGGTCTTCTCCATCAAAGTACATGTTTTCAACCACTTGAATTATTTCCATTTGATTGAAATAATATGGTTGATCCATGAGATTGGAACCTTGATTTATGTTGTGCGACTCTTCACTCTCTAGCAAGTGTTCCAAGTCCCATGAGAAAATGTTAATGTTCACCCATAGGATTGCAATCTTCGTCCATGAAGTAAAACATCTTGTTGTCCATTGCTACCCTAAAATCCTTGGTTAAAAATGTTAAGGTTTACTCGTAATATTTGAAGCTTGGTTTATAGTGTGCAATTCTTCACATGTCACCATTTTATCTAGTTTTCATGAAGTAGAATTTTAAGGTTAATATTTGACAAAGCTTTGTAGAGTGGGCTTGGATCCATAATATAAGTGCACTCAATCCATTTTATGTGGCAACTCACCTTCAATCCATGTATAACCATAAGTTTGACCCCTATCCCTATGTGTCTTAATGGCTCTATAATTTTCTTATTGTGGGATTAGAACTAGGTATTATAATATGAAACTCCTCATTCCCAATGGATTGTTCCAAAATCCTTGAAAAAAGCTAAAATGTTACATGAGGTTAAAATTATACAAATCCTTAACCTAAACCTTATCTATGTTATATTTATTTAAATTGATTATAACTTCATCCCTTTCAAATATTAGATCTCTTATTTAAAATAACCAACATTTTACTAATAAATTAATTCATATCATACATTTAAAATAATTAATTTTTAAGATAAAATTTTAGTTTTTTATAAATTTATAATTAATAGTTTTTAATAAAAATTTAAAACTACTTAAAATGTTAAAATTTTGATCTATCCCTTTACTCCATTAATGTGGCACCATGATTATGACAAATTACCTTGTGTCTCAATCCTTAACTTATATCAAATATTTTTAACCTTCCAATACTTCCCATACCATATAAGTTTAAGCCTTTCACATTATCATTTTCTTGCTTTGTGGTATGTATTTGAGTCATTGGAAGAAGTTATGTATGTTTAAGTAAACTATAATTTTTTTTGTTATTTGTATTAATGTAAACATGTTATCATATTATTTTTAAATAGTTTTCACAAGATGAGATATAAAATCCCAACAATTTACTTTAAGCTTAAATTGCTAGTTAGATATTTAGCTTTAAACTTCTTAAAATTGAAAAAAAAATACTTTACATTATAAAATTTATCTCACAAATTATATTATATAATACTATTTTTTAAATAAATAGTAAATAAATATTAAAAAAGACTATCCTTTATATTTTTTAATGTTCTATTAGTATTTTAATAGCTAGTAAATAAATATATAAAAAAAATCTTTAATAAGTTTTATGAAATAATAGATAATATAAATATTTAAAGTATAAATCTAGATTCAATTGTATTATATGTTTTAACTATTTAGAGAGCAAGTAATAGAATTAAAAAGGTAATAAATATGGGCTCTGCAAGTGACTTCCTATGGAAGTCTTGTTCCACTTCCCTGCATCCCTTCCTTGGACCTGTCCTAGGTCCTTGATCCTGTCCTAGTTTCCCTGGCACTTCCTTAACCCTTCCTTCTTAGTAGGATGGTGTTGTAGACGATCTCTTGGGGTGGGAGATCATTGTTCTAATGTTATGCCCCTTTCCTTACCCTGTGGTGGGGTTTTCCTTCGGTGCTTGGATCCTAGGATGGTTTTGGGTTTTTCCTTGGGACTTTTCCTGGGTTTTCTAGGTTGTTTAGGGATTTTTCCTTGGATTTCCTAGTTTTTCCCAAGTTTTCATGGTGTCTTCTTGACGTTTGCCCTTGGAGGATCTTTAGTTGCGGAATGTTGGGTCTTTTGGAAAGCGGCTTCATGAGCAGTTTTGGACAACATATTTTTGGTCTTGGGGAGGACGACCATGTGTTTTCTTTTGTGACTCTACTCTTCGAGATCGATGTTGCTGCCTAGGATTTCTAGCTGCATCTTTCCTATATTTTTTCTATGGTGTGTTGTTCTAATTCCATTACTTCCTCTACTGGGCTAGCATTCTTGAAGGCTTTTTTCTTCACTACATGAGGACTTCATGGCCTATGGAGTTCCTATATATGTTGACCCACTTTTTAGGCTAGTGATACATTGCATGAGGATTTTGTAGCCTGAGGAAATCCTTTGATTGTTGCTCCTCTTTTTAGGCTCTCAAGGGATTTGGTTTATCATAGTTTGAATGATCTTATGGCATCCCTGACTGCTACTCATCCTCATTCTGATGGGTTTTATTGTAATATCTATTTTTTTGCTCCACCTTTTGGCATAGGGTTGTTTTTTCTATATTTATCCAGTTTTCCCCTATGTGGGAAGTCATTTTTTCCTGGATCCTAGTTTCCCATGGGTGGTTTGGCACATTTCTCCTTTTCCACCCTTGAGATGTTTTAAATTTCAAGTTAGGCACCTTTTTCTTTTTCCCGCCTCTGGGAATTTTCAATTGTGGTTTTAGGTGGGCTTTTCCATTATTTTATGTCGCCTTCTCCTTTCTCACTTAGCGGTATTTTCAAAATTTTCTTTGTGGTAATTTCCTCACTGTATTCCCATTTGCTTTCCTAAAATGTTTCCTCAAGGTTTTCCTCAAGGCTTTCCTGAAGGTTTTCCTCAAGCCTTTCCTCAAGCCTTTCCTGTTGTCCATCATTGGACTTTTCCTCTTGAATTTTGATGTAATCAAGTTTTTATATCCTTGATAAAAACCCACTTTTAATTCAACTTAACTTACCAAAAAAAAATTAATAGAATGAATGGTGATAACTGTAAAAATATTATTGAAGGAATGAAAAATTGAAGACCCAAACTCTAATGGTGTGAGAATGAAGTTGCTAAATGGATTATAAAATATTTGATCTATGAGCCAGCGGGTCTTTGGTTCATCGGTTGGGGATAAATTGTTTATGTATCCCACACCAAGGTTTAAATTTTAATAGCACCAAATAGATCAATGTGACTAAATTGATATAAAAGGGATATGGCAACCCTTTTAAAACCTTTTATATATATATATATATATATATATATATATATATATATATATATATATATATATATATATTACCTATGAAGGTAAATTTACTATCCTTTTAGGACATCACATAAATATCTTCACCCATCTTAGGAATGAAATTCACAAGCCTAAATAGAGGATCAGTTTTCCCCTATATTTGCATCATGCTTTGCATGATATATCTAAAAGAGTTTGGGAGGGGTAGGGCTCTATGAAGCATAATTTTTTTATCCACGAATGGAGGCTTCAACCCCAAATTTCACAAGAAGGAAATGAGAGAAACATCTAGGAGTAAGTAGAAATCAACAATTGCAGATATCAAAGGAAATGAAACATAGTTTGCACAAAGATCTAGGTGTAATAGTAAAAAGTATCCTAGGTCTACCAGTATACATGCTAGATATGAAGCCTCTCCATTCAAAATATTTGTTCCTACCAAGAAGAGGCATGGAACCAACTATAATAGTAGACTAAAGTATCACAAAATATTGAAGAAACACTTATAGTAGAGAAATTTATACTGATACATCAAAAGAGGCAACACTGGATGATAATCTAATGTGGTGACAAGTAAATTTATGCCCAAGTAGAAATATCTATGCAAGAGGAAACCCTTACCTCAAAATAAGTACTTGCACTAGAGGAGTCTTTAGCAACCCTCAAATAAACCTTTGCGTAGGAGGAGGATCATCCTCAGTCATAAAAATCCACTCCAATACCTAAATATTCAACACTAGTTGAAATAAGTGATACCAAAAGTAGGAGGTAACCTAGTACTACCAACAAAAAGAGAAAACAAATTAATAGGGTTACAACATGATCTTCTACTTGTCTAAGAAAATAACAAGATGAAGCACCAAAACAATCTGGTGGATAAGAAGAGTTGGTAAAATCATTTGATATTATATCCAATTATAAGGAAAAGGACACATCAAATAAACATACCAAAGAACAAGTTGCACTGGAATAACCTCCTATCAAATGAAGCCAAAGATAGGTAAAATTCAATTACTTATAAATAAGCACTACCATTATTTGGCTCTTAAAAATAGAAAAATAAATGTTAGTAATTGATGATGAGGAGGATATACAAACTCCATATGTTCTTGAAAAAATACTACAACAATAATAGAGTGATTTCCATACTATGTATACAATCAGTGTAAACTCCACCAATTAATGTTGAAACCCTAGTAGAACTGTAAGATGCAACTAATAATGATTATGCTATGTCCAACAACCTCAACATATGAATGAATATTCAAATGAAGATATGGAAAAGAAAGAGTTTGAAGCCTTATATTGGTTAACTACAACGCATTCCATAGCTATCATCAAGTCTCAGCAACAATGATTGTAGGAAGCTCAAATGAAGATTCAAAAGAAAGAAATATACATTTCCTAATTATTGTAAGAATTGAATGAAGTGAAAAGTAAATTATGAGAAAATGTATCTTTTGAGTCAATCCCTAGAGATAATGTGATAGATATTTTACTAGGATTAGATACTTATTTTAGTAGTACCCAAGATATTTTAGAATAGGGTCAAACTCCATCTAACCTTGATGAAAATGTTGAAAAAATGAGTGTTTTAGAAGACTTAGATCCATATGCTTTGAAATAGGTTTTTTTATGTCATTTATAAAAGGAACCAATGGAAGTCAAAGAGAATTCCACACAAGCAAGGAATGTATTGAAATAAGTGCTAAAAAATAAGCACTAGAACAAGATGTGGTAGAATAGGTGCCAAAACAACGTTTCCAAGAAAAATATTTCTATTAGGGTGAACCAAAGAAAATGTTACAGTAAATATATTCAATATTTAGAGTATTAGAATGGTATTATGCACTTGATCAGCCTAAAATAGAGCTAGCCATTATGATCAAGTAGGTTATTATTGAGACAGTGAGCATTAGACAATCAATAGAAAGGAGAACAAAAACTAAACCCCTAGAAATTCCAATTCCAAGACCAATTGTTGTCATCCCATAGGGTATGGTCAGTTTATATAATCATAATGCAATCGTCTCACGATGGATGAGGTGATGTCACCACTTAGAAGGATGTCTAGCGACACTCTAAGATTTAGAGGAATAGAACAAGAAATATATTAAAGAGAACAATTCTTATGACTAATGTCAAAAACATATGACACATTGTAAACCAATTGGTTGAGTGCAAATAACCTAAAAAATTTATAGCTTGTTTCTAAAGGAACAATATTACAAATTGTAAGTAATGAGAATTTGTTCCAATCTCTAATATGTTCTAACTTCTACTCAAGATTTTATGGAAGCCTTCTAGCAAAATTCTATGGGACAAAATGACTTGTTATATGAATTTTATTTACACAAATTGGCACTCCCTCGGGATGTGCAATTTATTCCATATATATACTGATGATGTTAAAATACAAGCATTCACCTCCACTCTTTGGAATCAACTATAGTGGAAAGAAAATTTGAAGCTATATAGGCCAAGTGAAAAAGGACTTGGTATGTTGTTACATTATGTAATTCAAATCCACAAGCTCTCATTAATACACGTTACTCTCCAATAAGTAATGCACTCATCAAGGAAAGATATCGTAATCATATCAATGAATGTTTGGTAATTATTTAGAATTTTTGTAGAGATAACTTCAAAATGGCCTAGTTTGCATGTAAACAAATATGAGATGAGATGTCTATCACTTTGAGAAAAATGAGGCTTATTTCATCAACCAATATCATATGGTCTTATAAAAGAGTAACTACAATGATTGAGTTTATTATAGCACTACAAAATCAATGAATATATCTATGGTTTTGGTCACCTACTGTGATCAACCTTGTTCCATACTATTTTGAGACTAGGCAACAACCATGATATTGACTCCAAGAATGGTTATCTAAAATCAATGAGAACAAGGGATATAACTCTATGTCAAATAGATTTTGTATTATTTATATATAACTAGATATGTATGCTACTTTAGCCAAATAGAATGCATAAGGAAATGCATAAAAATCAATGGGGAGGAGTGTTGAGGCTATACTACCTTATATTTCAATAGCCTTAAAATTTTTTGTCCATTTTTTATTAAACTAATATATCATATTCCAATTAGCAATTGTTAATTATGTTAATATTAATGGTAAATATAGTGAATAAAAGAATATATTTTCTTTATCTATTTTGAGATGGTTTTTATGTGTTTAAGGACTAATTGTATGGGTTATTCTTAGTCAAAAAATATAATAAATTAATAATAATTCTATAGAATTTTGGGAATAAATAATTTTGAAGTATTTAGTAGACCATTTCTTTCGAGTATTTTCAAAATTTACCACTTGATTATGAAATTAGAGTGATCTAGCACCAATTGTGCACCAAAATAATTTAACTACTAGTTGAGTTCTAGAATAGGTTAAGCATCAAAATGATAAAATGCAGGAACTATGCCAAAAAAGTGGGACATGGAGTGCTCCAAAATATTTGTGCATGGGAAGAAATGAAAAATCATGTGGTCATCTCTCCTTGGAAGCATCTTGTCAAGGATATGAGTCATACAATTTGAGTTGATATTAACCAAAAGCATTAATGTGAATTTGTAACTCTACAGAAGAATATGGATGCTGACCAGTCATTTATTTTGGATTTATTATTGTTATTTCATGCTAGAATAAAATGCAACCACATAATGACAAGGAGCTTGATGCATGTTGTCATGACCCTCCCCTAAACAACTTTTTCAAATAAAATATTTATGAATTTATGTATAATATTTAATGACAAATTATGAAGTTTTATGAGGTTTTGATGATGAATGATATGGTACTAATGGACTTGTCCTCTTTGTGGGAATAGACACCTTCGCAAGTGGCTAGAAAAATGATGGTTTATATGTTCATAGTGAACTGACATGAGTTACCTAATTTTAGATCTAGTTTGTGTTCTTTTTAAATGATATATCATTTTTATACTTGCATGCTAATTGATTTTAAAATTAATATATTTATCATGTTTGATGAAGTAACTATGCTAAGGAGGTTTAATGATACTTCGCTAAAAAAAAATGAAGAGCAAAAATATTTAAAGTGCTCAATTCTAGAACAAATGAAATAAAGACATTATTTTAGAGTTAAAAAAAATGAATCCAACTAAGCCAAGTGTAAAAATGGACAGTTATGAGTTTGTTATTTTGAGTGAATTCTTTCTATGTTTCCTTTTAAAACCTTTATGGAAGGAAGAAGAGGTGTTCATATTTTTGTATGATGCCTTAATAAAGAGCTTACAGAATAGCGAGTATTGTGGAACAGTTTTGGAAGAAGAAAATAACAAGGAATCTACCTTTAGTGAGAGTTGGTGTCTTTTCCAGATTAAGCATCTACTAAAATCATAAGGTACTCCTTTCAAAGAATATGTTCAAGAAGGTGCCTCAAAAACTGTAAGATAAAATAGAATTGTGGTTTTTAAATTATATATATATATATATATATATATATATATATATATATACTGCTTGCTTATGAAATACAAAGAAAAACCTCCAATTTTAGACTAATATTATCATTATAAAGCCTTATATGTAGTTTCTACATATGCCATGAGAGAATGTAGGCCTTGAGGAAAACTAGTTATCTCGATTTTATCACTACCATGCTAGGTTGGATGGGTTTTTGAATATATACACATGATCATCTTATTTATTTGTTTCCAATCTACGTAGCTTTGTAAATCAGTGACACGAATTTGATGATTGATTTAATCCATACATAACATAGTGTGACATCTGATTGGCACCATGATTTACGCATAACTTGCTCCTTGTAGGAAAGGAAAACCTTGGTTTAAATTGTTGGAAGACTCAGAACCTTGTAGAAACTTGCCTTTGGAAGCCTTTTGATCTGTCTCCTATGCGTGCCTAGTACTATTTCATTATATGGAAAATAGTTTCTCTCACATGATGAAAAAGGAGATTATACCAAGCCTTAATGATTTGGATATTGATTTTTGCTCTTTTTAGTGAGGAGGAATACTTTTTGAGCATAGGGTTTATTTAAACCATAGGTGGTAATAGAATTGTGGAATCTATATTCCCATAGCTAATGTAGGAAGATGCCTAAGTATTATAAGTGAACCCATTCACCCTGAGTAAATATTAACTACCTATGTAGGTAGTGGAGGGCCTCCATGAGAGTGCAAACTAAGCCCCACCCTAGCCATATGATAGGAGTTATTCCTAAGAATTAGACTTGATGTTGGTCGGATGAGTGTGTTAGGAAGTGTTATTCTTTGTTTGTGACCACGTTGGACAACAGAGAGCTTTTCAATGTGATTTAATATAGGGAATAATATTTTAATGGAGAAATAAAGGTGATTTGGTAAGATAATTCAAATGAGAACTGTATGATTATTTTCCAATTTTTGTTTGTTAGGAAGGCTTAACTTATACAAACAAAATATATATCCTCTCGGGGAGAATTATGGGAAACATATGTGAATTGAGTTAAGAGAAACAACTTTTGGAGTGAAAACAATACATGTAAATTAATGGTTAATTTATAGCAAAGAATAAGTTAATATGGTTTGTTAATTCTTAAGTTAGAAGTCAAACCATAGTTGAAATTTAGACATGGACCTTTGTAATAAAGTAAAGTGATTATCCTCTTGAAAGTGATTATTTATATTTGCTTTATTATAAGTTTTATTTTCATATTGATTATTAAATTGATCATTTAGAGTTAAAAGAACTTAATGGATCGTTGATTTGAGAAGAAGAAGTGGTTGATGAAGATGGATGAAAGGAAGTGCAGAGACTAGCCTTAGGATTCCCTAATTCACTCTCTTTCCAATAAGCAAATAGCTTGGGGTGATTAAAATAATAAATCATTCCCATCGTGTTTTGATTTTGATAAGGGGCTCCGTCTGGCTACTTATTCCTTGTATAAAACCTGGCTTCTTATTCCTTGTATAAAACCCGCTAGTCTTGTTGTCCTTGGACTAAAATATAGGTAAAGAATTTTTGAAATGACACAAATATTAATTGAACGACACGATTATTTATAGTCAGTCTATTCCTCCTTGATCGCGCTGCTTAATGTTTTGGAAATATGTTAATAATTGAAAGACAGGATTACCTATTGTATAGAGTCAGTCTATGTCTCGTTGATCGCGCTTGTAGGCCATTTCCGCTTCTGGATTTAACTTTCCTCCTACTCAATGTTTGAAATATATTAATAATTGAACGACTAGATTATCTATTATATATAGTTAGTCTATGTCTTTTGATCGCGCTGCTTACGGTTGGAGGTCATTTCTGCTTCTGGTTTCTACTTTCGTCCGGCACAATGTTTCGGAAATATATCAAACCACTAACATCTGGACGATGTATTTAGATTCCACGTTTTGCTGAGTTTGACAAACTGTTTTCACCAACAGAAATTTGACACTTATTTTTCTCTACACGCAATTCTCCGATTATATCTTTTGACTCTTTTTTTTCGCAAAATCACGCACTAACTACGAAACTATAATACTATTTTTTACTAGATATTAAATAGACTAGTCTTTCTATTTTTGTAATTATATATATATATGTATGGGTTACATGAAAGGTTGGTTACATATGCCTAAATAAATTATAATTGTTTTTTTTATTAACATAAACATGTGTTATCATATTATTTTTAACAGTTTTTACATGATGGATCTAAATCCTATCAATTTATTTATTTAATTATTTTTTTGAATAAACTATTTGTGGTTTTTATTGTGGGCCACTTCTATTAAAAAATAAAATGATATATTACTCTCATTAAGATTATAAGGTTATATATATAATAAAAAAAAAACAAATTAAAAAAAAGCATCCATCCAAGAGAAAATTAGTTTGATTATTTTTCTTCTCTAGCATAGATTTTTCCTCTTCCTCCTGTAAAGTGGCAAGATTGAGAATGCATTCTTACACGTGTAATATCTCCCCCTCAATTTACTTTTAACTAGGTAGATGTTTAA
Organism: Wollemia nobilis; assembly: GCA_028583015.1. NCBI lineage: Eukaryota > Viridiplantae > Streptophyta > Pinopsida > Araucariales > Araucariaceae > Wollemia > Wollemia nobilis. The sequence continues at coordinate 1,739,975 of JAQPPZ010008665.1, forward strand.
CTTTAAACTTCTTAAAATTAAACAAATATTAAAATATTAAAAAATATTATTTTTATTTATTTATTTATTTATCAATGCAGAGGGCTGAGGAGTCTCCTCCCAACCATGATCCTTGTCAAAATAAATTATAAAAGGAAAATATTATTCTTTTATATATTTTTTTATTTATAAAATTTATCTAAGAAATACTAATATATAATATTATTTTTTAATAAATAATAAATAAATATTTTAAAAAGATTAGTCTTTATATTTTTTTAATGTTATATTAATAACCTGTAAGTTTAATGTAGTTCTGTTTTTTTTTTTGGTGAGAGATCTTAAGTTCAAACCTCATTGAATATTTTAAGGGCTTTGACCTCTTTTTAAGAAATTTAAGGTTCAAACCTCATTCAATATAAGAAAACCAAAAAACCTTATAAAAATTTATGGTTAAAAAAAATGTTATATTAATGTTGAGGAAACCTTCCAACTTTCCAAATTCCTACCTCGGTCTAGTCTTTATATTTTTTAATGTTATATTAATCTTCAGGAAGCCCTCCAGCTTTCCAAGTTCCTGCATCAGTCTTCAGAAGAAGATTGGGAAAATCTTATCCTAAACTTCTCCCTACATCAACTTTCCAAGTTCCTGCCTCAGTGTAGTCTTTATATTTTTTTTAATGTTATATTAATCTTCAGGAAGCCCTCCAGCTTTCCAAGTTCCTGCCTCAGTCTTCAGGAGAAGATTGGAAAAATCTTATCTTAAACTTCTCCCTACGTCATCTAACTAATTTCTGCACCTAGACGGACGAGGCATACAGTCCACGAGGCCGATGGGTCCTGACGTTCTACCTTTCTCGAAGCTGGAGTTGGTGGTATTTATACTTTCCACGTCCGCCAGTTTTCTACCGATTTCTGCACCGTGACAGAGAGGGCATACAGTCGACGACGCCGATGGGACCTGACGTTCTAGTTTACTATATATTGTTGAAAGTCATGACAAACGTATTTTCGGCTTCTTTACTATAAGACGATTATTTGGAATTGTCAACCTTCAAATATTTTTATGACGCCACCCGATGTATTTTCAACGCTTCAAATGTATATCACAAAAAATTGTTGGTTATTATTTTTAGTTTTTTTAAACCCTCCGTCACGCACACTTCTTCGGAGGAGTTTAAATTCGAAAGTGGCTTGATGGTTTCATGTAATACGTTTTGTTTAGAAATAGGACAAACTCACATGGCTGACGCTCTGCCCTTTCAAATGCTCTGCTTTGCCTTGGCCTTGGCCTCCGCATTCTCCGTAACTGATGGCAAGCAAACTAACAACTCCTCTTATCTGGCAAATGCTTTGCATCACAGTGTTTACATGGGAGGACCTTCTTTTACGGTAAATAAGCGCATGCTCAGGGGACTGCAGGGAGATTCTGCATGGATGGACGATGATCATGGTGATAACAGGGACGTTAAACGCCTTTTATCCTTTAAAAGGGCCATCACGTTTGATCCATTGCACTCGCTCTCCACCTGGAGTGCAAACAATTCCGAGAATGTGTGTTCATGGCATGGTATTCAGTGCAGAAGGCATACTAAAAGAGTGGTGGCCATAATCCTCCCTCAACTGGAATTGCAAGGTACCATCTCTCCATCTTTAGGAGGTCTCTCTTTATTGCACACCTTGAATCTCTCTGGAAACTCTTTCATAGGGAACGTTCCATCACAGCTGGGGCAGCTCAAAGCGCTCAGGATCCTCGACCTCAACACTAATTTCCTGGTGGGTTCAATCCCCACAGCCTTGGCCGATTGTTCACACCTTGAGTGGATTAGGCTTTCGCTCAACAACTTGACAGGGAAAATACCATCGGCACTTGGTCGCCTCACAGAATTAAAGCACCTCCAAATTTGGCACAATAACCTGCACGGAAGCATTCCAGTTTCTCTGAGCAATTGCACGTCTCTTGTAAGTCTAACGATTGGCGACAACAACATCACCGGTTCAGTTCCTTCAGCTTTTGGTCGGTTGAAAAAGTTGGAGATACTAAGCTTAGAAGACAATGGTTTGGTTGGTAGCATTCCAGTTTCTCTGAGCAACTGCACGTCTCTCCAGTTTCTGTGGATAGGATACAACTATCTTACCGGTCCAATCCCTTCTTCTATGGGTTTGATAAAAGGTCTGTCATGTCTTCACTTTGAAGGAAACCTGCTAACTGGGTCCATCCCCCCTTCTCTGAGCAACTGCACGTCTCTCGTAAAGCTAGTGATTAACGGGAACAACATCACCGGTTCAATTCCTTCAACTTTTGGTCGGTTGCAAAAGTTGGAGCTACTAAGCTTAGAAAGCAATGGTTTTGAAGGGAAACTACCTCAAGCAGTCTTCAATTTGACCATCTTGAACTACTTAGATTTTAGTAGAAATAAATTCACAGGAATTGTTCCGCAGGTCATAGAAAAGCTGACAGAGTTGAAACATCTGGATTTAGGTGCAAACAGGTTAGAAGGTAAACTACCCCAAGCAGTCTTCAATTTGAAAGAGTTGAAATATCTGAATTTAGGTACAAACGGGTTAGGAGGTAGCATATCTGAAGCCATCATAAATTTGACCAAGCTTGAAATTCTTTGCCTCGGCAACAACAATTCATAGGCACAATTCCAAAGGACATAGAAAGGCTGACAGAGTTGAAATATCTGAAGTTAGGTGCAAACAGGTTAGAAGGTAAACTACCGCAAGCAGTCTTCAATTTGACAGAGTTGAAATTTCTGAATTTAAGTGCAAACAATTTACAAGGTAGCATATCTGAAGCAATCACAAATTTGACCACGCTTGAAAGTCTTTTCCTTGACACCAACAGTTTCGCAGGCACAATTCAGAAGGATATAGGAAAGCTCCAATCTTTGGAAACGTTAACTCTCTTTTCCAACAGATTAACTGGCTCTATTCCGCACAGTATCGGTCAACTGAAGTATCTCACAAAGCTGCTGCTGGCTAGAAACAACCTTTCTGGGAGTATTCCTGCAACTATTGGTGGTTTGGTTTCTTTGGAGCAGCTATGTATATCAGGGAACCACCTGAGTGGAAAGATTCCGGAGGGTATAAGCCAATGCATTGGACTGAAGCAGTTACTTTTGGCCAGAAACAAGCTGACCGGAAAGATTCCGCAATCTATAGGCAACTGCAAGTCAATGACAGATTTGATGCTGAATGACAACTATTTGACTGGTACAATCCCGCCTTCGCTTGGTAACTGTACATCCTTAAAGAAACTAAAGCTGTCCGACAATTCATTGAAGGGAAATGTTGCAGACATAAAATTTTCTTCTTCTATGCAAGTTCTGTCTGCTCATAATAATAAATTGTCAGGGGGTCTACCGGCGTCCTTGGCTAATTGTAAGCAGCTTCAGCTGTTAGATTTCAGAAGGAATAAGTTGACAGGTGGGCTTCCCTCGTACCTCGCATATTTTCAGCAACTAAGAGTTTTGAGCCTTGGCTATAATATGCTTCACGGTAGTCTTCCTTCATCAATCACAAGCCTCGCCCACTTGCAGGTGTTGGATTTATCCAACAATAAATTTGTTGGGGAGATTCCTAAAAATCTCGAGAGTCTCCAGGGATTTGGGACGCTGGGAAATCCAGAATTGAATGGCAGCACGCTGTACGAGGATATGATGGTGGTAATCAAAGGGGTCGATTACAGCATCGAGTACGTGCTGCAATCAAACACAATACTTGACTTGTCAAATAATCAGCTCAGCGGGAAAATACCAGCAAGCATAGGGAATCTGAGCAGCTTGCGGTTGTTAAATCTATCTCTAAACCAACTAGAAGGGAAGATACCACCGTCCCTAGGTAAAATATCAACTCTGGAACAGTTGGACTTATCTCGAAATACGCTGAGTGGACGGATGCCTCAGGAGCTGTCTGTACTATACAAGTTGGCATACTTGGATGTTTCATCTAACAGGCTTTGCGGGCCGATTCCACACGGACCGCAGTTCCACACGTTCGATGCGCGTTCATTTCAGAAGAATCTTCCATGTTTATGCGGTGGTCCACTACCAAGTTGCCAGCAAAAGCGACCTCAACCTCCGCTTTCAGGTAAGGAGGATAACTCTAAATCAGTTTGGAGTCGTTTGGATGAACATGTTTCTGTGATTGGCTTAGGCTTGGGTTTTGGGATTGGATTTGGAGGAGCAATGTGTGTAATAACACAATGGGAAAAAGCAAGGCATCTACTACTGGGCTCCACAGTAAGACGCCGTATAGGAGTCTATAGATTTCCAAAATAGGAGGAACAGAAAAAGATAATAATATCCCATGATGTGAAGTTTAATGTCTTGCATAAGGAGGAGAAACCATTCTCCCCACAAACTTTTATATGCAATATGTTCTATTTTGGGCCACGTTCCTTTATTCGTAGAACTGGAATTTGAACGTTTGGCATTTAAAACCGTAAATTACGGTTTTTAGTTTTTTTTTTAAATAAACCGTTTACATTGTAGATTATTTTTATATTAGTTTTTTATTTTAGAAAGTTTGAATTTTCGATAGATCGCATTAATTTTTTTATATTAATTTTTAATTATATATAGTTGTGCTAACGGATCAGGGTTTTACTTCTTTAATTTGTCATAATTAATAGAATGAATGAATGAAAGATTTTAATTACGTCCACGAGACCCAAATATGGTCTATGGAACCTCAAATATGGAAGTACAATTACTCAAATCATATCATATGATCTTTAATATCTTTGAGAAGGCTGTTCAAATATGGAAGTACAATTACTCAAATCATATCATATGATCTTTAATATCTTTGAGAAGGTTGTTCTTTCTCCTGCTGATTTGTGTTAGCAATTCTCCAACTTTTTTTATTTAACTGTCTTTAAATAAATTTGTCATAAACTCGTTTCCAAGTGTTTCTTTGTATTTGTCACGGATATCTGAAAAACTCGGGCATTTATAGATGAAGTGTTCCTCTGTCTCTACTACCCCTGTGCTGCATAGAGTACATATCCTTTCTTCCCATTGTTCTTTCGGCGTTGTCCATCTCCCTGTTTCACATCTAAGCCTATGAGAGCTAGTCCTTATCTAAGCAATGAGTATTTTTTCCTTCCACTTGATTTCAGCGCCTATATACGCTTTTTCCTTGTGGTCATACGTTGGGTTAAAATTTGCAATATAATATTGTCTTTTTCTGCTTGCATTTTTCCACATTCCACTTTTGAACTTTTCATTCACATAATTTTTTATGTCTTTGTTGACATTTGGGCATTCATTTATGTTGATTTCCCAACGTTTCATCCATTTCTAATTTTTTTTCATCCATGTATTCTTTCGTCTATGCAACTCTTCATCCCTAGCTGCCCTAGGCCATCTATCATTTGTCATGTTTTCTATTTTTTTCAAGCAACATAACAGCTTGTTCATAGCAATTGCTTCTAAAGGGAACATTCTAGTTTCAACTAGAATAATTTCATAAGGGGTTGTGGCCTTAATTTTGAGAAAGTTTGTGATTAGATATTTTTGAATCCTTTCTATTTGCCTCCATTTTGCATTTGTTGTGCCACTAGCCCACACCTCACAACCATACAATAGAACCGGTGTAACAAGTAGGCCAAATAAGACCTTGGTGGTCTTCCAGTCCCACAACTCGGTATTCCTACACCTGTTTTGAAATGCATATAGTGCTCTCCATCCACTTTGAGTTCTTTTCATCCTACATGTATTCCAATTAAGTTTGTCATGAAAGTCTATGCCCAGGTATTTGTATTCTACCACTACATCAAATGGTTCTCCTGCAAACTAAAATTTGAGTTGTTGCTTCTTCTTTTTTGTTGAAAAAATCATAATTTTTGTTTTGCTCATGTTCACCTGCATCCCAACTTCTTTACAAAAGAGTTCTAGAGCTTGAAGGTGATCTTCTAGATCTTTGGTTGTTTTGGCCACAAGAACTACATCATCTGCATACATGAGGAGTTTTACCACATATTTGGCTAAATGCACACCCTCTCCCCCAAATTTGTTTATCCATTCTTCTAACTTGTCAATGTACAGCCCAAATAAGGTCGGAGATAGAGGGCAACCTTGTTTGACACCTATGTCACTACCAAAACATTCATATAACCCTTCCTGTGTTCTAATTCTAGCCTTTACATGCTCATATAGTCTGTGAACTACTGCCCTGTAGTGAATTGAAACCTCTAGCTCTTCCATTCTACTCCATAATTTTTTCCTTGGCACTGTGTCAAATGCCTTTTTGAAGTCTACAAAACAGCAAAAAGCCTCCTCTTTTTTGTCCCAAATTTTTTCTACTATGTGTCTGAGCGTGATACAGTGATCAATAGTTGAGTGTTTGGGCCTAAAACCTGTTTGCCCATTTTCTCTCTTTCCCTTTTCTTCTACCCATATGTTGATCCTACGCTCTATCATACTCCCAAACAACTTTGCAAAGAGAGGGTTGATCATGATAGTTTGAGGGATTATTTACATCTCCACTTTTAAACAAAGGAATGGTCAAGCTAGTTGTCCACTCAGTAGGGAAGCCATTTTGTATGACCTCATTGAAAATTTCTTTGATTTGCGGTGCCAAGATATCTACCCCCCATTTTATATGCTCTACTTGAACTGTTATGTTATTTTTAGTTTGCATCTTTTTCATGCTTAGTTCCTTCCAAAATTTCTTTGGTTCATGCTTCCCTAAATAAATCAATTTTTTCCTCCTTGTTCTAGTGTATTCTTCTTTTTTTGCCCTTACCAGTTTCTCATATGCTTTTTTGTTTGCTCTTATTTTACCCATTGGTTCCTTTAGTAATCTTCGCATTTTTTTGCAATCTTCATCGAACCATGGGTTGGTTGGGAAGCTATTCCTTTCTTTATTTTTAGGTTTAGCTCTCTTGCATTTTTTTAGAGCTTCTTGAATAACGTGCATTAACCATTCACTTTTACTGTAATCTCTACTACTGTGATGTAGTTCTTCCCTTTCCTGTAACTTATTATTTAATACTGCTCTAAAATTCTATCGATTTTCATCTGTTAAGAGAATGCTTCCCTTGTAAGGATATTTATTTTGATTGCCTTGCAAGTGTTTTTCCCTTGGTTTGTCTCCATGCATTCGAAGTTTCATAAAAATTGGGTTGTGATCTGACTTAAGTTCCACTGGAGAATCTTCCACTTCTAGCTCCTCTATTTTTGGTATGTAATTTTGTGAGCATATTACATAGTCTATTGCAATTTGTCCCTTATATGTTTTGCATGTATACTTTCCTGAATTTTTCCATTTAGTCATTCCATTGCAAATAATCAAATTGTATATGCTGCAAAGACCTAACAACTCTTCTCCATATTGCGTGATAGCCCCATGCTCATCTTTTGAAGTCCTAGACCACTGTTGATTTTCCTCTTCTGGCATCCAAAGAGGATTAATCTCAATATCTTCATTACCTTCTAGAATGTTAGCTTGCTTATTTGTTTTCCTTGCATTGAAATATCCAATTAATATAATCTCACCCAACTTACTATATATTGAAATGTCTCTTTTTAGGTAGGAGTATGGGTCTTCTCTATTAAGGTCATGTATCTTATAGAATTTAGAATTCTTGGGAGCAAAATAACATGCTGCTATGTTAATAACTGACTTATTTTCTAGGATCTTTATCCAGATGTACTGTTTGTTTTCATATTGTTTTTCAATTTTAATGATCCTATCCCATTCCTCTTTTATTAAAACCATAATACCCCCATGCCCTTTGCCATTTTTTGCTGCTTTATTCCATATTGCTATTTTTTTGTATCCCACAAATTTTGGAGTCCTACATCCATCGTGTTCATGTGTTTCTGTCAATATGATTATATCTTTGTCTCTAGCAATGGGCCCTAACCCGGGTCCTCTTCTCCAAGGGAAACCTCTACAGTTCCAACTTACCATTGTAAGATGTTCCCGGGCGGGCCATACTCTCCATTTGTTTTGGATTTGTTTAGATGTGATGTATGCCTTTCCATTTCTTAAATATGCCTATTTACCTTCATTCCTTGCTACCCTCACCTTTTCCCATTCCTTATTTCTTTCTTCCTGCTGTAAAAATGTTAGGTCATCATCTAAATAAAATTGTGACCCTCTTAGCAAGCCTCTATTTTTAAGTAACCTTATTTTATCCTCGTAGCTCATCAATGTGACCCAAATATGTCTATCTCTACCTCCTTCTCTTAGCCTACCAATTCTGCTTACGTTTTTTATCTGACCCTTCCATTGTAATCGATCTACAAGAAGTCCCTAGTTAAACGATTTGTGTCTTCCTTGTCCCCATAATCTTTCAACCCTTTGATGATTATATTTGTTAACTTCTCATGTCTTTCTTTCTCTTATGTTATTTGAATTTTTACTTGCTTCTCTATCAACTCTTTTTGTTGATTGACTGGTTCTTTTACTACTTGAGACCATGTCTTTGCCTTTGCTAATTCATTTCGTAGCTCATTTTCTCTTGTTTCAATGTTTTGGAATGTTTTTTGTACCTATTTTATTTGATTTGCATTTGTTTTTTCCACCTCTATTGCATCATTGATTGGGGGATGGATGCCTTGTTTGAGGACATGCCATTCACGTTGACCCATGTTTGCAAGGTTTTGTAGCTTTGACACTTGCTCCTTGAGTTGGTTGTTTTCCTTTTCCAGCCTTCGAATGGTGTTTATAACCTCATCCGATTTAGTTTCTCTTAATTTCTCCCTCCTTTCCATGCTTTCAAGTTTCTCTTTCATCTTCATTAGCTCTTGCACATAAAGTCTTGGTGCCCACATGAGTGGTGTAGTTGTGGGACTGTAAGTTTCTTCCTCATCTGAAAACTCATTTTGGTGATTTGCCTTTGATTTTCCTTATTCTCCACATGTTTATGTTGTAGAATATTTTTTATTTTTATTTTTTTATATGCCCTTTTCATTGTTGTTGCCCTTGCTCGAGCTTGTCGACGCCTTAATATCCTCCAATACTGTTTCTCATTGACATATATTGGTTCTTGCAATTGTTGCTTCCCTTCTTCCATTTTCAAACCCTTTATAGCCGAACCCTTTGTACTATTGATCCGATGAAATAAATGTGTAATAAAACCCTCCTTGCTCTGCAAACCCTCTGCTGCAAACCCTTGCTGATAATAAAACCTTCTATCGCAAACCCCTATAACGAATGTATTTCTCCTACCTACTTAAATTGTTTTATAAATCGAAAGAGGACAAAAAAATATGCTTACCCAAAGAAATAGATGTTTAATACAATACTTCGTCGCAAACCCTCTTTGCTCTGCAAAAACCCTTTGCCACAAACCCTTTAATTTTTTTGTGCTGATATGTAATATGAAGTCCATAATTTGAAAATTTATTTATATTTTTTAAGTTTTATACATTTAAAATATCTATGCAGCTGCTTTGAAATTATTATTGTAAACCATTTTTAAGGATGTGAAAAAAAAATAATTATTAGTTAATGAAAGATTGAAACCTCAATTAACTTCAAAGAAACTACAACTTCATTCATTCAATGGACATTTCTAAGGAGTGCTCAAACAACATATTAATGATAATCTGATTAGAAAAACTATAGTACAAGTTTTGATTTTCAGCTAAATATCTAGAAAGATTTTGCACAACATCAATATTTTTATTGATATAAAGAGCATAAACCAGCAAATACTTGAAAGGCAAATAAAATTTTAAAATTGAAAGGCAAATAAAATTTTAAACTATAGCCTGAAAGTCAATAAAAATTTTAACCGATAGGTAATTTTTTTTTTTAATTCCAACCTTATGGACAATTTTTTTTTTTTTTTAAATATTATTTGTGGGTAAAAAAGTAAAGCATATAAATATTTTTTTGATTTAATATATGGTTATTTTTAACAATTAGGGAAGTAGAACTATGATGTACAATCTTACCTTAGGATCTAGGGTTAAACTATTTAAAGTAGCATGATTATATTATTTTGATGACTTCAATTAATAACTTGTAACTATTGTTTTTTTTTTTTTATACTACTTGTTATACACATCCACCATTATTGATTAATACTTTTTGTTCTGAAACTTGTAACTTTTTTTTTCCATTATTTAAAAAAAAAATCGTATTCATTAAAATATAAATTAATTAGTTTGTTATCAAAGAATCAAGTGGTTTAATAGGGGGAAATGATAAAAAACTAAATTAAAGTTCAAAATCTTGCGATTACAATGGCTAAGCTATGCATCTATATTAAAAAAAATGTTATCCTAATTACTTCCTTGGGTGGCTTTGATAACTAGAAAATTTATTTATAATTATTGTTCTTATTTAATGTAATAGACATATGTATAACAATAGTAGCCCATAGTATTTGGGATAGCTGATAAAATATAATGAGTTTCAAGTCATAGGCTAAGGTTCCAATCCCATATATGAATATTAATTTATAATTAAACAATATGAGTTCAAGTAGTCAAATACCTTGATTTTCAAGTAGGAGACTTAGGTTCAAATATTGTCAAGGTATATATGTAAAATTGTCAAGTTATTGTTATATTGTTATGCGGTCATGTTGTTAGCATGGGTGGGATCCATTTCAATCCCATATAAACAACAACAAAAAAAATACAAGTTTATGCAAGGGAGAGGAAGAGAAGTCTACTTATCAAACTTCTACAAATCTAATTCTCAAAATAAAATACTTAACATTCCTTCCTTATTACGTCAAAATACATCTAAACAAATATCCAAAAAAATTAAACAAGATACATGTGAGAGATTTTGTAAAAATTTCTACACATTGATATTCTATGGAGCAAAACTAGAATCTTAAGTTTTATTGAGTTGAACATTTTTGTAAATGATATAAAACTATTACATAAATATTTTTAATGTGATTATAAAATATAGGATTGAAAATAAGCTTTAGGAATATTCTATTTCTTTTGATTGGTAAAAGATGTTTTGAAAGGATCCCATAATATTTTACAAAAAGAAAACAAGTTTGAAAAGCTCTACAAAGGCAAAAAAGGATAGGAGCAACAACCCTATCTAGGAAACCCAGAAACATCCTAACACCATACTAGAAGACACCAAAAATGACAGACACCCACACAAGGTCACAACTAGCAAGAAAAGAAACCAAAATGACAACAAAAACCTCTCAAACATGAGATGACCACTTAAACATTTGCATTATTCGGCCCTATTTAGGAATCTTCTATTGTCATAATACAATATCATTGATTGTTTTTATAAATATTTTATTCTTGTCTAAATATGATGTGGTCATATTGCCCCATAAACAATTTTTCTATTGAATGATATTTTATCTTGATAGAAGATTGATTAATTGTTAGAAAATATTACATTATTTGGAATATTAAAATTGTTTGATATTTTATAAATATGTAATTTATATTTTGTAAACATTACACGTTTATAATTTTTGGGAGATAAATTAATATTTCTCCCTTAAGTGAAAACTAGAGAGATATATCTCTCATAAGAAAGAATATGAAGATGAAAGAACAAAGAAAATTTGGAGAGTCTTAGGAATACAAAGAAACTCCATCTCCATTATCTATAAAGCTATGGTTAGAGTAAAAGAATGTTATTGGTAAGAAAAATATGTATTATATGTGAATAATATTTTGTGAATATATTTTTTTGTATTTTAATCATTATATATGAATTATTTAATCTAGGCCTTAAGCTAGCAATGGTATTAGAGCAAGGTTAAACCTAAGTGACAATATTGTATGAGATTATAGGGATAATCATTATCATTCAACAACAAATCCAATATTGAAAAAAGTTGTGTATGTGAGAGACTCATGCAAGAAGTTTAAAATGTGTGTCTAGTGAGGTACATAATAATCCACCATCTAATTAATGTGTATATTTATGTCCATGTCGAGTGAGTGTTTGTGAGTTCCCTAGAGAGTCAAACTATACACTACTTAGTCATCTTGAGAAGAAGGAGCATACAAAAGCCACACAAACATGGTAAATTTAGCTATAGAAGTAGACTCATTCCTTAAAGAAATATTGACATCCTAGTTGAAGAAAGAATTTTCAAGATTTGTCTTGGAGAAAAAATAGAATGAAATAATGGAGAACCAGATACTAAAGAAAGAGAAAGCACATTGAAGCCTAAGTAAAAATAAGAAAGACACACTATAAGGTATTAAATAATTTTTTTATAAATCCATTCAATTTCATTGCCTAGATTATCAATAGACAAATTAATTATGATAAATAAACCTTGCTCTGCCTAGAAAAACTTCATTCATGTCATTGTTGTTCAAGTCCTTATTTATTCAAAATATCCTGAGATAAGATCTACCTAAACACTTTGTGTTATGTTGCCTATTGGAGATGCCCTAATACTAGTGCATTATTTACTTGTTCAAAACCGTTAAACTCATGTTGCTTGTCTATTGGAGATGCCCTAATACTAGTACATTATTTACTTGTTCAAAACCGTTAAACTCATGTTGATTGAAAATGCTCTAGTCCTGGTCTATTGAAGATTGTGTAACCTATCATTCAAAGCCTACCGATATTTTTTTACTAAGCTATCTTTGAAAATAAAGCATCAAATTATCCTTCATACAATTTGCCTAAGTCTAGTAACAACTTGAAAGATATTTTATTAATATAGTTGATTATTTTTCCCTCTATCCATGATAGTTCTACAAGGTGTTACAAGTGTTGTTTCAATTATATCAAAGTATTCTTATAAATTAACTTGAATAATTTGAAAGCTATGTGTATATATATTTTTAAAAAGGAGCCAATTATAGAATAAAAGGAAAGATTTTATGGATAGATTATGGATCATCTTTGGAGGTGATGGAGAGGCTAGTGTATTCACTTCTAAGGTGTTGGTATAAGGAAATATGGTGGTTCAAATTTATTTGAATTTGTAAGGTACAAGTTCGACTATTTACCTCTATATATTTTTAAACACATGGAAATTGACTCATGAAACAAAATTGAGTATTTTTTAAAAGAAAAGCAAAAAGAACACACATATATATATATATATATATATATATATATATATATATATATATATATTTTAGGAGGGGGAATTAAAGGGAAGCACAAATTAAAATATTATTTTTCAAAAAGGAGAAAAAAATTGGGACCATAAGAATTTTATGTCAAGGACAAGAGAAAGAAGTTGAAAAAACTCTTGTTTCTTAATTAAAAATGAGATAAAACCAAGATAATAAGCAAATTATTTTATGAGAGTATTATTAAGAAGACATATTATAAAAGGAGATTTTTGCAAAGATATTTTCTTGAAAAATACTTTCTTAAAATTAAAATTAAAAGGAGTCAAAAAGACACATTGAAAATAAATTTATATTTAATGAAAGCAAGGAAAATTGTTGAATTAGGGAGTTAAAATACTTTTTACTTGATAATTACAAGAATTTTTCAAAGGAAATGTTTGAAAAGAGAAAATTTTATTTAAAAAAAGGGGTGGGGGGACAAGTTAAAAAAATTAGAACTGGACAATTGATATTTAAAAGGAAGTTTAAATTTGAGCATTGTGAGTATGAAAATTTAGAGGTTTATTATTTTTATGAAATTGTAATTGTATGCAATCAAATAAAAAACCATTGTCCAAAGGCTATAAATAAAAGTGTTCACATCAATATACAACATGGTAAAAATAAAGAGAGAGTAAAAGAAGAAACAAAGTGATATCAAAAGTTGTACATCGTCATAAATGAGTTTGACACCACAATATTGTAAAAAATACTCAAAATAAAAACAAGATGAAGTATTGAGTAATAAAATCAAAATGATGAGTAAACCAAATCACACAAGTGACTTATTTTATAATGACACTAGGGACATTACCCTTAAGAATGATTGTAAGTTAAGTAATTTTTATGTAAAAAATGATTGGAAAATAGTCAATAAATGTTAAGAACATGATAAAAGCCAAATAACTAAAGATATTTTTCAAGAAGATATTAATGAAAATGAAAATTTGTTAAAATTTAATTATTGCTTACATTCCATTATCATAAATTCTCAAGAGTTATTGCTTAGATTTGTTAAACTTGAATTATTGCTTACCATAAAGTAGGAAAAATAATATGTTAGAGTTAGAGTCTATTACATTATTTGGATCATGTAAATATACCTTCATAGGTACTGTATCGGTCCAAATTTTTTGCACCCTTACCTTCAGGCTATAGGATCCGTGCCCGGAAGGGGGATGTGAAAAGGATGGGACAATACCTCGGACTGAGAGGCCCTTTGAAGGTCCCGCCTCTCGAGGGAGGTGTATAAGGGTGAATTTTCGATGGATGGTGGGTTCACCAGGAAAATTTTGAATGGCAGTTTCCACACCTAGGTTGATAGTGTGTTTGATGTGTTCATTTTTATGCTTGATCATTCAACTCCTAGGTTTGGCCGATATGAATCTAAACTATTCTATATGCCAATGCGGATTTTAATGAATAAAGAAAACAAAAATAGATGCAAATTATAGAGAATATGCTAACTAGAAGAATTCATACCTGATTTTGAATGTCTGATGGAGATTTTGAGTCTTGTAGTAGTTCAGATCATCTCAATTTGCACATTATCGTCTGATATTTCTTGGGATCGTCTCAAATCATAGAAGGTCATCTGAAATAGGATAGAATCGCCTAAAATCTGACAAATTCATCATACGAATCCGTCAGAAACCTGCAATCATAGAAATAGACACAAAATACCAAATATGCAAATGCAAAAGCAAGGGATAATGATAGAAATAACAACAAACATGCCTAAATAATAGTTTCTAATAAAAAATGAGGAAATGCAATAAATTTAATGATTGATTTTACCTTTATCATGCAATTATGCTAAATGAGGTGAACTCCAAGATGCATAAAACATAATAACTTAAAACAGTGCAGAAATATGTTATGGAAAATATAGAAAAGCTTAAGAAAATGCGAACTCTAAACTCGGACTGCACCCAATCTAGACTACATTCAGGATCGTCTCCAATTGTACGAAATTGTCCAAAATTTTCCGAGATCGTCTACGGTGATCCAAGCTAGATTCGACCAAAAAATAGTAGAATTCCTGCAAAATACCAAAATGCAAGCAATAATGCGAGGGAATAAGGAGCTAACTCTGCAATGAAATCCTGTCAACAAAGGGGTTGGGGGTTCAGGGAGAATCAACAAGAATTAGGCAGGGAGGCAGGGAGGTAGGGAGATAAACTAGAAAAAACCTAGTTTATATAGGATTAAAAAGAGGTTTGGGAGGTTGGGGATCATCCCAATCTGGGAGATCTCCAATAAGGAAATCTCCAACTGCGCAGACACGCTTCTGCCCGAGTTTGAGAGGTTATTGAAACATAAGCTAATTATGAAAATTTGATTTTGGGACAAAATCGTTTGGACGTTCTGTTCCAGACGAATTCGTCAGATCGGGGACGATTTTGTCTAATCTGCGACGATATCGTCCAACGGTCAAAACAAATCCTAAAAATGGCACGAAAAATGGGGAAAGCGGGTAAAATGTGGTTTAACGAGCAGTTTAGGGGTTGAAATTCAAATTTTAATATTTTATCTTTTTACTAAGGTTTTAACCGTGCCAATTTTAGGGTGCTACATTTTTCCCCCTCTTTAGCGAATTTTTTGAAGAAAATGCGTTAAAGACGAGTTTTTCTTGTTTTACGAGAAAGCAAAAATGTACTCAATTTTTTAGACGATGATTCTTGGTCGAATCATACGAATGCTGACTTATGGTGCCCCCTCCGTGTTTTTACCCAAATCGAACGTTTGAGGTAAAAACGCGAAAAAGCAAAATTTAAAATGCTGAGTTTTTTAAATAAAATTAAGAAAATAGGGTAAAACCCTAATTCATTTGTACTATTCACTTTGACCATTCCAGAGTTCTGTAGAAAAATATGGTGGAGACAGCGCACAGAGCGACAGAGGTCCGGTGCGGGCTACTAGTAAGGATCTAATCCTAGTAGATTAGGTTTAATGTAACTTTATGCAAGTTATTTTGATTTAAATTTGATTGTTTGGGGCATCACGACCGTTTTTAGGCCGTCGATGTCGTCGGGACAAAATCGTCTTGATTTCATCAAAATCATCCCTAGATCGTCGATTTCGTCTGACAACGAAATCGACGATTTCATCCTCACAAAAGACGATTTTGCCAAATTGGAGACAATATCATCCAATGGTGGACGATATCATTTTAAACTTGATTTTAAGTTGTTTAATTTGCATGCTTGAGTTATTAATGATTTTGTTGTTTTATTGTTTGTTTTGTAGAAGGGGTTACTAAAGAGCCAAGAATGGAAATACGGTGGGCTAAGAGATGACATAGTCACGCTTGACTAGGTAGAGCATGACCGACTTGGATTGGTCGGTCTACAGCATGTGGCAAAGATGCCACAAGTACCGACTAACATAGGGCTACTGATAGCCCTAGCAGAGAGGTGGTATCCGGGGTCGTCTTGCTTCTGGTTACCGACAAGGGAGATGGCTCCCACTCTAGAGGACGTATGGAGGATCATGAGGATCCCCATACAGGGATGGCTAATGACACATACGGCCAATCAGGGCCAAGTAATGATGAGGCTCACTGGAGACCCTAGCTTCGCCCTGGAGAAGGGCGGAGTGAACATCGAGTCTCTATGGCAGATGCCTGGGGCATCTAGGCTGACATAGGTTTTGGTAGGGGTTATCGGTGGCTTATTGTTGTGCCACCAGAGTGGATGCAGACTACCGTGGGTGCTCTCAGACATAGTCTGTGACATGAGAGACCACGGGTATAGATTTTCATGGGGCAACTTTGTTCTTTGCCACTTGTATAGGATCCTGCATGGGGTCGTATACAAGGGAGGTCGATGTCTAGTCTTGACATCGTTGTTGTAGGTTTGGTGCTAGGAGCACATTGTGGTGCGAAGGCCGATAGGGCTCCCATTGACAGGTGTTGACCGGGAGAGACCCCGAGTTTTCTATTGGTGGCTACAAAGAGGGTCACAGCGGTGGATAGATCTACCGATGTCACGGAGGTTGCTAGATGACCTCATCCCAGACCAGATCACCTAGAGGCCATGGCGAGAGCACCTCGGGTGGGCAGAGGATGGGCAGGAGCTGGCTCGCATCAGGCGAGTCTGTTGGTTGAGGATGGAGCGGGGAGAGGTAGAGCTCCACCACTATGATCGGGTACTATGACAGTTCGGTCTACAGTAGGGGATCCCTTCTCTCAAGGATTATGAGTACTCTCGGACTATTCAGGATAGTACTACACTGAGCGGGGCTCTAGATATGCAATGATTCTGGAGTCAAGACATGAATGATGCCCCCATCCAGCCAGTGGATGGTGACGATGTTAGGGTTGTTGATGGCTACGACACCTGGTACGTAGGCATCCGCCCTCCTTGGATGATGAGGGCACAGGGTCCAGTGCATGCTGTGGTGTACCAAATGGGGAGGCGATGGTAGGCTGCTATTGAGGCAACGCAGAGTCGCGAGGGAAGAGAGCAATGGCGGATCCCACAGGAGAGACACCAAAGGATGGCACGGGCTCCATAGAGGCCATGGGAGATAGGGCGAAGGGAGGAGAGACTCCCTTCATAGTAGAGGGAGAGACCACCATCGCCCGATAAGGGCAAGGATGTGGATGTAGGGGAGAGCAGCGAGATGGCGGCTCTTCGAGCTGAGGTTGCTCGTCTCTGGGCTTAGGTGCAGACACTGCAAGATGAGGCTACATGGCTCAGAGCTCGGGGCGGAGGGGTGAGCAGGGATGATCTATCATGGTCTATTGCTCAAACCACATTCTACCAGGGGTTATACTATCACATGGTTCTAGAGAACCGGATGGTACCACTGCCAGCCCCTATTGCAGAGCCGGTCATGATGGGATCGTCGAGGACATCCTCACGATCGACGACGAGGACCTGAGATACAGCCCGGACCTCTATGGGACCACCTCCTCCACGTCAGGGTGGGGGAGGAGATGAGGCTGAGAGCTTGAGGGCTTCTCGAGGCTAGGTGTCTATGGACTATAGATTTTGTAGAGATTGTTTGAGAGGATTGAGTATGTCAGGGTATAGATTGTGGCATACCAATCCAGTTTTGATATGATGTAAATAATTTTTGGATATATATATGATCTTATTTTTGATGATATGACTTGTTCATATGTTTTTATGATGCTTTACTATTTGAATTGTTTGCTTATTGGATTGAGGATTCATATAATTATGTCGTTTTGAAATATTATAATTTTGATGTCATGCTGTAAGATTTTAAATGAAATAATCTGATGTAAACAATTGGTGGTTGTGGTGTGATTTGATAAAAAATAAAAGGGACTTCTAACAATAATTTCAAAGGACATTGTCACTATTATAGACCATTTCATGGAGTCGCCGCTCACTCGGTCGTCAAGCTAATCCCAATATAGAAATATTGTTAAAAGTAAAAGAGTGCTTAAGAGACTGTCTTAAGACTTTGTGTTGTAATGATGGAGATAATTATGGTTTGATGATTTTTTTTTAGATTTTCATAAAAATAGTATGCATGAAAATATGATGTTGCTAGGCATAAATTCCTAAGTGTGATAAAATTGTGAACAATTCCTTTAGAATTTATACCATGGGTGCAATATTGAATTTTGAACATAATGTCATGAAATAGAATAGGTGTTTGTTTGTTTGTAAAGCATAATTGTGTAACATAATGATGCAAGTCACATGTTTTGATGAATTTTGTTTTAAAATAAATGGAAAAGAAAATTAGAATGATGGTTTGCGCTAGGCATAGAATTATAGGTATAAACTTATACCATCATCGCGAAATCCAAAGAAGAAAATAGATTGTTGGTTTTATTGCAAGATGCATTTTTGACTTTTGATAAACAGAAAAATAATAATATAAAAATTTTGTTTGAAATTATTTTTGAGATTTTATGAGAAGATGTATGTAATTGCTTTTATACAAAACAAAAATTCTGAAATAAAAGGATAAAATTATTCCGAAAAGAGTTACAGAGATATTTTAAATTATCTCAAAGAGAAATGTAGATTTATAAGGAATCCTCATGTGCAAATGTGAGTTCATTACCAATCTTGATTTATCATAATGATACAAAATATCTCAAATACAAATGTGTGTGTGATTGTATTGTTCATTCACCAATTTTGAGCAAGATAATTTGATACAAGTAATTTGAATTAACCAAATGAATGTTCGTTGACCATGATTTATATGCATGTAACCGTACCATACTACTGTGTAAGTTAGGTTATCAAGAGCTAGCTAATCCATAAGCTAACAGAGGTCTATACAAAAGAAGGTCGCTAATGTGACAGACATATCACCATGCTAGGGATTACCCAAGGCCAAGCGGGTTGGGCACAAACCACCTGTTATGGGGCTTACCTCACAATTTTCAAATAATTGAGAATTCCAGGGATTCAAGCTCATTCACCCTTCTTTTCTTTTCAAGGGGTAGGGAAAGGAGTTTATTGTATTTTGCTTTGGCTTTTCACTTTTGCTTCTCTTTTTTTTTTTTTTTGTACTTTTGTATTTTTGCTTGATATTTGAGATAATGCTGAAATATTGATGTGATGATTCAAATAACCTTTTGCTTTTTCTTTGTTTCTTGAACTTTCTTTTTCTTCCTATGCTAGGGATACTTGCTCGGATTAGCTGTAGAGCAAGGGATTTTTATTCTGGGTAGGGGTGAGCTTGTCCTTTTGTCAATTCTCAAAGATTCTAGACCATGTGCATGATAGGATAGCAGGGGAAACTTTTCGCTCAAGAAACCACTTCTACTATGTAGCATCATATTGAATGTGCAATGAAATCATTTTAATGTGAAGAGATATACTTGGTTCAAGTAAATGACAAGATCAGTTCTCTATGCTCAAAACTTTATTTAATTCAACTGTGGGCTTTGATATAAGAGAGATGAATAATCATACAAAATAAAATCAAGATATTTATTCATGTGAGTGTGAAAGTGTGGGATTCCAAATAAATGCTCATTTATCCAAAATAATTGAAAATATAACTACAAACTCCAAGAATTGATAGGTATATAAAAAGATGTTTTTGAAGATTTTGACACTTTTGATGTTTTTGTATTTGATTGTAATTGATGATTTGCAATAAGAAATACTATTACTGTTCTTTAAAAAATATATTTTGATAGAAATGGCTAAAAATGAAACAATATGCAAAATACAGTATATACAAATGATGAGATGACCCAATGTTTTATGCATAGTAGCGTTTGAGATGCATAATGTTCATAGGTTCTTTAAGTTCTTTACCATCTAAGGTAGATAATTTGTATGCTCCTGATCCAAATTTAGCATTGATGACATATGGTCCAAGCCAGTTGGGCTCAAATTTACCTTTAAGGTTTGTAGTTGCATTAGTATTTTTTTATTTTCTTTTAAGACAAGGTCACCGATATCAAAAGATCGAGGATGAACTTTCTTAAGATATGCTCTCTTAAGCTTGTTTTGGTAGGCGCGAAGATGCTCCAAAGCATTGATGCACTTTTCATATAGAAGTTCTAGCTGACTAAATCTGCCAGCATGATATTCATCCCCTACTTCAGTATCTTGAAGTAGTAGAGCTAAAGAAGGAACTTCTAATTCAAAGGGAAAAACGACTTCAGCACCATAAACCAAGACAAAAGGTGAAGTTCCAATGGGGGTTTGAACACTAGTTTGATAGGCCCACAAAGCAAGATATAACTGAATGTGCCAGTCTCGACCGGTTTTATTGACCAATTTTTTGAGAATTTTGATTAAGGTTTTATTAGATGCTTCTGCTTGACCATTACCCTGAGGATAATAGGGAGTGGACCAATGATGTTGAATTTTATATTTTTGACATAATTTCTTGACATATTTATTTTTGAAACAAGTTCCATTATCAGAAATGAGATTGGCAGGAATTCCAAACCTACAAATAATTTGATTAAAAACAAACTTGGAAACTTGTGTTCCAGTGCAAGAAGCTAATGGCATAGCTTCAACCCACTTCATGAAATACTCAGTGGCAGTTATGATGAATTTGTGTCCATCAGATGACATAGGGTTGATTTTTCCAATGATGTCTAGGCCCCATTTTGAAAAGGGCCAAGGAGATGAAATAGCCTGTAGCTCTTGTGCAAGCGCATGGACAAGGTCAGCGTGTTTTTGGCACTTGTCGCAATTTTGCACATAATTATGTGCATCAATTTCCATGGTAGGCCAAAAATATCCTATCCAAAGGAGTTTCTTAGCAATGGCGCTACCACTAAAATGTCCCCCACAAGATCCATTGTGGGCTTCATTCAAAGCTGATCTGGATTCTTCTAAATTCAAACATCTCAATAAGATGCCTTCAAAAGATCTTCTATACAAGGTATTACCAATAATCACAAAGTGACTTGCTTGTCTACGTAATAACCTACGCTGGTTGCTAGTGCAACCATCAGGGAAGGTTCCTTTTTGCAAAAAATTAAATATATCAATATACCATGGTTCAGGAGTTGTTTCGTTGATGACAAACACATCCAAAGGTTCTAAACATGATTTGCTTGAAGCGGGTTCCTAGATTCGACGAATAATGATGGTAGCATATTCATCGTCTAACTCCAATGGTAAAAGAGATGCAGTTGCAACCATAGCATCAACCACACGATTGCTAGTTCGAAAAATAGCTTCCAAAGTAACTTTATCAAACAAGGATAACAACTACAAAACATATGCTTTATATGGGTGTAATTTATCATCTCTTATCTGATAAACACCATTGATTTGATTTATGACAAGTTGGGAGTCACTGAAAACCAATAAACTTTTGATTTTCAATGCCAAGGCAGCTCGTAATCCAAGGATAAGAGCTTCATATTCAGCAGTGTTATTGGTGCAAGTAAATGTTAATTTGAAGGACAAAGGAATAAGATGTTTTTGTAGAGATATTAAAATAATACCCGCACCAGCCCCACTCATGCATCAAGCTCCGTCAAAGTATAAGGACCATTACTCTGAATGGTCTACCTCTAGTTTAAGGCATTCATCAGGAAACTCAATGATGAGGGGATGAGTAGATTCTAAGGGTGCAACAGCTAATTGATCTACTATGATTTGACCTTTAATAGAATTTTGTCCTATGAAGGTGAGTTCAAATTTTCTTAGCGCAAGAACCCACTTGGCTGTGTGACCAGATAAATACGGTCGACTCATGAGATATCGCAAAGGGTCGAATTTGGCAATAACATACGTTTTCTGACTGAGCATATAATGTCGTAGTTTCTGTGTAGAAAATACGATCGCTAGACATAATTTCTCTAATATGGTATAACGAGTTTCATAATCGATTAAGGTTGTGCTAATGTAATAATTAGCACGTTCTTTCTTCTCATCATCAAGCTGAGCTAACATAGCTCCTAAGGCAGAATCAGAAGCAAAAATGTACAAGATAAAAGGATGATTAGATCTAGGTGGGGAAAGCACTGGAGGTTTGAGGAGATATTGCTTAAGGAGTTTAAATGCTTCTTGGCATTCGTTGTCCCAATGAAAAGAGACATCTTTCTTAAGAAGCTTAAGAAAGGGTCCAATTTTGTCTGCTAACTTGTCGATGAAATGACGAATAGCTTGAAGCTTACCTTGTAAACTTTGTAATTCTGATATATTTGTGGGTGCGGGCATATCCGTGATAGCTGCGATCTTGAGAGGGTCAATTTCAATGCCACATAAAGAAACTATAACCCCTAATAATTTATCGAACTTAACTCCGAATATGCATTTAGCAAGATTTAGTCGGATAAGATATTCCCTTAACCGATCAAATACTTTCCTTAAGTCATTTAAATGATCATCTTCTTTGATGGAACGAGCTATGATATCATCTACATAATCATGTAGGATATCATGCATCATGTCATGAAATATATAAGTCATGGCTCGTTGATAGGTTGCGCCTACGTTCTTTAAACCAAATGGCATCACTTTCCAACAAAAGGTTCCCCAAGGGGTAATAAAGGCTATTTTGGCCTGATCTTCAGGAGCTATTCTGATCTGATTATAATCAAAAAATCCATCCATTAAGGATATCATTCCACTTCCAACAGTAAATTCAATGATCTGATCCATGTTGGGAAGAGGAAAATCGTCTTTAGGGCATGCAGCATTAATGTCTCTGAAATCGGTGCAAACCCTAACTTTAGTGGCTTCTTTCTTAGTTACTAGAACTACATTTGAGATTCATTTGGCATAGTCAATGGCTTGTATAAAAATGACTTTCAACAAATTTTCTAGTTCTCCTTTGACTAGTAAGGCCACTTTGGGATGCATTTTTCTGAGTTTCTATTTAACAGGTTTAGCATCTGGATGGACTACTAGATGATGCATAACTACAGAAGGGTCCAAACCTGGCATGTCTTCATATGTCCAAGAAAAGACATCTTCATAGTCTTTAAGAAATGAAATGTATTTATCTTGTTTTTCTTGACTTAATTCTGATCCAATATTGATTATGTGAGGGTTATGTTCGGTTCCAATGTTAATTTTTATAACATTTTCAACTTCCATATGTAAATCTCTCTCAAAATTAGGTGGGGTGGATGAAACACCCAATTCTTGTAATTCTTCCAAGGTTAGCTTGGATAATTCATCTTGAGGAGTCGAAGCCTCAAGCTGGGCTATACTAGGTATAGAGCCATCAAAATAAAATTCATTATATAACAATTCCTCAATGGAAATATCATGAAAGATATCTCCCTCCAACTCATCGTCGGATTCGGCAATCATTTTAGGATAGGCTATGGATAGCATGTTGCAGGTAGAAGAATTATTCTTTGGACACAAAGAATCTTGTTTATCTAGATAATCTTGATAACATACGAGATGGTCATCATCCTCAAATGGAAAGGGCTGACATTTACTAGAAAATAGGCCCACACCACAGCAGGTAGGCCACGGTTCTACCTCGAAAGGTTCTTTCATACCATTTTGGAAAGGTCCCAAACCTTTCCCTTTATATCCCAATTTAAGCATTATGGGCTTAGCTTTAATATAATCATTAGCAAAATAACATCGAGCATACCCATCACAATGTGTCTTAATGTTTCTGGGTATTCTTCCCCAATCATATCCTTTATAAATAAAAGCACAACTCCCAACTTGGTAGATACTTCCCATAGGTTGTGGGAGGCCCAAGGTACGAGGAGAGGGTGGGAGTTTATTTAAAATGAGGGAAGTTTGCATAGCAGTGTTGGTTTCTTTTGATATAAGAATTTTAGATAAATCGGGTAAGAGCTCATCAGTAAGAGCATAAGAGGTAGAAGGAACATTTCCTACATCATTGGGTGTAGAAAGGATGCCAGTAGTGGATGTAGATGTCATAGGGATATTGACGGGTGAATCTAGAGGTATGGAAGATATAGGAGTAAAACAGGAAGCATTGGGTGTAGGTTTAGGCTCTTTTCGAGGTCCTAATGTGGTTTGTTCAGAAGATGGTTGAGCTATATGTATAGGTGTAGTTGAAGGAGTAGATGAAGTTATGGGTGTGTGTTTCACACGTTTGGACGGATGATAAGAATTAGGATGTGTGGATGACAGGGCAGGGTAAAATTGCACTCCAACAAGTTCTATCAAAGCACACATATCAAAGGGTCTAGGATCACCATGAATGGTAACCAACTAATTTTTAAATTTGAATTTAACACACTGATGTAAAGTGGAGGGAACCGCTCGCATCGCGTTGATCCAAGGGCGACCCAAAAGTATATTGTACGATGTAGGGCAATGTACAATAAACACGATCGTATCTAGGGTTCTAGGATCAACTTGCAAGGGTATAGTAATGACTCCACATGTTTCTTGTGTCTCGTCATTGAAGGCTTTGATAATCATATCCGTTATTTTTATTTCGTCACTTCTAAACCCAAATCATTGGTAGAAGTCAAAAGTGCAGATGTTTAAAGATGAACCATTATCAATCAAGACTCGTTTAATAGCTACATCTCCAATTAGGGCAGTAATATATAAGGGATTATCCTTATGTAAACTATGTTGTGGTATATCTCTATCTTGAAAGTCAATACAATCGACTTCTCGAGTGATGATAGTATTGGTCATGGCTTTGTAGACACCAAAACAACACCAATCCGATTATGTGACTGCAAACACTGATCGCTTTGACAAACACAGCCCCCAGGGCAGCCCTCAGAGGTCAAACAATGGTCCTAACCACTTTCATAGCAATTTTGTAAGGTCAAGAGGCAATTTGGTACATTTAGACACTTTGCTCAGTATTCGTCTCACCCAGGGACGAATTCAAAATGGAATCCGTCTCACCTAGAGACGAATTCTGAATTCGTCTCTGGTAGGGACGAATTCTGAGTTTAATGGGCAAAAAGAAGAATGGCGCCAAGTGGCAGCCCGAGACAGTCGCTTGATGACTCCTGCCTCGCACGCGTGTGTGGGTGGACAGATAGGCCGTTAGAGGACTGTCACAAGGGCAGCTATGAAAGCCCAAGTCATGGAGGACTCCCCTCCCTCATGGGAAGACTTGACTGCCACATGGCACCTATGACCAACACATGGCGCTTATGCTTCCCTCTCAAAAGAGACCCCATGGGTCTATAAAAGGTGGGACTTTTCTCACCCAAAGGGACAGATTGGAGGCGATTTCAAGCAACGAAGTGTTGTCCGATTGATTACCCACTTGCATCCTTTTGATTCACCTTCTCACATCCACTAATCTCTTTCGCAAGGGAGGTTATTGGGTGGCTTTTGGAAGCGTGGATCCAACCCAAACCCAACATTTGACCACCTTACACCACCAATTCGTAGACATCCCAATCCTAAGAGGTTTTGGGCCCATCCCTAGTGGATTGGCACCGAAATCAAGTGCCAACGGTGGGAGGCCCACTGGGGCACCCCCGCACTTTTCTAAGTTTTATTTTAAAGCATTCTAGATTATTGTTTCAGGTTGCATCTCATGTTATTCTGTTTGGTTAACTCATAGCTTCAATTTCATAACATTTTGATCATATTTTATCATGCCTTTTGTCGCTTTGTTGTCCCACTAACTTGCAGGTGGCGATATCAAATTCTCGAGGATAGAGGCCAAATTGGGAGAATCCGACCATCTGGGTCGTCCCAAAATGGCCCCAATTACATAACCCCCCTCGTTTGCAGGTGTTTTGGAGGTCTCGAGATTCGACATTGGAGCAAGCATCGGGTCGGCTTTTCCAACACGAAGAATTCGTCCCACCCAGGGACGAATAGCGATCGAATTCGTCCTGCCTGGGGACGAATTCCAGTTGAAGGTAGATTGGCCGACTGTCTCGATGGCAGTGGCCCTCTGGTGATTTTTTCTGTCCTCTGTCAAGTTTTCAGGCCATTTGGACTCACTTTACCCACTGTTTCATACAAATGTTTACATGCATCTTTTGGCGATTTTAGAGAACAAACACTTACTATTTGCAACAGGTGCTACTGACATCTTTGTTGTTTCTTTGTTCGCAGGAGGAGCATCAGAGGTGAAGGACTCATCAACATCAGCGACGGCATCATCTTGGCCCGCCCATTTCAAGTGTGGGCACGTGGAAAGAGGAACCTTAAGTCTCGATTGTAATCAAATTCTTTTAACGCTCCTAGCCCCTGAAAAGGGAGGAGGCATATTTGTAACAGAGATCAAGAGAATTTAATGAAAGGGCTGTGTTTTCTCCATTTTCTTGTATCTCATTTCAATGCGTCTCTTTCATTTCATGCATTCTACATTTCTAGGACTTAAGCGTATTTGATTTTGAATGCATCGCAATTAGTGTTTCCTTCGCCCGAAATCTCGTGCTTTCAGTGGCGATCACGGTGGGACCCTCGTTCCCTGGTTTTTAAAATCATAGAAACTGATTAAATTTTTGTGTTTTGTGCTTGACAGGTACATTTTTTTGTTGCAGATCGTTATTCGTCTCTCGATCGTGACGAATTCTTTATCGTAATTCGTCTGACCCTGAGACGAATTCAAATTCGTCTCTCGGTGGGACGAATTCTGTTCTAAAATTCGTCTCACAGAGGGACGAATTCTTGCCTGTGGATTTTCAGAGCAAAAATTCAGAAGCAACCGGTCCAGGCAGAGAAGAGGTAGGGATTTTTATAATCTCTGTTAAATTTTTTTGTTTTTGTTCCTGTTCTTTTGATTGTTTTCATTTTATCCTACATGCTTAGGGAAAGTCATTTATGCTTGTTTCATTTTTGCTAAATAAAATGAATCCCACACACTTCACGCAATAACTTTAAACCAAGGAGCCGGTCGTAAGACCCCAGCCCTTGAGCAAGACCAACGATGGGTTCATCACCACCTTGGCTTAGCTTTGCATCCATTTCCTCGATTGTCACTATTGTTAGGCGTAAATCCCGATGAAAGCTGACCGAGTGTCACTGGGGTGATTCCCATGCGCGCGAGGATAAGTCTTCTATGGTAGGTGCCATTAACAGGACAATCCCCCTTTCGTACCGCCTACGTACCATGTACCATCTGCTCTCACGTACCTATAGTCTCCCTCTCGTAAGGGCGGGTATATAGAGAGGTTGGTATATCGGCCTCGGTAATGGTATATTGAAGGGGCGACCATTTTGGGAGTCATATGAGCCTTCATTATGCATTTAAACGTTCTTCAAAAACATTCAAAAACAAAACCAAACATCAAAATGCACTAAACCAGTCTAGGACACACCATTAAATCTTTAAAAGAGATAATCACTGTTTGTGTATGTGTGTGTTCATTTCTGCTTAGTGTAACAAAAAGAAAAATCATCATAAACAAAAGATAAAAATCTACGCATTTTGTCATTTTCTCCAAAAGCTCCAAGGATTCCCGTAATCGCTTGGTCACTCCAAAATGCCCCAAAGGTGTCCATGAACCCTTTGGTCAACCCAAAATCACCCCAAATGTGCCCATAAGTGATGCGGGAGCATCCAACAAAATTTAGGAAATTTTACTTTTTTTTCCTAAATTTTAGTGCATCTTGCCGGGGCCATAACTTCTCAACCGTAGCTCCGATTGACTTGAAATTTTACAGGGAGTTAGTTGGGATAATTTTAAACAAATATGATTCCCTAGAATCCTATTTTCCCAAAAAAGTCAGTTTTCGGGGCCAAATTCCATCATCTAGTGCCCCGAAATTAGGTTCTAAAATTGTGTGCCCAATTTTTTACACTTTTTGAGCTGTTCGGATGTCAATATCTCCTAATGTATTTAGAGCTAGGACTTGAAACTTCATTTTTGTCTTATCTACCATAAGAGGGATGCACACGCCAATTTTGGGCCCCATCTGACTCATTTTAATTTTTAGGGTTTTCTAGAGAGACATCGTCATGGTGCTCACCCGCAGCCAAGCCCAATCACGGGCGGAGGCTATGGGGAATGTCCAAGGAGGCACGAGTCATCTCCATTACAATCCCAAGGATTTGGTCATACCACCTTGGTGACCTAACACACAAGGAAGACCCCTCCACACCTTAACGGATAGGGACTATAGGGGCACCCCTTCTAAGAGCACTTCTGTTCAGCATAGCACGCAACACACACCCTTCCATGAGGGGTACATTCATAGGAGAGCTCCCTTAGATGTTCGCTATGAGCGGTCACCACGCGATGAAGCGATAGAGAGGCACACCGTCCATTTGGAGGGACAACATGGATATGGCGTCCCTTCTTTACCTCCCATCAGAACAGAAAGACAAAATCCAGAGCGTAGGGCTCTTCACACAGGGCGAGCTCACTCCGCCCGCCCCTTTCACACCCATGAAAGGGAGTACGAGGAAGATCATCACATTCCTCGAAGACAACATACAGCGCAGGAACCTTGCGCTTCTGCACCAGCTGGATATCATGATCATACATCGAGGCCAGAGCCTCGAGTAAATGTCGCCTACCTCGACAGAGGGAAGCGACCCATTGAAATTTTAGATCATCAAGATCGAGGCAAACACATAGGAGAAACATTCAAACCTCCCCGAGAAAAATAGGGTAGACCAAATTGACCCGATAGTCGCCGGACATGCCACCCGTCAAGCCCAAATCACGCGGCTTAAACAAAGTCATCAGGAGATAGAGTATCGACACCGCTTGGATAGAGAGCGCATGCAACGCGAATCGGATGAGTTACGCTATGAACTACCCGATAGGGGGCCAACCCCTCGCACCCAAAGAGCCAAACAATATGAGAGGCATAATCCGTTGGTGCAGGACAGGTCTCCACGACCTCGTCAAGCTTTGCCTCCGAGACCTTATAGACCCGAGAGGGAAGCCACTCCCCGAAACAATGATGGGTACCCTCAGCAGGGACCCAATCAGGGTCATAGGTCTCGCCTAGAGACTCCTCAAGAATTTTATGAGGAGTACGAACTAGAAATAGAATGGGCCGAAACACCCCATCAAGGCGGGAGGGCTGCCAATCGACCACCCCTCCATAGGCCTCCAGTCTTCCATAACGCACAACGGGAGCAAACAAAAGAGGAGGAGATAAAATCTTTAGATGCATACAAAGCGCTATTAGAGCGTTTGGAGTCTGTGGAGACAAAAACTTCTGGGCATCAAAAGCCCACGTTACGTCAACTCCGCAGTCATCCAGGTGCATCCCTCAGTGCCAACACCTCTTTACCCCGAACACTTCAAGTTGCCTCAATTGGCAATCTTTAAAGGTGAAGAGGACGCACAAGAACATGTCACAAGGTTCCTAAGTCAATGCTTCGGCATCCAAGATAATGATGCATTGTTGCTTAGGACATTCATAACCACATTCGCAGGCCCCGCCTCGGATTGGTTCACACAATTACCCAAACACAAGCATAAGCAACCTAGATCAATTAGTAGATGCGTTTCTTGAACGCTTTGCCTTCAACACAAGGAAGAAGGCATCACTGAGTGATCTGGCTAGCCTCAAGCAATTTGAGGAAGAAACAATGGCAGCATATGGGAATCGATGGAGAGCTTTGCTTTCTAAGTTACCTTACCGTCCCCCTATGTCTGATCTCACACAGATGTTCACAAAAAGTTGCTTGAAATCGATCTCTGGGCTATTGCAGCTGTAGCAATACGCCAGCTTAGAAGAAGCTTTGGCACAAGCCAGAGTTATAGAAGAGATCAAAATAGGCGAAGGCGCAATCGCCAAGCCTAAAAAGAAAGAGTGGAATAAAACCACTAAGACCGGGACAACGCAATCACAACACGCCGTGGTTAACCAAGTTGCGATAAATGTTCCCACGCCCGTGCAAGAAATGCAGCCCCAAAAGGCTAATTACCGTGCAAGGGCCTCCTGGTTATGAAAGAGATAATAGAAGGCAGGAGCAGAATCAGCAGCGTCGCCCTAGGCGACAATTCACCCCTTACACGGAGTCCAGGGACTCCCTATTTGACCGCTTGTCAGCGGCAAATTTAGTCACTCGCGCAAAATCCAAACTATAGACCCTAACGCCCCTAAGCCTAGGGGGACAGAGGGAGGAGATTGTAATTGCAGATTCCAAGGCGCAGAGGACACGACTTGGATGGGGGGTGGAAATTCAAAGAATTAATCCAAGATTTGATCGACAATAGAACATTGGCCAGGGACAACCCCATAGCGCACCAAATAATCAACAAAAGGGGGTATTCAAGGACCCCCCCCCCCCCCCCCACGAAAAAGCAAAACCTCTCCATTAACGAAGGTGCACGAATCTTCCCATGCAAGGATTTGTGGGAATGATTAGTATAGTGACAAGGAACAAAAAGTACCCAGCAGCTTGCCCCCGAGGTAGCTACGAGGGAAGTTTCGACAACATCGCAGCCTCAACAACGCCCAACGCAGCTTGCCTCCGCCTAGACCCGAGGTCACGATACGGACCAAACTCACGCAGAGTTTGCGGACCACATCGGCTAGGCTGTCCATTTACGAGCTTATTCAACAGTCAAGACCCCATAGGGAAGCTCTTATGGACATTTTAAAAGCCATCGAATTACAACCTCACGAAGCAAATTCTTTCAACAACTTCGTGGGACATGTGAAACGATGTACGGAGCCGGTCATCACCTTCAGAGAAGATGAAGTCAAAACAATATCGAATGACATGGCAGATCCACCCTTGCACGTTATCGCACGGGTCAACGGGATCCCGTACAAGAGAGTGTTGGTAGATACTGGCTCGTCCAGTAACATCATTACCACTCGAAGCCTTAAAACATTTGAAGCTGCCAGCCTCTCACATCATAGCCTCCACGTACACACTACGAGCTTTCAACGATGCAATATGCTCGACAGTCGGCACAGCTTGTTCTGCCTCGTCCGGGTAGGACAAAAGACAATACCTACATTGTGCCATGTGTTGGAAGGCGAGATGGCTTATAATATACTCGCTAGGGCGGCCTTGGATCAGGGACATGAAGTGTGTCCCTTCGATCGCTCACCAGTGCTTAAAGTATGCTTTTGAAGGAGAAATACATGTAGTCCCAATGGACTTAGAGCCCTTCAAGTATTGCAATGCGGTACAATTCATGCCTCAATCGACCCTCCCTTCAACGCATTTGGATTTCCAGTTAAATCCATCTAAACAGGGTCCAATACCGTAGGCACCACTGGTGACCAAATCAACAAAATCCCAGCCAGGTGAGTCTTCATCATCTTCTCCTTCATTATCAATGCCACTTGCCATGGCCAAACAGAAGGACAAGGGAAAACAGATCATGGAAGAGGCTAAGCCCCTAGAAGAGGGGTTGCCCACAATTTCAATGGTATCAATAGAAGAAACACCTCACACAGCAGAAGCGGAGACTCCTAAAATGCCGAACATGGAATGGACTCAGGAAGGACTCCCGTTTCCTCCCACCCAATCATCAACAATCACTGTCGAAATGGCCAATACGGGCCTGGGGGGATATTTAGTGCAAAATGTTGTGGCAACCCCCGCATTGGAGTCAGTACAAGACATGGGAAGACCTCGCCTTCCCATAGGGACAGTTGTTCCTCTAGGCTACCCACCAAACCAGATGAATTTTGTGTATGGGGGCCTTGATCATGGTCTTGAACCATGCAAACAAAAGGAAGCAGACGAAGAGCCTTTTGTTGAAAACATCAACTATCTCGTCAAACCCGGACTTTGCCCTAAAATATCTCGGCCAATGCAATTGGCATGGATACGGGCTAGGCAGTTATGAGCAAGGGATGCGGGTCCTTTGCCAACCAAGATATCAGATGCCATATGATAAGTCAAGAGTAGGGTTCAACCACCCCCTACCCTTAGACATCTTGGTCAAAAATATGCAAGGCCTAGAAATAGGCAACAAGGGGGGATTGGCACCAGATCTTTATGCCAACCCGAATACAGAATATACATTGGGAGATTACCTCCCATGGTCAACAAACACCCTTGGCAACAGTAGTAATCCCTCTCCTTTGCTAGAGAGAGGTGAAAGTTCGGAGATTAATCCTCAAAGAGAACATCAACGGCTTCTAGACATATTTTTGAAGCTATTCCCCTTAGAGGTTCCAGCTGAACCAACACAGTGTCAAGAGAATCAGGTCCCTCCACCAAGAGTGGAACAACCACAATGGGACCAGATTAACTTGCTGGAACAAGGAGAGCCCTCAACGTCGCAAGCAATAGTTGCTGAAGAGAATGAACATTTTTGGGTCTCCGAAAGTGATTCAGAAGATGAGACTGAGATGGACTATCTCAGACATGCGCGACGGCATCATCGCCCTTTAACTCATGAAGATCTAATGGGACAGATGGGCATACTACTAGGGCATGAATGGTGGGTAGACCCTGCAAGGTGGGACCAA
This sequence comes from Wollemia nobilis, assembly GCA_028583015.1. NCBI lineage: Eukaryota > Viridiplantae > Streptophyta > Pinopsida > Araucariales > Araucariaceae > Wollemia > Wollemia nobilis. Next base: position 1,772,760 of record JAQPPZ010008665.1, read on the forward strand.
GTATTGGATCCATGGCTCCAAATCCACGATGAGCACCGTCCACCCCGAGATCCCATCATGACATCAGTACCAAGGGAAGACCCCGTCTTCCTATCAACACATAGGGCCGATCCGTTCATGCCCGTACCTCCAGAGCCAGATCCAGAGCGCAAAGACCATCAAGATGGGGGTACCTCTATCCCTTGAAGAGCCATAATCCAAACCAAAAAGCTCCAAGGATTATCGCAATCACTTGGTCACCCCCAAAAGCTCCAAGGATTATCGCAATCACTTGGTCACCCAAAAAGCTCCAAGGATTATCGCAATCACTTGGTCACCCCAAAAGCTCCAAGGATTATCGCAATCACTTGGTCACCCCAAAAGCTCCAAGGATTATCGCAATCACTTGGTCACCCCAAAAGCTCCAAGGATTATCGCAATCACTTGGTCACCCCAAAAGCTCCAAGTATTATCGCAATCACTTGGTCACCCAAAAAGCTCCAAGGATTATCGCAATCACTTGGTCACCCCAAAAGCTCCAAGGATTATCCAAATCACTTGGTCACCCCAAAAAGCTCCAAGGATTATCGCAATCACTTGGTCAAAACCCAAAAAGCTCCAAGGATTATCGCAATCACTTGGTCACACCAAAAAGCTCCAAGGATTATCGCAATCACTTGGTCAAAACCCAAAAAGCTCCAAGGATTATCGCAATCACTTGGTCAAACCAAAAAGCTCCAAGGATTATCGCAATCACTTGGTCAAACCCCAAAATCTCCAAGGATTATCACAATCACTTGGTCAAAACATCAAATCCAAGGATTATCACAATCACTTGGTCACCCAAAAAGCTCCAAGGATTATCGCAATCACTTGGTCACCCAAAAATCTCCAAGGATTATCGCAATCACTTGGTCAACCAAAAAGCTCCAAGGATTATCGCAATCACTTGGTCACCCCAAAAGGCCCCAAAGGATTCTCGAAATCCCTTGGTCACCATCAAGAAAATTCAAAAAAAAAAAAAAACATCAAAAACAAAAAAAATTTGCATCTCATTTCTAGGCATACTCAAACTCATCAATAGAGAGCTCTTCTCGCACCTCATATTCATATTCACAAAAAATCAATCCATCAAAAATACAAAAATATGTAGCTGCATTAAGCATTGCATCCATACATTGCATATTTGTGGTCGTATAGGTCAAAGGCACCATAGGCTGTAATTGCTCTGCTAGTCCATCTTGTTCCACACTGTTCCATTTTACAAAAACAACAAAAACACCATGCATTGCTTTTACCACACTAGAGTCAGTGGTCTTTTAATGTATCAAGAGTTTTTCGTGATTCAGTCATCATTTTGCTCTTTAGCCATGTAATGTATCAAGTCAAACATATTTTACGAAGGTAGAGTTACACTTGAAATACACCTTGTTACGTAACATCCCAACACAAATTAAAACACATAAAACAATTCCTAAGTTGTGTGAACGAAAGATGAAACCTGCACGAGTAATCCAGGTCACCAAAAGCGAAACGGTTATCTTGCTCATCCCCCCGTGCGAATGACCCCAAGAATGCTCGAGAGTTGGCAAAAGGACAAGCATCCTCCCTACCCAATTCCCTAAGAATCCCTAGTTCTCAATAGTTGCAAAACATCAAAAATTTGCAAAACGTCAAAACTCAAATATTTGACATCATACAAGTGCACACATCAAACGGCACAAACGATAGTGATTTTCATCACTCCATATCCCCAATCCCTTGCTCAAAAGAAAAACAAATCAAAATAAATAGTGATCTTATCACTACAAACGAGCAAGTATCCCAATACAATTGAAGAAAAGAAGGGAGTTGAACTTGAATCCCTGGAACTCTCAAGCATTCTAATAGGTCATGAGGCAAGCCTCAGTACCGGTTTGGTTGATAGCCTATCAGTAATCGGCGGTAAACCTCTCGCATGACGATATATCTGTCACATTAACTTGCGTACAAATCAATGTTTGCATGTGGATGAGCTAGCTTACGGCATCCTGGATAACATCGCAGATTAATCTAACTGAATACAACAAAGGAGTTAGTGGAGCTAATTAGGTGATCCTCAGTACAGGTTCGGTTGAAAGCCCATCTGGAACTGGCGGTATCCTGATAAATACCACAATAATGAACTCAATTGCACACACAGGGATGTGAAATAGCTTGGTCAAAAACAAGTCTGATTAATACCTTGTTCAAAAGTCTTGTACGACAAAGTACAGTCGTCGCTAGTGAGTTAAAACCGTCTGAGTCTCAGAAAACCTTAGCTACATTTCTAAACCAACTGCGCTACTTTTCATCTTTGCAATACCATCAAAAAATACAAAAAAAGAGAAAAACCACATGTATACATACAAAGTCACGCATCACAGCAATCACCTAAAAACAAAATAAAAGAGTTCTAAACAGTCTATGGTGCCATAGCCAAACATCACAAATCCCATTCATCCATTTCATCTCTGCATATCACATATAAATCAAAAACATTTGCATTCATCATAGCATATGCATCCATCAAAATAAATCAACATGCATGCATCCATATTCATCAACCATCATGCATAAAATCAAAGAAAATCAAAACAACAAAAAAAATGCAACACAAAACCAACAATAAACATTGCCAGACACAAGTGCTCTTGCACTTAACCTCTTGGCATAGCAAAATTGATGTCGGGGTTTACATTGTCACTATCCTACTCCCGAAGAAGGCTACCATAGCCGGACCGCTCCACGGGAGGACGGATTTTTGACAATTTCATCCCCAAATGGTGTCACAAAAAACAACAAAAACAACAAAAAATGCAACACAAAACCAACAATAAACATTGCCAGACACAAGTGCTCTTGCACTTAACCTCTTGGCATAGCAAAATTGATGTCGAGGTTTACATTGTCACTATCCTACTCCCGAAGAAGGCTACCATAGCCGGACCGCTCCACGGGAGGACGGATTTTCGACAATTTAATCCCCAAATGGTGTCACAAAAAAAATCAAAACAACAAAAAAAATGCAACACAAAAACACAGCAATAAGCATTGCCGGACACAAGTGCTCTTGCACTTAACCTCTAGGCAAAGAAATTCGATGTCGGGGTTCAAATTGTCACTCTCTTACTTCCCCAAGAAGGCTACCATAGCCGGACCGCTCCATGGGAAGATGGGTTTTTGATGATTTCACCCCATTATGGCATCACCAAAAGGGTTAACACCCACCAAAAACAGGTCCAAATGTTGGAAAAATTGCACATTCTTAAACGGTAAAACATCTAAAGGCACCCTTGCACAAGTCATCTTGGGTCAAGCGACTCATCGTTTTTCTCATGAAGGTCATTCCCTCATCGATTCGTCGCTTGAGGGGGTAGTCACACTTAGTCACCAATCAACAATCACACACCCAATTAAGGAAAACGACATGCATTCAAAGAATCATTGACAAAGACAATCACGCTCCTGCTTGGGGCAGTAAACAAGCAACAATCGAATCAATCAAACACTTGGCATTTCGTGAATCATGAACACAAGGTTCCCCTGAGGATAAAAGGTTGCGCCCTTTGCCTAATCATGACTGATCAATGTCCAAGCTCAAGTCACACCTCACCAAAATAGGTTAACACTTGAAATCAAACTCCTTAGCTCGTCAGAAGCAAGGATTCAAGAATGCATGCCCTTTCCATGCTTGGGGCATCAAAAGTTGGTTAGGTTACCAAGAAACCCTAATCATTAGTGCTTTGGTTATCTATTTTTGCTCGACGCTGTGCTATGCACAACGCATCCCAAAAAGGGGCATCTGTAGACACCAAAACAAGCACCAATCCGATTATGTGACTGCAAACACCGATCGCTTTGACAAACACAGCCCCCAGGGGCAGCCCTCGGAGGTCAAACAGTGGTCCTAACCACTTTCATAGCAATTTTGTAAGGTCAAGAGGCAATTTGGTACATTTAGACACTTTGCTCGGTATTCGTCTCACCCAGGGACGAATTCAAAATGGAATCCGTCTCACCCAGAGACGAATTCTGAATTCGTCTCTGGTAGGGACGAATTCTAAGTTTAACGGGCAAAAAGAAGAATGGCGCCAAGTGGCAGCCCGAAACAGTCAGTTGATGACTCCTGCCTCGCACGCATGTGTGGGTGGACAGATAGGCCGTTAGAGGACTCGTCACAAGGGCAGTTATGAAAGCCCAAGTCATGGAGGACTCCCCTCCCTCATGGGAAGACTTGACTGCCACATGGCACCTATGACCAACACATGGCGCTTATGCTTCCCTCTCAAAAGAGACCCCATGGGTCTATAAAAGGTGGGACTTTTCTCACCCAAAGGGACAGATTGGAGGCGATTTCAAGCAACGAAGTGCTATCCTTTTGATTCACCTTCTCACATCCACTAATCTCTTTTGCAAGGGAGGTTATTGGGTGGCTTTTGGAAGCGTGGATCCAACCCAAATCCAACATTTGACCACCTTACACCACCAATTTGTAGACATCCCAATCCTAAGAGGTTTTGGGCCCATCCCTAGTGGATTGGCGCCGAAATCAAGTGCCAACGGTGGGAGGCCCACTTGGGCACCCCCGCACTTTTCTAAGTTTTATTTTAAAGCGTTCTAGATTATTGTTTCAGGTTGCATATCATGTTATTCTGTCTGGTTAACTCATAGCTTCAATTTCATAACATTTTGATCAGATTTTATCATGCCTTTTGTGTCGCTTTGTTGTCCCACTAACTTGCAGGTGGCGATATCAAATTCTTGAGGATAGAGGCCAAATTGGGAGAATCCGACCATCTGGGTCATCCCAAAATGGCCCCAATTACATAACCCCTCTGTTTGCAGGTGTTTTGGAGGTCTCGGGATTCGACATTGGAGCAGCATCAGGTCGGCTTTTCCAACACAGAAGAATTCGTCCCACCCAGGGACGAATAGCAGTCAGAATTCGTCCTGCCCAGGGACGAATTCTAGTTGAAGGCAGATTGGCTGACTGTCTCGATGGAAGTGGCCCTCTGGTGATGTTTTCTATCCTCTGTCAGGTTTTTAGGCCATTTGGACTCACTTTACCCACTATTTCATACAAATGTTTACATGCATCTTTTGGCGATTTTAGAGAACAAACACTTACTATTTGCAACAGGTGCTACTGACATCTTTGTTGTTTCTTTGTTCACAGGAGGAGCAACAGAGGTGAAGGACTCATCAACATCAGCGGCGGCATCATCTTGGCCCGCCCATTTCAAGTGTGGGCACGTGGAAAGAGGAACCTTAAGTCTCGATTGTAATCAAATTCTTTTAACGCTCCTAGCCCCTGAAAAGGGAGGAGGCGTATTTGTAACAGAGATCAAGAGAATTTAATGAAAGGGCTGTGTTTTCTCCATTTTCTTGTATCTCATTTCAATGCGTCTCTTTCATTTCATGCATTCTACATTTCTAGGACTTAAGCATATTTGATTTTGAATGCATCGCAAGTAGTGTTTCCTTCGCCCGAAATCTCGTGCTTTCAGGCTTCAGGTTGAATATTTTGTGGTACCATCATTTGGCTTAATGTGAGAATTAATTCATCCATATGGGTAGGAGAAGATCTTAAAAGATCCAAAAGGGAAATTCTAGCTGTAATGTTGGATAATTGTTCATTAATATTATACGGAGGCTTAGGTTGAACATTAGACATATGATTCCCTTTATTGGGATTTTTCAAAATAAATGGAGCTGATCCATCATTCTGAGTTTGATCCTGTTGAGAATTTTGAGCCTGTTGTCTGGTAACAACTTCGATGGTACCTACAATGTTATGTTGAGGACGATGAATTGGTCTCGGTCTAGCGTTTATGGCTTGTTCATTAGAAAGGAACTGATGAGAAGAGGGTCGAGTAGTAACTCTTCTAGGAAATGGTTCTTTCGAAACCATAGAATCTATGATAGGTTGAATAGGATCTGATTCATTTTCAGAACTATTCGATTGATTGGAGGTGATTTCCATGTCACTTTTAGTATCAGATTCTACATCACTAAAATCAAGTGTTTGCGTATTATATAGGGGTCTAGACGTAACTATGGATAAAGTTGTGTCAAATATTTGAGGATCAGGAATAGATAATTGTCCACTAATAGTCCCTACATATCGGGTAGGAGGGGGAACATTATGATGTTCGATTTGATTAGCCACCTCTTTACCATGCTTTGGTAAAGGATGTTGAAATATGTCCAATGATTGATTGGCATTCTGATTCTACCTTTGAGGGGTGTTCTTTGTTGGAAGGCTTGCACCTCCATCTCATTATTATCAATTAAATCTTGTATTTTATGTTTTAATATTTTGCAAGAGTTGGTAGTGTGTCCAAGTCCTCTATGGAAATCACAATGCAAATCAGATTTGTATCTGGGTATGGTTGGATCAGGTTCCCAGATAGCTGGTAATTAGATCAATCCTTGTGCTAGTAATTGGGGGAGAATGGTTGATAAATGTTGATTTAACCTAGTAAATTCTTGAGGTGGTTTATCAGGAGGTTTCAATATGAACTTCTCTGTTGTTTTCATAGTGTTAACATTGGCAATGTTTCTACTATCAGTGACTCTGTCACCCACAACTTGTTTATTTTTATACTGATTTCTGGATGTTTTCTCATCATCTTTCTTTATGAGCTGACCTCTTCTAATGAGAGCATCTTCCACCCTTCGTGCTAAGTCTATAGCTTGATCGAAGGTGGTCAAGGTAGTAGTTGATAATTCATAGGATAGTTGTTCTTGTAAATTATTGATAAAAATATCCAACATCTTCCAATAAGGTAACACAAAGTGTAGTTTTCTTATCAACTGTCTCCATCGAGCTAAGAAGTCAGTAAAACACTCATATTTGTCTTGTTTTAGGCTGTACAAATATTTAATGGTTACATGCCTTTCGATATAGGCACTAAATTGATGCACAAAAGACTCAACAGTCTCTTCAAAATTTCTCAAAGAATGAGTGGGTAGTTGATAATACCACTCCAATGCCATCCCCCCTAAGCTCTTTAGGAACATTTTTATTAATAGCAAATCATCATGTGATATGTCATGACATGCTATCCTAAACATACGAAGATGCTCTATGGGATCTTCGGTTCCTTTATATATAGGTAGGACAGGCATAGGAAAGTGTTTGGGATATGGTTGTGCTACAACTATAGGATCTAGAGGTTGACTACACATCTCTTGGTAATTGTACGAGGGACGTAGGGATCTATTTGGTCCATACAGGAGGTTAACTATTTCACCATGGCTTTCAGATTACCAACTTGCCCACCATATTGGTTCGGTGGTACATGAGCATGGGATTTGTGAGCGTAAGAAGGCGGAACATAAGGATTCGATGCTATGTTACTATTATGCAAATGATTGGTAGGAAGAGTATTATGAAGAAGATTTGTGGTAGCATTATGTTGTATCCCAGATTGTTGGAAATTAACATTTGGTTTTGTTTTAGGATTTTGTTGATTTAAGGTATATTGGTCGATAGCTTGGCAAAATAGAGCAGTGAATGAAGGTTTCTTTTGTGTAGGAATAACCCTTGGTTTGGTAACAAGCACTCTAGGTGGTTGGGTAACCTGTTGTTGTTGCATGTTCTAGATTATAGCAGCCATGTCCAAATTAGACGGTCCGGATTGATCACTCTCTTGATCAACAAAGGACAAAATATTAGTGCATGTGTGATATATATCTTCTAGGGTTGCTTGAGTATCACTAATTTGATCTTTGTCCATATGAACTGCTCTATTAAGAGTGCCAATATTATTATTGAGAAATTTCCAAAAATGGTCCATGTTCTCAAAAGTAACAGCTCCATCTAGAGTTATTTTAGGAGATGAGGATCCTTCCTCTCTATCATTTTCTTTTTGTTCATTTGCGTCCACAAATTCTTCTTCTTTTTGGTTTAAGGTTACTTCTTCTTGAATTGGTTCTTCAAGAAGGGCATATGGTTTATTGGTTTTTCCTAACCAATCTTCTTCTACTTCAATTTATTTTCCATTCCTGAGTCTAGTAATTATGTCTAAATTTAGGTTTTAGCAAATATATATTAATATATTTGCAATAGATCTTGGGAGGTATATATTTTAATTATATACCTACTATAATACTTAAAATAAAATGTTTTGATTTTTTTTTTGTTATGATTTTATTTTGTTTTTTTTTTTGTTTTTTTTTTTTTTTTATAAAGACAATAAACAGCACACTAAATACAAGAAACAATAATAATAAAATAATAACTTAGTTTTCTATAAATAGTTTATAGATGTCATTGATAGGATCAAGTTCATCAAGAGTCATAAAATGCTCCTCTTCAAATTGGAAATGGTTTTTCAGGAACTTAATGAAGTGTGCTATAGTGATATTATCTACTTCTGACTCTGATTTGTAAAAATAGATTTCATGGAAATACTCTCGATATAACACAACTCTGGGAACTCTATACCGTCTTTGTCTATCCATAAGAATGACCTCTTGATCTTCTATACAAGACAAAAATTTATGTACTACAACTGCATTATCGAGGTATTCCTCAAAGGTATACAACTCAGAAGACACAAGGGCTCTTTTATCTGATAACCACCTATGGCAAGCTCTCTGAAGTTCATGGTAAAAAATCACTTGATCAGGATCCAGGATTCTATCTAGGACAAACCTCTTTATTTGCCTAAGTTCAGTTGCTCTAGATGAAATGAAATCTAATATCCTAATAAGTTCGTCCCACAAAGGTTGAACCCTATTTGTTTGAGGTATGCTAAGTACTAAATTAATCTCTATAGCTGCTAATTTATTTTCAACATTAATGGTGATAGCTCATCTTTTATTATAATCTACCATCTAAATATGACATGCAATCTTTGATTCTAAATGCATTTATGTTTTGTTTTTGTTTTTGAATTGAATTGTTTTCAAAAGGTTTTTAGTTTTCACGTCGGGTTCACCAAAATGTATCGCTCCAAATTTTTTGCACCCTTACCTTCAAGCTATAGGATCCTTTCCTGAAAGGGGGATGTGAAAAGGATGGGACAATACCTCGGACTGAGAGGCCCTTTGAAGGTCCCGCCTCTTGGGGGAGGTGTATAAGGGTGAATTTTTGACGGATGGTGGGTTCACTAGGAAACTTTTGAATGGCATTTTCCATGCCTAGGTTGATAGTGTGTTTGATGTGTTCATTTTTATGCTTGATCATTCAACTCCTAGGTTTTTCCGATATGAATCTAAACTATTCTATATGCCAATGCGGATTTCAATGAATACAAAAAATAGAAATAGATGCAAATTATAGAGAATATGCTAACCAAAAGAATTCATACTCGATTTCGGATGTCTGATGGAGATTCTGAGTCTTGTAGTAGTTTAGATCGTCTCAGTTTGCACATTATCATCTGATATTTCTTAGGATCATCTCAAATCATAGAAGGTCATCTGAAATAGGACAAAATCACCTAAAATCTGATGAATTCGTTAGAAGAATCTGTCAGAAACCTACAATCACAGAAACAGACACAAAAGACCAAATATGCAAATACAGAAGCAAGGGATAATGATAGAAATAATAGCAAACATGCCTGAATAATAGTGTCTAATAACAAATGAGGAAATGCAGTAAATTTAATGATTGATTTTACCTTTATCATATAATTATGCTAAATAAGGTGAACTCCAAGATGCATAAAACATAATAACTTAAAATAGTGCAGAAATATGTTATGAAAAATACAGAAAAGCTTAAGAAAATGTGAACTCTAAACTCGGACTGCCCCCAATCTGGACTACAGTCAAGATTGCCTCCAATTGTACGAAATCTTCCAAAATCGTCTGAGATCATCTGCGACGATCCAAGCTAGCTTCAACTAAAAAATAGTAGAATTCCTGCAAAATACCAAAATGCAAGCAATAATGCGAGGGAATAAGGAGCTAACTCTGCAATGAAATCCTATCAACAAAGGGGTTGGGGGTTTAGGGAGAATCAGTAAGAATTAGGCAGGGAGGCAGGGAGGCAGGGAGATAAACTAGAAAAATCCTAGTTTATATAGGATTAAAAAGAGGTTTGGGAGGTTGGGGATCATCCAAATCTGGGAGATCTCCAATAGGGAAATCTCCAACTGCGCAGACACACTTCTGCCCGAGTTGGAGAGGTTGTTGAAATAGAAGCTAATTATGAAAATTCGATTTTAGGACGAAATCATCTGGACGTTCTGTTCCAGACGAATTCGTCAGATCAAGGATGATTTCGTCTAATCTGCGATGAAATCGTCCAACGTTAAAAAAAAATCCTAAAAATGGCATGAAAAACAGGGAAAGAGGGTAAAATGCGGTTTAACGAGCAGTTTGGGGTTGAAATTCAAATTTTAATATTTTATCTTTTTACTAAGGTTTTAACTATGCCAATTTTAGGGTTCTACAGGTACATACTTAGGACATTATATTAGTTTAGGGGGAATTTATGTAGTTACTTCATGCAATGTAATAAATGAACAAGTGTCAATGTGCAAGTTGTAAAAGTGTAAGGTGTCCCTTGTACAGCTAGTTAGAGTGTTGGGCAAGCAATCTATTTTCCACTATAAGAAGCTATAATTGTAATATTTTGATAAGTAATTCAGTAGGTAGTAGTAGTAGTAGTAGTAGGTGACTCCATTAGTGATGGAGCATATTATAGATTTGTAGCTTCTTGTATGGAGTGTCCATTAATATGAATAACTAGGGCTTCATGGTCTATCTTATACAATACGACCCCTAACACCATAGCAGGTCTATCAACTAACGCTACCAATGCATAGAACTCAAAAAATTATACAAATTTAAAAAAGAGCTTAAAATACTTCCTTATGTGAAATATATTGCATTTTTTAATGGACCCTAAATAATTAAAAATTAAATGATCAAACCTTAGGTTTGTAAAAATTAATCCAAACCTATCACTTTTCAAATTCAAACCTACATGAAAAAGCAATACTCCTCCATACCCGCTCTTATACCATGATGAGACTCACATTTTGTTGAAAAAATAATAAAAAAAAAACCATTAACTCAAATGTTATATAGAAAGAGAAGAAGGACAAAAGATATTTGGGACATCCATAGGCACCATAAATAATAAATATCTATAGATACTATTGTACAACACTTTGATAATGAATGAGGAGTAATATGGAGGGTAATTATAGCAATAGATCTTATTGTACAACACTTTGATAATGAATGAGTAAGATGGAGGGTAATTATAGCAATACAAAAAACTCTGATTACATCATAAAGTTTTAAACTAAGCTGACTTAACAAGTAGGATTTAGATTAATTACAAATATTAAATAAGTTTTTTCCATAATAAGGTTAACCATGGCCCATTGGATAAAATATTATAAAACAATGAATACATTGCATAGTGAAATTCCCATAGGCTTATCCAATACATCGTACAATGTCAACTCTTTGTCATGAATTTGATAACACCCCCTAACAATCTGAACTAAGGGCCCAAGGAGACAAGACATTAGTGATAATAATATATTTCCTTCATAATGGATGCTCTAGTTGGACTCTATAGTTGAGATAAATCCATCTAAATCTTCTTGATCATTTGAAATATGTCCACCTTACTTCAAGAAATTAGCTTCAATATTTTGTAGCTTTAGCAAGTAATTTTTGTAGGATGTCATTTCCTTTTATAGTATCTATAAGTGGTCTTCAATTTCTTTTAATACTTAGTCTTACACATATGCCCCTGGGTCTTAGCCTCCTTAGATTATAATTTCTTTCAATTTCATGAGGATTGAGAATGACATTTTTACTCATCCTAATTATATCTAGCATTATTTGACATATAACCTTAACATTCCTCTTGGTTAGCTCAAAATATGTTCATATTAGTTACAAGAAAATATGAACTACCATATTCCTTAAGAAAATAGGGTCTATTGTCTTTGCTCTGTTTAGGAGGTAGAGACTACATGAAAATTTATTTTTAGGTGCCTTGTTTAGTACAAAATTCAAGGGAGGTACTATTGCTTGTGTGGAGACTTATGTAGATAATTTTCCACTTTTTTAAGCTATCCTAAACAAATATTCTTGGATCAATACCTAATGGAAGCTATACTCCTTGGTGTAAGTTATTACAAGGGAGGTAGAGTACTACTTGATTAAAAATATCATTCTCTAATTTTTTCTCTACTATTGAGAGTAATAGGCATTAATTTGAAGCTACAACTCTCCATAATGTTAATTATTGATGTGTCTACCCTTGTGTAGATACAAGAGTGGTTATTAGGGCTTCAATTATTTCTTCTTGCATTCAACAAAAAATGATTGCAATTCTATAGGATTAGGTTTTGACCACACCTCATGTTTTGAAGAGTTGTAGATATACACAACTTATGAGTTTTGTGTCCTCTTCTATTGGTTTCATAGTCATGGATGTTAGAACAATATTGAATGGTTGGACTCCATGTCCTCTCAAGATTATTCAACCAACCCTTTTTAGCACTAACCATTCTCCTAGGACCATCATTAGATCTTATGTTGATTTTTTTTGGATAGTTAATTAATGATGGTTGATGAGCATGCTTCTACTTTACATCCTACTATAGGTTATATATTACTGCTAGAATTCATTAGAGCTCTCTTTCTATCTTTATTGTATCTTGACTTCTAGCTCCTTATATTTTTCCACAAAAAAATTTACTTTAAATAATTTAGAAATTAAATCTATAATATATCAAACATATGAAAACTTTTAATAAAACTTTAGTCAAACAAAACAAATTAAATAATACCATGTATAATTTACATTGACTACTTCTTAATCTTTAAAGATTTAATGTATCAAACTTCCTACCTGTATGTATATTGTGTCCACGTCTTCCTCTATAACATATTGTAAGCACATAATCACGTAATTAATGTCTAGTCTTTTGGATTATTTACCAAGTCCATTGTAGATGATAATGACTTTCTTGCCCGTAATCTTGCTTTAATATGGGCACATCTGAGTATAAAGGTATTGTTGGCTAACGGAAGTGGAGGTTCCAATCTCCACAGAAAATTTGATGCAATGCACCAATCTTGGAGTTCGATATTAGAAGCTCGACATGATTTGGGTGTGGAGGTTCTTATCATATGCTCTATAATTTTTTTAAAATCTAAAATTTTTAAATAGATTATGTTATAATAACTTGTGGTAAGTATAAACTTGTGTGACTGATTTCTTAGTAGGATTATATGTATTCCATATGGATAAGAGAAGAGAAATTAAAAAAAAAAAAATCACCTTTAATGTTTAATTAAAAATATTTTGATTCAACTTTAATGTTTTATTTAACAATTAAACATGCCCTTAAACCCAAAAGTATTCTTATCGATCAGTTCATGAAGTTTTGTTGTTTACATTCAATTTTTTACAATTTTAATTAAACATGCCCTTAAACCCAAAAGTATTCTCATCGATCAGTTCATTTCATGAAATTTTGTTATTTACCGTCAATCTTTCACATCAAAATTGTAATGTTAATAATAGTCCGCGTGCTTGTAAAGTGAACTAGACTCAATTCAGGATTTGTATTCCTGACACTTAACCCATACTGCCATAATTCAGTCTATTCACAATAAAACAGTACATCTAACTTTGAACAAGTACAAATTAAGTTGGACATGCAGGTGAGAAACTTGTAGTCGATAGACACTTCTCATGATGGTTCCTTATGTACGTTCCTCCATGATATGTGAGGGACTGCAATGTGCTTATTGGGTAACATGTTTCTTCAAAGTTTTACCATTCCATCTACGTAGAGTGGTCTTCTCATGTAGTAAATGGTATTTATGTAGAGTAGTCATCAAAATGGTATGTTTTGGTACGTTATGAGTCACTTATTTGTTTTAATAAAATTTTGAATTTTTTAATTTACAATAATTTAAGTTGTATTTTTTTAATAAAAATTATGATTTGATTGTAATTATAATTTAAATGTTTTAATATTTGTCCATACCCTCGATGTTTAGCTAATTTTACTATATATCTAATTTTATTTTATTATTTTGATTAAATTTCATTTAGTTTTAGTTTATAATTAAAACTCGAGTTGTAACATTTATTTCATTTTTATTTATATATTTGTCAGAAGGATTTTTGGTTTTTAATTTCATATTTAGTTTTTGAAATTTAAGCATTGGTTATTTTAATTAATTATTATCTGCATGTAAAAAAATTAATATAACTTTTTTTTATAATATTTATTATTATTATTTTATAATAGTTTATTTTAGATAAATTACTTAAGTTAATCATCTATTATACACACGATATTTTATGTTAATTGAAACTTGAAATTAATTGATTCATGTTAATTATTTCTATTGAACTATATAATCAAATCCATTTCATTTTTTTTTGTTTCAAGGGGACATCTTAAAGGTTCAGACTTTGGCTCTTTTTTCAGATGTCCAAGGTTCAAACTGCGGCCTGGGTGAGTGTACGAGGGGTGGGTATGTGGTCGTTGTATGTTAAATTCCCTATTTATAAGTATAACTCTCAACTTTACTAAGAGTCCTGGTTGGGAGGAGACTATTCAACCATTTGCCTTGGTCGTAGAGGTTTCTCAGCCTAACCAAAATTTAAAAAAAAAAATCATTTTTTAAAATTTATGATATAATATTAACTATTTAAATATAACCGTCACACTTCTAGTTGCATATCCACAAGAAGCCTTCCTCTCTATAATTTAAACTCAGATCATTGAAATAAAACACCAAATACTGTTGGATGTCCTATAAAATAATATTAAATAATTTTAAGTAAATTTATTGAAATTATGTTTCAATAGCTTTTCAATATCAACTAAAGAGGATTAAAGTTGCATACTTTACATGAAAACTACTAATTTATTCATAGTTGGGAGGAGATTATTCAACCATGCGCCTTTGGTTGTAGAGGTTTCTCAAGCTAACCAAAAAAAAAAAATAGTTTTTTAAATTTTATAATATAATATTAACTATTTAAATATAATAATTACACTTTTGGTGGCATATCTACAAGGAGCCTTTATCTATAATTTAAATTCAGATCATCAAAATAAAACACCAAATACTATGTTTTATTTGGCGTTGTTGCAATGCTTGACGCTGAACCGGAGGAAGCGGAGGAGGAGCAAAGAGATGAGGAGTGGTGGAGGAAGTGGAGGAGGAGCAAAAATGGCAGGCAAGAATTTTGAACCAATGGAAGGAGAAGATCCAGAGGCAGGGCAGAATGTTGTAGGTGGAAATGAAAAGGATTCCCTGTCAGCTTAGTTCAAAAAGGCTAAAGGTACAAATCCTCCAGATAAACCCTCAGACAAAGGGTCCCACTAGGGTTCGGGAGCTGGCAACAAGGGCCCAACCTTTGTGGAAATGCTAAAATGGAAAAAGAAGGAGCCAGTCAGTGAACTACCACCCCTAATACCAAAAAATAACAGGTTAACTGCACCAGTGGAGATTATGGAAAGATTCTTGGATATGGAGGCTTCATCCTTAGTTGGCAAGTTTTTGGGAGGAAGGCCGGACATTGAGACTATTCGCTCATGGGTCGTGGCAAAGTGGAAAACTTTAGGAAGCTTAGAAATTGTAGCCATGTCAAGAGGTTTTTTTATGATAATACTCAACAACAAAGATGATGCAGAGCACCTATTGACAGAATGACCCTGGTTTCTAGGAAGGCGTAGCCTCTTTCTGAGGAAGTGGGATGAGGATTTCAACCCTGAGAAGCAAAACATTAATATAGCACCCATTTGGGTCCGCTTACCAAACCTCCCAGCCTAGTTTGTTAATGAGTACTAGCTTAGTGGCATAGCAAAGATGATAGGAGAGCTCGTAGCAATAGACCATTCAACTCAGGCAAGTACTAGACTGACGCATGCCACGATCTGTATAAATGCAAACTTGGATTCTGATCTACCTTCTTAGGTGGAACTAGCATATGGAGAGTTTCTAAGGATTTAGCCTATGGAGTATGAGAACAAGCCGGCATTTTGTAGCATGTGCAAAACCCAGGGCCATCTTCAAGCCCAATGTCTAACAATAACTGCAAACAAGGAAGCCACGAGCGAAGGTTTTTTGGGGAAAGCTAATGGGAGAGGAATCTCAAAGTTTCAAAGACCGCGTCTAAACATGGAAGGATACAGACAAGTTAAGAATAACTAGGCTGACCAAGCCAACACAGAACTAGCAAAAATCTAGGAGAAAGGAAAGCAACATAATGAGGGAGGCAAAAATCATAAGGTATGTAATAAAGATCCCAGCTTGAACATGTTTGATATCCTAGAAAATCTAGAAGTTGAAAAATAAAATAGTAAGGATGATACCATCAGTGTCAAGTTTCTTGAAACCCTAGACTCCCCATCCAAATCGGGACCATCCATAGCTATGACAAAAAGCCCCAAAATCTATGCTCAAAATGAAGAAAAATTGCTAGGTCATTTCAGTTTAAACATGGAAAAAATAGAGTCAAGAGTCGAAGTTGTGGAAACAAGAGCCAAGAATGTAGCTCCTAATCCGGTAGTGGAGGAAATTATCCCTTATTAGATGAGCCCAATGGTAAAAGGTTCCTTGAAGGAAAGCCCCCTGTTTAGGAACCAGATAGGAGAGGTGAACCAAAATAAGGCTGAGGATGAAGAAGGAATTGAAAACTCCCAAAATAAGGAAGAAGGTTCAAGCCCTAAACTATCACAGTATATGCCCCCTCATTTCAGTCCAAAACAGACTAGAAGCACTACCAAGCCTTCAATATATTATGGAAGTGAAAGAAATAAAGGAAGAATATCTATAACAGAGCACTATAGAATGAGAATCAATAAAGAAATTGCAAACGGAAAGCAAAGAACATTATTACAGTAAGCTATTCCTGGCCAAGATAATAGCAAAATTGACAAACCCCCTTTGGATCAGGGAAGGTGATGGGGAAAAATATCAAACAGTCTAAATGAAGGTTCTCTCATGGAATGTGAGAGGCCTAAACGACCCACCAAAACAAAGGATGGTGAATTATATAAGGAAGGATTGGAATCCTACTATCATTTTTCTTCAAGAAACCAAAACAGATGCAGCACAATCAGCACTTATAGCTAGAAGGATTTGGAAGCAAGGGGAAGTGGCCTTTCAATAGGCAATAGGAGCATCTAGGGGCCTCATGATCTTATGGTATCCTATTAAAATAGAAGGAAGTATTATTCATGCAAATGAAAGAGTATTAAGCGTATTATTTCATGATTTTTATACTATTAAGAATTAGATTATGTCAAATTTTTATGCCCCCACCTCTGTCCAAGGGCAGTCTGAAATGTGGGAGTTTTTGGGGCATTTGAGCCAAGCTTTTAAAAACATTCCTTGGGTGATTCGGGGAGATTTCAATACCCCCCTTTACCCATCTGATAAGAAGGGATGATCTGGGTTACCCTCAAGAAGCATGGAGGACTTCAATGAATTCATTAACACAAATGAATTGATGGCTGTAAGACTAAAAGGAGCCAAATTTACATTAGTAACAAGAGGATAGGAAGTCAGCTGATTCAAAAAATGTTGGACAGGTTTTTTTTATCCAAGGAAGCTACAACAATGTTTGGTGATTGAGCGTTACAAGCCCTTCCTAAATGCCCTTCAGACCATAATCTTATTCTATTGGAGGCATTTCAGGCTAACTCCTTTAAAAATCCATTCAGATTTTTGTCAATGTGGGTTAAACATTCGGACTTCAAGAAACGAATAGAGGAATGGTGGCAGTAGCCTATCCAGGGAAGTGCTTCCTTCAAACTATCTCAAAAACTTAAGATGGTGAAAAATAACCTCAAAATATGGAATAAATAAGTCTTTAGAAATATTTTTGAGAATAAGAGAGCAGTGGGGGAAAAACTGAGAATAATAGAAAGCAAAATCCAAAATTGAACCGATGATGAGGCGAAGGACTGAAGAGAAGGAAACCCTTTGTGAGTTTTATAATATTTTATCTTGTGAAGAGATGTATTGGAGGAAAAAATGAAGGGCATTATGGCTAAAGGAATGGGACTCTAATTCAAAAAATTTCCATGTTACCACATTAAGCAATAGAAGCAACAATAATATTAGAAATTTAACTAAGATGGATGGATCCTCAAGTCAAAACATTCAAGAGATCAGGGACGAGGTTGTTAATTTTTTTAGTTCATTATTGGGTGAAGAACGGGCTTGTAATGCCCAAGCAAAGGACTCTCTCCTTAAATTCATTCCACAACTCATTGATGAAACGATTAACGAGTCTCTTGCAGCAGATTTTTCAGACGAAGATATCAAGGAGGCTTTGTTTAACGTGGATCCTAACAAATCTCCTGGGCCGGATGGGTTTTCACCATGGTTTTTCTAAGTTTGTTGGGATATTTTTGGAGCAGAAGTTATTGCTGCAATCAAGGAGTTCCAAAGTTCAAATCATATTCCAAGGGGTTTTAATTCAACTTTCATTGCTTTGATCGCTAAAGGCCCCAACCCCAAAACTATGGCTGACCTTAGGTCGGTTAGCCTGTGTAATATATCCAATAAAATTTTGTCCAAAGTTTTAGCCAACCGTTTGAATAAAGTTCTATCGGTTATCATTGATCCAAGTCAAGGAAGTTTTGTACAAGGGATATCAATCTTAGATGGATTTATTATTGTTCATGAGGCTCTTCATACAGCCACTCAGAACAAAAAAGTAGTCATGGCTTTAAAGTTAGACATGAACAAAGCTTATGACAGGATAAATTGGGAATTCCTAGAGGCGGTTTTATTAAAATTAGGCTTCAACATGAAATGGGTCAAGTTAATAAGAGAGTGTATTTCTAAGCCTTGTTTTTTAATTTTTGTTAATGGGTCTATTGCAAGTTTTTTTCAAAGCAAATGTGGTCTAAGACAAGGATATCCCATAAGTCCTATGTTGTTCATCATTGTAGCTGAGGCCTTAGGAAGAACCACTAAGGCAGCAGTGGTAGCTGGACTTATATCAGGTATCAAGGCCATGTCGCTAACTACCCCGATGGCACATCAACAATTTGTTGATGATACATTGCTACTAACTTTGGCTTCTGTGGTTGATGCAAGAAGGATTAAAAATATTCTCATAATGTATGCAGAAGCGGCTGGATAGAAAGTGAATTTTGATAAGAGCAAACTTTATTTCATCAATACCCCCATTCCTAGGCAAAACAGCATAGCAAGAATCATGGAATGTCAGATTGCATCCCTTCCCACCTCCTATTTAGGTCTTCCCATGTTTACGAGGAAACCTGAAGGATCAATGTGAAACATAGTTCTTGAGAGGATCCAAAAAAGCTAGTAGGTTGGAAAGGACATTTGTTATCTCGAGTAGGCAAAGCAGTTTTAACTATGGCTTCACTTCAAAGTATACTCGTTTACTTCCTATCTGTCTACAGAGCTCCCAGCAAGGTGTATCACAAAATTGAGTAGCTTCAAAAAAAATTCTCTAGTCAGGGACTGAGGATAAGAAAATGATCCATTTAGTAGGTTGGAACAAGGTTTGCAAACCTAAATCTGATGGGGGGTTAGGATTGAGGAGAGTTGCTCATCTCAATACAAATATATTAGCCAAACAAGCATGGCAGTTATTGACTAAGGTCGATAATGAATGTACTACCATAGTTAGGAGGAAATACCTCCAAGGTGTGAACTTTCTTAATGACAACTTAGCAAGCAGGGGGTTTGCTATTTGGAAGGCAATCCTCACGAGCAGAGATCTTTTCAAGAAAGGTATTAGATGGATTATAGGAAATGGGTAAACAATAGACTTTTGGAAGGATCGGTGGGTGAGAGCTGAGGAGTTATCCTAGAATCCTTATTTGGCTAGGATTCAAGAGCATATGGAGCAGCATATTGGGAAGAAGGTTGCAAATTATATGTGACAGGATATAAATATCAACAGGTGGAAACACATCAGAGTACAGGGTTTTGAAGTGGAGTCTAAAGAGCTTTATAACATTTTAACTCAACAAATTATTCCCTCTGGAGAGGATGAAGATCACATTGTTTGGGCTGAGACTAAAAGTGGTGACTTCATAGTTAATTCTGCCTATAATTTGCTTCTCAATGTGGAAGGTCAACAATTTCAACCGAGTTTGGTTTGGATCAAAGGCTTAATTCCTAAAATATCCTTTTTTTCATGGCTGGTGATTCAAGGAAAAATCCTCACTATGGACAATATGTTATCCAAAGGTATGGTTATTGCTAACCATTGCTACATGTGTAGGGCGGGATGGGAGACAACCCAACACTTGTTTCTGGAGTGTCCAGTAGCGGATTCCATCCTGGATGAACTTTCCAAGACTTTAGGATCTCGTGGGTTAAGCCTGTTCTTATATCCGAAGTGTTCCATCAATGGCCTCAACCCTTTGTTAGCCTAAAACTTAAGTACCTATGAAAAATCTGTTGGCATCATTTTCTCTAACAGATTTGGCTAGAAAGGAACCATAGAGCCTTTAAGGATACCATTCACAACCCAAAAACCATCCTCAACAGGATTATTTTCTTTGCGAAAGAAAACCTTAGCACCTTAGT
The DNA here is from genome assembly GCA_028583015.1 of Wollemia nobilis. Lineage (NCBI taxonomy): Eukaryota > Viridiplantae > Streptophyta > Pinopsida > Araucariales > Araucariaceae > Wollemia > Wollemia nobilis. Next base: position 1,793,304 of record JAQPPZ010008665.1, read on the forward strand.
GGATGAGAACAACTCAATTCTTCCCCAAGAAAAACAATTAGCTCGGGCCTTAGGTATTGAGGACAAACCTTCCATTCCTTTGCCCAATCCCAGAAATGGTATTTCTTGGGAGCCACCCCCCTAGGGTTGGTTTAAACTAAATTTTGATGGTGCAGCCAAGGAGAACTCGGGAAGAGCTGGAGCTGGAGGAATAATCAAGGATCATCAAGGAAATCTGGTCAAGGCCTTCGTTGAACCATTGGGAATCAGAACTAATAACAAAGCAGAAGCTAGAGCCCTTTAGAGAGGGTTGCAAGTTGCCCAAGCAACTCAAGGTAACTTGATGATTGAAGGTGATTCTATGATCATCAACCTGTTAACCAATGGCAAAAAACCTCCATGGAGAATCGAGGGAGTCATCCATGAAGTGAGGATCCTTTTTGCAGCAAGACAGAACAGGAGGGTTCGTCACGTGTACCGTGAGGCCAACAGGTCAGTTGAAAAATTAGCCATCATAGGTGTTGATATTGGTAGTTTGGTGACATGGACACAAGGTGTGCCACGTGAAGTGGAAAACATTATTAGTCATGAAAAGAAACCTACCCGTTAAGGAGAAAGATGAATGGGTGTTCTTTCCCCATGGAGTTGGTAATAACTATGGGGTTTTCCTCTAAATCATACCAAATTGGAAATGAAGGTAACAGGGTGTAAGCCTTGGAAGATTCCGACAGAGAATAGGAAATGGGCAAGCAATAGGTTTCACAAGTGCAAAGTTCCAAACTTCAATTCCCGTCAATGTAAGTAATGTTTACAGTTATGTTTAGGTATGGGTGTGCTTTGTTAGTAAGGTGTTGTAGGGGATTCAACACAATTTCTGGTAAAAATGTTTCAAGGATGACTAGGATCTACAATCTCAGCAGAAGGTTGGATATTGTAATAGGTTTTGGGTTAACCTGCAAAACCCGATAATTAATGAAGACTTTTATTTACCAAAAAAAAAAACACCAAATACTGTTGGATGTCCTATAAAACAATATTAAATAATTTTAAGTAAAGTTATTGAAATTATGTTTCAATAGCTTTCAATAGCTTTACACGAAAACTACTAATTCATCCATATATCTTTTCTTATGTAAAAAGGAAAAAAATGGTTGAATGATACTTAAGTTTTGAAAACAGGAAGCTTTGCTCCTGTTTTTAGACTATGTAGACCGCACATTAATAGCATATATTCTGATATTACAGTGTGAATGGTGCATAGGATTCATTATGAGACATGGTAGGATTCATTATGAGACATGGTGGTAGTTTGATTTTAGCTTTTTCTTTTAAAAGATCTAAGTTTAACCCATCAAACATGTATGCGGAGAGTAATATTCTGTGAACTTCCATTCAATCTGAAAGTATCATAGTGGTTCTTTCTCTCTTTTTCTGGGAGTGTGAATGGTGCATAAGAGCTTATGAACGAATTCTAAGTCTCCACGTCTTAAACTCTGCAGAATTCTAACAGCACTTTACCACGGGCTTCGTACGCCAGTGACACATAGGTTTCGGAAACGAAGATGTAATATATATTAAGGCTGGTTTGCGAAAAAATATGGTCGCGTTTTATGGTTCAAATCGGAAGGAATTGTATGAGATGAGCATCACAAGGATATGCAAACGGGCGAAGGCATTTAGTCTTTAAACAATCCAGTCAGAGATTTAATTTAGCGGCTGTAGTTGTTATGAAATCCACAAAGTTAAGAGTTTCGATTTCCAAGTTTGCTGCAAGATGATTGGTGCTGCAATAATGCCGGAGTTATTCCAGAATTACGCACTACCTGCGCGCAGAATTATTGAAGACATGATGGAGCGCCGTGCTTTGCGGATGTTTTGGCGGCGTCTGGTAATGTCTATCAAATCTCCTGTTATTGGGCGGCCATCTCCTTTGTAAACCTACAAATGTTCTATCAAATCTCTGCCATTAACAACGTCTCGAGGGGTCCAGAACTTTCCAACATCAAAGTGTCAATCGCCCTCACCCTCTGCGCTCCAGAATTTATCCAGAGACTCAAATTTAAGGTTGTTTGTGTTTTTGCACTCTATTTTTATGTGCATGGAACAGGTCCCACTCCACCAACAGCCAGGGTGTATGTCTATGTCGGCTTCATCTGCGTAACCCCTCATTCAGAGACTCAAATTTAAGGCTGTAGGTGTTTGTTTTCCGGATTTCTTGATCTTTTGTTTTACAGGTTTTTACTTATGTGTCCATTTATTATTCTACACGGTGGTTATAGTGATTACTCGGTTGAGCAATAGTCTTGTCATTGTTGTTTGGTGAACGTTGATATTACGCCTTGTCTATTGACAGCTAACGGACGGGCATAAATGCATCTAGGTTTTCATTTTCAATTTCAAGGAAAGAAGACGTGTACATCAAAGTAAGTGATTCCTCACCCTTATTAACATCAAGTTTGGTATGTGTGTGGGGTTGGCCCTCTTGCTTTATAACTGGTTAATGTGATGATGCAAGTCTAGTGACATATTCCATGATTGGAATTTCGTTCCACGTTAATACTTATCTGTTTATCTACTATTATTCTCATTATTCTAATGTCAATAAGATTATTGTTTAATGCTTAAGATATATAAGTGATATAATTCACATTAACTATTTATCTACTTTTATTTTCATTATTCTAATGTCAATAAGATTATTGTTTAATGCTTAAGATATATAAGTGATATAATTCACAGTAAGGTCTAAATTCAGCCGTATTTAAAGGTAAATTCAGCTGTAGTAGTACTAAAACGAGTTGTATAACTCAATGTAAATAATGAATGTAAAAGGGAAAAAGCAAACTTTTTTTAAAAAATTTGAAAATTTTATATTAAAATAAGATTATTTACAAATTAGGATGAGACTCTCTCAACCTTAACAAAGGACAAACCTTTTAAAACCTATATATATAGGAAAAAAATTATCTTACCTGTGGAAATATGAGGAGTGGTGGAGGAAGCGGAGGAAGCAAAGAAGGAGCAAAAACGGCAGGCAGGAATTTTGAAACAACGAAAGGAGAAGATCCAGAGGCAGGGCAGAATGTTGTAGCTGGAAAGGAAAAGGATTCCCTGTCGACTCGATTCGAAAAGGCTAAAGGTGCAGATCCTCCAGATAAACCCTTTAGACAAAGGGTCCCACTGGGGTTCGGGAGCTGGCAACAAGGGCCCAACCTTTTTGGAAATGCTGAAAGGGAAAAAGAAGGATCCAGTCAGTGAACTACCGCCCCTAATACTAAACAATAATAGGTTAACTATGCCAGTGGAGATTATGGAAAGATTCTTGGATATGGAGGCATCATCCTTAGTTGGCAAGTTTTTGGAAGGAAGGCCGAACATTGAGACTATTCGCTCACGGGCCATGGCAAAGTGGAAAACTTCAGGAAGCTTAGAAATCATAGCCATATCAAGAGGTTTTTTATGATAAGACTCAACAACAAATATGATGCAGAACACATATTTATAGGAGGACCCTAGTTTCTAGGAAGGCGTAGCCTCTTTTTGAGGAAGTGGGGGGAGGATTTCAACCCTGAGAAGTAGAACATTAATATAGCACCCATTTGGGTCCGCTTACCAAACCTCCCAACCCAATTTGTTAATGAGTACTGGCTTAGTGGCATAGCAAAGACGATAGGATAGCTCGCGGCAATAGAACATTCAACCCGGGAAAGGACTAGACTGACGCATGCCTGGATCTGTGTAAATGCAAACTTGGATTCTGATCTACCTTCTCAGGTGGAACTAGCATATGGAGAGTTTCTAAGGATTTAGCCTGTGGAGTATGAGAACAAGCCAACATTTTGTAGCGTGTGCAAAACCCAGGGCCACCTTCAAGCCCAATGTCTGACAATAACTGCAAACAAGGAAGCCACGAGCGAAGATTTTTTGGGGAAAGCTAATGGGAGAGGGATCCCAAAATTTCAAGGACCGCGTATTAACTTGGAAGGATACAAACAAGTTAAGAATAACCAGGCTGACCAAGCCAACACGAACCGGCAAAAATCTAGGAGAAAGGAAAGCAACATAATGAGGGAGGCAAAAATCATAAGGTATGTAATAAAGATCCCAGCTTGAACATGTTTGATATCCTAGCAAATATAGAAGTTGAAAAAGAAAATAGTAAGGATGATACCATCAGTGTCAAGTTTCCTGAAACCCTAGACTCCCCATCCAAATCGGGACCATCCATAGTTATGACAAAAAGCCCCAAAAGCTATGCTCAAAATGAAGAAAAATTGCCAGGTAATTTCAGTTTAAACATGGAAAAAATAGAGTCAAGAGTCGAAGTTGTGGAAACAAGAGGCAGGAATGTAACTCCTAATATGGTAGTGGAGCAAATTATCCCATATTAGATGAGCCCAACGGTAAAAGGTTCCTTGAAGGAAAGCCCCCTGTTTAGGAACCAGATAGGAGAGGTGAACCAAAATAAGGCTGAGGATGAAGAGGGAATTGAAAACCCCCAAAATGAGGAAGAAGGTTCAATCCCTATACTATCACAGTATATTCCCCCTCATTTCAATCCAAAACATACTAGAAGCACCACCAAGCCTCCGATAGATTATGGAAGTGAAAGAAAGAAAGGGAGAATATCTACAGTAGAGCACTATAGAATGAGAATCAATGAAGAAATTGAAAACGAAAAGCAAAGAACATTGTTACAGCAAGTTATTCCTGGCCAGGATAATAGCAAAATTGACAAACCCCCTTTGGCTTAGGGAAGGGGTCGGGGAAAAAATATCAAACAGTCTAAATGAAGGTTCTCTCATGGAATGTGAGAGGCCTAAACAGCCCACCAAAACAAAGGATGGTGAAGTCTATAAGGAAGGATTGGAATCCTACTATCATTTTTCTTCAAGAAACCAAAACAGATGCGGCACAATCAACACTTATAGCTAGAAGGATTTGGAAGCAAGGGGAAGTGGCCTTTCAATAGGCGATAGGAGCATCTGGGGGCCTCATGATCTTATGGGATCCTATTAAAATAGAAGGAAGTATTATTCAGGCAAATGAAAGAGTCTTAAACGTATTATTTCATGATTTTGATACTAATAAGAATTGGATTATGTCAAATGTTTATGCCCCCACCTTTGTCCAAGGGCGGTCTGAACTGTGGTTTTTGGGGCATTTGAGCCAAGATTTTAATGACATTCCTTGGGTGATTAGGGGAGATTTCAATACCCCCCCTTACCCATATGATAAGAAGGGAGGATCTGGGTTACCCTCAAGGAGCATGGAGGACTTCAATGAATTCATTAACACAAATGAATTGATGGATGTAAGACTAAAAGGAGCCAAATTTACATGGAGTAACAAGAGGATAGGAAGTCAGCTGATTCAAGAAAGGTTGGACAGGTTTTTTTATCCAAGAAAGCTACAACAATGTTTGGTGATTCAACGTTACAAGCCCTTCCTAAATGTGCTTCAGACCATAATATTATTCTATGGGAGGCATTTTAGGCTAACTCCTTTAAAAAGCCATTCAGATTTCTGTCAATGTGGATTAAACATTCGGAATTCAAGAAACGAATAGAGGAATGGTGGTAGCAGCCTATCCAGGGAAGTGCTTCCTTCAAACTATCTCAAAAACTTAAGATGGTGAAAAACAACCTTAGAATATTGAATAAATAAGTCTTTGGAAATATTTTTGAGAATAAGAGAGCAGTGGGGGAAAAAATGAGAATAATAGAAAGAAAAATCCAAAATGGAACCTATGATGAGGCGACAAGGACTGAAGAGAAGGAAACCCTTTGTGAGTTTTATAATATTTTAGCTTGTGAGGAGATGTATTGGAGGCAAAAATAAAGGGCATTATGGCTAAAGTAAGGGGACTATAATTCAAAGTTTTTCCATGTTACCACATTGAGAAATAGAAGCAACAATAATATTAGAAATTTAACTAAGGTGGATGGATCCTCAACTCAAAACATTCAAGAGATCAGGGACGAGGCTATTAATTTTTTTAGTTCATTATTGGGTGAAGAACGGGCCTGTAATGCCCAAGCAAAGGACTCTCTCCTTCAATTCATTCCACAACTCATTTATGAAACGATTAACGAGTCTCTTACAACAATTTTTTCAGACGAAGAGATCAAGGAGGCTTTGTTTAACATGGATCCTGACAAAGCTCCTGGGCCGGATGGGTTTTCACCATGGTTTTTCCAAGTTTATTGGGATATTGTTGGAGCAGAAGTTATTGCTGCAATCAAGGAGTTCCAAAGTTCAAATCATATTCCAAGGGGTTTCAATTCAACTTTCATTGCTTTGATCCCTAAAGGCCCCAACCCCAATACTATGGCTGACTTTAGGCCGGTTAGCCTGTGTAATATATCCTATAAAATTTTGTCCAAAGTTTTAGCCAACCGTTTGAAGAAAGTTCTATCGTTTATCATTGATCCAAGTCAAGGAAGTTTTGTACAAGGAATATCAATCTTAGATGGAGTTATTACTATTCATGAGGTTATTCATACAACCGCTCAGACCAAAAAAGTAGTCATGGCTTTAAATTTAGACATGAACAAAGCTTATGATAGGATAAATTGGGAATTCCTAGAGGCAGTTTTATTAAAATTTGGCTTCAACATGAAATGGGTCAAGTTAATAAGAGAGTGTATTTCTAAGCCTTGTTTTTTAGTTTTGGTTAATGGGTCTACTATAGGTTTTTTTCAAAGCAAATGTGTTCTAAGACAAGGAGATCCCATAAGTCCTATGCTATTCATCATCATAGCTGAGGTCTTGGGAAGAACCATTAAGGCAGCAACGATAGCTGGACTCATATCAAGTATCAAGGCCACGTCGTTAACTACCTCGATGACACATTAGTAATTTGTTGATGATACATTGCTACTGACTTTGGCTTCTGTGGTTGAGGCAAGAAGGATTAAAAATATTCTCATAATGTATGAAGAAGTGGCTGGACAGAAAGTGAATTTTGATAAGAGAAAACTTTATTTCATCAATACCCCCATTCCTAGGCAAAACAGCATATCAAGGATCATGGAATATTAGATTGCATCCCTTCCCACCTCCTATTTAGGTCTTCCCCTGTTTACAAGGAAACCTGAAGGATCAATGTGGAACATAGTTCTAGAGAGGATCCAAAAAAAGCTAGCAGGTTGGAAAGGACATCTATTATCTCAAGCAGGCAAAGCAATTTTAACTATGGCTTCACTTCAAAGTATACTCGTTTACTTCCTATCAGTGTTCAGAGCTCCCAGCAAGTTGTATCACAAAATTGAGCAGCTTCAAAAAAAAATTCTTTGGTCAGGGACTAAGGATAAGAAAAGGATCCATTTAGTAGGTTGGAACAAGGTTTGCAAACCTAATACTAATGAGGCGTTAGGATTGAGGAGAGTTGCTCATCTCAATACAGCTCTGTTAGCCAAACAAGCATGGCGATTATTGACTAAGGTCGATAATGAATGGACTACCATAGTTAGGAGGAAATACCTCCAAGGTGTGAACTTTCTTAATGACAACTTAGCAAGCAAAGGGTCTACTTTTTGGAAGGTAATACTCACGATCAGGGATCTTGTCAAGAAAGTTCTTAGATGGATTCTAGGAAATGGGAAAACAATAGACTTTTGGAAGGATCGGTGGGTGAGAGTTGAGGAGATATCCTAGAATCCTCTTTTGGCTAGGATTCAAGAGCATATGGAGCAGCATATTTGGAAGAAGGTTGCAAATTATATGTGGCAGGATATAAATATCAATAGGCAAAAACACATCAGAGTACAGGGTTTTGAAGTAGAGTCTGAAGAGCTTTATAACATTTTAACTCAAAAAATTATTTCCTCTAGAGAGGATGAAGATCACATTGTTTGGGCTGAGACTGAAAGTGGTGACATCACAGTTAAGTCTGCCTATAATTTGCTTCTCATTGTGGAAGGTCAATAATTTCAACCGAGTTTTGTTTGGATCAAAGGCTTAATTCCTAAAATATCCTTTTTTTCATGGCTAGTGATTCAAGGAAAATCCTCACTATGGAAAATATGTTATCCAAAGGTATGGTTATTGCTAACCGTTGCTACATGTGCAAGGCAGGATGGGAGACAACCCAACACTTGTTTATGGATTTTATGGTAGCGGAGTCCATCCTGGATGAAATTTTCCAAGCCTTTAGGATCTTGTGGGTTAATCCTGCTCTTATATCCGAAGTGTTCCATCAATGGCCTCAACCCTTTGTTAGCCTAAAACTTAAGTACCTATGGAAAATCTATTGGCATCATTTTCTCTGGCAGTTTTGGCTAGAAAGGAACCATAGAGCCTTTAAGGATACCATTCACAACCCAAAAACCATCCTCAACAGGATTATTGTCTTTGCGAAAGAAAACCTTAGCACCTTAGTCGATGAGAACCACTCAATTCCTCCCCAAGAAAAACAATTAGCTCGGGCCTTAGGTATTGAGGACAAACCTTCCATTCCTTTGCCCAATCCCATAAATGGGATTTCTTGGGAGTCACCCCCGGGGTTGGTTTAAACTAAATTTTGATGGTGCAGCCAAGGAGAACCCGGGAAGAGCTGGAGTTGGAGGAATAATCAGGGATCATCAAGGAAATCTGGTCAAGGCCTTTGCTAAACCATTGGGAATCAGAACTAATAACGAAGCAGAAGCTAGAGCCCTTTGGAGAGGGTTGCAAGTATCAAGGTAACTTGATGATTTAAGGTGATTTGATGAACATCATCAACCTGTTAACCAATGGCAAAAAACCTCCATGGAGAATTGAGGGAGTCATCCATGAAGTGAGGATCCTTTTTGCGGCAAGACAGAACAAGAGGGCTCGTCACGTGTACCGTGAGGCCAACAGGTCAGTTGACAAATTAGCCAACATAGGTGTTGATATTGGTAGTTTGGTGACATGGACACAAGGTGTGCCACGTGAAGTGGAAAACATTATTAGTCATGAAAAGAAACCTACCCGTTAGGGAGAAATATGAATGGGTGTTCTTTCCCCATGGAGTTGGTAATAACTATGGGGTTTCCCTCTAAATCATACCAAATTGGAAATGAAGGTAACAGGGTGTAAGCCTTGGAGGATTTCGATAGAGAATAGGAAATGGGCAAGCAACAGGTTTCACAAGTGCAAAGTTCCAAACTTCAATTTCCTATCAATGTAAGTAATGTTTACAGTTATGTTTAGGTATGGGTGTGCCTTGTTAGTAAGGTGTTGTAGGGGATTCAACACAAGTTCTGGTAAGAAAGTTTCAAGGATGACTAGGATCTATAATCTCAGCAAAAGGCTGGATATTATAATAGGTTTTGGGTTAACCTGCAAAACCCGGTAATTAATGAAGACTTTTATTTACCAAAAAATATATATATATATATATATATATAAACAAAAAAAAACTATTATATATTACTTAATTTTTATAGTTGTTTTAAGGTTTTAATTCACAATGCTTTAGAACATCATTATTGGTGAGAGTATTCATATACATCTTATTTGAAAAGATGAAGAGGAGCACAATACCAACAAAGACTATGCGTATAGTATACATTTAACCGTGCTTATAGTATGCTTTTAAGCTTTATAGGTAAAGGTAAATGTGTGACTAATGCTTGAAAATAGTTAGGAATATATAAAAATTTATGCATAACATAAACATTATATTATTAATGATACAATAATCACAAATTTATAGAATACAATTGAGATTCTCTCTTTTTTATATATATTGAAACTAGTCTCACTAGTATTATATCATCACCATGTTGCTAAGATATTATAGTAAACCACATAGTGATATTTTATTTCAAGGTAAGATTTGAACTTAAGTATTTCTACTAAAAGCCTACATTTTAACCACTTGATCTAATGTTATTTTATTAAATGTTAAGGTTCACCTATGGGATTGTAACCTTGGTTTTAGTGTGAAAGCCATGACTTCCAAACATTTGTCTCAAACCCCATGGGCATGTGCTTGTTACATATTTTTCTAATATGTTATATATGGCTTGTATTAGGGAAAAATATCTTGAAAACTAGTATTACATAAGTTATTAGGTCAATTAGACCATCTAGCTTGTCTTCTTATTAGAAATATTTTCCATATATTTCAAACTTTTAATTTTTATTTAGTCAATTTTATATTGTTTCCATTAAGATATACAATTTTCTTTGACCTTTTTCCTTCTAAAATTTAATCTTTGCCAAAATGAAGATCAAATTTATAATTGGATGAGTAGTTTTTCATCTCATTTCCTTTTTATAAATATGTTATCATTTTTTTCTTGGGAAATATACCATAGTGGTAAGTCCTCTTGGTCCAAAATCTACTTAAGTGGATGAGTTGCACCCTCAAGACCTCAGCCAAGATTGGAAGACTCAAAAATAGGCTTTTTTGAGTCAACCTCTAGAGTAGGCCAGTTCATATGGTTCTAGTTATCCTAACTAACAAACAAAAAAAGGAAATGAGGGTTGAATACTAGAGTAAGAAATGCACAAAGTTAGAGGTTGGACTTAAAGTGGCACAAATTTAATGGTATTAAGAAATATAAAGCATGAGAGTCATGATTTGAACTAAACAAAATTTCCTAACAAACCAATTTCCTTTCCATATTACAAAGCATTTGATCTTATTAAGCACTTAAATATCATCAAGCATTTCAAGAACTAATGAACAATAAATCTAAGGAGAATTATAGAAAGTAGAATAACTGTAACAAAATGAACCATCATATAGCTTTAACAGAAATGTTGAACAATTAAAATTTACATACATGATCTACAATAATTTGAGAAAGAGGCCAACCCACAATTCAGTAAGTATTCAAAGATACACAATATAGTCATCACACAATATGCAATTGTAAATGTTAATGAGTTGACCTCTTGAAAGAGCTATATTCAAATATATAGTTTTATAATGCATTCAGTTAGCTTAGCATGATTGCCTTCAAAACAGACTACAAGCCTATCAGAATAGGTACCATAAATAGTTGTTGCACTAAGGTTAGCTATGGTTAAATGCTTCAATCATGTTTTACTAGCATGTGTGGCATTGATTTCTCCTATGCAGGGTTATGCATAGTGGCTATTTTTGCAAAACTGGCTAAAATTAGGATTTTCAAAATTTGGAATTGGCTAATATTTGAGATCCTTGACTAGGGTCCATTAGCCAAAAAAATTTGGATGCAATTTTTTTGTTTGGTCGATTTGCCCCAATTCTATAATAATTTGACCATTAGAAGTTTAAATTTTCAACATTGAACCTAATAATAGTGAACCTTCTACATGTGTTTCAAAACTATTCACCTGGATTTTGAAACCAATTCGCCGAATTTTTATAAATATATTTTGGGGCTAACCCATTATGCATAACCCTACTCCTATGAAGTTGGATTACATGTTGCATCATTGGATTCTAACCATATGATGATAGTCCACTCCTTTCTATTACGCTTAGCTAGCTAATCAAGGGCATGTGTGTAATGGAGAAGCCTTCGACCATTGAGATCTTCTAACATCAATGATGTTGGGAAACTAGTTGACACGTGTGACCTTGCTGATTAGGACTATTGAGGATATGCCATCCAATGGGAGTGTTGTTTCACATCGAACAATTTGCCTTGGCTAGATTTTAATTTGACTATTATTTCTTCATGTCAGATATTGGAGTTCTTCTTATCTTTTGATGATGTCATTGCTTCTAGAGTCCAACAACTTTTGCACATAGTTGCATATGTTCATACATAGTGTTGGATATCAAGTTTTATTGCTAAATTTTATACCTTGAATTATTCTGCATCCAACATTCACTTTGGCTTATTGGGATCATATGCTCCTAATTATGATGTCATCACTTCATAAGCTCGATGCTTTTGAAAACTTTGCAAATTCTTCCATCATATATCAGATGTTAGATGTCGGACCAAATGCCATGGAATATTTGAGGCTTTCTTCCATACTACATCATGTTTTTATGCTACCTTGGTGATATCAGCATCATTGTTCATCCAACTTCTTTCAACATTTGGTATCAATCATGTATTCAATAAGCTTACCTTAACATTGAATGTTGGATGTTGGAGCATTGGCATGTTTTACTAGCTTCTTCTATTGGATGTTGAACTTTCATTATGCCTTTGTTGACATTAGAATTATAAGTGTCTGGACAATTTTCTTACTTAGCCAAATTCTCATGTCTTTTTCTTTTTTGCTTGTTGGATTTTATTGCCTTAAAAATAATTTTAGTTTGGTAAGCTTTTTCTTACTGCTCTACTACCTACCTTGTCTAATTTTACATCTGATCAAGCATTTGATCTTAATATTATTCTTCAATATTTTGGCCTACTTTGTATCTCTTTATAGTTGAATGTACCGTAAGAGCTTCATCTGATGTTGATCTTGTTGTCTTTAAAACTGTTGCATGCAATTTATTGTATTGATGCCTTAGAAAAATAACCATATGGCATAAACAAAATTACAATTTTCTTTATATTGTAAGATTGTGGATGTAGATGGTGAAAATTACCTATATTATTGGCAACTTTAAGGATTTTTGCTTGTAAATTTGAGAACCTATTAATCCTTATGTATGGGATAACCAAAACTTTGATAAGAAATGGAGCTAGAAGATAATTTGATTGGGAGCAGATGAAACTAATAGTTGATATAAATAAATGAATTTTAGAACAAGGAAGGGAATTGATGTAATAAAGGGGAAGCATGAGTCCAATTCATGGATTCTATATCATTAATAAGGTTTTTGAGGCATATTTTGAAATATACCTCTATCAAAATTTATCCCATTTGCCTATAAAATATGCGATGTACTATAGAACCATGAGTAAAAGAGCTTTTGAAAATTTACAATGAGGAAATGACTAGAGAGGTGAAGTCTATATTAAAAAAAAAGGAACTACAAGAAGTAAGAAAAGCATGGACCCTAGAACACATGGATGTTGGTAATAGTGGCAAGATACTCATGCAGATAGGGTAAAGAGATGGTTAGAAAAGCGTATGACACAAAGAAATAGAGAATAAAGATACAAGAAGGAGAGAAATACTAGTAATGAAAGAGAGCAAAGAGAATAGAGATACTTGAATACAAGCAACTCCTACAAAATTGAAAATTTTATAAGCATATTTACTACAACTGAACATTGCTTTAGGTCTAGACTAGTATATTTAGGTGAATATTATCACAGAATCTACAATAGGTAAATATTATAGGCACTCAATAATTTTTTCTCTTCCACTACTTTCTTCCTTGTAAAATTATGCAGGTAAATCTCCTATCAGTTATTGAGCACCATGTGTTGGCTCGTTGTTTCAACAATATGCATGGATGCTCAAAATTCTCATAAAAACTTTCATGCATTAGGTAGCCCCACAGATATTTTATAGCACTTTGTTGATGTTGATGATAGCTAGATTTTAATTTGAATCAACTTTTATCAAGGTTGGCACTACTTTTGAAGATCCTATTACTTGTGTGAATATCTAAATCTTTTATTTTTTCTTTTGTTCAACCCATCATAGCTCATCACTATGGTAAATATAACTTGTGTCTATTGTCACCATATTTTTATCGTGACATATGGCTATCAACTTGGCATGATGTCTACCATTTTCAGCCTTGATAGCTTGATGTTATATGTGTTCTAAATATCATCTTACACATGTCAAAGTATTCTATGTTGTCATATCTCACAAGATTTCTCTTTACATTATGACCTTTGGCACATGCTTATTTTATTAACACATTGATGTAATTTATCCCACATACTTACACAATTGTGTGAAAAAACTGTAGTTTTTTACAAAGGGAGGATTGGGCTAGCCTTTCTATTGGGATATGGAGTCAAGAAGATGGGAGAAGAGGGAAAGGGATGACTTGAGAATGGGGAGAGGGTGCGAACTAAAATAAGGAAATAAAAATAAACTAAGATGAGATGAAGAAATGTTGGGTGAATGTGTGGATTGTCTAACTCTCCTATAAGAATACAACTTAGCTATCATACCCATAGCAATGAGGAAAAAATAAAATAAAATTTCTTATCCCTTTTTAGACATAGAGTAAGAGGAAATTTTGCTAGACCAAGTTTAAAAAGTGTGGAGAGCTACATGTCTTATAAAATTATTCTAGGACACGCGCTCCCAACACTTCCCAGATTTGACCTAACAAGCCTCTTTTTGTTTATGACTATTTGTTGTTAATCAACCTTAGAATATCTTCAAATGGTCCCTCTTATTTCCCTTCTCCTCTTGTTTTTAGACTTTGCTTCTTTGGCATAGTTTTAATGTTTCTCAAGAAAACAAAAGTAAGAACATAATGGGAAATATTAGAAGAGGGAGTCCATCACCATCTTATTGCAAACTACAAAGCTTACTAGAACTCAAAGTGATGAAGTAACAATGAAAGAGGAACCATTTTATATACTTCACGTGATTTTAGCTACTCTTTCATTGGTTGATTCATATTTTCCTTTTTCTAGGTAGTGTTCAATATTTTTTTAAAATCAATATTTCCCATATAGCCAATTCATCCTTTCAAATAGTTTGTGTCTGTCTTCAAAATTTTACTTATGCAAGTTGAATGGATCTCTTTTCAAAGTCCTTTTTCTTGTGGTAAGCTACCTTTATTTAGTTCTACTTGTCTACTATAGGTTTTATTTATATGTAGGATATTTTACACAAAATATTGACATGCTACCTCATGCCATTGAAATAAGCTTTGGCCTTTTCATTGGAATCTATAGTGGCCTGATTATATGATGTCATATTTGAGCTTTCTTCTCTGATAAGTCTTCTTGTGCATATAACTGGTATCGGTCTAGTCCTGATATTGTTGTAATATTAAAATATTCTTAATTATAATAATTTTTTGGTACATAGCATCGAGAACTAATAAAACCAGTTCTTATTTTTTATATATTCTCCTTTTAAGGATGCTATTGGTAACATGCATTTGCATAGTTTCAAGCACTGTAATCATCAACTTTGGATCCAGTGTATCATATTTTCCAACCAGATTCAATTTTTTACTGATGACTTCTAACCTCTTTGTCATATCTATTGTGTCTAATGACTCTACGAACATTGAGCTTGGGTGCAACTAGCTTTTAAGTTTTTTTGATCTTCCAAGTTTGACCAGATTCATGCCTCGGGGTGGCTTAAAACATATTCTCAACATGCAATTTTTTCTTTCTACTTGGGTGAAGTAAATATATGTGTATGATTTTGGGGAGTACTTTTGTTTGATTTATTTGTTGCTCCTCATAGTTTTTGATATGATATGGTTTAATTTTTTCATTGAGAATATTAATTAGCCCTTTTACATATGGGATTGCAATATAACCATGATCCAAGGCCAAGTGGCCCCCTAACTGCTCCAAAAACTTCTTAGACAAGCATATTCTAAATGATGAGGTAGATTAACAACTATTACATTTTGTATTGATGCTAGGTCTAGGCACTTATATGGTAATATTGCGATTTTCTTTAATATGCCAGTTATCCAAACCTAGATGCCCCTACAAAGCAGTGTTCTAGAGTTTAGCTAGGTATAATTTATTCCCATAACCTTGTATACTACTTAGGGCTTAATTGTAATAGTGCTTTTTGGGTCTATTATACAATTATTTAAATCTAGCCTTTTAGGCATAGGGACAAATAGAACGACAAGGGATAAATTTTGCGTCAATCAAGTGATAATAACTTTGATGCCAATTAATGATCCTAAAAATTAGTATTTTCATATATTTACCATTTGAAAGTAGCTTCCACTAGGTCCACCTGTTCTAGAATCAGCAAATCTTTTCTTAGCTCTTTAATTTATTTAGCAATATTTTCCTTAGGCTTTTGGGGTAATTCTTTGAATAGTTTTTATATTGCTAAGTTGTTTATATCCTCCGTTAATTGATCATTTCTAGATAATACAACTTTCATTAGGATTATTTTATTTGTTGTTTCATGTCCCATAATTGTGTATTCAACTTTTATTTGCCTAGCAATCCATTCAATTGTTGTTATTTCTAGTGTATCTTTCAGCATGTTCAAGTTATCACCTTTTTATTGCCTAACTTCCTATTTTTTGTCCAGGCTATTCTTGGTATTTTGATAATATGATGGGAAGAAAAAAATTCCAAAATGTGTTAAGTTTTTTGGAAAAAGTTTGGAGGTCTTTTCTACTGCTATATATTGATCTGAATTTTTTGTATAGACCACCAGCTCTCCCAATTTCAAAATTTGACCCATTTTTTATCATTCACAAGATATGTTTTACTCACCCCTTCAATATCTACCTCTTGGCATTCCATTAGGATTTATTTTTTATCATATGATTTACATCTTGCTTCAACATTTTATTGCTCAACCTTGCTAAGTTTATTGATAAAATGTTGAATTATAGCCCTTAATTATTGAGTTGTGTGAGGTTCCTTAATTGTTCTAGTCAGCATACTCTTGCTTAGAAAGTGATTAGGAAGAACTAATTCTAGAATAATTGGTAGCTGTGAGGATGGTATAGTTAGTATTAGGGCCTTTGAACTTATTTGATAAATCCCATGGGAATATGATACATTGATCCTGGGAGACAATTTTCCTACTAATATGAGCATATTCTGAGCCATGACATCTAGTTGGAAAATCTATGGGAAATTGTTTTCTTTGTACTATTATATTTGATGATTTAATTCTGAACTTAAATCTCAAATATAGTACATATAGGTATGTACCTATGATGATTGCACCTCCCAAGGAATCCTATTCGAGAGTTTTTTGAACCAGATTTTAAAATATAAGAGCCTTTCCTAGGGATGTCTTTGAATACAGGATAGTTTTTTTTTTGCTTGATAAAAAAGGGTTGTACTTGGGTCCCCCACCCTTAAAAAATTACATCTCTCTTCTTTAGATCTTGATATTTTACAAATAGATACACTTCTCATCTCAATTGAGATGCTATAGTTAGAAACCTACATAATTTACATAAAATGCTTGAATTCTTGATTTTCATTTTTTGGATCTTTTCAAATCTCTGTATGAATACAATTACTGCAGAATTTAGCATCTTTCTTGACATTTTCCTATAGAAGCCTTCACAATGCCAAAAATTCACCTCTACTATCTATGCCTCGCATCTTAGTAGAGTAATTTTTCCAAAATATCACACTAACATAGTCCACTTTACCAAATCTGGATTGCTAGTTTCCTTTCTAAAACACAAGTGCAACCACAAAAATTATAATATATATAGTCTAAATGAACACACATTATTGTTACAAAATAAAATAGATATTACCAATGGAAAACATTAAATTAAATCTTAATAATTAATTGATTTAGGCAATCAACAATTTTTGTCAGCTTCAACTAAACTTTCTACTTCTTTTAACCATGGAAAGGAGATGTTAACTTCACAATCCTTAAACAAAATCACTCTATTGGCTAGCTTATATGCACATTTGTTTTCTTATCTTAATATATGTGTAAACCTAAGTTCTTCAAACTATTTAGCAAGATCTTGAATTTCCATAATTATCTCTTGTATGTTCCATGGAGCCTTTGCTTTCCTCAAAATTACATTTATTACTATGATATTATAAACTCTATTCCATTCCATTTGTTTACTTCTTTTTAACCCTTCTAAATTTTCCCAAGCTTCAGCTTCAATTTTTGTCTTAAATCCACAATTGAAAGCATAATGAGACAAAATATCTCCTTTATTATTTTTGGTCCTGGGTTTCCTTTATATGCTCCATAAAAATTCAACTTAAACCACTCCACATCTGGTGGTTTCCACTTTATATTCTTTACCTTATTTTTGCTTCTCTTGTACCCAACATTATAATTCTATTTAATTACTTGACTCCATCTATCAAGCCTCTCTGCTTCTAAATTAGGGATTGGGTGAGTTGATAGGGTTGGATTAGACTCCTCTATGGCTAAATATATCCTTTTTCATTACCTCTAAACTACTTTTCTTTCCTTTAAATATTCTTCTATTCCTTTCTAGCCATATAGTCCAAAGTATTGTATATTTTGATATATCCCATATTTTCTATAAAGCCTCACTTTTATAAGTGATCTACCATTACTTTAACCAATCTTCAATTCTTCTATTCATCACCATGTATTTACCAAACATATTAGGAATCCATTTCCATAGTTTCCAGATAATTGAGAAATGTCCCAAGAGATGGTCAATACTCTCCTCCTCCTTATTACAGAAAACACATTTAGAGGAGCCATGAAAAACACTTTTCATAAGGTTATTCCAAGACAAATTTCTTTTATGACCTACTAGCAAAACAAACATTTTAACTTTAGTAATGCTTGGGCTATCCCAAATATCTCTCTAAATTCTAGTGAAATTATTAATATATTGATGTTGAACATTATATCCACTTCTTGTTGTGTATTCTCCTAAGCTATTCAACTCCCAAATCAATTTATCCTTGTAATCCCTCATAATAATTATAGTTGTCATCTTTCTACTCAGTTGCCTCCTAGCATCAATGTCTTGTATACTTGTAAAAAATATTGAATACAGGATAGTTGAGTGAGCAATAAGAAGGTATTTCTTGGATCATCAAATATCATTATGAGTGGTTTAGCCAGGTCAGCCTAAGCCCTAATATTATTGTCTTCTTAATATTTATATTATTGTAATACTTTACCTTGAAAGTATTGAGCAAGCAGTATCACCATAACGTCTTCAAATATGATATTGCAAAAGGTGGCCAAGGTTGAAATATCTTGATAATGCTCATAAGCAATTTTCCCACTACCATCATAAATGGGTTAACTTCAATGCAACTTGGGAAATCTCATAAAGCTTTGGAATATTAAGTAGTCTAATACTATTCCAAGCCAAACAAATTTGTCCAACCATGGCTCTAAAACTTTTATTGATGTACTTGTGGATCCCTCTAATTGGTACATAGTGAATTATCTTGGATTTCTAGTCTTATCATTACCTGATTCTAAATTTTTTTATTTGCAAAGTCATCAATTCTTTTGGATTCCTATTTTCAATAGAGTTGCTATGTGAACATGCATTCCTCTCATGCGAAATTAAGACTATTCTTCAAAATATTGAGTCTTCCAAGTAATTGAAATAGGATCTATGAAATCCTATTTCATCAAGTATGCCAAAAATATTGATAGCATGGTGGGTATTTAGGTTTGATCTTTGGAAACTCCTTTTAAGGGTGGGATAGTCAATGGTCCCATCAGGCATACCAAAAATTCTTAGTATAAAATTCACCTAAGTGGATGAGTTGTGCTCTCAATACCTCAACCAAGATTGGAAGACTCAAAAATATGATTTTTCAAGCCAACCTCTAAAGTAGATCGGTTCCTATGGTTCTAGTTACCATAACTAAAAAAAAAGGAAAATGGGATTGAAGATAAAATTAATAAATGCAAAAAGTTAAAGGCTATACTTAAAGTGGTGCAGATTTAGTGGTATTAAGAAACATAAAGCATAAAATTCTCACACTTTGAACTAAACTAAATTGCATATTAGACTAGTTTCCTTTCCATATTATAGAGCATTTGATCTTATTAAGCACTTAAATATCATCAAGGATTCCAAGAACTAATGAATTGCAAATCTAGGGAGAAATATAGAAAATAGATAACAGTAATAGAGTGAACCGTTCGTATAGCTTTAGTAAAAATGATTAACAATTAAATTGGAATACATACATTATTTACAATAAATTTAGAAAGAGGCCAAACAACAATTCAGTCTTTATTCAAAGGTGCACAATACAATCATCACACAATATGCAATTGTAAATGCTAAAGAGTTGACCTCTTGAATGAGATACATTCAAGTATATATATAATTTTACAATGCATTCAATTAGCTTAGCATGATTACCTTCAAAATATATTACAATTCTATTAAGATAGGTGCAAGAAGTGGTTGTCACACTTAGGTCAACTATTCTTAACTATATCAATCATTTTTTTCTAATGTATGCAATGAAAATTTCTCCTATGAAGTTGGCTTGCATGTTGCATCATTAGATTCTAACCATCTAATGATAGTCCACTCCTTTCTATTACACTTGGCCAACTTGGAGAATCCTTCAGCCATTGATATATTTTGATAGCAATGATGTTGGGTGGTTGGTTGACACATGTGACCTTGCTAATTAGGACTAATCCAAAGGGTATGCCATCTAGGTGGAGTTTTGTTTCATGTTGGATGATTTTCCTTGGCTAGATTTTAATTTGGATATTATTTCTTCATGTTGAATGTCAAAGATCTTTCTTTTTAATGATATCATTACTTCTAAATTTTGGTGAATTCTACACATAGCTACATATTTTCATGCATAGTGTTCGTTGCCAATTTTTATTGTCAAATTTTATACCTTAGAATTATTCTACATCTGACATTCACTTTAGTTTATCAATCTCATATGCTCGTAATGATGATATCATCACTTCATAAGCTTGATACTTTTGGAAAATTTACAAAGTCTCTCGTTGGTTGTTGAATGTTAGACCAAATACCTTGGAATATTTGGACCTTTCTTCCATACTGCATTGAGTTTTTATGCTACCTTGGTGATGTCATCATCATTGTTCATCCAGCTTCTTTCAACATTTGGCCTCAATTCTATATCCAGTAAGATTTATCTTAACACTGGATGTTGAATGCTAGAGCATTGGCATACTTTATTAGCTTCTTCTATCGGATGCTA
Source organism: Wollemia nobilis (assembly GCA_028583015.1). Taxonomy (NCBI): domain Eukaryota; kingdom Viridiplantae; phylum Streptophyta; class Pinopsida; order Araucariales; family Araucariaceae; genus Wollemia; species Wollemia nobilis. The sequence continues at coordinate 1,813,988 of JAQPPZ010008665.1, forward strand.
GATTTTCATTATGCCTTTGCTAACTTCAGCATTATAAGTGTTCAGCCATGTAGTTACATGTTGTTTATTATTTATTTGAATATGTAATACTTGTGATGCTCAACCTATATTCCTACAATTATGGATGCAATTTTCATGCACTATTTATTTATTTAAGGTTATAAAAAATCATTGAGCAATTATTGGAGGAATTGTTCAACTATTTTTTTAAAATCATCATGTTAATTGTACACATTAACATTTTTTCTATCCTTCCTATTCATTAAAGATCCTTTTTTTTAAGCAATTCTCACTTTTAGGATTAATGTAGGAATTTTTCAACTATTTTTTAAAAAAATATCATGTTAATTGAACACAATAACATATTTTCTATCCTTCCTAAAAATTAAAGTTCTTGTTTTTCTAAAAAAATTCTCACATTTAGGGTTAACATTTTTCAAGCAGCAATAAGTGTGAACTAGAGGAATATTTTATGACAATATGCACTAGATGTAGGGTATTTATAGTGTTTTTCATTGCATAGAACACCTTTTATTCATCCTAGAAACTATTATTTTCTTACAGACCATCCTCATTTTATATTATTTTATCAAATTTACAAAAATTCAATTGTCCATTTATTTTTTAATAATATTAAAACCAAATACACAAAAATTCAATTGTCTATTTATTTGTCAAATTATTTTCTCAACTTCCCCATAATATTCCCCCAAAAGTATATCCATGTCACAATATATTTACCTATGTCATTCCATACCAAAATATGTTGTATATCTCTTCAATTTAGTCAATTCTATATATAAACACAATGAAATGGGAAACTAAAAAATATTGTACATATTCTAGATGTCCTTACCTAGAAATGTAATCTAAAAATATTGAGAACATATTAACATCCATAATATTATAAATCATAGGTTGTTCATCTTATATAAAAAATCCATGAGGAAAAGAATTAAAATGAAGTGAAAGAAAGAATTGAGATAAAGGCATAGGCTTTTATTTTCCATTATATATCTACTTTTGACATGTTTTGTCCTTTCTCTAATCTGCATTATAATGTATCTAATAAAAATAGTGGGGAGGATCAACATGGGAACTACAATATGCTAATATACATACATGATACACTTAGATCAACCCATACATATTAATGATTTCTTTCTCTTCATAATTTATTGACACCACTATAGGATAATAAGCTATTTATCGAGATGAAAAATATCACGTACACAACCTAGTAGGGATATCTATATATATTGTCCCAATATAATCAATTTTATAAAATTTCATCCATCTAAGTCCAAAATGTATTACCCCTCTAATCCAAAAAAATCACCATATGAGCATATGTCATTATATGGCAAATTAGCAGAGCCAATGGTTAACTCCACAACACAATAAAATCATCATGAGAGTGCTCAAGGTAAATCTCACTTTGATTACCTTCTTGATCCTTCAACTTCCAAATAATTCTATAAGAGGGATCAAGTAAATGAGCAAGTCATTTTCTCAATTTTATTAATGGGCTTCCAATCCCTTTTAATGAATGACAAGTTCCTGATAAGCAAAACTCAATACCAACTACCAACCCAACCTCATGAACCATGAGTTCAACTTAGGTTTATCAAACCATTCTCAAGGACCGTAAAGGCCTTGTACATTGATTTCCAAACACCTTAAATAGTATACCAAATCCAAGGTAAGTCTTTCTCACTATCAACCTTATGGCTCTCACCTTCAATTGGTCATAACTATCAAAGAATTCTTCTTGAAATTCTTTGAGTTATGAAGTATAACCCTAGCCTAAATAAATAATAGAAGTTTATAGGATCTTATCATGTATAGGTCATAAATAATATTCTTCTCATTGATATTTAGCCAAGGAAAAAGTTTACATTACCTAATACCAAGGTCACCATCCTCAAGTAAGAGGTACCAAGGTAGGGTAAACTTAGTCTCAAGAAATCATACTCTTCAACAATTCATAGTCTACCACCCAATATATGAAGGCATCATCATCAAGTATACCTTTCACCATGTTGATACCAATTACCATTAAAATATAAGCATGTTATACAACAACTTGTAATTCCAAGTAACAAAGTATATTAATGAATAAGCTAACATATTTCTTAGTACCTATTTCATCCATCAATAGGTAGGACACTTATATTATATTTTATAATATAGTATCTATTTCCATTAGAAAATAAATTATAACAGTCAACCATAAATTTTATATTAACTTCTTTCTTTGAGCCTTAGGAATCCTAAATAATTGTTGAAGCATACCCCCTAGTATGTTATAGTATTGTTTTCAAAATTATCAAAAATATTTTTAATATTTAAACAAGTTTAGGTTCAACCTCAAAATTCTACTAGTCATTGTAGATATATTAGGGATGTCTCCATGCCTATTGAATGATGGTTAGTTTCCCATATTAATCATATATTCATGATGCTAAATTAGAGAAGCATATCTCATTTTCCAAGCCTCCTTTGATTATTGGTCAAGGCCTTCATACTTCTTGGTCATTAAAATTTACCTTGTGCATATTTTTATTGAAATATACCCTCATTAATATCAATTTTACCAGTAACCAAGAAATATCTACCAATAAATTATATAGAAGCATAAAGCATATCATACTTTTTGGCAATTTCAAGAATATTGATCATCAATATCAAGTTTTTAGGTAATCAAGAAATGTTTACCTTTCAATTATATAGAATTATAAATCACAACATACTCCTTGGAAATTTTAAAAAAATTTATCTTCAAATTAAATCATCTTCATTTTATCATGGACTAAAAGCTTTATTCAAGGTCTAATTTAGGATTATCAACCACATAATACTTCCAAGGGTCAATACAAAGATTAAAATATTTTTAGATGCTCAACATATTATTATTTTTATTTATATGTGTGAAGTGAAAATACGACACTAAATTAGATATAAAGTAAAATAAATCAATGAACAAGAGATTTCACAAAATGTGATTTTATTCAATAGACGGGGGAAGCTGAGAAACTCCTTTGTTACAATCATTTCGTTCAACAAAATTATTTTGATACAGTAATTACAGATGCTAGGGTTCTCTTAAAACCTAGCTACAACAACATGTAGTGTCTTCAATGTATCTTGCTTCCAACAGGGTGAGTGGGCTTCTAGATATCTGTAATCGGGCCACTCTAGCTTCAGCAACTACTCAACAATCCTTGATTGATGCTACCTGATCCTACACATACAACAAACATAAAGTTATTAGTAAACAAAATAAGGGTTACATAGTGTGAACCCTCAAAAATGCTAACTAAAACCCTAGATCTAAATAAACAAACATGCAGAATCCAAATAACAAAAAATAAATGCACACAAATACTTACTTTTTTGGTTTGTTACTTCATTGCAGATTAATGGCAGGGTGCCTCGACGGTACTTGGTGATATTATGCAATAGATTATGGTGTGTGGTTGTGGGAACAACATGCACGGGGTTACACCTACAGAATACGATAGGCATGCAGTTTCGCCTATGGGATGAGGCAAGCGCTCAGTTGCACCTACGGATTAGGTATAAATCTGTAGAAGCAAATCAAAGGAATATGAAGGGCTTGGCGGATGGATGGCAATGGTGGTGGCATAAATGGGATACGAAGGTGGCTGGAATCCAAAAATCATAGGCAAACTAGGGTTTTTGGGAAGGATCAACTAGGGCACAATATACTCATAAGAAATAATATCTCAACAAGGTCAGGCCTTACAAGTAAATTAGAGCTCCAACGTTCAATTTTTCTAGGATTCAGGTGTTGAGCATTAAGAATGCTCCTATTTATTATCAAGCCTAGGGTTTTCTTAGGGTTTTAGCTTGATACTTTATCATGTGGCTAATATTAAAGTGGTCCAAAGGTTGATATTAAAATTTAGGTGTGACACAGATTATGGATGATGGACGGTTGAGATTAGATCGGATCGGACGGTTGAGGTTAATTTAGCTTATAAATATATATTTTATAATAAATATATTAAAATATAATATAAAATATTATATTTAAATATAAATAATATAAAATAAATATAAATAAGTCAAATAGGGATCATAAAATGGTGGGAAAGGGCTAAAGTAAGTCATTGGATGGCGGGGAAGGCATGGAATGGCTATTTGAATGGCATGGAATGGCTATTTGGTGTCTACAAATGCCCCTTTTTGTACCATGTTGTTTGAAACACAATATGGTGAAAAAACACGAGACACCTGGTTGGGATCTGGGTGTAGAAGTAGCTTCTCTCTCTCTCTCTCATTGGATTTTTGAGCAATAATGTTGAAGACAAAAGAATAAAGAATTTTGAATTTGCATAGCTTACCCCCTCAATTGGAAAATGAGATTATGGATGAATCTCATGAGCCAATTGAAAAATTTATCCAAATGATGAATGATGTGATACCTTTTTTGCCCCAATGGTGCAAAGGGGGTTGGTGTAAACTGTGATATGATGTGGACGATATGAATGATGTAAAATGTGATATGATGTAAAATGTGATATCATTTTTGCCCCAATGGTGGAAGGGGTGTTGTGTCAAATGTAGATGTTATGATCATGTAATATGTATCCCATCATGGGAAAATCATAGTCAAATTTTGGTTTCCCCAAATTTGGGGTGATTCGATGTTGTTGAAGAAAATGCCTTATTGGCGTCATTGAGTATGCAGGTTATGAAAATGCAGGATGACAAAGTCAACATATATATGGGATAATTACTATGGATATTTCTCCATGTAATTCCATCATGGAACCAATCAAACTACTGGTTTTTTCTTATTTTGTGACTATGGTCAAATGAATGAGTGATTGTGATATTAATTATCCATTTTTTCGTTCCCCACGGAAAAGGACATCAATGACTACTTTCGTGAAAATTATTCTTGGTAAGGTTTCACTCAAAATGTGAAGTACCAAATGTGATTTTGATCTCTAACAAGGATATAAGTGATGATGATGATGACCAAGTGTTCTTATGGTAATTTATTCATCTTACCGAATTGCATGGATGCAAATCGCTGCAATCGCCAAGTATATAGAATAAACCACTATATATGAGATTCACTTGTAAATTTGACACATTTTGGAAGAAATGATGGTATATTATGAAAGTGAAAAGAATATTTATGGATGAATATGATGATATTTCTAAATTTGGAGTCAATTTGTAAATTTTAGAGCATTTTAGTGGTTGATTTTGTATTTTTCAGATGAAATCAATTGATTCCTTGGTTAAATTCAACTCCAATAGTTGTGAAATTTGGTGGGATGATGAAAAATATGGATTATATAAGATGATTGCTAATTTTGTGAAAAATTAGGATTTTTTTGTGTCTTGTGATTTGATTTGTGTATTTTACAAATTTGTGTCGTATTTGAAAACTACATGCGCAAAACGATTCCTGATTTCACAAAACATGATTTTATGATGTGCATGATAAGTGGATGAAATTTGGTGAGATTTTGAGGGAGAAACTCACTATTTTTGGTCCCTTTTGAATTTATTTCATTCTGGCACCAGGCGCCCAGATGTGTCTATAGTATCTTGCAGGCACTCAACTGCACCTGGGTGCGCCTACAACCGTTCATGCGTGCCTGCGGACTGTAGGTGCTAGATTGCATCTAAGTGCACTAGTTACAGCTATAAATAGCTTGCTGAGTGAATTTTGAGTCTCATTCATGCATTTGATATTTTGTGAATCTATGCCTAAGGAGTGGAGTGAATTGGTGAGGAAAGTGAGGTTGGTGGAAATCTGCGCGGGAGCTATGGCGGTGGAAGGAGCAAATGTTGTTCGTGGAGTGGAGGCACAGTGCTCCCCGGTAATGTTGAAAAATACTTCTTCTTTTTGTGCAAAAATTTTGAAGTTTTTTTTTATTTTTTTATGAAGTTTATGCTAATGTAAAATTTTGGTTACTGTAGTTGCGAGAGATAGAGCCTCAACATTGGTTCTCTCCACGCATTCATGGGATGAGGAAGAATCTTGCAGAGGGTGATTGGGATATTTTGAGGGAGGTGGACCTGGAGGGAGTAACATGGTTGGATGTGGTGAGGGCTAATAATGGGTATCTCTCATCATTGATAGAGATATGGGACTCGGATAGGGGGACATTCCAGCTATCGACTAGGGAGGTTACTGTCACCCTTGAGGATGTATACCGCATACTTAAGGTGACAGTGGAGGAGAAGAAGGTGATGGTTGGGCATGATAAGAAGGTGGATATGGAGAATATGTTCAGTGATCGATGGTGGGAAGCAATGATGGGAGATAGAGGTATATACTACTTGAGCATGTATAGGGCTAAGGAGTTGGATGCACTCCCAACCTTGATTATGTTTGTATTAGAGAACATAGTTCTCCCTAATAGCACTGGGTGTAGGTTCCCTTAGAACCTATTGGGATTGGTGAGTGATCTACTCACTAAATTAGGGTCGTATACATGGGCTCCTGCGTTATTGGTGCAACTATACCAGGATTTGTATGAGGTTACATGGAGAGGGAGGAATGGTATTGGGTGCAGCTTCCTCCTACAATGTTGGGCTTGGGAGCATTTTAGGGTAGCTCGTCCAAAGGGGTTACCTTGTCAGACATGGCATATGGGTGAGCCCTATGCTAGGAGATGGGTAGTGGCTAAGGAGGTGCAGCCAAGTCAAGAGCTTCATACTAGCCAGTGGTATAGGGATATGTGGTTGGGGTTGACTCAGGCTTAGGTGATATGGAGGTCATGGTGATGATCCATGTGGGAGGATGATGGGGAGCAGCTACGGTAGGTGAGGCAGACCTGATGGTTTTTTGGGAGGAGGGATGAGGAGGTGGAGTACTTCTAGTACTCTCGGGTGTTGAGGCAGTTTGGCTTACCTCAAGATGTGTCAAATGAGCTAGTGTTGTATCGACATCAACAGGATGAGGTGGGGCTTCCATGTGCAGAGTCATGGAGAGTGTAGATAGGATATGACAAGTGGATGGAGGTTCCAAATGTGGATGATGTCAGGATGACTCTAGAGTATACATCATGGTTTGGTGCCCATCCAATGTGGGTACCAAAGGTGGTGATGGGTGGAGATGCGGTAGCTGCAAGGTCAAGGATAACTTTGAAGAGGACGAGGCCCCAGTGATCTACAAGTTAGAGGTAATTAAGGAGATAATTCCAGTAGACTCCTGAGGCTGAGATGGTAGATGATGAGGGGATGATAATGAGGGTATGGGAGAGATCTCTAAGGTAGCTAGGCTATGGGCTGATGTGGATCAGCTCCACGAGGAGTGAGAGACTACACTAGAGTCTCATAGGGAGGCCCTGGCAAGGTGACATGGGGTCATAGTTGGGTTGTGAGCTACCATATTCCAGATGGAGGTAGAGTGGTCAACAGATGATTTTGGTGATCAAAAGATAGTCAAGAGGCTTTAGGAAAATATTTTGGTGAGAGATCATCATCATCATATTGACTTACGATGACTACATGCTAGCGAGACCTATGCACATCCCTTGGAGGATTTGTGCATGGCTAATCACATTCCTTTTCTAGATCCTTCGTCGTATTCTAGGATCGAGTCATATAGGCATAGTTCTAGGTCTAGGGCTCCTACTAGGTCTCAGGGGTCCACTCATGGACATTAGCTTAGTTCTTAGATGCACTTTTGTATATGAGCCTTGGTGCTCCATTGTAGCCTTTTTGGCATTTATTGTACATATGATTATTTATATATATATATATATATATGGCTCTTTATATTTGTGTTATCTTTTGTGTGAATGCTTTTGTGTATGCAATGCATATTTTATGAAAATGTTTTTATGCATGTCTTATGGATGATTAATGCAATCTACTTATGATGTGTATGCGTAGTGTTGATATGGATGATTAATGCAAGCTAATCATGATATATATACAGTGTTTATATGAATGATTAATGCAAGCTAAGCATGATGTGTAGTGCTTATATGGATGATTAATGCAATCAAAATGACATGTATATGAAATAATGAATTCAAATTATGTGATGGGAATGCATGATGTTCGAATGATCATTTTTAGTTTAGAATTTTGTTGGCCATTTTTGTTCATTGTTTTGCAATTGAGGGGGCATCAAACTTGGTGGCATTATACAGGTTGATCCATGATGAAAACATAGATGCTGAAATGGAAGAAGATATAGATTTTAATAGGGAAGAAGATATGGATGTTGATATAGAAGAAGATATGGATGTTCATATGGAAGACTAAAGTATTTGTAGAGACTCAAATAGACTAGTGCTATCAACCAAACTCACTAAAGGTTGTCTAACTTTCTTTAGGACCAATGTGTGTGCAAGTGAGGTTCATGTACCAAATATTGAGCATGACAATGATCCTAGGCAATCAATAACAAATGTGTTTGCATGTGAAGTTCATTAACCCATTATGAATAAATTGTGTATGACCTATTATTGAGCGGACCAAGAATCTAGCTTGTCTGTATGTGTAGTCAAATATCTCCCTCTTTGGAAGGGAGACATGTCACCCCGCATGAGCTTACTCCACTGCAATTCAAGCATCTATAGCCCTGATGGAGACTCACTCCATAGTCCAATGATCTAATATTTTAGGCCTTGGGGATGACTACATATATTTCTAAGGAAAATATAGCACAATCCTTATAGCTTTAGGTATTTGTGGTGTGTGTATAGAAATTGTTAACTTTGGATAGAGCTTTGGGGAATTAGATTCTCAATAGAAGTGTGATGAGAATGTGACCCTATCCTTACTACTCTATATTTTTGTGTTTGTATTTGGAGAGCAACTATGATAGTGGTGAAAACCACTATTTTTTATTTTGGACTATGTTGCATAATAGGACAAGCGAGGAATACCCTTTTTACTTCAAGGTGTCACCCAAGTATGGTTATACCGTCTTTGACTCAAAATGTTTTTAAGATGTGAAGAAGTGTGGTTGGTGAAATATTGCTTTTGGAATCAATTGACAAGACTCAAGACTTTCTTAATGTGAAAAAGTGTGTTTGGTCCTAAAGAAAATTGGACATCTTTTTGGAGGTTACTAGGCACACTAGTAGTGGTTGAGTGACTAAAAATTTTGGGTTTATGATTTTTGACAAATCGGATTGTTGGCTTATGATATTGTGTGAAATTGCATAAATACCAAAAATAAGTACCCCCAATCGTGGAAACTTAACTTTTTGATTTGGCCATATCATCACTACTATAAAATATCAATGAACATGGGATGGGATGCAATATGAATGAATGTAATGGAATGCATGTACAATGAATGCAAATGGAATATGTGCGAGCTATGTATGAATGCAATGTGTGAAATGCATGTGGAATGAATACAAATAGAGTATTAAAGAAATGTGAAAAATGTATGTAAATATGCTTATATGTAAATGCAAGATGGTAGCATGCCTATGTGAATGATTTGTTTTTGTTTGTTTATTTGTTTTTTTTTTTTTTTTAGCCATGTGTATATATATACATATAAACATCATATTAACAATAAAATGCTTTCATATGGATAAAATTAAGTGGTTTGGGTCCCTCCACTCCTTCTAAATTTGCAATTCTATATGTACCATTCCCCAAATTTTGGGAAAATATGTATGGACCTAACCAATTAGCCACAAATTTATCACGAAGATGCGATAAAGCATTGGTGTTTTGTTGATTCTCTTTTAGTACAAGATCTCCTACTTGAAATTCATGAAGATGGACTTTGGCATTGTAAGCATGCTTTAGGTGGTCTTGATAAACTCCTAAGTATTTTAGTGCATTGACTTTCCTCTCATCAAGAAGAGTAAGTTTGTCAAGACGTTCTTGTCTAGCAGTGTCATTATATATGAATTCCTGCAAAGAAAATTGTGAGGGAATATCAAGCTCAAGAGGCATGATAGCTTCAGCTCCATAGACGAAGAAAAATGGTGTTGCTCCTATTGGCATTCGAATACTTTTTTTATAAGCCCATAGTGCCAAAGGAATTTGTGTATGCCAGTCTCTATGATTTTTGTTAACAAGTTTCTTGAGAATAGCAATCAAGATCGTATTGGTAGCTTCAGCTTGTCCATTTGCTTTTGGGTAATAAGGAGTCAAGAAACTGTGTTGGATATTATATTTCTTGTAAAATGCTCAAACATACTTGCTCTTGAAATACTTGTCATTATCAAAAATAATTTTAGAGGGAATAACAAAACGATAAATGATATTGTGGAGTATGAAGTCCACAATTCGAGATCCCGTCATACTGGTTAGAGGAATGGCCTCAACCCACTTTGTGAAGTATTCAGTTGTCGTGATGATGAATGTATTGTGTCCCAAGGAAGGAGGTGAAATTTTGCAAATTAAGTCTAGGTACCAATGTGAACAGGGCCAAAGGCTTTGTATAGGTTGTAAAGCTTGTGATGGTACATGCACTAGATTGGCATGTTCATGACATTGCTTATAATTTTTGACATAGTTGCAACAGTCGTGTTCCATTGTGGGCCAATAATAACCCATGCATAAAATACTCTTTGCAATGGCCATCCCACTAAGATTACCACCACAAGTACCATCATGGGCTTCAGCTATGGCTCTTTGAGCCTCACTTTTTTTGAGACAACAAACAAGGATTCCATCATAACCACGTGTATACAACACATCCCCCAAAAGAATAAAATAGGCTACTTTTTGCTTGAAAAAGAATTTTACAGACCAATACATATCATATGGGAGTGTTCCAAATTTTATAAAGTCCACTATTTGGTTCGACCAAGACTCATTTGGTTCGACCAAGACTCATTTGGTCCATAGCAGAGGCAGAGTATATTGCATTGACATCGTGTTGTACATAGGTACTTTGGATGAAACAAAATTTCAAGGATCTTGGAATAAATTTCAATGATCCCATCTCAATCATGTGTGACAACACAAGTTCAATAAATATCTCAAAGAATCTATTTATGCATTCTTGAACAAAAAATACTACTATCTGGTACCATTTTTTGAAGGAGAAAGTTGTCGAAGGTGAGGTTAAGTTGGATTTTGTTCCAACAACAGAGCAAGTAGCAGATATCTTCACAAAACCATTGCCCAAGGAAGTCTTTGAGTACCTTCACAAGAAATTGGGAATGATCACAATTCCCAAGCATTGACTAGCTATCGGGGCCACATTCTTAGGGGGAGCATTTGTGTATTTGTTTATCTTTTTGCTCATGTTTGTGATTCTTTCTAAGTATAATAATTTTTACCTAAGAATATTGTGCATGGACTCATGGGGGAGTTTGTAGCAACCCTTTGGTATTTTTGTTAAAGGGGGAGAAGAGTTATAGTAAATTGTGTGTGTGTATTGTCAACAATTCCAAAGAGGGATATTGTTGAGCAAGGTGTAACGACAGTATTGCCATTGTTGTCAACACACTCATATGGAAAGGTTGATGCAATGGATAATTTTTTGAAGGTTGTTCAGAGTATGTACAGTGGTTTTCAATTATTATGAGGATGATTTTGATGTTCAAGTGAAGTTTTTATAGGTTGTTCATGCAAATTTGCAAAAGTTGCAAAAATTGTCACGAAGTTGTCATAGTAAAAGTTGTCAAAAGGTGCGCTTATTTCTTATGGTGAATGGTCAGACAGGTATGAGCATTTTGGCATGCTATAAAATGTATTATAATATTTTTGGAAGTGTCATCTCGATTTTTGGATTGATCGTTTGCATCGCCAGTACTTGGTTGGACAATTTTGCACTTAGTTGGATAGTTGTAAAATATGTGTTAGAGGCCACTTTGTAGGAGGAATATTAAGAAATACATGAGGATTTAGACCTTAAAATTTTTACTGGAGGTATTTTGATATATAAAGAGCTTATGTTTTAAATTTCATCCCGAACAAAGACCCAAGGAAGAAACGGCAGTAGTTGCAAAATGCCTCTGCAACACTTTTTCTAGTTTATGTGATAGGTGTAAAATCTGCGTCAGAGGTCACTTTACGGGAGGAATATTAAGAAATATGTGAGGTATCTGGATATACTAAGAGATTAAGTTTTAAATTTCATCCCAAAAGGATTTTGTAAGAAGAAACGGTGAGCATTGCAAAATGGCTCTAGAGCACTTTTTTAGTTTATGTGACAGATGTAAAATCAACATCAAAGGCCACTTTTTCAGAGGTACTATGAATAATCCATGAATATTTAAAATATGAAATTTAAATTGAAGGTATTTGGTTTATTTAAAAATATATGTTTCATTTTTTAGCCCATTTGGAAATTTGAGGAGGAAGTTATGACTGTTACAAAAATCCCTATCAGCTCTTTTTGGCATTTTTGTTAGTTTCTAAGAATTTAATGGTTGAGTGGTACTTTTGTGTAACTAAAAAAAAAGATCTATGTTTTTTAATGTGAAGCATATATATGTTTTAAAAGAAAAGGAAGAAGGGAGTTTTTTTAATAGAGGATTGTCTATGCATATTGTGAAGAATTTTTTTTTTTTGGCATTTTGATTGAAAAAATGTGTAAGGTGTAAGATAATCAATGTGCAGAGTTGAGAAGATTGAAAAGTTTAGACAAAATATTTTAGAGGAGAATATTTGTGAACTAGAACACTCAGGGTCTTTTGATGAGATTTAATATTTTATCAGATCTTTTTAAATTTGTCAAGTCGGTGCTTGACAACAGGGGTCGATGCTCCTTGTAGTTGGTGTTGCTAAAGTTCGAGTTGGTTGGTACCATTCCCTGTAGTTGGTGCTGCAAAAATATTGTAAAGACCAAATATTTTTGAGGTTGGATTTGGATGAGAGTCCAAATAGTCCATTGGTACAGTGGTTTTCCCACATCGGGTTTCCACTATAAATCTAGTGCTATGTGATGCATGTTTGTGTGATTGCTTGTTTTGATTTGATTTCATAGTTGGATTAAATTTTTAATATACACTGATTCACCCCCCTCTCAGTGTCACGCTTAGTTCAACAAATCTTTGGTAATAGCACATAGTTCATTATATTATCTATTTGCTCCATTTAACTTTTTTTTTGTTCTTGTCCTTGGATTCTTATGAACCTCCTATTAAAATTCTAATCCAACATTTGGTTTATTTAATGTTATTGTAATTTTATTATTCCTTTTGTGATTGTATCTAGAGAAAATACATGTGGTTGCATTTAATGATTATAATACACCAACATATTCAATTATGATTATCTCCTAATCTTATTTACTTCATGTTAATATACTACCCCTTCATCAAAAAAAATATCTCTAGATGCAATGCATTATCTAGATTTAGGGTTATAATATCTATATGCCTTTCTTTAGAATATCCAACAAAAAAGGATGCTCAATTTTTTGTTTGAACTTATTATTTTTCATATCTTAAACATGAACATAAGCTAAAAAACTAAACACTCTCAAGTCATTTATTAAAGGCTTATTTCCATACCATACCTCATGAGGAGTCATGGTTTTTATTTAAATTGTTTAACTTCTATTAAGAATGCATATTGTTGTTATAACTACTTTAGGCCAAAAATGATTACTAAAATATTTGACTAGCACCATGCTTATTGCCATATCTATGAATTTCCTATTGTTCCTTTCTACCACTCCATTTTTCTAAGGTGTATAGGCAAATTGTAACAACCCACCAAAACAAATCCAAGAGAGATACATTTTTTATATCACACAAGTAGGTTCACAAGGAGACACAATATTATTTTTAGCATTCTCAAGTCTCCACCACATTTGAGTTTAATTTCATTGTAGATGACACTCAATGGATAAGAGTGGCCAACATGCCATATTTTTGGGGTTCATATTACTAATATTCACCATTTAGAAGGATGCCAAAGTGGCCCCCCCACATTTTCTATACCCTTAGTGATATAAAAAAATTTAACCACGACACAGGGATTATATATGTAGATTATTTTGGCATAAGGTCTTGGTGCTTAGTTACACCTCTGTGGGTTAACTAAGGTCATCACCACTCACATGGTAATGATCATTGTTACCTAAATCTCATTGTTTTATGTTACCACCACAATTGTCTTGTAATTGATTCCATTAATTCATAGTTGCAGAACACACGATTCCCACCATACAAGGTGTATCAATCACAAGAATTTGGATATTGCATGATTGCAACTCCTTTTAGATTTTTGAGTGCCTAGCTATTGCATCACCACAACTCCTAGGACTCATCTCTACCTAGTTATTGCATCACTACAACTCCTCCTAGGATTGGGTTTATTCTATGACTCAAGGTCCTAAAATAAGATATCCCATTCAAAGCCCAAGAACCCCTCCCAAGATTCATGCTTAAACAATAATTAACATATTTCTCATAAATGAGAAAATAATGTGCTATAATAAAAAATTATGCATAGTTATGACATAAAGTTAAATCTAAAATTAAATATCATACATAACCACATTAAGCTAGTACAAAAGAAACATCTAGCTAGATTTTAAAGCATGAGTAAATAAATCATAATATTAAATTCTAACATAATGCTAACATAAAACATCCACTTAATTTAAGCATCCTCATTAGATCAAGCTAGCATATAGTTTTCCATTGCTTTTCATAATGACAACTTTTAAAGAGATCAATACTAACTCATTTCTTCATTCAATCATTGCACAAAATCCAAATATCTTCTTGCACTTACAAATAGGCTCCAATCCTTATTAGTAATGAAATAAGTATAACCAATTTCTACATTCCAAACTTTACATTTACATAACAACATTTTCTCCCAAAATATACTAGATAAATTACACCTAAATGTCCTATGCACCATCTTCATCTCACGAACTTCTTCATGAAAGAAATATTCTTGGACTTACGAAAAACTAAGGGATCAGGACAACTCTTAATGCAATACAATTTAACATGCTCTATGTATAAATGCAAGCAACCATGCAAAATATGTTTCAACAATAAAGGAAAAAATCCCATACTTATATTTATAATGGTTCCCTTACCTACTTAAGTCTCAAGAAACCATTATAACTATCTATCCATTCCAAAGCTCATTCCTCAAGCAACCTTGCAATATGTATTTCATGCAATCAACAATGCACCATAAAAAATAATTACATGCAAATACAATGGAATAATCTCATACTTATCCCATGTATGGATTCCTTGGCTATTCAAGCCTCATCCATATCAAGCCTTCATGCATTTAAAATGTAAATAATAATACACCAATCAAGCAATTCCATGTAATATATTGAAATAATTCCCTCACAACTTCCATTAAGCCTCATCCATGCATTAAGCATACAATAACCATGCAAAGCAATTCCATACCAAAACTTTGGAAGAATACCATACTTCTTCCAATTAAGCCTCATCCATGCATTAAACAATTTTAAACATACAATAACTATGCAAAGCAATTCCATATCAAAACTTTGGATAAATCCCATTATTCTTCCAATTAAGCATCATCCATGCATTAAGAAATTAAAACAACCAAGGAGAGAATCCCATACTTCTCTCTTTCTAATGATTCCCTTACCTATGCAAGTCTTGAGAAATCACTAGAATTATTTTCAAAACAAGGTTGTTTCTCAATTTAACAAAGTAACACCAACTTTCACTATTTAACCTAAATACACAAGGGTTTTCTAACTTTATTTACAAAATAAAATAATACATAAACCTTTTAAAATATACGAAGGTCTTACATTATAATATTTAAGCCCTTACAAGTATAACCCCTATTCATTTAGTTTTAATCAGTGCTAATCTATTGGATGAAATAACAAATCAAAACCATATCCCTTTATTATTTAAATAGCGTCCAAGCAATTAATCTACTAAAATATTACAATATAGAATAAAAAATTCTCGACATGGTACACAATCAAAGGAAGAACAAACTCCCTAAGAAATATGAACAACGAAAAAGCATGCAAAGGACTCTAAAGGTTCTCTTCACCACATCCAACCAAAGGCACTATATTTTATGTAGAGTATGGTAGTAAAAAGAAAGAAAAAATCTACCAAATATTTGGGTCAAAACAAATGCCAAGAAACCCCAAGCTATTCAAAAGGACACTTAAAGGAACTATGGGAGATAGAATAACCTAAATAATATTGTCAAAAATAAGCATAGGTTTGAGAGAACATAAACCAATGTAAAAACATCAAACACTATAGAAAGCGATGCAGATCTAGGTTACTTATAGGTTGGGGAAAAAACACTCAATTTGATCGATCAAAAGGGACCACCATGCCCAAGGGAACCATATAAATGTATCCACTATAGATGTAAACATCAAAAAATAGAGGTATAATGGAACACAAGCATCAAGCTATATTAAACAATCACAAAACCTAACACAATCAGACTAGCAAATCAACCAAAGCAAAAGAATATTCCTCAATATAAAGTATTACTAAACAATCTATCAAAAATGCATCTATTTTAAGCTCTTACTACAAAAATACCTCTTTTGTCATGCTTTCCAAAGCTTCCTTCTTTCCTTGCATTTCCTTCTTCCCCCTTGGTCCTTCTCCATCAACCCCCATCTAAAGGAAGGATCCCACACATATAAGCTAAGGCTCATCTATCCACACTCTCATGAAGGCACCCATGCACATCCATCCATGGTGCATGAGGGTAACATATTCTACATTACCAAGATGACCAAATCACTTCGAGCACCATCTTTCTCAAGATTTTAAAAGCATTATATTTTAAGAGCCCTATATTTATTTTAATTTAATCATTTCCATTATTAAAAGCTCTAATATTAATATTTTAAAGGCTAAGGTTTGTTTTTTTAATTTAAAGCCTCCTTACAAGCATAAATTAAAATACAAGCTTATTAAACCAACTCTTAATCAGAACACCCCATTTTCCTCTTATTGCTAATTGCTAACAATAAGTAATTGGATTAATCACTCACCAATTAATATCAATTGTTAATATTAATTATTAACAATGATACTAATATCTCGAGTACTAATATTACTAACCTTATTAATACTTTAAAGGTTTCAATTAATCAAAAGTATACTTCCAAAACAAGAAAAATAAGGACTTAATCGAATTCATGATACATTACTTTGATTTTTCCTTGAGGAGTGGTTTTTTAATATAACTAGCACGTTATCCTCAATCCTACTAAGGATGACTCCTTTTTCATAGCAATCTCATGGTCCAAAAATGTATCCAAATAGAAAGCAAATGCAATGCATCTATATGATGGGTATACTTTACCCTTGAGCTATCGATGAACAAGTCATTAGCCATCATTTCCCAAAATTTTATCTCTCATCACAAGGTGGTTGTTCCCTTACCAATCCATGGATGAGAGTACCTAGTCCCACAACCACAAATCCATTAGTAGTACCATATTCTAAACCAACATAATATACAATTACCAACACATAATGGTATCACAAACTAAGATTATGCATTAGATATCCACACATCAATACATAAATCAATGTTAAGAATAAGTCCTACCAAGGAGGGCTATTACACAACTTTTAATTATCCTCTTATCTTCAATTTATCACAAAGTTAGTTGAATTTATTTGGAACAATGCCCACCTCCATGATTAGTCCTTAATATTTTAATTCATTATTAGGTTTCATTATTTACTTTGACTTTGAAGATATTAAATACTTCAAAAACATCACTCTTATTATTTGAAGAGTACACCCATGTTTTTATCTTATTATAATCAATAAAATTGATAGATTATAAGGATTTACCAACACTTGGTGTGTATTGGACCATAAGTATTTGAATGAATAAGCTATAATGGATATGATACATCTCCATGCTCTTTATTTTGTAAAGCTATCTCTATGATGTTCTCTCATTATGCACACTTAACACACTTTACTTCTTACTCCTACACAAATAAGTCCATAGATCATTATTTTGGCATTCAATATATATAACCTTCAAAACTTTAGGTGGTCATATCATAGGTCCCATAGCCAATGATTTTCCTTAATGGCTATATGACACAAATTGCTTACTTCTCCACCAAGATTCAAGGGAAATATTTTGGTCTTTGTCATAGGTACAACAACCATTGTCTAGTTCCCATTTGCTTTGTCATAGATAATGAATTTCTTATTCTTAAACACCACTTTTTATTTTTTCCCTATAAGATTCTAAAATCAACAAATTACTTCAAGCCTATAATGAAGTATTTTGTATATTTTTTCCTTTTGTCTTTTGTATCCATTTGTAAGGTTAATTTTCCTTCAACCTCCAACAATTTGTCTTATTATAATTTTACTTTGATCTTGCACAAGTAATATACATCCATAAATTACCCCTTATTATCAATCATATATATTGAACGATTGAAATATAAGTTCCAATACTCTCTAATTGAAACTTATACCATATTATGTAATAAAAACATATTTCTTGAGCTCTCACCTTCTTCATGTGAAACCTTTATTTTTTCTCTCTTTCATTGTTTGTCTCTATTTTACACTCTCTTTCATATTGACAATGTCTTCTACAATAGTAATATCAAACATTCCTCTTACATACAAATTTACCTCTACCTTTTCCACTATAGTCTTCTCTTCTACCATGGTTTCTTTCTCTTATAGAGTGTTGATTTTGCTACTCTCATCTTTGACCTTGGAAGTGAAAGCTTATTCCAAGTTTTCTTCTTTACTATTTTTTTCCTTCTTCATGGGATGTAAGCAATCCCACCAACTCATCAAACTTCAACATATTCAAATATTTAATTTTTTTAAATAGTCATTTCATTATTGTTCCACATTGGTACCAATGTTCTCAATATGTTTTTGGCAATATATCCTTGCATTGGTTCTTAATATTACCTATGCATTTTTTGCATAGTTTCATATGACCTTAAATAATAATATTCCACATGCTTATTTTTCTTCATTATTATATTTTCATATTCTATATTTAATGCCTCTAACTTCACAAATACTACTTAAGCAATGGTAGGTTGTGTTCAATGTATCCTAGGCTTCCTTTGGTTGTCTTGACACTTGTAATTCTTGGAAAATTCTTGTATCAAGAGATACTTGTACATGATACAAGCTAAATCATCCTTTCTATATGCTTACTCTGTATTCTTTTTTGTGATTGATAAAATTCTCTAAGTTATGGGATTTTTATATCCATGTTTTACAACACATCACTTCCTTGGTAATCAATAGTACTCATATTTATGGATCAATTAGTATAATTTTCTTCTTTAAATTTATTGTATGGATAGTGAAGCATTACCACAAGTCATGTCAACTACAATAATAACATATAAAATTTTCCTCCATAAACTTGAATTCTGATTTCTTCATCTAAAGAGAATTAAATCCTAAAACTCTCCACTTTTTCAATCACTAAGCTCCATGATTTGGTACAAGTATGTGATATATGGTGCCATGCTAAAAGATAGATTAACATAACATAGAAAGAAAAAAATAACAAAAAATTAATTGCACAAAAATCCTTCATTAATCTTCAAATTTGTACATTCTAACTTGATATAATTCCCTATACAATAGGCTTTCTTAGTTGTCTCAAGACACTCTTGGTGTGTAACATTTTCTCCAAGTCTAGGTGAGGCTATTTCTTTTTTTCTTTTTTCTTTTTTCTTTTTTCATTTTTCAATTTTGTTTAATTTTCACTTGCAATTCTAATTCTATCTCAATTTGTTTTTTTTCTCATTCAATATCATGTTTTCCAACAACTTTGTGGAACAAAACCTTTACATGTATATCTTTCCATACATAAATTTTCTCTTTTAATATTTTTTCAATTGGTTATATAGGATTGAAACGGGCCCCACTCGTATTACATCATCACCACATGGTGGTATTACAATAAATCTTGGATATTGTCCATGTATATCTTGGAAATATTTGAACCTTGGTCTCCTCTGTAAATGTTGAGGAATATTACCGGTTGAGCTAATGTCACATGATGTCTTTCAAATATTAATTGCATAGTATGATTAAGATTTAATACTATGTTATTTGTGTCCATACCCTCTAATTAAAGTCTCTCTTATAATTTTTAGGGTAAATATTTAGATTTTCACATTTCTTTGTATAAAATTCATATTGAATTAAATTTTGAAATTCTCTTATAGCTTAGTTATTTTATCAAGGCAACACCTAAAGGTGTTTTCATTTTGTGTAGTCTTTAAATCATTTAGGTTGTGATTTTAACTCTTGTAGTCATCCTTTGAACATATTATTATGTGCAAAATGAAAGTAATTGGTTTTGGATGCCAAATCCTTTTAATCAACTCTAAGTTATTGCATCCATATAATTTTTCAATTGAAGAAACCTCAAATTAAGATTATTGTGTGCAAATAATTAATCCATGCCCTATGTAGTAGTCATCATGACTTTTTCATGCAAGGCATAGAAAATTATCACAAGTTTTATTATACCATTTTTTGTTCTTTGATTAACCTTATCCTCCCCTATAAATGGCTTGTATTAGCAATCCTTGTCTTTCAAATCCTATCTTTATAAGTTTACTATAAATCTAAAATCTAAAAATGGAGTAACACATGATGTTAATGAGTTTCCTTGTAAATTATTTTTTGATTTGTTCTTAACTTATCCAATATCAATGTATTAATATGAAATTGATTCTTATAAATTTTATTTACATTTTGATCCTTATCAAATTTTCCTAGAGTAATATGCATGGCTACCTTATGAGACCTTATCTTTAATTTTTAAAATCAATGTAGTTATTTTGTCTTCTTTTATGATGTGGAAACTTGGTATCTTATATGTGATAGAAATATAGTTTCCACCTATAATGTTCATGTCACATCGTTAATGATATCTTAGTATACTCAAATATAATAAGAATCCTAGCACACAATATATTGCATGAGTAGTTACAAGCATGGGCCGATCTAAATTTCCATTATCATGCTCCAACTTCTTCTAAGACTTCCATTGTGTTAGGTTTTCAACTCTTTATAGAAAATATTGTGTAAAGTCTAGATTTAAAATATCTTAGTATAGTGTCAAATGTAGAAAATAAAATTCTTTCTACAATCATATGAAAAATCAAGTTTTGCATTTCCTTCTTTGAAAATATTTTTTAAGTGTAAAATGAAACTTTGACACTTTTTCAAGAATGTTGTTGGAAGAGTTTCAAAATATTGTATAACCCAAATTTTAATTGGATACAAATATTTGTAACAATTCTCAAGGATTATCAATTATCAATGATGCCTAGATTATCAAGTTAACTCAATCTATACATCTAATTTGGTTAGATTTAATTTTTAATTATTTGTATCTAAAATCAGTTGTGATCTATTATTGAGATAGAAGATGTGGATTTCAAAAATTGTACCTCTGATGATATCAAAATTCATAAAACTATCAAAGGGTTAAGGCTCTATTTACTAGTTTTGATTTGCTTCTTTGGTTTGTTGATTAAATATTTTTCTTTTTGTTCCCTTGCTTTTGTATTTCGAATTTGTATATCAATTGGAAAAAATATGTAATTCACATAATTTTATTTTTTTTACTTCTTAGTTAGAGATTATATCAAAAAAAATTAAATCTAAATATTTAATAAATAATATCAAATTAATCTAATATAGCCTCTAAATTATTGTTATGCTCTACTTTATGCAGTTACTTTTTAAAATTAAAAAATAAAGTATAGTTTTATTTACATTAGAGATCCTCCCACAACATCTAAAAGTATTTCTATTTTACCTTGTCTTTAAATAACCATTTGACTCAGAGGTGGAATCTATTACCCATATTTTGTTTAAATATCCCTTCTCGTATGGAGTGATGAGCTTTATCCAGAAAGCTCTAGGAGTTTTTTGGATCCCCTGGAACTTCTTTTCAAACTTTTGGGAGCAATGGATACCTCTTTTGTATACATTGAGGTTGAAATTAGTGTGGCAATTTTGTTTCTCATTTATCTTCTAGAATATTTGGAAGGAACATAATAGGACCTTTGACAATTCCCACAGAGATATCACCATTATTTTTCTTATAACCATTACAACTATAGTTGAGAATGTTTCATATTTCAATTTGGACTTGGCTAGAGGTGGGGAGGATGATATAAGGTTGGAGTTAGCACTAGGATTTAAACCAATATTGAGGGGGTTTGATCAACCTTATATCAAGTGAAGAGCTTTTTCAAAATGGGAACCACCCCCCTAAGTTTGCTCAATCTCAATTTTTATGGAGCCTCGAAGGGGAACCCAGGGCTAGCTAGTGTAAGAGGGGTGGTTAGAGATGATAAAAGTACTCTTATTATCGCCTTTGTGAAAAAAATAGACATCCAAAATTATCATTTTGTAGAGGCAAGAGATCATTTTTAGGGTTTGGTGTTATTGAAATATTTAGACTTCATAATGTTTATCATTAAGGAAGACACCCTTAACATTATTAATACCATAAAGTGGTCTTAGAAACCGAGTTAAAATATAACTAATTTATTTTGGGATGCTAAGATATTTCTACATTCATGGGATGATGTTCATATTCAGTACATATTTAAAGAAGGCTATGACACTATATATTTTCTTACTAACCTAGGGGTCTCTCGCATGGACCTTTCTATGTGGAGGAGGGAATTCCCTCTTAGTCTCCTTCATTTGAATAATGGTTAAATTCCATAATTGGTGTTTTGTTGGTTTATTTTTTTTGGGATCAAGGGAGGTTCATTAGGTCCTTCATAATGGTTTTCTTTGGTTCTTTTTTCTTCTTTGGATTGGGTATTTTTTGTTCCTTGTGTTATTTTTCTCTTTGTTTATTTTTCATGATTGGAGTAGGTGGTGGCATTTTGGTCCTTGTCAGTCCTCTTCAAAGTGTTTTTCTCCCTCCTTTTGAAATTTGTTTTTTTGGCACCCTTTTGGGAGGTAGGTGGTCTTTTCAATGGTTTTTGGCTTCTTGTAGTTGGTTGTCTAAGTGGACTTTTCTGTTTGGTTAGCTTATCCTCTCTTGTTTCTTCTTAGGGATGCTTCTATGTCATGTTTTTTATGGTCCTAGCAATCATTGGTCCAAGTGGGGTTGTGTGTTTGAGTATTTTTGTGTACACTCTATTCGTTGGACATGTGTTGGTTGAAGGTTACGTCTTGACTCGTTATTAGGAGTGACCTTTTTTCTAGCCAAATGGAAAGTGTTGTATCTTGAATTTTCCTTCACTAACATGGTCTAATGATCCTAGTCCACCTAAATTGAGGTGTCCATTTGGTAGCACTTGCCCTTCAAGAGTTGTATGTTGGATTTATTTTTATATTTTTCAACTTCTTTTTCCTCGCTATTTGACCCAACTCCTAAGGTGGTAATTCAAAATCATGTTGTTTATAGGTTCCTTCAGGGCTTGGAAGTTGAGCCCCATCCATTACGCATTTAGGAATAATGGAGCATCTAATTTGTCTAATCTTGGTTTTAGCTTTAACCTCCTAAATATGCACCACTTTTGGGATGGGTAGTTCTTCTTAATTCCCTAGAAAGAACTTGAATGTGCTCCAATAGTTGAATGGTTATTTCATGCTTTTAGGTGGTGGTTGCATATTAGAATAGTAAATTGTAGAATAGGTTGTTGCGTGGTAAGAGTACTATGTTATTATTTTAGAATAACCTATGATTGAATTATGGGACTATGAAGGGTGTAGTGTTGGAGTCAACCTTGCTTAAGGTCAAGGATGATATTAGGAAATTTTTGTGCAAATGGGGCCTCTTGGACTGCATTTTAAAATTTTATGGGCACAATAAATATGTGTCAAAACAAATGGTGCACTCATGGAAATATGGGATGGTGAAAGTAGAAGGATTGAAATTTGAAGTTTTCATGGATCTAATTGTTGAGGTGATGGGCTTACCCCTGGATGGTTACTACCACAATAGATAAAAGCACTCCCTAATAAGAGAATTGGGTTACTTCTAGGATGAAAGTGAATTTTTTCCAAAGATCCAAAATGGATACTAGGTTAAGGTGTTGAATACCCTATGGAATAAGGTAGTTTTAGTGATTATGGACTATTTTACTTTGGATTCAAATAGGTATGTCCTTTGAAGTTATCATGTAATGTTTTTAAATCAGCTACACCAAAATAGATTGATGAATGTCCCATTCTTCTTATTCCATTCCATGGAGAAATCTACGCTTGATGTTAAAGAAAGGGAAAGGCTTTGACCTAATCCATCAGGGGTTGGCCCTGTTAATATTTGAATATATAGTACAATCCAAAGGATTATCTTGGGACATTTCTCTAAATTAGGTGGTGCTATAGAAGGAAGCTTTGGTTACTATATTTTCTCTAGGGTCCACTCACTCAAACTCAAATGATTCAAAGATGTTGAATGATATGCTAAGTCATCATCTTTGTAAATTTGTGTTGAACATTTTGAGTAGATGAGTTGTCATTGATGTCAAGAGTCATTTTCAGTGAGCAGTGCAAGAGGAAGCAATTTCAATAAGCAGCAAGAGGAATATTGTATCAAGGCCAAAGGAAAAATATTATAATATTTTATTATAATATTCTAGTTAAAGGTTGATTTGAAGAAAATTGAAGACCATGAAGTGATCATTCTCCAAGTTCTCTAAAAAACCTAGGTGGCATATTTGAAAGGATAAGGTTTAAATTATTTAAATTTAAATATTTTAACTAAGGTTAAAATTAAAATTTAAATAATCCTTTTGGCACCAAAGTTAAAGGATATATTTTAAATCAAATTTAAAAATTTGATATCTTCATCGATGTTGGAAGCACATGTACCAAAGTGTATAAAAAGCGGGTTAAGTTTTTATTTAACCTATCCATGTGATTGATTGCCTATGATATCTAAGAGTTAGAGAACCAAAGTCTAGAATATTTTGCATGTGCTAAAATAGACATTGGGAAGTGAGAAGATACAAGACAAAGGGAGCACCGAGTTGAGTGCCAAAGGCATTGGTAGCACATTTGGTGATAGTTAGTGGTGCTAAGAAGTTTGGCAGGTGAGGGAAGTAAGGTCTGAAACCCGTCGAGTTGGTTTTGAAAGGGATAAGAGTGCATTTTTTTATGTCATGTCAATCAAAAAAGAACAAAGGAAAGGCTTGAGCCTTCCCCTTCATGTGGAGGCTCATAGCCCACGTTTTGGGCTAGTGCCTCAATAAGGCACTCAATTGGTAGTTGTCTCACGTTCGAAACCCGCTGAGACCTTTTGCTTGATTTAAAAGGTATGCGTTAATGTTTGCTAAGGTTGCATGAAATATTTTGGATTTGCTAAGGTTGAATGAAAAATAAATATTTGGAGGTTTATGAAGTTTTTTTTTTTAATTTTGTTATTGATTATTTAAGGGAGATAAAAGGGTAGGCATTATTATTTTTGGAGGTTGTTAATTAAATATTGGAGATTATAAGGTGCAACTGAATAATTTTTTTTGTATGTTTTAATGATTTCTAGTTTCAAAGAAGGAGTAATAAGGTGTATTTTAGTTTGATTATTTTAGTAATTGAGAAATATTTTTGAGAGAGTGTTAGTGTGATATTTTGTCATCTAAAATTTGAAATTGGCAAAGAAGAATATTGTGTTTAAGATAGGTTTTGAGGTTATATCTTCATCAAATAATTTTTTTGGGCACATCTTCCTTGTGAGTGATTATTGGATGTTGTGAATGCTAAGTTGGAGTGAAAATGATTATTTGATAAGCATTGTTGAGTTTGGTTTTTTTGGAATGAAAGTTGATTATAGAAACCTTGTTTGATAAGCATTAATGGAAATATTGAGTAAGCATTCATATTATTGAACTAGGGTTTATGAAAGAACATGATTATCATTGTTATGTGAAGTTGAAAACTATCTTGAACTAGAGTGTGTGCAAGATCATGAGTATCATTGTTATGTGAGATTGTTTGATAAGAATTGTTGTAAATAATTGAGTGAGTGATTCATGTACTTGGACTAGGATTTATAAACAAGGAAGCATTTCATTGAATGATTTATTGAGTGGATTTGATTGAGCATAGTCAAGTTAAAGTGTTGAAGTGATAGTTCTAGTTCTGTGAAACAAATTATTTTATATTCTAAATTGATTTGAGAAGGAGTTTGAAAGTGATTGAGCATTATTGTGAGTACGAAGCATATTGAGTCTCTAACAATTCTCTATATATTTTTTAATAAAGATAGAGAGAGAGAGAGAGAGTGAGTGAAAGTGATTAAGTATTATTGTGAGTGTGAAGCATATTGATTCTCTAACAATTATCTATATGTTTTGTGAGATTGGACAAGTTCTAGTGAGGACTTGTTAAGCAGATTTATGGTAAGTCTTGGTGATGACTTGTTAAGCAGATTGGACAAGTTCTAGTGAGAACTTGTTGAGTAGATTTTAGGTAAATATTTGAGAATACTTGTGGATATATTAGTGTGAGTTTTTATGGAATATTACAATACAAATTTGAATATGGATATTGAGCATATTTGTGTAAGACCGAAGGACTATGTTTAGTATAGATTTGAGAATAAAGATTGAGGATATGTATATGCAAGACTGAAGAGACTATGTTTAGTGTATATTTGAGGACATATTATTGTGCAAATTTGAGGATATGTTTGTGCCAGACCAGAGACAGAGATTGGGCAAATTTGTACTAGACCAAAGGACTGTGTTTAGTGTAGATTTGAGATAGAGCTTTGGAGGTGATAGAGTATAGAGGATGATAGTATCTAGTGGATAGAAGTCCATTAACCATGGTAGTGAGGATAGGTATTTTGAGTTAGGACATGAGTCTTCAGTGGATAGAGATCCATAAGCCAGTGTAGTGAGACAACAGTTCTTCTAGAAGATCACCAACCAGAGCAAAGGAGGAGTTCTCATGTGGATAGAGATCCATGAACCAATTGAGCAGATTGGCATATCCTATGGATAGAGATCCATGAAATTTATTAGGGTATTGGTGTCTCCTTTGGATAGATATCCATAAATATTATAATAGGTAAGGATTCCCAAAGATATTTGTTGAGAAAATATTAGTGAAATATTTTCCCCGTGGAGTAGCCCACATTGGGTGAGCCACGATAAATTGGTGTCTCTATTTTGTGTGATGATTTTTGCATTGCTTTGATTACTGTTGTTGAAATTTCCATTGATAATATTACATTATACTATTTAGAAAATAAAAGTAAAAAATGGTCTTATACTATTCACCCCCCTCTTAGTATAAGCTTGTGTTCTTCAATTGGTATTAGAGCGGGTTCCTTAGGAATATTTTAATAGCTTGAAGAAAAATATGACAAGAACACAATAGAATATAAGAGTGGATCCTTAGATAATTCAGCACCAGTGTTTGATGGAAGCGATTATGTATTTTTAAGTATGAGAATGAAGATTAATCTCATGGCACTTGGGAATGAAATATGGAAAGCAATTGAAAATGGATACACACCACCAACTACTCCACCTACAGATAAATATGGTAAGATTCTACATCATTACAATTCAATAGCAATGAATGGAATTTTTAAAGGTTTTTATAGAACATAATTTTTTAAGGTTATGCATTCCAAATCAGCTAAACAAATTTAGGATAAGTTAAAAAGTATATATGGAGATAAAAAGGTCAAAAATGTAAATTTGTCAAATCTCAAAGGACAATTTTAGGAACTAAGAATGAAGTATGAGAAAAACATTAGTTATTATCTACTTCATGTAGATTAAAGGTTGTTAACTCCATGCAAGGACTTGGACTTGAGGTTTAATAATCAGATGCTTGTGATAAGATCTTAAGTTATCTCCAAAAAAGGTTTAGTGAAAATATTTTAGCTATAGAGGAATCAAAATATGGTGATATTTTGACAAGGGATGATTTACTTGGCATTCTTACAACTTTTGAGATGAGAACAAAAGAGGAACCTAATATTCGAGAAGAAGCAACCTTCAAAGCTACTAAGAATACAAAGGGCAAGAAGTTAGATTCAAGTAATGAGTCAACCAATTATGAAGAAGCAAATTATGGCAGAAGGAACAAGGATCCAAGGGGATTTAAAGATGCAAAATTTGTTAGATGTTTCAATTTTTGAAAGTATGGTCATTATGCAACTGATTTTCAAGAAGCTATAAATAACAATGATGAAGAAAAATAGGATCATAAGAATAGGGAATCAGAAAAATATAGGCACCAAAAGAAATGCAAGGATGGACAAGGTAAACAAGGAAAGAAGTTCTTTCAAAGATAAAAGAAGAGTTGCTATGTAGAAAAGGCAAGTAATTACTAAAGTGATAGTGATAATAGTTCCACTAATAATGATAAAGATGAAGTTCTATTTTTGATAAAAGAAAAGGAAATGGTTAGGAAAATATCACCAATAATCTTAAAGTATTTTAGATGTGGTAACTTTGGTCATCTTGAAGATAGTTGTAAAAAGAGTGGTTTCAATTTCAGTGATGATGAATATGAAGATACACTTGAAGGACCAGAAGAGAATATTCTAATGGCACTAGAATCATAAGGAGGTGATCCTATAGAAGAAAAGTCAAAAAATAATGAAGATGTTTTCAAAGGCAAAAAAATAGAAAAATAATTAGAAATATGAGGATTTGATCTTGAAGGTGAACTTATTCATACCCTTTATGCATTAAATAAGATAAGAAAGTAAAACTCCCAACTTAAGATTCAAGTTCAATAATGTGATGAAGAGAATGGAAAGCTTATAGAGAATCTAAATAATTCAATGGCTAAGACAAGAAAGTTAAAAGATAAGATAGAAACAAATGTCTTAGAATGTGAAATTTTATGGCATGAATTAGCTTCACAAAGAAAGGAAGTAAAAGATTCTAAGGATAGGTTACACAGGTTTGGAAGAAGCTCAAAGAACTTGGATAAGATTATCAAGACAAAGAAATCTACATCAAGAAAGATAGGTCTTGGTTTTGAACAGGTACAAAAGAAACATGGTGAGGAGTCAACATCAAGTTCTGAAGAAGAAGAAAATTTAGAAGAAGATAGTGTAAGAGATAGTGAGACTTCAGAGGATGAGTTCAAAAAAAGAAAGTTCAACAAAGGAAAGGAACAATACACAGGTAAGAAATAGATGGAACAAGAACCAACATAGGATAAAAGAAACTAAAATACCAATGAGGTCAAGGCAAGGTAGTTTCAATAGACGATTCTTCTCATGCCATAGGTTTGGGCACAATTATTCATAATGCAAGACACATGAAAAAAAAGAACATGGAAGGTTCAGTAATAGGTAGCTTTTTCAAGGGTATTGCTACTCTTGTAATCAGTTTGGTCACAAGGCAATGAATTGCAGGGTTCATGACAGGAATGGATATGGCTTCACCAGGATAAATCTCAAGATATTTGCACCTCCAAGGAATAACAATATTAAGTGTTATAATTACAATAATGATGGACATACAACAAAGTGGTGTACAACATAAATTCTAAAGACAAGCAGGAACAAAAATGGTCAAAGGAATTAGAAGGATCTGATAAGGAGGAAAGATGACAAAGGTAAAGATTAGTGCTTTCTGGGAGTAGAAATACTCCCACCTTAGAATTAATCACCTCAAGATAAGGTGGTAGAGGGGCTAAGCTAAGAGTTTCATTCTTAGCCCTGAGCCCCATAGGTGACCCTTTGCCATTGATGTCAAAGTGGGATAGATTTGAGTAAGGGGGAGAGATTTGATTTAAGGGGAAAGCATTGATTCAGGGTGAGAAAAAAATAAAAAGGTTAAGGAAATGGTAAGAGGTAATTGGGTTACCATCATGAGCTGTAATTGATGTCAAGATTCAGTTTCAGTGAGAAGTGCAAGAGGAAGCAGTTTCAGTAAGTAGTGCAAGAGGAAGATTGTATCAAGGCCAAAGGAAAAATATTATAATATTTTATTATAATATTCTAGTTAAAGGTTTATTTGAATAAAACTGAAGACTATGAAGTGATCATTCTCCAAGTTCTCTAAAAAACCCAGGTGGCAAATTTGAAAGGATAAGGTTTAAATTATTTAAATTTAAATATTTTAACTAAGGTTAAAACTTAAATAAAAATAATTCTTTTGGCACAAAAGTTAAAGGATATATTTTAAATAAAATTTAAAAATTTTATATTTTTACCGAAATTGGAAGCGCATGTTCCAAAGAGTATAAAAATGGGGTTAATTTTTTATTTAACCTATCTATGTGATTGATTGCCCACGATAGCTAATATTTTGAGCGCGAAGGTCTAGAAGATTTTGCATGTGCTAAAATCGACATTGGACAGTGAGAAAATAAAAGAAAAAGGAAGCACAAAGTTGAGTGCCAAAGGCACTGATAGCACAATTGGTGATAGTTAGTGGCACTACGATGTTCGACAGGTAAGGAGAGTAGGGTTCGAAACCTGCCAAGTTGGTTTTGCAAGGGAGAAGAGTTGTTTTGCACCATGTCAATAAAAAAAGGACAAAGGAAAGGCTTGAGCATTATCATTCATGTGGAGGCTCATAGCCCACATGGTAGGATAGCACCTCGATAAGGCGCTTGGCTAGGAGTGGTCTCTTGTTCGAAACCTGCTGAGGCCTTTTGCTTGAGATAAAATGTATGCACTAATGTTTTCCAAGGTTGCATGAAATATTTTAGATTTGCTAATATTGGATGAAAAATAAATATTTTTTGAGGTTTATAAAAAAAAAATTTAATTTGGTTATTAAGTATTTGAGGTAGATAAAAGGGTATGCAATATTATTTTTTAGGGTTTTATTTTTTGATGCTGTTAATTAAAGAATGGATATTATAAGGTGTAATTGAGTAATTATTATTGTTTCTTATGTTTTGATAGTTTTATAATTTCAAATAAGGAGTAATAAGGTGTATTTGAGTTTGATTATTTTAGTAATTTAGAAATATTTTTGAGAGTGTTAGTGTGATATTTGTCATCTAACCTTTGAAATTGACAAAGAAGAAAATTGTGTTTAAGATAGGTTTTGAGGTCATCTCTTCATCAAAAAAAGGTATGGGCACATCTTCCTTGTTGGTGATTGTTGGATGTTGTGAATGCTAATTTGGAGTGAAAAGGGTTGTTTGATAAGCATTGTTGAGTTTGGTGTTTCTGAAATGAAAGTTGATTCTAGAAACCTTGTTTGATAAGCATTGTTGTAAATATTGAGTAAGCATTCATATTCTTGAACTAGAATTTATTAAAGAATATGATTATAATTGTTATGTTAAGTTAAGAACTATCTTGAACTAGAGTGTGTGCAAGATCATGAATATCATTGTTATGTGAGATTGTTTGATAAGCATTGTTGGAAATAATTGAGTGAGTGATTCATATACTTGGACTAGGGTTTATAAGAAAGGATGTATTTCATTGAGTGATTGATTGAGTGGAGTTAATTGAGCCTAGTCAAGTGGGAGTGTTGAAGTGATAGTTCTAATTATGTGAAACAATTTGTTCTATATTCTAAATTGATTTGAGAAAGAGTTTGAAATTGATTGAGCATTATTGTGAATAAGAATCATATTGAGTCTCTAACAATTCTCTATATGTTTCTGTAATAAAAATAGAGAGAGAGTGAAATTGATTGAGCATTGTTGTAAATGTGAAGCATATTGAATCTCTAACAATTCTTTATATGTTTTTGTGAGATTGGAGAAGTTCTACTAAGGACTTGTTGAGCATATTTAAGGTAAGTCTTGGAGAAGTTCTAGTGAGAACTTATTGAGAAAATGTGTTGAGCAGATTGGACAAGTTCTAGTGAGAACTTATTGAGAAAATTGAGGTAAGTATTCGAGAAGACTTGTGGACAGATTGGTGTGAGCTTTTGTGAAATCTTACAATACATTTTTGAAGATAGAGATTGAGCAGATTTGTGCTAGACCGAAGGACTGTGTTTAGTGTAGATTTGAGGATAGAGATTGACGACATATTTGTGCTAGACCGAAGGACTGTGTTTAGTGCAAATTTAAGGATATATTTTGATGCATATTTGAGGACAATTTTATGCTAGACCATAGATATACATAGAGCATATGTTTTCTAGATCAAAGGATTGTGTTTACTGTAGATTTGAGACATAGCTTTGGAGGTTATAGAGTATAGAGGATGATAGTCTCAAATGGATAGAGATCCATTAGCTAGAGCAATGAGGATAGGTCTTCTGAGTGAGTATAGGAGTCTTCAATGGATAGATATCCATAAGACATTGCAATGGAGGCAACAGTTCTTCTAGAAGATCACCAACTAGAACAAAAGAGAAAGAGTTCTACGGATAGATATCCACGAACTAGATGAGGATATTGGTGTCTCCTGTGGATAGATATCTATGAACTTGATTAGGGGATTAGTGTCTCCTTTGGATAGAGGTCCATAAACATTATAATAGGGAAGGATTACCAAAGATATTTGTTGAGAAAATATTAGTGAAATATTTTCTCCATGGATTAGCCCACATTGGGTGAACCACTTAAATTTGTGTCTCTATTGTGTGTGATGATTTGTGCATTTATTTGGTTACTACTGTTGATATTGCCATTGATAATAATGCATAATATTATTTGGGAAAGAAAAGTAAAAAGTGGTCTTATATTGTTCACCCCCCCTCTTAGTATAAGCTTGTGTTCTTCAATTTTTGGGGAAATTGTTCAAATACATCTGGGGGTGTTTTATTTTTTCTAGGGGGATCAAAGGAGGGAAAACAAGGAGGTACAAGTGCCTTATTTTTGTGATTGTGTCAATATTCAAAGGAGAAAGCTCCTATGAAGAAGAAAGGTAAGATCTTTGTGGATCCATCTGGGGTTTTGGTCAAGTCTCCTTCTATTATTTTGGACAACCTTCTGGAGCCATTCCTCAAAAATTTAGAATAAAACTAGAAGGTTATGGTTGGGGCATTGAAAGTTGTTATAGCCTATGTAGAAAATATTTAGGTGATGATACTGAAAGCACGAGATTCCGGTCAAAAGAAACACCAAGTGCAATTGCATTCAAAGTTAAGCACGCCTAAGTCCTAGAAATATAAATTACATGAAACGAAAAGAGACATGTTGTAAGAGACGCAATCAGATAAAGAAAAACAGCCCTTTCATTAATTTCTTTCGATCTCTGTTACAATAATGCCTCCTCCCTTTTCAGGGGCTAGGAGCGCAAATAAGGTTTGATTACAATCGCCGAATGGTTCCTCCTTCCGCGTGCCCACGATTGCACCGGGCGGGCTAAGATGATGCCGCCGCCGATGTTGATGGGTTCTTCGCCTCCGTCGCTTCTCCCGCAAAACAAAGAAATGATCAAGACGTTAGTAGCACCTCGCTGCAAATGAAAAGCATTCTCTCTCTAAAACTAACAAAATATGCATACGAATATTTGCCTGAAACCATGAAAACAGAGAATCCAAATTGCTTCAAAATCCGACAGAAGGTAAGAACAGTCACCATAAGGCCACTGCCACTGAGGCAGCTGGCCAATCCACCTTAAACTGGAATTCGTCCCTGGGCAGGACGAATTCTGACTGTAATTCGTCCCTGGGTGGGACGAATTCTTCTGAATAGGAGAAATCGACCTGCTCCTGCTCCAATGTCGGATCCCGGGACCCGCAAAACTCCCGCAAACAGGGGGGTTAGGTAATTGGGGCCATTTTGGGACGACCCAGATGGTCGGATTTTCCCAATTTGGCCTCCTCCCTCGGGAATTTGGCCTTGACACCCGCAAGTTAGCGAAACGACAAAGCAATACAAAACACCCTAAACTCTGACCAAAAGCTACAAAATTGCAATTATAGACTAATCAGACCTAGTAACACAGAATGCAATCTAAAAATTAATCTAAAGTGCTCAAAACTGAAATTAGAACTTGGGGGTGCGGGGTGCCCAAGTGGGCCTCCCACCGTTGGCCCTCGATTTTGGAGCCAATCCACCAAGGATGGGCCCAAAACCTTTTAGGATTGGGGGTCGGCGAATTGGTAGGTTCAGATGTCCATGCGTCGGATTTGAGTAAGGTTCGAGCTTCCAAAGGCCACCCAACAACCTCCCTTGCAAAAGAGATTGATGGATGTAGGAAGGTGAACAAAGGGGGATGCAAATGAGTCTTCGATTCGGCAACACTTCGTTGCTTGAACACTCCTTCCACCTGCATGTTTTGGGTGAGAAAAGTCCCACCTTTTATAGACCCAAGGGGTCTCTTTTGGAGGGAAGCACAAAAGCCAAGTGTTGGCCATGGGCGCCATGTGGCGCCTTGTCTTCCCAT
Organism: Wollemia nobilis; assembly: GCA_028583015.1. NCBI lineage: Eukaryota > Viridiplantae > Streptophyta > Pinopsida > Araucariales > Araucariaceae > Wollemia > Wollemia nobilis. The sequence goes on from JAQPPZ010008665.1 coordinate 1,848,168, forward strand.
GAGGGAGGGGAGTCCTCCATTGACTTGAACTTTGATAAATGCTTCTTGTAACAGTCCTCTAACGGCCCCTCCGTCCACTTACACATGCGTGCAAGGTAGGAGCCCTTAACTGACTGTTCTGGGCTGCCACTTGGCACCATTTGCCTTTTTGCCCATTGAGCTTAGAATTCGTCCCACCCAGGGACGGATTCAGAATTCGTCCCGGGGTGGGACGGATTCTATTTTGAATTCGTCCCTGGGTGAGACGAATACCGGGCAAAGTGTCCAAGTGTGCCAAATTGCTCCTTGACCTCACAAAATTGCTATGAAAGTGGTTAAGACCACCGTTTAACCTCTCGAGGGCTGCCCCGGGGGCTGTGTTTGTCAAAGCGATCAGTGTTTGCATCACATAATCGGATTGGTGCTGTTTTGGTGTCTACAGATGCCCCTTTTTGGGAAGCGCTACGGGTGACGCAAGTGTCGAGCAAAAATAGATAACCAAAGCACTAATGATTAGGGTTTCTTGGTAACCTAACCAACTTTTGATGCCCCAAGTATGGAAAGGGCATGCATTCTTGAATCCTTGCTTCTGACGAGCTAAGGAATTTGATTTCAAGTATTAACCTGTTTTGGTGAGGTGTGACTTGAACTTGGACATTGATCACCATGAACAAGTGAAGGGCGTTTTTATCCTCGGGGGGAACCTTGTGTTCATGATTCACGAAATGCCAAGTGTTTGATTGATTTGATTGTTGCTTGTTTACCGCCCCAAGCAGGAGCGTGATTGTCTTTGTCAATGATTCTTTGAATGCATGTCGTTTTCCTTAATTGGGTGTGTGATTGTTGATTGGTGACTAATGTGACTACCCCCTCAAGCGACGAATCGATGAGGGAATGACCTTCGTGAGAGAAGCGACGAGTCGCTTGACCCAAGATGACTTGTGCAAGGTTTGCCTTTAGAGGGTTTACCGTTAAGCGTGTGCAATTTTTCCAACATATGGACCTATTTTTGGTGGGTGTTAACCCTTTTGGTGATGTCATAATGAGGTGAAATCGTCGAAAACCTATTTCCCGTGGAGCGGTCCGGCTATGATAGCCTTCTTGGGGAACTAGGAGAGCGATAATTTGGACCTCGACATCGATTTTCTTTGCCTAGAGGTTAAGTGCATGAGCACTTATGCCCGGCAATGTTTTTGTTGTGTTTTTGTTGAATTTTGTATTGTTTTTGTTGTTTTTGTGACACCATTTGGTGATTGAATTGTCGGCAATCCGTCCTCCCGTGGAGCGGTCCGGCTATGGTAGCCTTCTTCGGGAGTAGGATAGTGACAATGCAAACCCCGACATCAATTTTTCTATGCCAAGAGGTTAAGTGCAAGAGCACTTGTGTCTGGCAATGTTTATTGCTTGTGTTTTTGTTGCATTTTTTTGTTGTTTTGTTGTTTTTGTGACATCATTTTGGGATTAAATTTTCAAAATCTGTCTTCCCCTGGAGCGGTCCGGCTATGGTAGCCTTCTTAGGGAGTAGGATATTGATAATTTGTGACCCCGATGTCGATTTTGTATGCCCATGTTGTCAGTTGCATTTGCAATCTCGTCAGCGGTTTTATTGTCTGTTTTTAGTGCATTTTTAGTCATTTTTCTTGATTTTTTTTTGTGCTGGCCTGAATTCGTCCCTGGGTGGGACGAATTCCAGCTGGAGAATTCGTCCCTGGGTGGGACGAGCGCTAATCAGAGCGCTCGTCCCAGTCAAGGACGAATTCCAGTGCAAAAGGCCTATTTAAGGGCCAAAACTTGATTTTGGGCTCATTTGTGTCATTTTTTTCTTGCGATTTTGGAGCTCTGGGAGGAGGAGGTAATTCTGCGAAGCGAAGCGCCGCTGGAATTCTCTCTGCCATCATGAGTGCACAAACTGGTTCGAGCGGCGGAGCCGAGGCGAGTCCTGTAAGTGACCCTAGGGCTTATTTTGCTTTAACTGAATGCATTGTTTTTGTGTTGCGCTTTTCAAAATTTTAAGATTTTTTTTTTGTGATGTTTTTTGTTTAACAACTAAGGTTAGAAACCCTAGAATTGAAAATTTTATTTTTATTTTATTTATTATTATTATTTTTTTTTTTTTTTGCATGAAGTTGTTAGGAGCCGGTACCGTGTACCCGCTGCCTTTACTGAGGCGCGGTTGGCCTTGGATCGATGACGATCGGGAATGGCTTGATGCCCTTGGGCTCAAGCAGTGGCTCGACCGGAGCCCGTGGTTTCGGATCAGGCCTATCCGACGGCCCCGATCAAGCTTTGGGATCCGAGGACCAATACTTTCCATCTCCCGACAGGGGAGATGACCGTGGACTCTTGAGGACGTCTATCGGTTGCTTCGGATTCCGATAGATGGTCTCCCTATTAGGACATCTCCGTTCGATCGCTGGACCGCTATACTCACGAGATGTTTTGGGCATGGGGGGAGCCGGGTGTAGCAGACCAGTGGAGACAACCGAGGCGGATTGCCAGGCTGGCGGGATTTTGGTTGGCTGGTGGAAGGAGAGGGGGGTGTTAGGAGTGAGGCACGCATTCCTGATGGGCCTCATTTCTAACATTCTTCTCCCTGATTCGTCAGGCGCGAGGTTCCCGTGGAACCTGCTCGGATTTGGTGTGGCAGCTGGCGTAGTGCCCGATAGAGGCACCGTTGATCCCGAGATGGGGACAGACTTTGTTGGCGCAGCTTTACGGAGAGTCGGACGGGGTCCGCCGTCGACAGCGGAAGGGTGTCGCTTGCAGCTTTTTGTTGCAGAAGTCGGGGTTGGCAAGGACATAGCTGTTGAGAGGCCTACCGGGTTACCGTGGACGACTCGGGTGGCGATGGAGGATGATGAGATTGGTTATGCAGCTTTGTGGCGACGATCTGCGGAGCAGGGGCAAATTCGACGATGGGCAGGTGCAGTTGAGCATTACATTGATGCCTTTTCGTGGCTCACCCTGGGGAGGTGTTTTGGCGTCCCTATCGGGACCGTCCAGCCTCGGCCTCGAGGCCGGAGAGTGGCTCCGACGGGTACGGAGGGAGCGATGGTTGATCGGGCGGCACGGGACGGAGCATGAGTTCTTTCCGTACCGTCGGGTTACACGACAGCTTGGGGTGCGCCGTGGGTTGCTCGGTGAACCCGTAGGGCTATCGGCGTCGGGGAGATGAGAGGGATCCGGAGCCACCAGTCCTCGTGCCATTGGGCGAGGAGTCGGATGCCGTTATTGAGGTGTTGGATGTGGATGACGTAGGGTACTACCACCGAGTATGACTCGTGGTGGGTTTTGCGGCGCCGGGAGAGGTGAGGGTCCTCTCGGGAGGTGCGGAGGCGGCAGTGGGAGGATGCCGAGGCGACAGGGGGTGATTGGGGGAGGCCGTTGGATGATGCAGACATGGCGGATGTGGGAGATGAGGATGTGGACTTGGGTGTTCCGGAGCAGCCGGACATGCAGGATGTGGAGGAGCAGTTGGAGCCTGGGCAGGCTACTGTCCCCGGGAGTCCTATGCGTCCGACCGATACGGAGGGGGTGGGGTCGGATGTAGGCGATGAGGTTGCGCGGCTTGACGTAGCCGCTACGGATGCGGGATCTAGAGAGGGATCTTCGCGGGCTCGCTGGCAGTAGCGGGATAGCTTTTGGCGCAGCGCGATGATGCATTGTCTATCTATCATCTACTGGAGGCATAGTGGTGTCTATACCGGATAGACTTGGAGAGGGAGGTCATCCGCCTTGGCGGGCGGCTCCCTGAGCCTTCTATCAGCAGATCTTCTCGACGGACGAGGGATAGTCCTGACCGAGCAGTCAGCATCATCTCGCCGCAGGCGGTTGGATGAGGGGGGTGGTAGTAGGCATGATGCGGAGGCTAGCAAGAGCCGCCCCGCAGTGGTCCCGTAGGACCCACACCACGGGGGTAGTTCCCGTCGCACCGATCCCGCGTGATCATGGTGGCCGACGCCTTAGGTTGGGTTTTGGATATGATTGCGGGGTCTGAGGACCTGTTTTTGTAGCCTGCGGGCATCTTTTTTTGACGATATATATATATATACCGGTTTTATTTTTGGATTTGTACATGTGATGATGTGATTGATTTTTGTTATGCATGTTTATTTATTTGATGGATGCAGATGAATTGAATTTTTTTTTTTTAGATGCCTATGTGATATGCAAAATGGATGAATGCTATTTTTATTTATCTGGTTTTTCTTTGCTGTTTTTGTATTTTCTGATGGTATCATAAGAATGATAAGTAGCGCAGATGGTTTTCGGGATGAGTGTAAGATTTTCTTGAGATTCAGATAGTTTTAACTCACTATCCACGATCGTACTTTATCTTACAAGACTTTTGAACAAGGTATGAATCAAACTTGTTTTTGACCGAGCTATTTCACATCCCTGTGTGTGCAATTGAGTTCATTTAGTGGTATTTGTTAGGATACCGCCAGTGCCAGATGGGCTTTCAACCGAACCTGTACTGAGGATCACCTAATTAGCTCCACGAATTCCTTTGTTATATGTACTAAGATTAATCTGCGTTGTAATCCAGGCTGCCATAAGCTAGCTCATCCACATGCAAACATTGATCTGTACACAAGTTAATGTGACAGATATATCGTCATGCGGGAGGTTTACTTCTGTTACCGAGTTGGTATTGAAGCTTGCCTTATGACCTACGGAATGCTGAGAGTTCCAGGGATTCAAGGTCAACTCCCTTCTTTTTTTCAATTGTATTGGGATACTTGCTCTTTTGTAGTGATAAGATCACTGTTTATTTTGATTGATTTTTCTTTTGAGCAAGGGATTTGGGATATGGAGTGATGAAAATCACAGTTGTTTGTGCCTTTTGATGTTTGCACTGTAGTTTGTCAAATTTTTGAGTTTTGACATTTTGCAAATTTTTGTGTTTTGCAACTATTGAGAACTTTAGGGATTCTTAGGGAATTGGGTAGGGAGGAAGCTTGTCCTTTTGCCAACTCTCAGCATTCTAGGGGTCATTCGCACAGGGGGGATGAGCAAGATAACCGTTTCGCTTGTGGTGACCTAGATTATTTTGCATGTTTCATCTTTCGTTCACACAATTTTGGGAATTTTAGTGTTTTGATTTGTGTTGGGATGTTACGTAACAAGGTGTATTTCAAGTATGACTCTACCTTTATAAAATCCGTTCGACTTGGTACACTACATGGCTAAAGAGGAAAATGATGACCGAATTACTGAAACTCCTAGTACGTTCCCAGACCACTGACTGTAGTGTGGTAAGATTTATGCATGGTGTTTTTGTTGATTTTGATGAATTCGAGTATGCCTAGAATTGAGATGCAAATCTTTGTTGATTTTGTTGATTTTTGTTGTTCTGTTTTTGTTGAATTTATTGATTTGTTTGACCAAGAGATTGCGATAATCCTTGGAGCTTTTTGGGTTGACCAAGAGATTGCGATAATCCTTGGAGCTTTTTGGTGACCAAGAGATTGCGATAATCCTTGAGCTTTTTGGTGACCAAGAGATTGCGATAATCCTTGAGCTTTTTGGTGACCAAGAGATTGCGATAATCCTTGGAGCTTTTTGGGTGACCAAGAGATTGCGATAATCCTTGGAGCTTTTTGGGTGACCAAGAGATTGCGATAATCCTTGGAGCTTTTTGGGTTGACCAAGAGATTGCGATAATCCTTGGAGCTTTTTGGGTGACCAAGAGATTGCGATAATCCTTGGAGCTTTTTGGGTGACCAAGAGATTGCGATAATCCTTGGAGCTTTTTGTTTGTTTGTTTTTGTTGAATTTTTTTTTTTTTTTTTTTTGGTACATGGCTGTCTTAGATATGAAATGGTCGTAAATGACCTGATATTCAAGGGTTCTCGTTTCCTTGATACCGTCAAGAGAAGCTAGCTCGTACGTTCCTCGGTCCTATTTTGCTATCAATGACATACGGACCTAACCAATTTGCTGCAAATTTGTCCCTCATATGGGACGGCAAATTAGAGTTTTGTTGGTTTTCCTTCAGAACTAGATCACCAACCCGAAAGTCTCTTAGGTGAACTTTCATGTTGTAAGCTCTCTTAAGCCGCTCTTGATAGATACGTAAGTGCTCGAGAGCATTAACGCGTCTTTCATCAAGCAACGTAAGCTGGTCTAACCGGGCCTGCCGCGCAGTGTCATCATCGATGAATTCTCGCATTGATATGCAGAGGGAAGGAATTTCCAACTCGAGAGGCATTACTGCTTTTGAGCCATACACTAGTGAAAACGGAGTTGCCCCAATGGGCGTACGAATGCTAGTGCGATAGGCCCAAAGGGCAAGTGGGATTTGTATGTGCCAATCCTTATGACTGTCTCGCGACGGTCTTTTTAAGGATGGCGACTAGCGTTTTGTTTGACGCCTCTCGCTTGCCCATTTGCTTGCGGATAATAGGGTGTTGAAAAGTCGTGCTGAATTTTGTACTTTGTGGTTAAAGCACGCACGTCTTTGTTCTTGAATGATGGCCCATTATCCGAGATTATTTTGGATGGAATACCAAAACGACATATGATGTAATGCAAATGAACTCCGCAATGCGGGGTCCTGTCGTAGAGGTTAACGGAATTGCTTCCACCCATTTGGTAAAATATTCTATGGCCGTTATGATAAACGTGTGACGGCCCGACGATGCAGGGGAGATCTTTCCAATTAGATCGAGGCCCCACTACGAAAATGGCCAAGCTGACCGGACTGTCTCGTAGGGCCCGGGAAGGTGCGTGCATCGATTGGCATGATGTTGACATTTCACACACCTCTTGACATATGCGCAGCAATCTCGCTCTAAAGATGGCCAATAATAGCCCATGCGAAGAATGCGCTTTGCAATGGCCATACCACTAAAGTGGCCGCCACATGTACCGTCATGCGCTTGGGTGACCGCCCAAGTGGACTCTTGCTGGTCCAAGCAACGAAGAAGAATTCCGTCGTAGTTGCGACGATACAAAATGTCTCCTATCAAGACATATTTTGCCGCTTTCTGTTTGAATGTTCGTTTTGCGGCTTGCGTCAATCCAAAGGGTAGATTACCTAACTTGAGGTAATCTCTTATGGGTAAATACCAGTCCTGTTGATCAGATACCTCGACAGTTTGAACAACCAATCCCTTTTGGAGTTCTTCCCTAACAAATGCTGATTGGGATAGAACTTGTAAAAATAGCGTTGTGTTGCTATTAATGGGAATGGGGGAGAACAAAGACCCCCAGTTGGCGTGTTTCAAATAGTCTCGGATTCGAAAGAACTTATCCGAAGATGGTTCGATCTGGATCATGTGGATTCCTCGGCGTCAAGTCTGAGCTTGCGTGCTCCATCACGGGTTGCGATAAGGTTTTGACCTGAATGGTTGTTATATCACCGGAAAGGTCTTGCGGGATTAGTGACCCCAAGGAGGCCATTGTGTCCGCAAAATGATTCGATGATCGAGGGAGTGCCTCGATGTCATACCACTCAAATTTTGCCAGGAATTTATCCACGAGGGCTTTATAGGCCTTCATAACTGGGCATTTGCATTGATATACCCCTTTGACTTGATTGACGATTAACAGACGAATCGCCAAAGATGTTCAGCCTTTTGATGTTCATGGCGATTGCCGTCTCGAAGACCTAGGAGCAAGGCTTCATATTCTCGCATTGTTGTTGGTGCACTCGGAAGTTTAATTTAAATGACAGGGGCATTGGAGCGCCCTGCGGTGTGAAGAATACAATTCCTGCGCCACCACCTTGCTCGCATTTAGAACCATCGAAAAATAAGGTTATGTCGGCCTGAGACTCAGGCTCTTCGGAATCTGGCGATTCTGAGACATGGAAGACCTCATCATCGGGTAGTTCTATGACCAGAGGCTGATCGTCTTCAAGAGGAGCCTCTGCTAGTTGATCGGCTATGACTTGTCCTTTTATAGATTTTTGTCCAATAAACTCAATGTCAAATTCCGTCAACAACATGATCCATTTCGCCGTGCGGCTACTATGATAAGTACGACTCATCATGTATCGCAATGGATTCTCCTTAGACACAACATACGTCGTGTTGCTCAACATGTAGTGGCGTAGCCTTTTGGTGGCAAACACCACTGCCAAGCGTAGTTTCTCAACGTATGCATAGTTAAGTTCGTAACTGACCTGTGGTGCGGCTAAGATAGTAAGTAGCCTCGTTCTTTGTGAAGTTCATTCTTCCGGGCTAGCATTGCGCCCTGCCACCTCGCAGCCGAGATGTATAAGTAGAACGGCACACCCGGTCTAGGCGGTGCCAACACCGGCGGCGAAGCCAAGTATTGTTTGATTTCGTCAAAGGTCGACCGGCACTCGTCATCCCAATGAAATGTGACCCCTTTGTGCAATAATTTGTTCATTGGTCGGCATTTGTCGATAATTGCGCTATGAAGCGTTTAATCGACGCGACCTTTCCTTGCAGTACTTCGAGCCGCTTGATAGTGGTTGGGGGAGCCATTTCAAGGATTGCCTTGACTTTGTTTGGGTCCACTTCGATGCCTCTTTTGGAGACTATAAAACCCAAGAGTTTTCCGTATGTGACGCCGAACACGCACTTCTTGGGATTCAGCTTGACCTTATGCTCTATGAGGCGATCGAGGATCTTGCTTAAGTCACCGAGATGATCTGAGCGCAATTTAGACTTGGCTAACAAATCATCCATGTAATCTTCCAAAGTTTTGTGCATGTAATCGTGGAAGATATACGTCATAGCACGTTGGTATGTAGCGCCAGCGTTTTTAAGGCCAAAAGGCATGACCTTATAACAAAATGTCCCCCAAGGCGTTGTGAATGCCGTTTTGAGTTGGTCTTCAGGATTGATACGAATTTGATTGTATCCTGAGAAACCGTCCATTAGGGAGAGCATTTCGTGACCCGTTGTAGCGTCTACCAATGCGTCGATGCTTGGCAAGGGGAAATCATCCTTAGGACTCGCTTTGTTTAGGTCTCGAAAGCTCGGTGCATATGCGAATCCTCCCATCGGGCTTCTTGACGGGAACCATGTTGGACAACCATGGCGGATAATCCACGCAGATGACAAATTGTGCATCCAACAGCCTTTTGTAATTCGCCTTTGACCATCAAGGCCACCGTTGGGTGCATCTTTCTTAGTTTTTGCTTTACCGGCTTGATTTTCGGATCAAGCGTTAAATTGTGCATGACTAGTCGCGGGTCTAGTCCTGGCATATCTTTGTATGACCATGCAAAAACCTCCTTCTTTTCTTTAAGAAGGGCAATGTAATCGGCTTGCTCTTCGGGGGAAAGGCTTACCCCTAGCTTGAGAATCCGTGGATTCATTGGATCTGTGCCGATGTCTACGTCAGTCGTCTCTTCGACTGACATGTGAGATCCGTCCTCCAACTGATGTGGAGTTGGGATTAAATGGATATCATCACCGAGTTAAGATCTGCGTTGGGGACCTCGGGTCCCTCTTCAGCTTGAAAAATATCTTGAGTTGTCCTTGGGGTAAAATGAAGCATTTCACCGAAAGGCCAGTACTCTGATGGTGACAATGGTGAGTTGACGCGATCCCGCCAATGGCATCCGTGTTTAGATGTAATGACCGTGATGGATCGGTCGGATTGCGGATGGGTGTGGTCAAATCAATGGAGATCATGTGGATGGAATGAATTTGGTCTCCAGAACCACGGGTGTGACGACTTGATTCTTTCAGATGTTCCCTATACTCTGGATCTGGCTCTACGGGAACAGGCACGAATGGATCCTCTCTAGGTGCAAATTCGTCTCTATGTGCGGAAAGGAAGGCGGGGTCTTCCCTTGGTACTGTTGTCCTGATGGGATCTTGAGGTGGACGATGCTCAACTTGAATTTGGAGCCATAGGCCTAGCACTTGGTCCCACCTCGTTGGGTCTAAGTGCCATTCATGTCCCAACCGTATACCCATTTGTCCCATTAGATCTTCATGGGTTAGAGCGCGGTGATGTCGTCGCGCATGTCTGAGATAGTCCATCTCGCCTCGTCTTCCGAATCGCTTTCATAGATCCAAAATTGCTCATCCTCTTCAAAGATCTCGTTGCTTCCGACATTGAGGATTCTTCTTGTTCCAGTGAATTAATCTGATCCCATTGCGGTTGTTCCACTCTTAGTGGAGGGACCTGATTCTTTTGAGACTGCGTTATTTCGTCCGGAACCTCTAAGGGGAACAGCTTTCAAAAATATCTCTGAAGCCGTTGTTGTTCTTTTCGAGGACTCGCTCTCTCGAACTTTCACCTCTCTCTAGCAAAGGAGAGGGATTATTGTTGTTACCAGGGGTGTTTGTAGACCATGGGAGATAATCCCCCAATGTGTATTCTCGTGTTTGGATTGGCGTATGGGTCTTGTGCCAATCCCCCTCTATTGCCTATTTCTAGGCCTTGCATGTTTTCAACCAAGATGTCTAATGGCAGGGGATGGTTGAACCCTACCCCCGACTTGTCGTATGGCATCTGATATCTTGGCTGACAAAGGATCCGCATCCCTTGCTCGTATCTGCCTAGCCCATACCCATGCCAATTGCATTGTTCAAGATATTTTAGGGAAAATTCTGGGTTCGACAGATAATTGATGTTTTCGACAAAAGGTTCTTCATTCTCGTTTCCTTTTGTTCGCATGGTTCGAAACCATGATCAAGGCCCCCATACACAAAATTCGTTTGGTTCGGTGGGTAGCCTAAAGGGACGATTGTTCCAATGGGAAGGCGAGGTCTTCCCATGTCTTGTACCGACTCCAATGGTGGGGGTTGCCACAACATTTTGCACTATGTACTCTCCCTGTGCTCCGTACCGGCCATCTCAACAAGTGATTGTTGATGATTGGGTAGGAGGAAACGGTAGTCCTTCCCGAGTCCATTCCATGTTTGGTTGTTCAGAATCTTGGTTTCCGTTGCGTTGGGCGCTTCCTCCGTTGGATATTGCCGAGATCGTGGGCAACCCCTCTTCTAGAGGCTTAACCTCCTCCATGATTTGCTTTCCCTTGTCCTTCTGTTGGGCCACGATAGGTGGCGCTGATGATGAAGGAGCCAATGATGACGTCTCACCCGGTCGGGATTTTGCCTTATTGGCCACCGCTGGTACTCGTGGTATCGGACCCTGTTTAGATGGATTTAATTGAAAATCCAAATGCGTTGATGGTAGGGTCGATTGAGGTATGAATTGTACCGCATTGCAATACTTGAAGGGCTCTAAGTCCATTGGGACTACATGTATTTGCCCTTCATAGGCATACTTCAAGCACTGGTGTGCGATCGAGGGGACACACTTCATGTCCCTGATCCAAGGCCGCCCTAGCAGGATGTTATAAGCCATTTCGCCTTCCAACACATGGCACAAGTGTGGGTATTGACTTTTGTCCTACCCGTATAGGCGTAACAACCGTGCCGATCGTCGAGCAAATTGCATCGTTAAAAGCTCGCAGTGTGTACGTGGAAGCCGTGATGTGAGAGGTCGGCAGCTTTAAATGCTTTAACGCAGCAGAGGGTTATAATGTTACCGGACGAGCCGCATCTATCAAGACTCTCTTGTACGGGATCCCGTTGACCCGCGCGATAACGTGTGGGGTGGATCCGGCATGTCATTCGATATTGTTTTGACCTCATTTTCTTTGAATGTGATGACAGCCTCCGTACATTGTTTCACATGTCCCACGAAAGCATTGAAAGAATTAGCTTCGTGGGGTTGTACTTCAATGGCTTTTAAGATGTCCATAAGAGCTTCTCTATGTGGAGCTGATTGTTGAATAAGCTCGTAGATGGACAACCTAGCTGACGTGGTCCGCAAACTCGGCGTGAGTTTGGTTCGTATCGTGACCTCAGTGTCTAGGCGGAGGTAACCGCATTGGGCGTTGTTGAGGCCGCGATGTCGACGGAACTTCCCTCGCAGGTACCTCGGGGGCAACCGCTGGGTATTTTCTCGTTCCTTGTTACAATGCTAATCATTCCCACAAATCCTTGTGCGGGAAGATCTTGTCGCACCTCGTTTATTTGGAGCGGTTTTGTCTCGTGCCTCGTAGGGTGCAAGGGGTCCTTGAATACCCCCATTTGTTGGTTGTTAGGTGCGATGGGGTTGTCCACGACCAATGTTCGATTGTCGATCAAATCCTCGGACTAGTTCTTTGAATTTCCAGCACCCATTTAGGTCATGTCCTCTGCGTCTATGAAATCTGCAATACAATTCCTCCCTATACCCCCTAGGCTTAGGAACGCTAGGGTCAAAAATTTGGATTTCTGGCAGAGTAACTAGATTCGCCGCTGACAAGCGGTCAAATAAGGAGTCCCTAGACTCCGCATACGGGGTGAATTGTCGCCTAGGGCGACGCTGCTGATACTGTTCTTGTCTCCTGTTATCTCTTTCGTAAGCTGAGGCACCGCCCGGTAGTTAGCCTTTGAGGCTGCGTTTCTTGCACTGTGCGCCGGGACATTTATCGCAACTTGGTTGATTGCAGCGTGTTGTGGTTGCGTTGTCCCGCTTTAGTGGTTTTATTCCACTCTTTCTTCTTAGGCTTGGCAATTGCGCCTTCGCCTATCTTAATCTCTTCTATGACTCGGCTTGCGCCAAAGCTTCTTCTAAGCCGTCGTATTGTCGCAAAGCAACAATAGACCAGTAGATTGATTTTAAACAACTTTTCGCGAACATTTGCGTGAGGTCCGACATGGGAGGACGGTAGGGTAACTTAGAAAGCAAAGCTCTCCATCGGTTCCCGTACGCTGCCATTGTTTCCTCCTCAAATTGTTTAAGGCTAGCAAGATCACTAAGTGATGCCTTCTTCCTTGTGTTGAAGGCGAAGCGTTCAAGAAACGCATCTACTAGCCGATCTAAGCCGCTTATGCCGTGTTTGGGCAGCCATGGTGAACCAATCCGAGGCGGGGCCTGCGAATGTGGTTATGAATGTTCTAAGCAATAACGCGTCATTATCTTGAATGCCGAAGCATTGGCTTAGAAACCGTGTAACATGTTCCTGTGCGTCCTCTTCACCTTTAAAAACTGCCAATTGAGGCAACTTAAAGTGTTCGGGGTAAAGAGGTGTAGGCACTGAGGGATGCACCGGATTATTGCGGAGTAGACGTAATGTGGGTTTTTGATGCCCAGCAGCTTTTGTCTCCACCGACTCTAAACGCTCCAATAGCGCTTGGTATGCATCGGAAGATTTTATTTCTTCCTCTCTTGTTCGCTCTTGTTGCAAGTTACGGTAAACTGGAGGCCTATGGAGGGGTGGCCGAATGGCATCCTTCCTCCCTTGATGGGGAGTTTCGATATACTCCTCTTCTCGGTTCATACTCCTCGTAAAATTCTTGAGGAGTCTCAGGGCGAAACCTATGACCCCGATCAAGTTCTTGCCGAAGGTACCCATCATTGTTTCGGGGAGTTGCCTCCCTCTCGAATCTATGGGGTCTTGGAGGCAGAGCTTGACGAGGTCGTGGAGACCTGTCTTGCGCCAACGGATTACGCCTCTCATACCGTTTCAGCTTCTTGGATGCGAGGGGTTGGCCCCCTCTCGTGTATTTCATAGCGTAACTCATCCGCTTCGCGTTGCATGCGTTCTTTATCCAAGCGGTATTGATACTCTATCTCTTGCTGACTTTGTTTAAGCCGCATGATTTGGGCTTGACGGGTGGTATATCTGGCGACAACCGGATCAATTTGTTCTACCCTATTTTGTTCAGGAGGTTCAAATGTTCCTCCTATGGGTCTACCTTGATTTTGATGCTCTAAGGTTTCAATGGGTCGCTTCCTCTGTCGAGGTAAGTGGTATGTGCTCGAGGTTCTGGCCTCAAGGGGTGATCATGATATCCTGTCGGTGCGGAAATGCAAGGTTCCCGCATTGTTTGTTGCTCTCGAGGAATGTGATGGTTTTCCTCATACTCCCTTTCATGAGTGTAAATGGGATGGGCGGAGTTAGGTCGCCCTATGTAAGGAGCCCCGCGCTCCGGATTTGGTCTCTCTCGTTCGATGATAGGTAAAGAAGGGACGCCATATCCATGTTGCCCCTCTAAATGGACAAGTGTGCTCCGTTTAGCGCTTCATTGCGCGGTGGCCACTCATGCCTACCTTCAAGAGGTGATTCTCTATTTATGTCAAGGTCTACATGTAAGGCATCTTCCCGAAAGGGGCTGCTTTGAATAGGCATACCCCACCGAGGATTCTGAATTGGATTCTTTTGTAGGTTAGACCGATAAGGCGGTATAACCAAATCCTCAGGACTGAAGTGAAGGCAACTTGTGCCTGCTTTTTGTGTACCTCTCGGAGCTTCTGCCCTTGATTGGGCTTGACTACGGGTGTACACCATTGCGGTGCTTCTATGCTATCTAAATAAGTTTTTATCTCGTTTTATGATTTTCTCTTTTTTTTTTTTTTGTCTACACTAAGCGTAATTAAACACACACATTCACAAGACCGTGATTATCTCTTTTAAGGATTCTTGGTGTGCCCTAGACTGGTTTAGTGCATTTTGATGTTTTGTTTTGTTTTTGTAGATTTTGTAGAACGTTTAAATGCATCATGTAGGCTCTTATAACTCCAAAAAGGTCGCCCCTTCAATATACCAACCAGGCCGATATACCAACCTCTCTATATACCCGCCCTTACGAGAGGGAGACTATAGGTACGTGAGAGCAGAAGGTACGTGGTACATAGGCGGTACGGAAGGGGGATTGTCCAGTTAATGACACCTACCATAGAAAACTTATCCTCGCGCGCATGGGAATCACCCCAGCTACGCTCGGTCTGTCTTCGTCAGGATTTACGCCTAACAACAGTTGACAATCGGGAAATGGATGCAAATCAAGCCAAGGCGGTGATTAAATCCACCAATGGTCTTGATCAAGGGCCGGGGTCTTACGACCAGCTCCTTGGTTTAAAGTTGTCTCGTGATGTGTGTGGGATTCGTTTTATCCAACAAAATGAAACTAGCATACATGACTTTTCCTAATGCAATGCAAGATTAAATGAAAACAATTAACGAAGCTAAATGTAAATAAACAAAAATATAACAGAGATCATGAAAATCCCTACCTCTTCTCTCGCTCGCTCCCGTTGTCTCCGAATTTCTGCTCCGAAAATCCGCAGACAGAATTCGTCCCTCCGGGAGACGAATTGCGAAGTAATTCGTCCCACCCAGAGACGAATTTGAATTCGTCTCGGGTCGACGAATTGAAAAGGATTCGTCCCTGTCAGAGACGAATAGCAGTCTGCAACAAAAAAAGTGTACCTGTCAAGCACAAACACAAAAATTTAATTAGTTTCTATGATTTCAAAACCAGGGAACAGAGTCCCACCGTGATCGCCACTGAAAGCACGAGATTCCGGTCAAAAGAAACACCAAGTGCAATTGCATTCAAAATTAAGCACGCCTAAGTCCTAGAAATATGAATTACATGAAACGAAAAGAGACATGTTGTAAGAGACGCAATCGAATAAAGAAAAACAGCCCTTTCATTAATTTCTTTCGATCTCTCGTTACAATAATGCCTCCTCCCTTTTCAGGGGCTAGGAGCGCAAATAAGGTTTGATTACAATCGCCGAATGGTTCCTCCTTCCGCGTGCCCACGATTGCACCGGGCGGGCTAAGATGATGCCGCCGCCGATGTTGATGGGTTCTTCGCCCCCTCTTCTCCCGCAAACAAAGAAATGATCAAGACGTTAGTAGCACCCGCTGCAAATGAAAAGCATTCTCTCTCTAAAACTAACAAAATATGCATACGAATATTTGCCCGAAACCATGAAAACAATGAATCCAAATTGCTTCAAAATCGACGTAAGGTAAGAACAGTCACCAAGGCCACCGCCACCGAGGCAACTGGCCAATTCACCTTAAACCGGAATTCGTCCCCGGGCGAGACGACTTCGACCGTAATTCGTCCCCGGGTGGGACGAATTCTTCCGAATAGGAGAAATCGACCCGTCGCCGCTCCAATGTCAGATCCCGGGACCTGCAAAACTCCTGCAAATAGGGGGGTTAGGTAATTGGGGCCATTTTGGGACGACCCATATGGTCGGATTTTCCCAATTTGGCCTCCTCCCTCGGGAATTTGGCCTTGACACCTGCAAGTTAGCGAAACGACAAAGCAATACAAAACACCCTAAACTCTGACCAAAAGCTACAAAATTGCAATTATAGACTAATCGGACCTAGTAAACACGTAATGCAATCTAAAAATTAATCTAAAGTGCTCAAAAACTGAAATTAGAACTTGGGGGTGCGGGGGTGCCCAAGTGGGCCTCCCACCGTTGGCCCTCGATTTTGGAGCCAATCCACCAAGGATGGGCCCAAAACCTTTTAGGATTGGGGGTCGGCGAATTGGTAGGTTCAGATGTCCATGCGTCGGATTTGAGTAAGGTTCGAGCTTCCAAAGGCCACCCAACAACCTCCCTTGCAAAAGAGATTGATGGATGTAGGAAGGTGAACAAAGGGGGATGCAAGTGAGTCTTCGATTCGGCAATACTTCGTTGCTTGAACACTCCTTCCACCTCGCATGTTTTGGGTGAGAAAAGTCCCACCTTTTATAGACCCAAGGGGTCTCTTTTGGGAGGGAAGCACAAAAGCCAAGTGTTGGCCATGGGCGCCATGTGGCGCCTTGTCTTCCCATGAGGGAGGGGAGTCCTTCACTGACTTGAACTTTGATAAATGCTTCTTGTAACAGCCCTCTAACGGCCCCTCTGTCCACTTACACATGCGTGCAAGGTAGGAGCCCTTAACTGACTGTTCTGGGCTGCCACTTGGCACCATTTGCCTTTTTGCCCGTTGAGCTTAGAATTCGTCCCACCCAGGGACGGATTCAGTAATTCGTCCCGGGGTGGGACGGATTCTATTTTGAATTCGTCCCCGGGTGAGACGAATACCGGGCAAAGTGTCCAAGTGTGCCAAATTGCTCCTTGACCTCACAAAATTGCTATGAAAGTGGTTAAGACCACCGTTTAACCTCTGAGGGCTGCCCTGGGGGCTGTGTTTGCCAAAGCGATCAGTGTTTGCAGTCACATAATCGGATTGGTGCTGTTTTGGTGTCTACAGATACAATGGTGTTAGAGTTACCTTAGGGTTGCCAAGTTGATCCTATGGAATGTAGGAGAGAATCCCTAAGAACTAAGTGTTGGTGGGTATTTTCTCCCTACCTGTGTTTTCTTCATGGCCCATGAGGGGGGTTCTACAATCTTTTTTTTTTGCTATTAGCTGTTATGATAGTCTTAGGGAGTCAAATATTTTTAGATCGTAGATCTCATCTAGGTTGGGTTGTTGGATTTTTAGCTTGTGTTAATAGGTTGTAAGATCTATTGGTTTTTTTTTGGACCTTTGGTTTCTGCCTTGGCTGCCCTGTGTTCCATATTTTATAAAAATGTTCTGGTTTCCTTCCATAAACCCCATCTTTTAATACCAAATAAAATAAAATTACCATATGATTGTGAAACGATAGTAGTTATTATTGGGATAAATTATAAATGCAAAATAAAATTGATTAGTTTCAAACAAAAATCCTTCTCATCTTAAAAACTAATCAACGATAGGCATACAAATCATAATCCCGTGCTTTCGTGTAGTAATTTACATGACTTGAACATGTCTTCAATGAATCAAAGTGTAATATAAGAAATTTATAATACACTTTATCAATATTAATCTTCTAAAATTATTTTAGGTATCCTTATCTTCCCAATACTATCTATTCTAGTGATGAGGACATATTATTGTTTTGTATTTACGTGAGACTTCTTATTAAGATCACATTAATATTGTTAGTTTTTTATCTAATTTGTTAGCTTAAATTAGCATTATTGTTATATATTTGATATTATTTAAGAACTATTAAATAAAATAAATGTAGTTCAATATTTCCCATATTATTTGGTATTCATAGCAATAGATTCTGCTTCTATTGGGTAGGGCACCATGTTGTCCGCCCAAGATCAACTTTTATTCAAAAATTTGAAGCAACAATTGAAATTAATTGTTTCTAATATTCAAGAAATTCAAGATGCCACATAAAAATAACAAGAAGAAGTTGCATAATAAATTCTTTCTATAGATGACATTGCTATAGAAGAAGAAGATTTTGTAGAAAATGAATGTCTTCATGTGGAAGCCATTTTTGTAGAAGAATAAATTCTTCTTAATGAATAATTTTCTACAAAAGAAATTCTCCTGATGGAATAATTAGAAGAATAAATAATTTATGTAGAAGAAATTTCTACAGAAGAAATTACTACAGTAAAAGAAGAAATTATTGCAGCAAAAGAAATCTGTGTAGAAGAAATAATTATTTTTGATGAAAGAAAAATTAAAGAAATTTTTATTTCTAAATTTTTGAAGTAGTACTTGGAATTGAGGTAGGATATATGGGCATTGATCCTATCGTCCTCCTATTGTACCATACTTCTACCTTAGTTATCAAGTTCAAGTTCGGATTCGAATTCGACACTTCTAAATTTTGAAAAAAAATCGATGTTTAAAAATTTGGAATAAAAATTGATATATTATAAATGTGAATAAGTAAACTTAGTATATATACATAATTTTTTTTTGGATCCAATATAAAACCAACATTTTCTAATCACATTGCCCCAAATCCTAACTAGAATTGGAAATAACAATAACAATAATCAAATCATAAAATTGGGTACTCGTCTAGTCAAATTATAAAATTTAGTAAATAATTCAAAATAATAACACTGAATATGTCTTTTGCATGGTAGAGCACTGAATGGATTGACTTGATTATTTGCATATTTTTCATACCATGTAGAAAAATTTTAGGTATAACGAAACACAATGAAATTAAAAAATTAATGTTGTTGATGAGATGAGGTAATTTCCCAATTCATTCCTGACTCTACTCTAAAAGGAAAAATTTTGTAGACAAGTTGTTGGTGAATTACACATTTGGGAAACCCAGAGTCAGGGATGACTAGGTGTAAAATTACTTGTCTAGTGATTTACACATTTGGGAAACCCAGAGTCGGGGATGAATATATGGAAAATTACTTGAATTACACTTTGTAAAAAACAAAACCGCACATTAACATACCAAAAATAAATTATAATAGGTGTTTTTCCCTTCTATGTTAGTGAACCAATTTTTTGGTCGAATTTAAGGTTTGTTCACCAAATTTATGTGTTAAGATTTTAAATTTGATGAATTTCAAATTTCAACTAAAGAATTTGAAGAATTTTATAACTAAGACTAATGCTAATACATAATTTGAAGGTCTATTCCATGAATATCCATACAAAGAAGAATTCACCCTTTTCCCTTTTGCTATAGATATTGTTCTATTGTGGGATCTATTTTTGTTTGGCCCTCTAGTTTGATAGATATAGAAATAGAATTCATGTGACCTCTTGACTCAGTGGCCTCTATTGTTGCCTCCCTAGATGTAGTTACCAACAATGCACAGAATGAGGCACATCCAAATCTGCAAGCACTACCCCCTCCTCGATGCAGCCCTATACCCCGTGCACCTCCTTGGCCATCACCATGGCCCCTAGATCTCTGTAGTTTCAAATCTATTATGTGTTGATTCCTACTTGCTCTAAAAAAAAGATGCATGGAAAGAGTGTGCAATATTATTTATGTGGGAGACCATGACCAAGTTGGGCCTCCATGCATTGTGTGCATAGCCATTTACCCGTAGGAGGTCCTACATGCCCTAAATGCGTGTGTACGCTAGCACATAGGTATATGCTCCATGCACATGCATCCACACATGGCTAGCATGCTAGTATGCACTAGCATGTGTGTGCATGTCAGTACGCCCACACTGGCCAAGGTACCATGGGTATGCATGCCAACGTGTTATGGGTGCATGTACCTGTGCACTCCATACTGGCCTATGGCTAGCATATTGGCCTACCCGCTTCATGCTATCCTATTGCTATATTGTTGAGCACTTCGCTCCACGTTGGATTGGTCTATGGCTAGCATGGTTGGCCAGTGTGCTCCACACTAGCCCATGGCCAGCATGTTGGGCATCACACAATGGTGCACACGATCAACTTTGACCATGCACCCATTGAAATTCTTATAAAAAATAATTCAAATTTATTTATTTATTTATCAAATTAATTAATTTATTAAAAATTTAATTAATTAATTAATTTAATTATTTTGAATATATATTTTTTTTATATATGTCAACTTGAGAAACCATTCATCCGTCTGCAAGCATAGGCGATTTTATAGTCGTTGGAAAGCTCTTTTCGAGCCCGACCCATTGGTATCCTTCTTTTGTCATTTTGTGAGGACCTGTAATAGCTTATCCTTGGTCTTCTTATCCTTGTATCTGGAAGTGCATTTTCGGTTGTACCCAACACTCCTACGTTCACTCTTTTTTTGTGTAGCAGCATTGGAGTCCAATGCTTGTATGGTTGGGAGGAATGATGAGAACATATTATTGTTATGTATTTACGTGAGACTTCTTGTTAATATCACATTAATATTTTTATTTTTTTAGCTAATTTGTTATCTCAAATTAGCATTATTTTTATGTATTTGATATTATTTAAGCACTATTGGATAAAATAAAAGCAATTCTATGTTTCCCACATCATCTAGTATATAATAGAACTACAACCTTACAATGCAGTGATACATCATTTTATTGATATTCCTCATAAATACATTATAAAAATCATTTTTAATTTATAAAACCTTATGAAATACCTATGTGATTTTCATATTTTGTACAATATGATAACTAACTTCCTAATTACAAGATTCTTCTATTATACTCTATATTGGGAACTTGATAAATTATCACATATTTTATTCTATACTTTTACAAGTGAGCTTATCCATTATTTGTTGATATTACTTACAATACATCACCAAATTTAGTGACTTTAACCCCCTTACCTAATGCAAAGTCCTCAATTTTAAATGAATTAAGTGATTTTGCATCATTCATGTTTAAATTTTATTTCCATTATCTATCTCCCTAACCTCTTAAAAAATGTCTTCAATATGAGCTTCAAATCCATGAGATCCAGTTAATTCTTGGAGGATGGTAATAGTTTAGAAATTGTTTCTTTTTCCTCTCCAATCATGCTAGCCACTCCATCCACCTCTTTCTCTTGTCAAGCATTTTTGATCAGTTACAAAATAAAAGTATCATTTCCAAGACTCTTCCCATTACCAAAATCACCACCTTTCTAAATATTCTATTTTCTAATATTTAGGTGTTTGTTAATTGAAGCTCCCTTTATATGGTTTTTAACCAATTCAAATTAATTTAAACCTACTAACATTCATAATCCAAGATATTAGAGAACCTTTCAATTAGCTCATCCAAAAATATTATTAACTTCTAATGTTATTTTTAATTACTAACATTAGTGTGATATAATAATAATTAAAGTAATTACTAATTTAATTAATTTAACTATGTTAATATTAACTAGTAGCATCAATATTTAATATTTAAAGTCTTATAATACCACATTATTATTAATACTAAACTTGATAAAATTGATAACCAAAAAATTTCCAAACTTCAAAACATAGGTATGAATGCATTCCAATAATTACAATGTTATCACCCACCTACTAAGAATGAATTTTTTGCTTTGATAGCAACCTCCTTATCCAAAGGTGTATTCAATAAAAAATACACATATGCAATGCATCTATATGAAGGGTTTTTCTTACCCTTGAGTTATCGATGATAATGTTATCCATCATTTCCCTTTTTCTCTCATGTTTGATGATTGTCCCATACCAAACCACCTATGAGAGTACTTGGTCTTGCAACCACAAAATTCATCAATGGTACCATATTCTAAAAGTATCATAATCCCACTTTATAAATCATAAAGAACAACTATCAACACATCTTAATAAAATAATATAAGATTATGCATTTAATATGCACATATAAGTACGTAAATTAAGCATCAAAGAAAAATCCTCCCAGGGTGGGCCATTACATACTCCCCCTAGGACTAAACACATTGCCTTGTGTTTTATGAAATAAATCATATATTTTATTCAAATAAATATGGGAATTGATTTCTCGTTTCCTTAGCATCTTATCAAGTTACACAATTTTTAGAATAATGACCCCACTGGACCTTACAATGATCTAGGGTTTTTTTTCTCATGCTCTTAGAATGAAACCCTAGAATCCTTACTGATTGCACCTCAATGGCTGAGGGATCTACCATTTGTAATTTTACCACATTCTAAACATAAGAATCAACAACATACTTCCTAAGCAAGGATATGTGGGAAGTATCATGGATATTTGATAGGTTGGGTAGGACTAATCTTATCAATGATCTCAAAAGACCCAATAAAATGAGGATCCATATTATTTGACTTGATAGAAATTTTCATAGGTCTTACCCTCAAGAAGACTTTGTCTTCCATAGATAATTCCTTGGTGATCTTTTCAAATCAGCATAGCTCTTCTAATGATTGGTTGTTTTCTTGAGCCTTTGTCAAGTCACTTTGAGCTTCTCCATCTCTTTGATAATGTCTGGTTTGATCACCACTTGATCTTTTGGATTGTCCTATGATATAGGTTTTATGCATCATATTCCATACAAGGCCTCAAATAGAGCCATTCCCAAGGATTCATGGTATCCATTATTATATTCAAACTCAAGAAGATGCAAATAGTCTTCCCACTTAGAATTTTTATCCATGTAATACATGTGAAGCATGTCTTCCAATACTTGGTTAACCCTCTCCATTTTCCCATCTATTTCTATATTATAAGCAAAACTAATATTCAATTTTGTGCCCAATAAATCTAGAATCTCGGTCTGATATGATAACCTCAAGAAAACTATGTAACCTAGTTATTTTATGAGCCAACTTATTAACCACAACCAATGCATCATCCTTGATGTTCCTCAATATAAAATGTGTAATTTTAGTCAACTTGTCTACCACCACAAGTATTGCATCATGTTGGTACCTTGTTTTAGGTAAACCCACAATAAAATCCATGGATATAACTTGCCACTTCTGAGTAGGTATATCATGTGGATATATTTTTTCTATTGTATGCTGATATTTTACCTTTACCTTCTAGAATTCTAACATCTAGCAATGAAACTATTAACATCATGTTTTATTCTAGTTCAATAAAAATTATTTTTCATAACTTCTCTCATATTTACACTTATTGAATGAGTAGGATATGGAGAACAATGTACCTCTTGCATAATCATTCTCCTCAAATCATCAGTCTTGGGTATGACAACCCTATATTTGAAACATAAATCTTTTATGTTAAAATACTTATTTTCCTTGGAATTTTCCTCAATTTTAGCCTAGTTATCAATACAATACTAATATTATAATTTCATATCCTTGATTTTATCGATCAAGTCAACATGATTACATATTAATATTGTTATATGACTTATCTTACTCAAGGCATCAACAACCTTGTTTTCCTTTCCTGTGATATACTTTATTCCAAAGTCATATTCTACTAGGAACTTTATCCACCTTCTTTGCCTTGAATTTAGCATTCGTTGGGTAAATATATATCTTAGGATTTGGTTATTTGTCCTTAGCTCGAAAGGTTTTTCCAATAAATAGTACCTCTATACCTTAAAGCATGGGCAACCATTGCTAGTTCTAGGTCATGTATAGCATAATTCAACTCATGCTTCTTGAGTTTTCTATAATCATATGCTATTGTAGCTTTATTTTGGGATAACAACTCTTTCAAACCTTCTAAGAAATAATTTGTACATACTATAAAATTTTCGTAAGGATCAAGTATTCTAATAATTGATGTTGTAGTTAGCTTATTCTTTAGAGTTTCAAAGGTGACCTCACACTTATCCATCCATTTGAACTCTTTTCCTTTTATTTAAATGTTGGTAATAGAGTAGGCAATTCTTGAGTAGTATTTCACAAATTACCTATAATAACCAATCATTACCATGAATCTTCTAACTTCAAACACATTAGTGGGTTTAGGCCAACTTAATATGGGTTGGAATCTACAACAATCTCTTCTATAGATATAATATGCCCCAAATACTAAATTTGTGAAGCATAGAATTCACATTTTGACAATTTTCCATAAAGTTGGTTCTTCCTCAACACCTCTAACACCAACCTCAAATGTTGATCATGTTCTTATCTAGTACAGGAATATATCAATATATCATATAGAAATATCAATACAAAATGATACATATATTTGCTAAACATACTATTCATCAAATTTATAAAAGTTGTTGGTGCATTTCTCAACCCAAATGGTAGCGTTGTGAACTCATAGTGTCCATATCTTGTCTTAAAGGTTTTTTTATGAGTTTCCTTCCCCTGAATTATTAGCTAATGATATCTTGATCTCATGATAATATTTGAGAAGATAGTGGTATCTTTTAGTTTATCAAAGAGATCATAAATCCTTGGCAATGGATACTTATTCTTGACGGTTACCTTATTTAAAATTTTATAGTCAACATAATATTAATAAAATATTTGAAGCACCCCAATGTGACACATTTTGTTTAATCAATCCTTTCTCTAGTAAATCTTGGAGTTGCACTTTTAACTCTTGCAAATCAATAGGAGTTGTTCTATAAGGTGTTCTAGCAATAGATTTAGCTCTAGGTATTAATTCAATGCTGAAATTAAATTCATGTCAAAGTGGTAGACCTAGGAGATCTTCCAAAATACATCTCTAATAGAACTGGATGTTTCTTAATATCTCTACATCTTTGTTACTTCATTCCTTGCCATTTATCTTAAATACATATAAAATTCCACCTCTTGTGATTGCCTTATTAAGCTTCATAACAATAATTATGGTCAAAAATACCCTTGTCTACATTGAACCCTCAATCTTTACTTATTCTTATCAATATAATCCATCCATTTTTCTTGGAAATTGATTAGGGCTCCATGAGCTTTTAGCCAATCCATCCCTAAGATAATATCAAAGGCATATAGTAGTACTACATATAAATACCAAATAGGTGATCCATTGGGTAAGGAAATCTCGATAGCAAGAAAACATTGATTCATTGAGTAATTCTACCTAGACCCATACTTAACTTTCCACCCTCGTGCCAAAAATCTAGATTTTTCTGATATATTCCCAATAATACTAGTGGAAATGAAACTAATTATGGTTCCACAAATAATTAAAATCTTTATATTTATATTAAAAAATTTACCATTTAACAACATGGGAGTTGCTTGACCATCTATATTATGACTTCATGTGGCTACATAAATTCTATGAGTTTTTTCCTTGGCTTTGCTACTCGACTGTGGCCATTGGGAACACTTATTTACATAATGAGGACCCTCGTAAATGAAACAACCTATCCCAAGTGAATGATTCCTTTCCTACCTTATATCCCCTATATCCTCCTTCTAAGTTGAATTATTTTTCTTTTGAGGTTGGGTTTTGAATTGTACTTCCTCTAGAATTTGTTCTTATAATTCTCTTTATTCCCATTGTTCCTATTTCTAAACTTTGGATTTTCTTTACTTTTCTTATTTTGCTCCTTGTCCCATTTTGTAAACCCAAAACTCTTCCTCTTCCCGAGTTCCTATTTCTCTCCTTCTATCAACACCCCATAGTTGAAGAAGGTCTTCTTGGTGTGTTGATTTATCTCTTCCCGTTGAGCCAAATCATATGCCTTTTGTAGGTTTTTGGGCTTAAGCAAATTAATCATTATTCAGATCTTAGGATCCACTCCCAAGATGAACTTTTGAAATTTCAATTATTCATTGGTATCATACTCAAGAGAACATTTAAAAATCTTGATTATTTTTTATAATAAACCTCTATAGTCAAGGTTCCTTGTTGGAGCGTAGAGAATTTTTCAAATTTATCTACATAAAATTGATCTAATAGGAAATTTTTTTTAAATTTCCTTATAAAACTATCCCATTTGAGGTCCACCACTTGGATTCCTCTACTTACCTTGAATGTACTCCACCATTCCAAGGTTACATCTTGGAAATGAAGGATTGCCCATATAATTTAGCTTTCTAGTAAGTAATTCTTTATGAAAAATAAGTTTCCAACTCATTTAGCCAAGATTTTACTGCATCACCCCCTTCTCTTCCATTAAATTTAGGTACCTTAATATTCTTAAGTTTCTTGGTAAGCTCAACCTCAATCTGATATTTACCCTCATGGGCTCCTCTAGTAGGATTTTCTTCTTGTCTACCCTATGGATTCCTATTATTGAATTCCTGATTAACAAATATTTTCAACATTTTCTATTGTTGCTCCATCTACTCTTGAAGAAACTTAACCACTAAAGTAAGGTTTTACATCCTCTTATTGGATTCCAATGTTCTTCTAAATTATAGGTAAATATAAGTCTAATATCCATGAGCCTAACCCAAAGCCAAAATCTAAAGTTTGAGCCTGAGTCCAACTCTAAAAGTTTAGAACAAAAGATGAATTATTTCATAAGAGAAGATGTTAGATAATACCAAATAATGTAATAAGGAAGGATGATAGGTAAACATGATATTATTGGTAAATTCCTATTATTGCACCTCACATTAAATTGGAAGGTTACAACTATTGCTAAAATCAAATCATAATTATAATCATATTAGATGCTTATAACCTCCTTGAATATATTTTAATATGCAAATTTTAACTAAATTCCTTGGATTAAATCCTCATAACTTCGATGCATGTTGAGGCATATTTGAAGAATAATGAAAAATTCTAACAAGAAATAGCCAAATCCTAACCAATTAGAGATCTTAAGAATAAAACTCAATATTTACTATCATATTATTTTTCAAAATCTATCTTAATTAACAAAGAATCATGTCTTGATTATGATGTACCTCCCAATTTAGCATGATATATCTTCCTTGAATAAATATTGTTTACTCATTACTAATTGTTTTTAATTCTATTAGAATTAAGATCATGGGAAATTATGATTAAGGTACTCAGAGGTAACATTGATAGATACCTTCATATAGGTATGCATTGTCGAAATGGATAATCATTGATGACCGATCGCATTGAGTCTTAGTTGATAGCCTAGTAGCTATCATAAAATCTCTGGCTAAGATAGGTGATTGGGTTGATTAAAATATTCCCTCTTTGTTGTTTTATAAATTTATTTGCTCTCTACTGCATCATGGTTTGAGTAGCATGATGTTGGAACTTCTATAGGAAAACAACTGCAAAATGTATGTGGATGCATAAAGCAAACTGTCTTGTTGAAGTAAAGAAAGAGCATCATTTTTATGAAGAAAAGCAAATTAAATTTATATGCTAAATGAAGATTATTTTAAAAGAGTTA
This sequence comes from Wollemia nobilis, assembly GCA_028583015.1. Lineage (NCBI taxonomy): Eukaryota > Viridiplantae > Streptophyta > Pinopsida > Araucariales > Araucariaceae > Wollemia > Wollemia nobilis. The sequence continues at coordinate 1,875,394 of JAQPPZ010008665.1, forward strand.
ATAAATTTTTGATTAAATAATTATTGATTTAATTAAGCTCATTAGTAAACTTCATTTTATGTAGTGAATGAGAGTTCTTTTAAATTAATTGAAGGTGTTCATTTTAATGATAATGGACAAGTCATTAAAAGACCTTAATTAATTGAAACAAATGAAAAAATACATTTAAGAAATAGATGTCTTTTATTTTAAAGAAAGAGTAACTATGAAATTATTTAAATAAAAGAAGTATATTTTAATGGTGATAAATATCACATAAGTTATATTTTTTTAAAATGGTATTGATATTCTTTTTAAAATAAAGGATAATATAAAATATATAAATATCCCATTCCCCTATAGAGTGTAAGCTATGAAAATAATCTAGGGTGGCTACTAAGTTTCCAAAGATGTAAATTATAGGAATAAGGATTCCTTGCCACTAGAGAAAGGGACGAAGCATTGAACAAAGAGGGGACTCGAGGAAGGGCTCAAGGTCCGAGAAAGGATGGTGGATGGGCCACTTTGAGGAAGGAGGCATGTAAGGTTCTAGAGAGGAAAATGGGAATGAGAGGAAAAACTAAGAGGAAGAAAGAGGATAACAGGAGTATGAAGGAAGGGAACAGGGCGCAGACTGAGGACTAGTGAAAAGAGAGGAACACACCACAAGAAATTGAGAGGCAGTCCATTCTATTTTATAATATTATTAAGGTTGGAGTGTTTTGGACTTTAACCTATTTCTTTTACATGCATTGGTATGGTGAAAATGTAGTTCAAATCCTATTTATAATCCTTGTAGCATGAGAAGCCATTGGTAAGGATTGAAACCACTTGTGTCAGTGTTTGGAGAGCACTGTAATGTGTGTTTAAAGGGCACTGTGCTTGGGTGAAAAGCACCGTGAGTATCTTGAAAATATTGTGTTTCTTTAATATTATGTTGGTGTTTTTTAAAAGCACTGTGAGTGTCTTGAAAATGTTATTTTTCTTTAAGAGCCTGTTGGTGTTTTTGAAAAGCACTGTGAGTGTCTTGAAAACACTATGTTTCTTTAATATTTTGTTGGTGTTTTTGAAAAGAACTATGAGTGTCTTGCAAACATTGTGTTTCTTTAGAGCCTGTTAGTGTAGTGACTTGGAAATTATGTGTTTCTTTATAGCCTCTGTCTTGAAGATGTGTTTTTAGAGCCTGTTATTGTTTTTAAAGAGCACTACGAGTGTCTTGAAGATGTTACGAGTCTAAGATCCTATGATTTTTGTTAATATCTTGGTTAAATTTTTCAATAGTGCCATGAGTATAAGAGCCTATGAGTGGTTGAAGACGTCATGAGTTTAAAAGCCCTATTAATGCTTTGAGAGCATTATGAGTTTAAGAGCATTGGATGTGTCTAGATAGCATTGTGGGAATCTGAATGCACTGTGTGCCTAAGACTTTCATATCCAAAGAGAGAGGGAACATATGTTTAGAAACATCTACTACAGTGGGAAAGTCAGCATGGTTCCAAGAGGGATTGTTGCGCTTGGGAGCACCACCTGTAGGTAAAACACCCCTGGGGGTTTAAGAAAGGGTTGTGTCTAGAAAAATCTACTTAGCAAAACCATCTACATATGTGGGGAACTTTGATCCTATTTGATCTCGGTCCCTTTGGGGACAATTAGTGGTGATAGAGGTAAAAGCCTAGCACCTAGTTTACTTTTTGTTACCTTGTTGAACTCTTGGCTTGGCAATCCCCTAATCGCTCTGCAATGGTTGTTCAGTATTTGCCACGAAGGGTGTTAGCCTTTGGTTATAAATCTTGTATTAGAAAGGTTCAATGTGTAACTTTAATTAAATATAGACCTTATATTTATGTAAAATACAATGGAGGGTTTTAATTAAACCAAAACCTTGGATTTATATGGAACATAATGAAGGATTTTAATTAAACCAGAACCCTTGGTTAATGGAACCCTTGGTTAATGTTAATTATCTTAGGAATTTTTAATTAAAAATGAAACCTTTGATTAATGATAGTTATCTTAGGAGTTTTTAATTAAAAAGATAACCTTTGATTTATGCTGATTATCTTAGGAGTTTTTAATTAAAATGATAACCTTTGATTAATGTTGATTATCTTAGGGTTTTTAATTAAAAAGGGAACCTTTGATTAATGTTGATTATCTTAGGTTTTTTTTAATTAAATAGGGAACATTTGGTTAATGTTGATTATCTTAGGGTTTTTAATTAAAAAGGGAACCTTTGATTAATGTTGATTATATTAGGATTTTTTAATTAAAAAAGGGAACCTTTGATTAATTTTGATTTTCTTAGGGTTTTTAATTAAAAAGAGAACCTTTGATTAATGGTGATTGTCTTAGGGCATTTTAATTAAAAAGGATCTAAATTTATTCTTTGAATTAAAGTTATGGGGCTTTGATTTAGGGAATGAATGAATGATTGTTTAAGGGTTAAAGGTATGTGACTTAAATACTTTAAAAAAGTAATTGATTTGATTGGAATTTATGTATTAAAAAGGATGTAGATTTATTCTTTGAATTAAATTTATGGGGCTTTGATTTAGGAAATGAATGAATGATTGTTTAAAGTTTAAAGGTATATGACTTTAATGATTTAAAATAGTAATTGATTTGATTGGAATTTGTGAATTAAAAAGGATGTAGATTTATTATTTGAATTGAATTTATGGGGCTTTGATTTAGGGAATGAAAATAAAAGGATTGTTTTGGAGGTTAAAGGTATGGGAATTTAATGCTTTAAGACATGAATGGATTTAATAAGTTAGACCTTGGTCTAAGTAGTACATGTTGGATGACTCTCTAAAGGAACTTGAGAGGTGAATATAAAATTAAAGGGACTTTTATAATATCCATTATGCATTATCCTCAAACAATCAATGGGAATCAAGGAAAATCCAGGAGCTCATTGGAAGCAAAGTATAAGTAATTATATTTTATGTTGCTTTAGTTATGCTCAAATAGACTAGAATTATGGGGAGATATCCCCAATGCAATTACTGTAATATTCTTTAAGGTAAGAAGGATTTACCATGCAAATTCTAATGCAATAATTGTTTATTGGTTTAGAGAAGGTACTTTTACTTTATTTCTATATTTTATTGTGCTATGTAGTTGATTATCTTTTATTGCTAATCCTTCTTTATTTTTTGGATGCATAGTGATTACTCCTTGATTTTCTAGTATCTAGTTGTACTATTGTTTGGTTTCTTGATGATAGAAATCAAACAGTAGAGTTCTAGGGTGAACTCAAAAGTGACCTAAGGGAATTGAGAACCCCTTAGCATGAACATAGGTGACCTAAGAGAATTGAGAACCCCTTAGGTTGAACATAGGAGACCTAAGGGAATTGAGACCTCCTTAGGGAGATAAAAGACCAAGTTGTGGAGAGACTACATTTGAGTTAAGATAGCTTGTCGTGGATACGGGATAGATACCTTAAATCATAATACTCATAACATACCTACACATAATGTTTTGTGTATGGTATGGATATGCATGTATACCTTCGATGGACTACGGGTGATAAATCTAGCTCATCAAGAATGATGGGATAGATGGGATTATTTGTAATTATACATGATACGCCTACACAGACGAACTTGTGTTAGGGTACTTCATGAGATGTAGCTTTAAGGAAAACTTAGGGGATTGAAACTTTAAGAAAATAGTAGTTTGGTTAGGGGTCCATGAAGGGTTCATGTACCTCTCTCCATATTAAAAAAAAAAAAAAATTCTATTTTTGTATTTTTTTGTTTGTGTGTTTTTGGTTCATTACATTTGGTATCATAGCTCTAGGTACGAGGGTATAGATCTTCTATGTGTGCTAAATATAATTATATATATCTAATTAAGGCTTTATTAAGGTAGAGGGTTATGCATAAGGGTTTGGACTCAAAATTTAGTAGTAAAAAAATGGTGAATCCTAATCAAAATCAAGGTGAATCATGGTGAATCAAAAGCAAATCAAATCAATCATCTTCACACCAAAATTTTGGGCATTTGAAGCCATAAAAAGTAATGTCATCTTTGGGATAATTTTTGACCCATTAAATCATCTTATAACTTTATAAAAACACCACCATTAGATCAAGCTCAACAAGAGTTTTCCAATGAGTACAAATATGCCTATATTTGAATATATATATTATGGAAAATTGACCCTAAGAAAAACTTTGGTCCTGAAACTATTAGGCGAATGGGACGACATTGAAGGTCCTCATATTCATCAATTTTAAATTTTGAAAATCCTAATATTCGTCCAATTGGAAAATATTCACCACTATGCATAACCCTAAGGTAAAGGCTAAATAAGGGATGATCTAGGATACTGTATTTTCTAGGATCTAATGAGAATTAACCCTAATGGAGCATTAATGTTAGGATACCTTAGTATGGGCTTGGGTATCAATGACACATCCTAGCATGGGATATTAACCTATTTAGATTTTTAATGCATCTAGCAAGAATAACTATGTACTATACCTTGAATTAGAGATACAGGTTACAATGAAACTGTAATCTAATCTTCTTTCCTGGATAGAATCAGGTTAAGATGCCACATAAGACCAGAAGAGGGATGCCTACACCTAGTCAAACTCAAAAAAGTGATATTGAAGAAGAAAACCAGGATGAGGAACCAACAAACCCCAATAGGGAGGTAGAAGACCTCATAACTACGGTCACTACTATGCAGGATTAGATAAGACAATTACTATAAATAGTTGCATACTAGAATTCACAATTTCAAGGTTCATAGATTGGTCTAGATAGTGGACTAAATGCATAACAAGTGCAATCCAAAGCCTTAATGGAAAAGGAAATAGCTAGGGATATGAAAAACATTAATATCTCCAAGTTTGATGGAGAGGTCGATAGGGACACAGTTGAAGCTTGGCTGAGAGAAGCAAAGGTTCATTTTACAGTAAAAGGCTACTCATCAAGAACACAAATACTTTGGTCTATGGTCAACCTGGAAAGGGCCACTCTAGAATGGTGGGAGACCCACTATGAGAAAACTAAGATTGAACTCATTGACACCCCATGGGAAGGATTTATAAACATCTTTAATAAGAGGTTCCTAACAGAACATTTCTATAACTTGAAGTTTGAAGAATTTGCTAGTCTAAGACAAGGAACCAACATAGTAGATGTGTACTATAAGAATTTGGTAATATTGTTTTAATATGTACTTGTTTATAATGAGAAAATACGGGTTCATAAATTTACTTTGGGATTGGAGTCTAGGTTGAAGCATGATGTAGACATGTAGGAACCTAAAAAATTACAAAAGGCATACAACCTAGAAAAGAAAGTAAAGTCACACTTCTATTATAAATATGACACTCTACCCGAGCAACCTCGGCAAGAGATAAAAAAATTAATGGGTTTGTAAAGTGGGAGGTTGAGAAAGAGCGAAAAACTAAGAACCCCCAAAATCCTAAGAAGAAACCTTATGGAAATCATAAGAAGTTCAAGAAGAACTTTTGTAAGAAGGATAACAAACCTAATAACATGAAACCTCAACCATAGAAGTTTCAAGCTCCAACTCCAACAGTTAAAAGTGAGAATAAGAAACCTAAAAAATAGCAAGGACCCAAGAAATGGTGCTATAATTTTTAGGGACCTCATTACTATAATCAGTGTCCATATCAAGCAGGGACTAGCACAACTAATGCAAAATGGAAGGAACCAGAACATTGGATTTATGCTGCAACTAGGAAGCATAAGATAGAGGGACAAGCCACCCCATTACTTATAAAAGGTAAGGTTTTTAATAAGAAAGTAAACATTTTGATAGATAGTGGAGCCACTGACAGTTTTATTTCATCTAGTCTAGCAAGGACTATGTCGAAAAGGCCTGGATATTTAGATCAAGGGTGGAAGTTTGAGTACGGTTATGGGTAGACTTACTCGGTGAACCAGTTTTATCCTATGGCAAAAATCACTCTATCTAGTGGGACTACAAAAGGTTATTTATATGTAGCTCCCTTACATGCCTTTGATGTGATCCTAGGGATGGATTGGCTACAAGATCATAAAGCCTTGGTCAATTTTCAAGACCGATGGATTGAGTATTTATAAGAAGGCAGAAGGAGTCTAATAGTTCATAGCGAGCAAGGGGCGTTTGAACCATAGATGTTTTCCACTATGCAATCAAAAAAGGCCCTAAAGAGAGGAGGAATAGTGTATGTAGTAAAACTTAATGAAGTGGAATACTATGAGAAAGAAGAAATACTAAGACAACATTCAATATTATAGGATTTTTAGGATGTATTTCCAGAGGACTTACCTGGGCTACCTCTGGTATGGGAATTTGACTTCACAATTGAACTTATGATGGGAGTCGAGACTATTCATAGATACCTGTATAATATGAACCCTATTGAAATGCAAGAACTGAAGGTTCAATTTGCAAGGATTTTTGGAAAAGGGTTTGATAAAACCAAGTGTGTCATCGTGGGGTGCATCGGTATTGTTCATGAAAAATAATGATAGTTCATTAAGATTGTGTATTGATTATGGAATGCTAAACAAAGCTACAATCAAGAATAGATATCCTTTACCTAGGATTGAATATTTATTCTATCAATTAAAATATGCCAAGGTGTTTACTAAGATCGATTTGAGATCACGGTATCACCAGTTAAAGAATCATGAGGAAGACACTCACAAGACAATATTTAAGACTAGGTATGGGCATTATGAGTTTACGATTCTACCTTTTGGACTGACTAATGCTTCGTCTGCTTTCATGAATTTAATGAATAGTGTGTTCAAAAGACACTTGGACCAGTTTGTCTTGGTATTCCTAGATGATATCCTTATATACTTTCAATATAGAGAAGAGCACGATAAGCATCTTAGGATCATGTTAGACTTGTTAAGAAAGAATTAACTTTATAGAAATCTAGCTAAGAGTGAATTCTATGTTCCAGAGGTACAATAGCTTGGACACATCATATCAAAAAAGGGGATTGATGTGTATCCACAGAATATAGAGGCTATTCTGAATTGGCCACCCCCTACTAATGTGACTGAAGTTTGAAGTTTCATGGGATTAACGGGCTACTATAGATGTTATATAAAGGAATAATCCAAGATTGTTGGACCCATAACTAGAAGGGAAAGGAATTCAAGTGGTCAAAAAATTTTGAGGCTGCATTTGTACTACTAAAGCATAAGCTTACTATGGCATTGATACTAAAGGTTCTTGATCCCCAGGGGGGACTTTTTAGTGTGCACTGATGCATAAATAGATGGGTTGGGTGAGGTACTCCCACAAGAGGATTCATTAGTGGCATATACTTCAAGGAAGCTCAAAAAGCGTGAAGTTAATTATGCTATGCATGATTTAGAGCTATCTTTAGTGGTGCATGCTTTAAATGTTTGGTGTCACTACTTGGTGGGAAGACCCTTTAAATTAAAAATAGACCATCAAAGTCTACGATACATATTCACTCAACCCATAATTAATGCAAGACAAAGAAGATGGGTAGAATTTCTCACTGAGTACGATTTTGAGATTGAGTACATAAAAGGAAAAGAGCATAAAATTAATTGTTGCTTTGAGTAGGAGAAAATATAAAGCAGCCATAACTAGAATTCACATGGACCTGATGGATCGAGTAAGATAGAAGTAATCTCAGGATGGTTATGTCCAAGGAATTCAAGTTAAGATAAATCGAGATACTAAATTAAATAAGGAATTTAGTGTGAAATATGACTTTCAATGTTATAAGGGAAGGGTCATCATACCAAATATGGGAGATTTAAGGAACTTGATAATGTAAGAAGCCCATAGATCTCCTTATTCTGCTCATCCAAGAGAAGCCAAAATATGGGAAAACATGAAGAGAACCTTCTTTTAGGTAGGAATGAAGAAGGACATCATGAATTTTATTGCTTGATGCCTCGAATATTAGAAAGTTAAGGCAGAAGGACAACATCCTGCAAGAAAACTATATTTGCATGATATACCTATGCAAAAATGGCAGGTTATATCCATGGATTTTATAGTGGGTTTACCCAAGACTTGGTACCAACATGATGCCATATTTGTAGTAGTTAAAAAATTGAATAAGGTTACCCATTTCATATTAGGAAATACCAAGGATGATGCTCAGGTGGTGGCTACCAGATTCGTCAAAGAGGTATTCTGATTGCATGGATTTTTTGAGGTAATTATCTTAGATAGAGACTTCAAATTCACTTCTGAATTTTGAAAATCCCTTCATAGTACTAAATTAAATATGATTTCAGCATACCACCCTAAAACAAATGGCCAAACGGAGTGGGTAAACCAAGTTTTGGAAGATATATTTTGCATGTACTATATGTATCACAAGTCTCATTGGGAAGAATGTTTACCATTGGTAGAGTTTTCCTACAATAATGAACATCACTCCTCATTATGAATGGCACCTTTCGATGCCTTGTATGGGTGAAAGTGTAGAACACCATTGTCTTGGGATAACCTAGAGGACCGAGTTTTTATTGGTCTAAAAATGGTCAGGGTGATGGAATATCAGCTAAATTAAATTAGGCAAAGGATTAAAGAAGTTGCAAATAGGCATAAGAGTTATGCAGATCTAAAAATGACTCCAAGAGAGTATTCTGATGGAGATAAGATTTTCTTAATGGTAAAGACAAAGAAGAATGCTATAAAATCCATGAAGTTGGATCCACATTTTGTGGGACCCTTTGATATCACAAAAAATATTAGTCTAATTGCATACCGACTTGCATTACCACCTAACCTGTCCAAAATCCATGACACCTTCCACATATTCTTGCTTTGGAAATATGTTGTTGACCCTGAACATGTGTGGGATGTTTCTAATTTTTAGATGGCAAATTCGGAGGCCATTGAAGTACTATCGATGAAAATTCTTGATTTTTATTCCAAGTCTGCAGAATTGAACTCTCGAATAGTGTAAGGTCTAGTGGGACTAGTTATCTGAGAAAAATACCACTTGGAAGAAAGTGAAGGTTATGCAAAAATATTTTCCATTTCAATTTGAAACTTTATGATGTAATAAATTTTACTTTCTGTTAAAAGCAAAGAAAAAATGGAAACACCAAGGATGATGTTTAATTCTAGTGGGGGGGGATGTCATGACCATCCCTAGATAACTTTATGGGACAAAGAAACAATGTATTAACATATTGTGTGGTGATACCTATTTTGAATAATTGAACCAACTATATGATGTTTAGTTGATTTATAAGGGCAAGTTATCACTAACATATTGCAAAGTGTATAGGATCAGGTACAATCGTAGGTGGATAAGGTAGAAGCATCCACCAAAAATAAGGGTACCTAAGATCAGGGGAAATGATTATTAAGGTACTCAGAGGTAACATGGATATATACCTTCATATATGTATGCACTGTCAAAAGGGATAATCATCGATGACTAATCGCCTTAAGCCTTAGTTGATAGCCTAGTAGCTATCGTAAAATCTCTGGATAAGATAGGTGATTGGGTTGATGGAAAGATCCCCTCTTTGTTGTTTTATAAATTTATTTTCTCTCTACTGCATCATGGTTTGAGTAGCATAATGTTGGAACTTCTATAGGAAAACAAATACAAAATGTATATGGACACATAAAGTAAATTGTCTTGTTCAAGTAAAGAAAGAACATCATTTTTATGAAGAAAAGTAAATTAAATTTATATGCTAAATGAAAATTCATTTAAAATAATTAATGAAGTTTTGATTAAATAATTATTGATTTAATTAAGCTCATTAGTAAACTTCATTTTATTTAGTGAATAAGAGTTCTTTTAAATTAATTAAAGGTGTTCATTTTAATGATAATGGAGAAATCATTAAAAGACCTTAATTAATTGAAATAAACAAAAAAATTTCCATTTAAGAAATAGATGTCTTTTATTTTAAACAGAGAGCAATTATGAAATTTTTTAAATGAAAGAAGTATATTTTAATGGTGATAAATATCACATAAATTATATTTGTTTAAAAGGGTATTGTTCTTATTTAAAAAAAAAGATAATATAAAATATATAAATATCCCATTCCCTTGTAGAGTGTAAGCTACAAAAATAATCTAGGGTGGCTACTAATTTTCCAAATATGGAAATTATATGAAGAAGGATTCCTTGCCGCTAGAGGAAGGGATGAAGCATTGAAGGAAGAGGGGGCTTGAGGAAGGGATCAAGGTTTGATAAAGGATGGTGGATGGTCCACTTGGAGGAAGGAAGCACGTAAGATGCTAGAGAGGAAAATGGGAATGAAAGGAAAAAAGAAGAGGAATAAAGAGGATGACGAGATGATGAAGGAAGGGAGCAGGTCACAGACCAGGGACCAAGGAAAAGAGAGGAATGCATTTTAACCAAGGGAGAGGCAGTCGATATGCCACCAAATTCCATTATGTAGGAGTATTAAGGTTGGAGTGTTTTAGACTTTTTATTTTACATGCGTTGGTATGGTGAAAATATAGTTTGAAGCCTAGTTATACTCATTGTAGCATGAGAAGCCATTGGTAAGGATTGAAACCACCTATGTCTGTGTTTTGAGAGCACTGTAATGTGTGTTTAAAGGCATTGTGCTTGGATGAAAAGCATTGTGAGTGTCTTGAAAATGCTATGTTTATTTAAGAGTCTGTTGGTGTTTTTGAAAACCACTGTGAGTGTCTTGAAAATTTTGTGTTTCTTTAAGATCCTGTTGGTATTTTTGAAAAGCACTATGATTGTCTTGAAAATTTTGTGTTTCTTTAAGAGCATGTTGGTGTTTTTGAAAAGCACTATGAGTGTCTTGAAAACGTTGTGTTTCTTTAGATTCTGTTAGTGTTTTTAAATATCCCATGAGTTTCTTGGAAACATTGTGTTTTTTTAGAGCTTGTTAGTGTTTTTAAAGAGCCTATGAGTGTCTTGAAGACACTGTGTTTTTAGAGTCTGTTAGTGTTTTTAAAGAGCACTGTGAGTGTCTTGAAGATGCTTCAAGTCTAAGATCCTGTGAGTGTTTTTAAGATCCTAGTTAAATTTTTTAATAGCACCATGAGTCTAAGAGCCTATGATTGGTTGAAGACATCATGAGTTTAAAAGCCTTGTTAGTGCTTTGAGAGCACTATGAGTTCAATAGCGTTGGGTGTATCTAGATAACACAGTGGGAATTTGAGTGCACTGTGTGCCTAAGACTTCCACATCCAAAGAGAGAGAAGCACACTGTTTGGAAATATCTGCTAAAGTGGGAAATCCATCGTGGTTACTATAGGGAGTGTTGCACTTGGGAGCACCACCTATAGGGAGAAAACCCTCGAGGGTTTAAGAAAAGGTTGCATCTAGAAAACTCTACTTAGCAAAACCATTTGCATATGTGGGAAACTTTGATGCTACGTGAGCTCGATCTCTTTGGGGATAGTTAGTGGTAATAGAGGTGAAAGCCTAGCACCTATTTTACTCTATGTTACCTTGTTGAACTCTCGGCTTGGCAGTCCCTTAATTGTTTTGCTAGGTTGTTCAGTATTCACCATGAATGGCATTAGCCTTTGATTATAAATCTTGTATTATAAAGCTTCAATGTGTAACTTTAATTAAACAAAGACTTTAGATATATGTAAAATACAATGGAGGGTTTTAATTAAACTAGAATATTGGATTTATATGGAACATAATGAAGGATTTTAATTAAACTATAACCTTTAATTAATGTTAATTATCTTAGTATTTTTTAATTTAAAAGGGAGCCTTTGATTAATGTTAGTTATCTTACGATTTTTTAATTAAAAAGAGAACCTTTGATTTATCTTGATTATCTTAGGAGTTTTTAATTAAAAAGGGAACCTTTGATTAATGTTGATTATCTTAGGGTTTTTAATTAAAAAGGAAACCTTTGATTAATGTTGATTATCTTAGGGTTTTTAATTAAAAAGGAAACCTTTGATTAATGTTGATTATCTTAGGAGTTTTTAATTAAAAAAGAGAACCTTTGATTAATATTGATTATCTTAGGGATTTTACTTGAAAAGGGATCCTTTTATTAATGTTTATTATCTTAGGGGATTTTAATTAAAAAGGATGTATATTTATTCTTTGAATTAAAGTTATGGGGTTTTGATTTAGGGAATGAATGAATGATTATTTAAATGTTAAAGGTATGTGACTTTAATGCTTTAAAATAGTAATTTATTTGATCAGAATTTGTGAATTAAAAAGGATGTAGATTTATTCTTTGAAATAAAGTTATGGGGTTTTGATTTATGGAATGAATGAATGATTGTTTAAAGGTTAAAGGTATGTGACTTTAATGCTTTAAAACAATAATTGATTTGATTGGAATTTGTGAATTAAAAAAGGATGTAGATTTATTCTTTGAATTGAAGTTATGGGGCTTTGATTTAGGGAATGAAAAGAAAAGGATTATTTTAGAGGTTAAAGGTATGGGACTTTAATGCTTTAAGACATGAATGGATTTGATTAAGTTAGACCTTGATCTAAGTAGTACATGTTGGATGAATCTCTAAATGAACTTGAGAGGTGAAGATAAAAGTAAAGGGAAGAAAGAGATGGAGAGGGAAGAAAGTAGAGAAGGGAGGGCTCTGGTCCCTCCCCTGCTCCCCCTCCCATGGCTCCCCGGTTCCTACCGGGTCCCTCGGCTCAACCCAGGTCATCCCTCCCGGGGAGTGGTTGTTTGCAGATGATCTCCTAGGGGGAGATCCTTCTCCACTATTTGCGCCCCTCTCGGCAGGCTAGGGTTTCCTTGGTTGTTTTTTTGGACTAGTGCTTCCCAGGGATCCCTGTTTGGTTGGGGATCCCTTCCATTTTTCCCTTAGGCTTCCCCCTGGGGTTTTTTGCAGGTTATTCGTGTGGATCTGGTCCCCTGCGTTTCTCGATGCGATGGAGGTGACAGTTTAGGGTTTGGACAGCTTCCCCATTTTTCTTGTGAATCCTTGGCGGGCTCTGTGCTTGGACGAGATTCTTGGTCCCTACTGCTGGGATCCTCTTCTATTTTCCCGAGGTGGGTTCCTTGTGGTGCAACTCTCTCGGTCACTTTTTGATGGGCCGGATCCTCTCTCTGTGGCTGTCGGCTTCCTGCAGGATGGCTCTCGCTAAACGAAATGTTTTCCCGGTGGGCGGGATGGTTTCTCCACAGGGCGGGATCCGCCAAATCCGTCGGTTTTCCCACGAGGCGGGATCCTTTATTTTTTGCTGGTTTACCGGATGGCAAGATTTCCCTGTTGCTTCCCGCTAGGTGGGACTGTTTGTGGTGGTTTTTACTACTTCCTCTGAGGCGAGATTTTATTGTAACGGTTTTTCTTTGCTTCCTGCTGGGCGGGATCTTCTCGATGGTGGTTTTTGGATACTCCCCGCTGGGCGGGATCTCCAAAACTACTTTCTTTCTTATTTTTTTGTTTCCCGCTAAGAGGTATTGTTTCATGCTTACTGTTATCGCTGGGCGGGATTTCTATTTTGGTGTTTAGTTTCAAGGGATTGATGCCCTAGGCCCATTGCTTATGTAATTAGGTTTTGGGATCCTTGTTAAAACCCGCTGTAAATACAAACACTACTTACAAAAAAAAAAAAGTAAAGGGACTTTTATAATATCCATTATACATTATATGGTTGGAAACTTAATTTAATTTTGTATAGTTGCAATTTGGCAAAGTAAATGAATAGATGCATTTAAAGGTATGCCTATCCAGAACCATGAGTACCCTGATCCTCTACTATCCTCAAAGAATCAATGGGAAGCAAGGAGAAGCCAGGAGTTCATTGGAAGTAAAGTATAGGTAATTATATTTTATGTTGCTTTACTTATGCTCAAATAGACTAGAATTATGGGGATATATCCCCAATGCAGTTACTATAATATTATTTAAAGTAATAAGGATTTACCATGCAAATTCTAATGCAATAACTGTTGATTGGTTTAGAGAAGGTACTTTTACTTTATTTCTATATTTGGTTGTGCTATGTATTTGATTCTATTTTAATGTTAATCCTTCTTTATTTTTTGGATACTTAGTGATTACTCCTTGGTGTCGTAGTATCAGTTGTATTATTGTTTGGTTGCGTAATGATATAAATCAAAGAGTATAGTTCTAGGGTGAACTCAAAAGTGACCTAAGGGAATTGAGAACCCCTTAGAGTGAACATAGGTAACCTAAGGGAATTGAGAATCCCTTGGGGTGAATATAGGATACCTAAGGGAATTGAGACCCCCTTTGGGAGATAAAGGACTAAGTTGTGGAGAGACTACATCTAACTTAAGGTAGCTCATCATGGATATGGGATAGATAGCTTAACACGTAATACTCGTAGTATACCTACACATAATGATTTGTGTATGGTATGGATATGTGTGTATACCTTTGATGAACTAAGGGTGATAAATCTAGCTCATCAAGAATCATGGGATATATGGGCTTATTTGCACATGATACGCCTACATAGACGGACTTGTGTTAGGGTACTTTGTGAGATGCAGCTTTCAAGAAAAATTAGGGCATTAAAACTTTAGGTAAATAGTAGTTTGGTTAGGGGTCCATGAAGGGTTCATGTACCTCTCTCCATAGTAAAAAAAAGACTTTTTCTATTTTTATATTTTCTATTTGTGTATTTTTGGATTGTTACATCATTGACCACATATTCTCATATAATTCTATATGGAGAAGAACATCCATGTCAAGTTATTTCATTTTTTATTTACCATAGTATATTTTTAAGCTCATCCTTTGATAATATATTCTCCAAGGATTTAGTAAAGGATGAAGGAAGAATTTTTGGCATAAACACTTAAACAAAGATGAACAATATAGGATAAAACTCTTTTATCATTTCCTTTGAAAATATCTTAGCCTAATATTGGAATAAAACATATATACTGTGTGGCGGGTGTCTACCAAGATATATCCATCATTGATATGAAACTAGGTATTTTTAATTATCTTGTGTCTCATGTAACTAAAATAATTATAACTTTTATTGTTGTGATCCATCTACTTCAATCTTGCATGGATCTTAGTTCCTTTGGCCTTATAAGTTTTGAAAATATTTAAAGCATCCACTACTTGAGCTAGAACTTGATTACAGTCATAGTCGTCATATTGAGCATTGTCTTGTGTAAGATGAGAGGTCTTCCTTTCCAATTTGGTTTCTAGTGCTCTATTTTGATGCACTATTCTAAAATAGTAACATCTTAGAGTCAAGATAGTTTTTTAATATATATTATCACCAATAAATCCAACCCATAGACCATATGGGACAACGATAGGATTTTTTAGACATGTTAAATCAAAATAGTGCTTTATTTTAAGTCCAAATTGACAGACAATTTAAATGAAAGGTTTATGCTACTATAAGAAGGGGGTACATAAGGTAATGAAAATGATACTAGTATGTGATATTAGAAAATAATACGGTGTTTAACATGTACAAACTAATTATGGGGAAGAGAGGCCATTGACATAGGATTTGATCAAGTAGACCCTATCCAACCCACTAGTGTGTCCCTCTATAGTAGATTAGTCATTGTTCACCACTTTAAAATTTCAAAAGGGGCTAATCAAATAGAGGGTCAAACACACCTAGAGAGTTTCTATATTAAATTCAACTCCCACATTTCTCATTATTAAGAGGATGATTGCCTTGTTGCCAATGATCTTGGGTATTTTCCTCCATATTGAAATACCCAATAAAAATCTATTTAGAAACTATTAGGAATGTGATCAAATAATCCCATAAAGTAGTTTATCTAGCTAAGGCATTCAAATTATAAATAAAAAACAACCCAAAGACTTAATTATCATGCAAAATTGGAACATGCATACCTATTAAATAAATCATAAAAATATTTAATTATAGATAATGATAGGGATGGATATAATAGAAGTGCAATCTCCATTACTAGATTTAGGGTT